>CM058046.1:18420787-19620787 GCA_030169165.1 Centaurea solstitialis
CCAGGTACCATCAATTATACCTTCATGGTTTGATTTGAGAAGATGAAAATGATATGGGGTATGAATTGGTGATGGACCAATACAAACATATTGAGCCATCAAGAGCTATTTTTTTGGCCAAACAACCAACATATATTCAGACTAGTCATTCAAAGCTAGACAAACAAGCTCTAAATCGATAAAATATAACAAGCTAAACGTTAAAATTACGAAGTTTTAGTGGGTTTGATGAATATGCGGGAAGGATTTGAAATATCAACACAAGGTTTTATCATCGGTTTTAATTTATTCACGTTAAAATAAACATAAGTATTTCATAACTTCTAGTTTTTACCGTTAATTGATATATCATATGAAAATTATACTTCTCTTTTTCAACCTTATGTTGTATAACAACATTGTACACATTTACTTCTGAGTTTTCTCTTAAATGAAAAGTGAAAAATAAAAATCTTTGAAAGAATTTCATCTTATTTTAACAAATTCTTTATTTTAAAAATTAAAATATTCATTATATTGTTAAAGTAATTAATAGATTTAGTATAATACTGTTAGGCTGTGTTTGGCAAGCATAAGCTAGCTTATAAGCTAGTCCATTCAAACATGTACCAGGAAACTAGCTTTTTGGAACCCTACTTTAAGTAGCTTATGAGGAGCTTATTGTAGCTTTTTCCAATTATACCCTTATTAATATTAATTATTATATTCAAATATACCCTTTTTAGTCATTTTACATACTCATAAGCTAGTTTTTGCCAAACATAATTTGTTCAACAGCTAGCTTATCAGCTACTAGCAAGCTTATCAATCAACAGCTAGCTTATCAGCTATCCACTAGCTTATCAGCTACCAGCTAGCTTATAAGCTACGCTTGCCAAACATAGCCTTAATAGTTTGCTAGTGTTATTAAAGATAAATTTCCTATAAAAGCAGTTAAAGTTGTTAATAATCAATTTATTTTTACCAATATATCATCTTTTATTTATTAAACGTTGATTTATAAGATCCTTTGATAAAAATAAGGATGATCATTTCTTCTCATAAAGTATTATTCCAAAGACTTGGTGAATCACACCTTGCATATTTTATATATTTCAAAAACTATTTTAAAGAATTATTAGAATAAAAAACTAATTCAAAAGTTCTAAGATCTGTTTTCGTCCATACTCCATATTAAAATATACATGGGGGTTATCAATAATATAAGTTTTGTTTCGCTAAATCTTTGAAATTTTGCCTTTTTCGATAATTAATCGTTGACAATAATAAACAAATAAAAACTCCAGAAAAATGTGTATGCATATAAAAATAGAGGAAGATTTAGGGTGCGTTTGGTCCATCGGATTCCGTAGGAATTTGATGGAATTGGAATCCAACTCCCAAGGATTTATGTGTTTGGTTGAGTTTAAGGATGAGAATTGGAATTTGAAGGTGAGATTGAATTCCCTCAAACAAGGGATTCTCAATTCTATCAACACGAGGAGGGATTTTAAAATCCCTTCATCTTGAATTCTGACTTTTTACCAAAACATCTCTCAACCCTTTTATTATATACGGTTTTCACTAATAAAATGGTTATCTCTTGAATGTCCCTCTATTAGATTATATATATATATATTATAAACAAGTCGAACTCGAGCTTGAAGTATGATAGCTTGTCGAGCTATCGAGTCGAACTCAAGTTTAACATAAAGTCTCTAGCCAAGCTCGAGCCCTATCGAGCTCGAGCTCGGCTTGACTCGTTTACATCCATACTCTAAATTTTATATACATAAGTGATTTTCTTTTACAAAAATTATTTTAAATTAATTTCATATACTCTAAATTTTGTAGATTTAATAAAATATACATAAGTGATTTTCTTTTAAACTTTTGTAAAGATGATACAAACATGCAATTCTTTTTAATTTCTTTAGATGGATATTTAAAATTTATATTTTATATTATAATATGTGATATTTTTATAATGTTTTTATATCTTTTATTAATGTAATAAACGAGGTTTTTTGGTCTCGCGTTGCAGGGGAGATGAAAGATTATAAAAATATAACGAAATAAGTCAACAAAAAACAGTTGAAATGTAACATAAATCAATAGAACAACTATGGCGCAAGCAGCGAATCATTATTAACCTAAAACGGAAAATCATGCAGAAAATATAAAATTGAAATTGGGTTAATGTAGTTTTTCTTGTGGTCAATGTCTCTAGTTAACCATACCAATTAAAATTAATTAAGATGATTACTTTTGAACTTCTAGAAGCCTACACCAAACAAATCCACCTTTTCTAATACAAAAGGTATATGTATTGTATCATTTGACTTCTTTTGTAGAGCATATAAAAGAACATCGAACACATTTGGTAATGAACAATAAGATCGATAACATCGAACACATTTGGTAATGAACAATAAGATCGATAACATCAAACACATTTGGTTTGAAATTTTATCAAACATGTTATGAACATTAATAAAGGAAACATAAGATTGATAATGAACAATATTCATATACTAAGAGGGAGAGTCATTTGTGAACTCAAAAAATGATATAAACCGTGTGAACCAATCAAACATCCTTGATCAAAAAATCAAAGGTTGAGATGAAAGGGGTTACAGTGCATTTTGATTTTCGATTTTTAAAAAATATAACTGCACATATTTTGACTGTTGAATTTTTTGATCAATAATGTGGATTGGTTAACATGGTTTATGCCTTTTCCGGGTTCACAAATCTTCCTTATATATATATATACACAATTAATGAACACTAATAAAAGAAATATAAAATTAATAATAAACAATATCTATATATCATTGAAGGGAAAAAACAAAGAACTATAACTTATGAATCGTACATAACATCTGTGAAATGTTTTATATAAATAATTAACTTTTGTAGAAAATCAAAACTTTAAATCATAGATAACATTTGTTAAATGTTTTATATAGATAACCATTTTTTGTAAAAAAAATCGAAACTTCAAGGACCATTTTAAGCAAACCCATAAATGTTAGGGATTAAAAGTGAAAACACTATTTTTATATTATATTATTATTTTTCCTTCATACCGTAGTTTAGGTCCTTTAGGAATAGTGCAAGGAATTTGATAAATGTATCTGTTTTCAATGGAAACTTCAAGGACTACTTTTAAAAAAACCATAAATGTTAGGGATTGAAAGTAAAAACATTTGTACTATCTTAATTATAATATTATTATTTATCTTATGAATAATTATCTAACATTTGTTAAATGTTAGGTTTTTTAATTTGATCAATAACATGGATTGATTCATATATATTATAATTTTCTTGGGTTCACAAATGGTCTTCCTTATATATATACACACATATATATATATATAGAGAGAGAGAGATAGAGAGAGAGAGAGAGAAAAGTTTAAATGTAAACCACTTTTTGGTTGTGAACGTGAAGACAGTCTAGAGCACGCTATGTGGCAATGTGAAATTTTTTCGACTTAGGGTTATTCATATTGAATAACGCTATCTTTCAGGCCGAATAAAGCGTTATTCAATATGCATAAGGCTTAGTCGCACTTTGACGCACTCTGACGCGGGCGGGTTAGCCGCGGGTCAAGGCTTGTTCAGTCTGAATAACGCTTTATTCAGTATAAATAACACTAACCCGCAGATTTATTCAAAATGAACAAGCCTTGACCCGCGGATGTTAGATTGCCACGTATGACGCTCTTGGTTGTCCTCACGTTCAAGACCAAAAAATGGTTCACATTCAAACCCATCCCTATTATATATATAGGGAGTTTCAATTGCAAACCATAAAAAACGTGCAAACCGTGCAAACTCATGGTTGCACACCTAAATCAATGAAAAATCTTTCGTAGAGTTGTTTAATATGATGAAAATGTTTCATATACTAAATTTTTTGATGACATTGTTTCATATGAAGGTGTTTATTTACGTAGAAATGAAAAAGTTTTACAAAAACGAGGAAAACGTTTCATATGAATAAAAAACACCAAAATATGAAACAATTTCATCAAAATTTGATTTTATGAAACATTTTCATCATACTAAACAACTCCATGAATCAATTTCACCGATTTTACGTGTGCAACCATGAGTTTGCATGGTTTGCACGTTTTTTGTGGTTTGCAATTGAAACTCCATCTATATATATATATATATATATATATATGTAATTAATAAACACTATTAAAAGAAACATAAAACTAATAATATAAAATATCTATATATCATTAAAGGGAAAAAAAACAAAAAATACTATATCTTATGAATTGTAAATAACATCTCTTAAATATTTTACATAAATAACTGATTTTTGTTAAGTTTTTATAGTAAATCGAAACTTTAAATCCTAGATAACATTTGTTAAATGTTCTATATGGAAACTTCAAGGACTACTTTTAAAAAAACCATAAATGTTAGGGATTGAAATTAAAAACATTTATATTACCTTTATTACAATATGATTATTTATCCTATGGTAGCTTATGAATACTTATCTAACATTTGCTAAATGTTAGGTTTTTAAATTTAATGTTTAATATATAATAATATAACACATATTAACTTAAACAGTATTACAATATATAATAATATAAATATATTATATTATACTATATAGGGGTGGGTTCAAATGTGAACTCAATTTTGGTTGTGAACATGAGGACAAATCTCAACCTTTGATTAAAAATTCGGATATCAAATCAATGGACTAAAAATGCGGTGGCATTTTTGTAAATAGGATGAAAACAATAACCATGGCTCAATGATTTCAATGCGTGTAGGGGCAAAATTGTAATTTTCATTGATGGTTCAAAAAGTGAATAACAATCAATTCACCTTTATGCAGAACCTATCATTTCATCATAAACTCTCTTACCAAAAACCCTTTGTTTTAAGAAATCTTCATCTCTCTCTAAAAAACTCCATTGACGATCATGGTTTTCAAGCATTTTTTACTGATAAAAGCACACGAAAATCGAATGGATGATCTTCCAATCATGCAAAGCTTCATCGAATTCTGTCAAAAATTTGAGTTTGAATTTTGAAATTGAAAATGGTGTTCTTGAGATTTTTCTTCAAATTAGGTTAGTTTGATTCGTTTTTGTTGATTGTTGCTTTACAAAAGCTGTTTGTAATCATTATGAGAGCAACATATTCGAAGTTTAACAATTTTCGTGATGATTTTGGAAAATCATTGTTACAAAATTGAAATTTTTTGGTTTTTGTTCTTGAGATTTCTCATCAGATTAGGTTATTATGATTCGTTTTTAGTGATTATTGCTTTACAAAAGTTGTTTGTAATCATAATTAGAGCAACATATTCGAAGTTTAACAATTTTTGTGATGATTTTTGAAAATCAACTAGTTATTAAAAGCCGGGGCTTCGCGCCGGGTTATAAATTGTGATAGATTTTATCATAAGTAGTTGAATAAAATTATGTGATTATTTTTTTTAAAGTTATAATAGTTTATAATTAACCAATAAAACAAAATATCGTAATAAAATAAATAAATAAAGTAAAGTAACAAAATGTGAATTGAGAATAAAAAATATAAAGATGGTATACTATAAGAACCAAATATGTATTTTAATCAAACATTATTTTGGATGAGTTAACCAACTTAATTTAACAAAGTTGGTTGAAAGGATGAAAATAGAATAAAAAAACTCTTAAGGATGAAAAATACAATTTTTAAATATCAATGACTAAAAACATTCTAAATATCAAACTATAGGGACCAAAATGGTATTTTATTTCATATCTTTATTGTACATTTCATTTTAGAAATTATTAAACTATAACGACCAAAGTTGTATTTTATTTCATATCTTTACTATTCATTTCATTTTGTCAATTGATATAAGGGATTTTAGAAATTATTAAACTATAAGGACCAAAGTTGTATTTTATTTCATATCTTTACTATTCATTTCATTTTGTCAATTGATATAAGGGTATAATGTTTGAAAATTGAAATTTTAGGGATTGTGTTCTTGAGTGTTCACCATATGTTTTTTAACAAAAATTTAATAAATCTGTGTTTGATCTATTGTAGTTGCATTTAATTGTTTTTGTTGTGTTTGAATTAGAAAATATGGAGAAATGGAATTTTGGCACTGTTTGGTTTTGAAGATGAAGATTAATAGATTTTAGGATTTTTTCAAGATGAATTTTGTTGAAGATGAAGATGTGTTCTTGAATCTTGAAGATGAAGATGAAAAATATTAAAATAGAAAGATTATTTGGAATTACTTGTTATTCAAAAAGCTTTATATTTAGATTGAAAAATATTCTGTATGTAAGCTTAATGGAAATGTTGATTGGAATGACTTGTTATTCACTCTAAATAAAGCTTTTATATTCAGACTGAATAAAACTATATATTTAGACTAAATAAAACTATGTATCTAAGCTTAATAGAAATGTTGATTGGAATGACTTGTTATTCACTTTGAATAAAACTTTATATTCAGAGTGAATAAAATTGTGTATGTGTGTTGAATAGAAATGTTGATTGGAATGACTTGTTATTCACTCTAAATAAAGCTTTATATTCAGACTGAATAAAACTGTGTATGTGAGTTGAATAGAAATGTTGATTGGAATGACTTCTTATTCACTCTGAATAAAGCTTTATATGCACACCAAATAGAACTGTGTATGTGATTTGAGTAGAAATGTTGATTGGAATAACTTGTTATTAAGACTGAATAACAAGAACATTATTACTTAATAAGCTTATTATTCAGACTCTATAACAAGTAGATTTCTTGTTTCGAGAATGTTTGTTATTCAGACTGAATAACAGGAAAATTATTCCTTAATAAGCTTTTTATTAAGACAAAATAACAAGTAGACTTGTAGTTCTGAGTAACAAATCCATTTAACAACCATAATCGGAATAACATACATATATACTTGCATAATATATATAAGTTTTATTCAGGCTGAATATAGTTGTAGATAATATACTTGTAGTAATGGGACTTGACTATTCAATCTGAATAATACTGAATATAGGTTCTATTCATTGTGAATAATACTACTTTCAAGGTGAATAAAATCAGAATATCAAACAAAATTGAAAAAAAAAATTAGAATATCAAACTAAATTGAAAAATTCAATGAATTTTTTTTATTCAATATAAAGGATGAATACAAAAATGAATTATCACTAACACTATTTCCAACTAAAAAAATCTATTTAATAAAATCATCTTTTTATGGGCAATTCCTTGAGTTATGATTACATATTTCTTTATACAAGCTACACAATCTTGGCGCATTTTGACTTTTTTCGATTGCAATTTCCTTACCGCTCTTCAGTCTTTACTTGTACCATACTCTTTTTTTCGGATTGCTTTCGGATTGTGGAATCAAGATTATCGAATTTTGACACACCAAGCAATGAGTCCATCACCTATTATGTATTCCGACAAGGAACCCTACATCCACTTGCCTCCAAATTCCTCTTCAAATCTTCCATTTTTGAAACAAAATCTTCAAATTTATCCATATCATTCACAACTATACCAACACAATGATAAAAAGCAGCTTAGGCATCATTTTCAAGTTTATCACGACACCCATTTCCTTCTCTATCCCAATGATGCTTCTTCAAAATTTCGGAAGAAATAAGGTTTTTTTGCCAACGCTTCTCTATGTATTGCAGTGGTATTTCTTCAATAGAATGATTCTTCAAAATATAAAAAAAATGTGTCAACATAACAACATGTAATGATAGAACAAACAGCTACAATCAAAAGAAACATTGTCTTTATTATGCACAACCTGTATAATATAGTTAAAACAACATACAATCCACTCTGAATACTATAATTTTGTTTTTAATCAAGTATTATTCAATGTCAACATTACATAATTCAGGATAACACTAAATAAAATTAGATAACACTAGATTTTGTTATTCACACTAAATAAAATCAGAATATCAAACTATTATTCAGTTTGAATAACAAGATATATTTGTTTACTTAACATTCAAGTATATTTGGTTGTTATTCAAACTGAATAACTATCATAACCAGTACAACAACCAAGTATACTTTGTTATTTAGTCTGAATTAAAAGCATAAACAAAACAACAAACACATATACTCTGTTATTCAGTTTGAATAACAAGCAGACCTACTTGTTTACTTAACATTCAAATAGATCTGCTTGTTATTCAGATTGAATAGCAAACTAAAACTAATATCACAAATCAGACTAAATATGATCAAAATACAAAATCTACAAAAAGTTCAAAAAAAAAAAATCTAATATAAAGACACTTAAATCAACAACATACAAAAAATTACAACAAAATTATAAAAAACTTACAGCTTGATAAATCAACATTCGATGAACTAGAAGAAGTAGAAGATTGATCAATTTCATCATCTGTGTTTTGAAAATCAGAAACACGATTGAAATCCTTAGGAAAAATGAATTCCTCATCAATAAAAAGCCTACTTAGTGTTATGCAGTCTGAATAACAAGTAACCTTAGTACAAATATCATATTTAAGTTGTTTGATATGCATACTGAATAACAAGCCTAGTTGTAGTTTGTTATTCAGAGTGAATAACAAAGCCTACCTATAGTTTGTTATTCAAAGTGAATAACAAGCCTACTTAGTATTATTAAGTCTGAATAACAAGTCATCTCAGTACAAATATCATACGTAGGCAATAATGACGAGGACAAATAAGAGTCATCATTCAAAGTGAATAAAAACTAACTATTCAGAATTGACTATTAATGGTCAATCTATTTGTTGTTTAGTCTGAATAACAAGTCTTTAGTCCAAATAACAATGCTTGTTATTCAGAATGAATAACAAGTAATTCAGTCTAAATTATAAAGCTTCATTCAGAGTGAATAACAGATATATCCAATCAACATTTTTATTCAACTTACATATACAGTTTTATTCATTCTGCATATATAGCTTTATTAACTCAATACTCAGAAACTCATATTTATTAATTTTCACTCAAAAAATAGATCAAAACTCAGATTTATTCACTTTTTGTTCAAGAACATATGATGAACACTCAACAACACAAACCATAAAGTTTCAATTTTCAAACAATGATTTTCCAAAATCATCACGAAAATTGTTAAAATTCGAATATGTTGCTCTAATTATGATTACAAACAACTTTTGAAAAGCAACAATCACCAAAAACAAATCAAACTAACCTAATCTGATGAGAAATCTCAAGAACACAAATCATAAATTTTCAATATTCAAACAATGATTTTCCAAAATCAACACGAAAAATGTTAAAATTCGGATATTTTGCTTTAATTATGATTACAAACAACTTTTGTAAAGCAACAATCAACAAAAACGAATCAAGCATACCAAATCTGATGAAAAATCTCAAGAACACATACCATAATTTTTTGACGAAATTTGATGTAGATGGAAGATTAATCGAAAATCGATAATGGAAATCTAAAATCGAAATCGATTATTGAAGATAATCACAAATCAAAATCTGTAATCAAAGAAAGAATCATAATCTGTTATACTAAGGAAGATAAATAATCACGTTTGGATATAAAAGGAAGCCATTTATTATAATACAAGTTTGACAAAAATACCCTTGGAGCCATCAGCTCATATATGGCTTTTATCAAGGGTCCAGATTAGTCTTCATGTTCACAATGAAAAAGTGGTTCAAATTTGAACTTTCCTCATACTATATATATATATATAATATTACATATAACCTATAAAATAAACTAAAATAAAATAAAAACAAGAAAGGTAATTTTGTGATTTTGCATGATTGAAAATAAATTTCTTTGACATGTAAGAAATTGAATTCCAATTCCATTTACTGCCAACCAAACAGAATATGAAATTGGATTCATAAAAAGTTTTTCGTTTGTACAAGAATACCCTCGTAATCTTTCATTTGTACCATAAGTTTTTTTTTTCTTTTTTTTGGTTTTTATGCATCAGTGTATTGTACACCTATGCATATGCACGAGTACATATTACAAATTTTTTTGTACACACAACTTTGTATACGATTCATATGGAGGATTGCAAGGGTGTTCCTCCGTTTATTTAAGGGTCCTGTAATTTGTAACCTTGAGAAAGGTTCAAATGAGAACCGGTAACTCTTTAGAAAAAACGCGAGAACGATTATCAACTATTCATCCGATCAATAAAGACGGCTTTGACCAGGTCACCTCCTTTAATCATTTTCACCCTTACGAATCGCGTCAATCCTTCGTGAACCTGTCCATCGTAACCGAAAATATGTAGCTGAGAATCATCTTCGCATTTTCTTAAATTAACATCGTTCTCATATGAACCCACCCCCGTACCCCATCCCCTATAAAAACATATTCTAGGCAGAGCTTTTTGAGGTGCTCCCATAGTCCCCCATTTGGAGCTCTGTAGTTGAACACTGAAGATCCAAAATACCCAAAATCTTTCGCCTTTCATCAAAATAAATCCAAACCGTTGATTCGATATACTACCTACCAATCTGTTATTCACCACAGCTTTCTCCATTTTATAAGAGCCCTCCTTTCCGGCTTTTTATAGATTCTGATTCGAATCTTTCTTGTAAATACAATATGCTTTAATCCCAATATACACATTCCTAAATTAAAAAAATTTGTTCAGATTTAAATCGTAACTTTTGATTCTTTCCCGCCCGAAATAATGACCGCAGCCGGAAAATTTTCGTTAATTTTGACTCCTCCTTCGCCGGAGTCCGACCTCGTTGACTCCCCACCGGCGAAATTAGGGTTTGCGAGCTTTCGACGGAGCATGACGTCAGCAGCTTTGAAGAATTTGGCGCCAATCAAGGCAATGGAAGCTTCGAGAACGCCGTCGTATAAACTCGACGTTGAAGTCAAGCCGAATGGACATTCGGTTATGAATGATTCCGATGATTCCAATGGTAAAAAGTTCTTTTAGAACTTCTGTTAAAACTTGTTTTTTTTTTTTGTGCATTTTTGCAATTATTTTGAATTCGGAATCTGTGTATAGGTTCGATTCTTGGTGGAAGGAGATCCACAAATATTGTGTGGCATAAATGTTCTGTGGAGAAAATTGATAGGCAGGAGCTGCTTCAGCAGAAAGGTTGTGTTATTTGGATTACAGGCCTCAGTGGTTCAGGTTAGTTTCACAGTAAATATCTTTTTGATTTCTTCAATAATACCAATAGGAATCAGAAAATTAAACTATGTTTAGGAGTCTGTCTGTTAGCATAGAATCATTGAGTTTTGATCAACTGCAAAATTGGAGAAATGAAACCTAATTTAGCATAATGTTAATAGTTAATCAAACTATATGTTAGCTTGGTGGTGTTTATTTCTGGATGGAGATAAAGCTGGTAGAATCGGTCTTCGATATCGATTCAGATGATTTTTAGTTTTATCTATGGTTTCATTTAGTTGCATTTTATTCTTCATGTTTCATTTTGATGAATTTCTGATCACAGATGTATAGGATTTTTTATTAAAATGTTTAATTGTATGATTGCTTTAGGAAAAAGCACTGTGGCTTGTGCATTAACAAAAGCACTCCATGCTCGAGGAAAGCTGACATACGTTCTTGATGGTGATAATGTAAGGCATGGTCTTAATCGTGACCTTACTTTTAAGGCAGAGGATCGTGCTGAGAATATAAGAAGAATTGGTGGGGTTCTGTTTTCTAATCATTATTCATCATCCAAAATGGATCATTTTGTTGGTTTTTCATCTCGAGTTTACCTTTAGCGTGCTAATATATGTTCTACTAATGTTGATATTATGATTTTTTTAGGTGAGGTTGCCAAGTTGTTTGCTGATGCTGGACTTATCTGCATTGCTAGCGCGATATCTCCCTACAGAAAAGATCGTGATGCTTGTCGATCTATACTTCCAGATGGGGACTTTATTGAGGTTGGTTTTATAATTTATACTTATTCTGCTTTAGTAGAATTTGCTACTATGGCTCACAAGGCTTGTAATTGACAGGTATTTATGGATGTGCCTCTATGTGTATGTGAGGCCAGGGATCCAAAAGGCTTATACAAGCTTGCACGGGCCGGGAAGATTAAAGGTAAATTTGGATGAACCTAACACTTAACAAACACTACATTATGAATTATCGCATGACTGGCTTTGTATGGTCTTTAGCAACACATATTTGATAAGTGATAACTTCGTTCTTTAGATTAATTTATGATCCATTGTCCATCTTTTTATACAAAACTAACCTTTTTGTATTTTCTATATGAATATGTAAAGATGGTGGCCAAGATTATAGGAATCTGATTTTTCATCGTTGCTTTTGGTGTTCTTTTATTCTTCGTCTTCCTTGGATTTTATCACTTATTGATTCCAATTAACGGTTTTAACTGTACATTATCATTTCACAGGTTTTACCGGGATTGATGACCCGTACGAAGCTCCACTAAATTCTGAGGTAGACGCGTCTTCAATGCTATACTCAATATACTCCCCCACCTAGAAATTGCAGAGGTCGACTATATGTGATCTAGTAATAAAATGAAATATGTAGAGGGTGTTTGGGATTGAGTTTTGAAACTCCTTTTTAACTTATTGACTTCTTCAAGAAGTCAATAAGTTAAAAAGCATGTTTGGCAAATGCAAAAGCACTTTTAAAACTCCATTTGGAGAAGGAAGGAAATGGAGTTTTTAATAAGTTAGAGAAACCTAACTTATTGACTTATTACCTTTATCATCTCACACCATCTCAATAAGCTAATCCAAACACCTTTTTAAAAACTCCTTTTTCCTACCACCATAAGTCAATAAGCACTTTTGAACCCAAAAAGCAATCCCAAACACCCTCGTAATATATCCGTTGATAAGAGACAATGTGGGCCAAATTTTTTATTTTTGAGTTGGTAACTTGCTAAAAAGGGAAGACATTTTTAGTAAGGGTAACAAGGAGTGTCATAACTCGTAATTTATTCGGAAGGAAGGCGTACACGATTGCAGTTCCTTCTAAAAACCAAGTAAATGCCACAAGGCAAGCTGCCTTCTAGATTCAGTTTTGGTCCTGAAGTTATTCCATTCCGAAAACCCTGCACAGTATTGATCATGCCAAAATCCCCTTGTGACATTCCTCCACATATCTTCATTTTCAAAAAATATTTTTGAAAATTTCAAGAAAATAAATATGGAAGAAACAGACTACCAAACGTTACGGATGGTTTAACGTATGCAGAGCTTTTGTTTGTGCAGATCGTGTTGCATCAGGATGAAAAAGTTTGTCCTCCACCGGAAGCTATGGCAGACAAAGTGATTTCTTATTTGGAAGCAAAAGGGTATCTACAGGCATAGCGTCTAGCAATACCTGCATCCAGTCCGTTTGAAATACGTACAGCAAAGAGAATTCTCTTGTTGAATTTGTGAGGAAATTACTGGTTCCGGGTTCGGGTTCGGGTTCAACTCATTGATACAGATAGTATGTCAATCATTCACTTAATTGTGTGTGTTCGATTTTTATATCTTGTTTGTTACTAGCTAGCTACAGTAAGAATAAGAAAGGTCTAATATAGATCAGGGTTTGCTGTGAAATGTATTGCAATGTTACATGTATGAATGGGTTTATTGTGAAAGAAAATTATAACAATTACAGTTTGTCCATTTTATTTTGTATTTTAGTTTCACTTGGTTGTATATTTTTGGAGAAACAGAGTGAAACTAATACCAAAACCATGTTGTTCTTGTTGTTTACTTAAAAATGTCATTGTCAAAACATGGTTTTTGTATTTTTCTTGTTGAATTATGTATTATCCCAATTCCCACATTGGATGGGTTCTAAAATAGTGAGTGGATTTAAACTCTTGGGCCGTGCATCTTATTTCATTGCATCTCATTTAATGTGCGTCCACTTCTCATTCCAATGGGTAATAGCCACTTCTTACGCTTCTCATGTTAACCTCAACTTTTCATAAAAACCCGATCCATTACCTCAAACTTTTTAACGGATGACTACTTATTTATGGAGATTTTGATCTCAATTTAAGATACTAAAACACATCTGTGTTTTACTTTCGATTTTGCCTATAAATTTACATTGTTTATTTGCATTATCCTCAAGTAAATACAGTGGATGCTCGTATAGGATCAAATGGTACTATATTTCCATCTCAATTATTTACATGGACCCATCATCTCTCATTCAATTTGTGTGAATTTTCTAATCTAAAGTAAAGCATCCCTAGATTGTGATAGTGATAGCCTATAAAAATCGAAATATTACTTATGTACATTACTTTTATAAAAATGTTTATCAACTTATGTGGTGATAAAACGAAGTTTGATAAAAAAATGTTTTAATTAACTTATGACGATACCAAAACGTAATACGTTGATAAAGTTGGTTTTTAAAGAGTGCTTGGAATTACTTATACATGGAAAATAGCTAAAAAGTTGATAAGTTGTTTAAGTAAGTCAATAAGTTATAATGAAGCTACCTTTTAGAATCTTTTTATCTTTTACTTGACAAAACTATAAACATTTCATCTTTTCTTCCATTGACTTGCTTAAAAAATGCATATCTTCTTTTTATAACTGAATAAATCAATAAACACTTTAGAGCATCCCCAATGTAGTTTTTGGGAGCTTTTTATGAGGTTTTTCGAAGGTTTTTCAAAAGCAAAAACCCCCTTTTGAGGTTTTTCACATAGTGGCGAGGTTTTTCATTAGAGTTTTTGGTGAGATTTTGCGTCATAGCTCGTAACTGCACAACCAGTTTTTTCAGAGGTTTTCATATTTAATCAATTTTAACTTTATAAACTTTTATAAAGATCTCGTATTTATCATTTTTCTTTCTTAATATGTTTTATTTCAATTTTTCAAAATTTATTATATATTAAAAAGTTATGTATAATAAATACATAATTAAAGCAATATATAAAATTAAAATGGTAGGACCTGAAAAATTTGAAAAAATTTGGATGAGGTTTTTTAGATAGTGAAAATATGTAGAGATTTTTACATTGTTGATGTGACAATAAATCAATAATGCGTAAGAAAAAAACTGTGAAAAAACTTGGTAAAAAACCCTTGTAGATGCTCTTAGATAAGCGATATGAGACACCCCATATTGCTTGGTGTCGCAACAGCGTCTTCGTGTTTATTTTGTGGTTCTTTGGTCTATTGCACAACCTTTGCATGGGTGTTGGGGGTTGGTTTATACCAGTGGCGAATCTAGAACACAAAACCACGTGGTTCCTTCTAATTATTTTTAGCCGAAAAAATAAAAGTGTCAACTACACGTTTGTCGGGTCATTAAAATTAAAAATCAAATATTAACGCCATGGTATCTTTTGTTTGATATTAATTGTTGGGTTTTTTTTATTGGTAATTGGGCCAGAGTTAATATTGTTGCGCCTTAAACAAAAAAAATTTAAAAATAATAATGTAAGAAAAGAGATTTGAACCTATGACCTCTTCCATATAGAATGGGGTGTTTTCCAACACACCACATCACCACCAAAGCTTTTATTTATCTTAAATTGCGAAATAAAATTTTAAGATAGTCCCTGTAAACTTTCTAAGATAGATCCAAAAATAAATTTCTTTACAACTTTTAATAAAAATTAAAAATTTATTTAGGTTCCGGGACCTACCTATGCTAATGCCATACCTAAATTCGCCCTTGGTTTATACCTTGTAAACCCCCTATGTGTTGTCTTGTTCTGCTGGTGTAACCCACATGGGTGGTTGTTTGTACAAGGTCTTGTAATTTCTCTTGGCAGGCTGTTTTTGGCCTTGGTAATTAAATTGCTGTTTTCCAAAAAAAAAAATATGAAACACCCCATATTCTACAAGTTCTTTACATCGATATTCATATCCCGAAAGCCCGGTTTCTAATATGATACTTCAAATAGGGCTTATAACTTGTAAGGGTAACTAACTACTCGATTTATACAAATGTTACCATTAAACTATTTTTATACTCAATACACCATTGAACTCTTTTTTTTGTACACATACCGGGAATAGACGGTTTTGACGTGGATCTGTACACATTATACTATTGAACTATTTTTTTGTACACATTATACCATTGAACTATTATTTTTTGTTTCACATTATACCATTAACCTTTGATATGTTTACAAAAAAGATGACAATGACTAGGCATTCTCTTATTCTTCTTCAAGACACCACCACCACCACCACCACCACCACCACCACCACACCGCCACCGCCACCACTCCTTCCTCCAACCACCACTCTCAATTTCTCCTTCGCATACTAAAACCCATTTCTTCACCGGAGTTCCTTAACGACGAAGACATACTCATGGACTTCTTGCTCGAAAAGGAAAAACCCACCACCACCAACAACAAGGGATCTTCCACTGGGTTTTACGGGTTCGGGTTGGATCTGAGTCCTCCGGCGGAGTCCGTTATGGGTTCCATCGAGACAGAGAGCAACGAAGATGATTATCTGACCGGGTTGATTCCTATGTTTAAGGAATTGCCACCTTTTTTTGTAAACATATCAAAGGTTAATGGTATAATGTGTACAAAAAATAATAGTTCAATGGTATAATGTATACAAAAAAATAGTTCAATGGTATAATGTGTACAGATCTACGTCAAAACCGGCTATTCCCGGTCATAATGGTATTATGTGTATAAAAAAAAGAGTTCAATGGTCTATTGAGTACAAAAAATAGTTTAATGGTAACATTTGTACAAATCGAATAGTTAGTTACCCTTACAAGTCATAAACCCCTTCATATATTATTTTTAACAAATTCAAAAGTAGTTGTGGATCATTAAATATTATATTGAAAGCCACATTAATTTAATAGCAATAATAGAAAAAAAACGTGGATATCTATTTTTCTATTAAAATCGTTGATATAAATATGTTTAACTTTTTTTGTCTCGTATCATAATAAGTTATTTATGTGGTGATGTTATTTCCACGACAGTTGTTGCGTGATTTTTAGTTGGATTTTCTTTGTGACATTATGCACTTTTTCAATTCAGCACGAGCTATGGACCTCATATATTTTAAATTAAAATTTTATTCCATTGACTTAGGATGACTACATAGCTCTCATCTTAAAAATAATTCATCCTTTATGTATATACGACGATACGTAATTTTTACAAAAAATAATACAATAAACGTAAATTTCAGACTTAAATACTTTAGATTTTCTTAGGCTGCACGTTGCGGAACAAATTTTTCAGCGGGTTCAGCCCGCCGGGCCCGACGGGTTCCGGCGGCACCACTGTGGCATTTTAGAGCCCGGCGGGCTACGAGTTAAGTGGTGACCCCAACCATATTTCGTGTGTGTTGTGTGCGTTGTGTGTGAGAGGGTTGAGAGGATTGGGTAAGTGTTGTAGAGGGTTATGAGAAGGTTAAGAGAGGGTTGGAGAAAAGCTGATGTGTCAGCTAACGTGACATTAAAAAATGAGAGGGTTGGCTGTGTATAGCCTTATTGGTGATAAAATCGTGCAAAATTCAAAACCATTCGGTATGATAAAAGGGAAAATGATCTTTACGTAAGCAGGTAGGTAGGGATACTAATATTAAGAGCATCTCCAATGGTGGGTTCATGAACCCACATGTCATCTTATGAACCGGTATAAAAAGAATAGACACCATTGAGACAACCCGGTTCCTAGTCCACGTAGGAGAACCGTTCCATCTGCAGGAACCGCTCCATAGAGCAAAACCTTTGGACCCACTTAATAAAATAACAATATTTATCTCTTTTCTATTATCTCTTTTCTATTATCTCTTTTTTATATATACATATAATATATAAAAGAATTTATTATGTCCAGGTTTTCTACATAGCATGACCTGCAGAAAATAATAATATTTATTTAACTTTTATTTATTTTTATTTCTACATACAAAAAGTAATCCTATTAGCTTTTTATATTTATTGTTGTTGATTTTATTTTTTACTATAAGTTATGTTGTTGTAATTTTAAATTATTATATTTTTATAATCTTAATAAGTACTTTTAACTAATATAATTATTATAATTATAACTTTTATATTATAAATCATGAACCGGTATATGATTGGGAGTGAAAGGTTTAAAGAATGAGTAGGAAAGAGAAAACTGATGTGGCAGAAAGAGAAAGCTGATGTGGCAAAGTCATGAACCCCTGAAGAGGTTCATGACTGCAGATGCTCTAATAAGGCATCAAGTTGTGAAAGCCAAAGATCTTGCCAAATATTTGGTATCAAGGATCAAATCAACAACATTTATATTACTATATGTTCCAATTATATTACTAGAAATAATTTTGTGAAATTAATTGTTCTATCCTTTTTGAAAAATGGAATTCATCATCATCTTCTACTTATTTTCTTTCAAACATATCAAAATACACCACTCTTTCCTATCCAGTAACTCTTAATAGCAATTCATAATGGTTTTCGACAGACCCTGCTACAGGAACACACCGCTAATAAGTAATAACTACCCCTTTTCTCCAAACTTTTGATGGTTACATATGAGTAGGTGGGAGGAGAATCTTTTATCCGTGGTGAGAGGTTGCATTTCAAATAGCGACCCATATTTATTTTTAAAATGGTTTTTCAAATAGCGACCCGTTTCAAATATCTACCCATATTTATTTTCAAATAGCAACCCCTATTTACCCCTAATAGCGACCCTTTTCTTTGCCGGTGGTTTTGGCTGGAGACTGCTATTAGCGGTGTGTTCTAGTAGCAGGGTTCGTCGAAAACATCGTGGGTCGCTATTTGCGGTTGCAGGATATGAAAGAGTGACGTTTAGAGAGAGAAAGGGTACGAGATGAATTCCTTTTTCAAAAATGGTAGAATAATTAATTTCTCTATAATTTTTCTTTAGATAAAATATTAGAAGTTGAAATCTATCTAAAAAATCGATCTAACTCTAATTTTTGTATTAATTACGGAATCAAAATATACACTACGTTAGAGTAAATAATGTTTTTGTCCTTGCAGTTTTTTAAAAATTGCTATTTTTTGAGTTTGCTTTTGGCATGATGGCCTAGCCAAAGCTCCGATGCAGTGTTCTTTTTTTTTTTGCCGTTCAAAAAAAAAGTTTGTTAAAAATTGCAATTTTCATCCTTACGTATATTATACGATTTTAACGTTCCTTATGGTTTGTATCTTGTTATTTC
Organism: Centaurea solstitialis; assembly: GCA_030169165.1. NCBI lineage: Eukaryota > Viridiplantae > Streptophyta > Magnoliopsida > Asterales > Asteraceae > Centaurea > Centaurea solstitialis. Next base: position 18,439,948 of record CM058046.1, read on the forward strand.
CATTCTTATGAGTTATATTCTTTATATTTTTGTTTAGTTCCTTATACAATTATACTTAGGGGATGTTTGGCAGTTGCTGAATAGTTTGTGCTGGATGATTAAGTGGTCAGAATGATTAAGAGGCTCTTATAATATGGCGCAAAATGAAATATGGTGGTTTGGTAATTGTTGAGCATGAAGTCACGATTCTGAATGGTTAAGAGACGTCCAAGATAAATCATTCAGAGGGCTATCGAACCATTAAGAGGCAATCCATATTTTTGCCAAACAGGATCCATCTCTTAACGATTCAGAGATTGCCTCTTAATAGAACTGTTAAGAGGTAAACATACCCTAAAAGATATGAACTAGTTTAAGAGACGAAAATAACAATAAAGCGAAAATCATAGAAGCAAAAACTACACACCTCTAGAGGAAAATTAAAATTATTGACATTTTTACTCAAACCATTATTTAGAGTAAATACATTCTTAGTAGGGGTGAGCAAAAACCAAAACAAAAACCAAAACAAAAACCGAAAAATGGGGGAAAACCGAGAAACTGAAAACCGATTGGTTTTGGTTCCAAAACCGAACCGAAAATATTATATTATTTTAAAATTTTGAGTAAACTACGATTTTCGTCCCTGTGGTTTGATGATTATAACTATTTTCGTCCCCGTGGTTTGAAAATTGCTTTTTTCGTCCCTATGGTTTCAATTTATTTCTATTTTTGTCCTTGCCTCTAACTCCACTAACAAAAAGTGTTAAAATGTCATAAAATTTATTTTTTTAAAAAGTTACATATTCAATCCTTGTGGTTTGTAAAATCACAAAAATTTATCCTTAAATTTTAAAAAACTTAAAGCTTATATATTGTTTTTTTCTCTTTAGTTCTTAATTATTTCTTTATTATATTTTTATATATATGTTATACACATTTTTTAAAAGAGTATATAGATATACACACACATATATAGCATATGTGTGTGTGTTTTCTTAATTTAAATTATTTTTTCCTCTTTATTATATTTCTATACTATATATATATATATATACAACATTATATATATGTATCCTTTTTAATTTAAATAATAAATATTAAAATTAATTAATAAAAAGTAAAGTATAAATAATTATACGGATAAATGTGAGTAAAACGTATTTAACAAAAACAACCGGTTGCCTTAAAATAAAACTAATTTTTTTTTCAAGAGTAATATTAAACTTTTCAAATGATTATTTTAAAATAAGTAAAAATTAATAGTTTTAGTTATTTATTTACTTAAAATCTTTATTACTATATAAAAATAAGTAAAACTATTAATTTTTATTTATAAGTATGAGTAAAGTGTATTTAAAATAAGCAAGATTTTTATTTATTAGTGTGAGTAAAGCGTATTTGAAATAAGTAAACCATTAATTTTTACTTATTTTAAATTATCATATGAAAAGTTTAATACTACTCGTGAAAAAAAATAGTTTTATTTTCTACCAACCGGTTGTTTTTGTTAAATACGTTTTACTCACCCTAATCCGTATACTCATTTAAACTTTATTTTTTATTGATTAATTTTAATATTTAATATTTAAATTAAAAAAGATACATATATATATGATGTTGTATATATATATACAGTATAGAAATATAATAGAGAATAACAAAGAAGAAAAAACAATTTAAATTAGAAAACACACATACATAGACTTAAAAAAATGTGTATAACATATAATATAAAAATATAATAAAGAAATAATTAAAAACTAAAAAGAAAAAAACAATTTTAAGTTTTTGAAATTTAAGGATAAATATTTGTGATTTTACAAACTATAAGGATTGAATATGTAACTTTCTAAAAAAAGAAATTTTATGACATTTTAACACTTTTTGTTAGTGAAGTTAGAGGCAGGGACAAAAATAGAAATAAATTGAAACAATAGGGACGAAAAAAGCAATTTTCAAACCACAGGGACGAAAATAGTTATTATCATCAAACCACAGGGACGAAAATCGTAGTTTACTCTAAAATTTTTGTATATTATATATATATATATATATATATATAAATATGATCGATTTCACCCTTGATCTTTTACGAAACTAGCAATCCTAACCCCTCAAACATCTTGTTTGTATTTGACGATTCACAAACTTACCTAAATTTTGTTATTTTGTACTGTTTTAGTCCTTATAATTATTGAATAATTAAATTGTTAGACTTTTAATTTTTGATGTCATATTCTATATTCAACAAATTGATTTTTAAGAAGTTAAACATGATTTTTAATCAAATTATAAGAAATTGACAAGTTGAACATATTGAATAATAGAGAACCAAAAATTGAAAATCGGAGACCGAAAGCAGAAAACAGAAAACCAAAAACTATTATGTTTACTTGTAGAAAATTGTTTTCATTTTCATAGAAAACGTTTTCAGAAAATGAAGTTGTGTTTTCATTTTCAGTTTTCTATGAAAATTTTAGAAAACTCGTTTACTTGAAATGATGGAATTTTCATTTTCCGTTTTTAGAAAACTAGAAAACTCGTTTAATTGTGCATTTTTCATCACTTTTCATTTTCCGTTTTTCATTTTTCCAAATATTCCACCGGCGGCGGTGGCACTGGTCGCGGCGGCGGCGGTCACGGCGGCAGCGGCGATGGTTGTGGTGGTGGCGGTGGCGACGGTGGTCACGATAGCAGTGGCCGAGGTGGTGCCGGCGGCGGTGGTGGCGGTGTCGGCGGCGACTATGGCGGTGGCGGAGGCCGGCGATGAGAAGGAGACGGTAACTGAAAATGAAAATGAATTTTGGAAAACTATAAAAAGTAGGTTAATTACATAGGTATGTATCGAACTTGTCACATTTTATCATTGTATGTTCTCAACTTATAAACTTATCATTGTATGTATCGAACTTGTTAGACTTGCCATTGTATGTATCCAACTTTATCAAAACCTATCATTGAATGTATTCTACTTGTCACGAAAGTGTATCGAACTTGAGGTTTTGATAAAGTTGGATACATACAATGACAATTTTAGAAAGTTCGATACATACAATGGTAAGTTTATAAGTTGAGTACATACAATGATAAAACGTAATAAGTTCGATACATACCCATGTAATTAAATTAACCATATAGGATTTTAGAAAATGAAAATTTTGTTTTTTCTTTGATTTTGTTTTTAAAATTAGGTGTAGTGAACAAATTTTTTGAATTTTCATTTTTTCTGGAAAAGTGAACATTTTTCAAGAAGTAAACACACCTTAAACCATTTCATCATTCGGTTTTAAAACCAAACTGAACCGAAAATTGAAAGATTTGGATGTTTTAAAACCAAATTGAACTGTGTGTTGGGAATTTTGGCTAGAATAAAAAAAAAGTCTTGGAAGTTTGTCCCACATCGGTGGAACAATGAAAGGTGGAAGGGACTTCAAGCCTATAAAAGGAGGTCCAAGGCTTTGGTTTCAAAGCATCCCCAATAAAATACACTTTAAGTATTTTATTCTTTCTTTCTTGTTCTCTTGTTATAGAGTGTAGAAAGTTGTGAGTTAAATCTTTGAGAGTGTGGGTGTTATTGGGTGAGGCTTGAGAGTTTAGAGCTGTGTGATTGTAACAATTTTTCACATAGTGGATTTTCTCTCTGGAGGCCCGTGGTTTTTCTCTGGTTTTGGAGTTTCCACGTAAGTTCTTGTCTTTTTCTTTTTGTCTTTTATTTTTCTCTATATTTGTTCATTGCCTTGGGTTGTTGGGTAAATATTCAGGCCAATTTCCCAACAAATGGTATCAGAGCTCCGGGTTGGAGGAGGTCTCGGTTAGAGAGTTCTTAGTATGCTCTGTGGTTGCAGTTTTGTCTAAGCTTCCACATCAGAAAAGAATTAATCTCTTGGTCGTATTGGAGGAGGTCTCGGGTTAGAGGATTCTTAGTATGCTCTGTGGTCGCAGCTTTGTCTGAGCTTCCACATCAGAAAAGAAATTTCTTGGTTAGTTGTATACGGTAGAATTGTGTGTGGTAAGAGTACGTGCAGAATTTCTGGGTGTGCTACTCAGGCTAAAGACACTGTTCTAGTATACAATATTGTTTTTGAGGCATCGATACGATGTCAAAGTATTCAAGTGCAATGAGGTTCGATGTAGAGAAATTTGACGGAAGGATCAATTTTGGCTTGTGGCAAGTTCAAGTCAAGGATGTATTGATTCAATCCGGGTTGCTGATGCAGTAATTATCGTATATAAAAAGCGTAACAAGTTTTAACCTCTAATGCCTAGCCACTGTCTTACCACATATACAGGCAAGCGTACCTGATCGTGAGTAATATAGTGTAGGAAAGTCCAGGTATCGTATCTACCACTGGGAACGGTCAAGTTTTATAGACTATTAATCTAAACTAGTTTAATTAACCTAAAGCTTTTTGGGGGTTTTGTTTTTGAAAAGGAATTTTATAAGATAAAAGACAAATAAATAACAATCCTAACCAAGAAGTGGAAAACTGATGATCAAACATACATTGGAGATAAATGAATTCATTATGGTTCACTTTTCATGAGACATAGATTTATGATCGTTGTCAGAATTTAAGCACAAAGCACCCAAACATGTATATCTAAGATTATCAACTAGGTCTCGGTCCTCCTAGCCCAATACTTAGGTCGTTTGTCAGGCAACCTAGTACCGGAAATCCGATCTTATCTCTATTGCATGGCTTTTCTACCATCTGGTCACTTTTGGTCCAAGTAACCCCTTAACACAACTCTCTTGGTCCAAGGTCAGGTTAAGGTAGGTTGTTTATCCTCTCGGAGTCTATCTGTTTTGGTCCAACAAATACACCCAACCAAATGAATTCAAATCACCAAACAATATAAATCAGAACGGAATCAAAGACAACATTCAACAAATCATGCATCTAATTAATAACTGGAATCCAAAATGTCCAAACCATAATGTAAATAAAGAGAAATCAACACATAGACATGTCAATTGCAGATGAAAAACCAAACCATACTAAAGACCGGTTGATTTGGCATGACATCCTCTCGAATCATCTCCTCCGTAGCCGTCACATCGAGCCTCCATCTTCTCGGGTTGGAAACCCTAGGCGGCTCCCAACATCTAACCTATGAGAGAATTTACTGAAAATTGGATGCCTCAACTGAATGACCCAAAGGCGGTATTTAAAAGAAAACGTCCAGGGGTCATCTGGCGTTCGCCAGACTGCTGGTTTGGCGGCGCCAGATACTTAGGTCGAACCCCGGTCTTCATCTTTGTCGAACTTGGCGGCGCCAGATTTTTGGTTTGGCAGCGCCGGATTTTTGGTTTGGCGGCGCCAGAAACTTAGGTCAACTCTGGTTTTCATCTTTGTCGAATCTGGCGGCGCCAGATTCTGAACTTGGCGGACGCCAGATTGCTACTGTGTTGACTTTGTGCATTTTTGACGTTTTCTCGCCTTTTTTCGTAGTTTTCCGTTCCACGGCCTCCAAATCCTTCACAAACAACAATAAGCTCATTTAGTGCGTGAAATGATCAGAAATGGGCGAGAAATGGGGTAAAGTCATACGATTACGCTCAACCAAAACATGTATAATTTTTGTGTTATCAAAATTCCCACACTTAAGATTTGTTTGTCCTCAAGCAAACATCTGATAAAATAAGAAAGATAACGACAAAATTATTCTCCATCTATGATCATGCTTTGAAAGAACAAGGACAGTCGCAAGAAATCAGGCACAATTCAGACACTAATCAGAACCTCACAAGTTATCAAAGTCATGCTCAACCTCTTACCCTCACAAAGTATATATCAAGTGTATCTCTCAAGGGGTAATATGTTATATATAGTGATCACATTGATACTCGACATCTTACCAACGCATATGCTTGTCACCAAATCTCATCTCCACCACTGAAAAGTTGTCAACCGTCAAGAGGACTTTAGGGTTGTAATGTTTGTTGGGTTTATGTGGGTATCCTTGGATCAAACTGACTCGAGGATTAACACGGATCTATCAAACCTCGCTGGTTTGATATATCTCATAGGTTTAAAACAAACTGTTAAAAACCCACGTGATCAGAAACTCGCTGTTTCTGATCTAATCATGCGGAAGCGATAAAAGCTAAAAACCCATTAAAGCCTAATGATTTTAATCGTTTATAGCTCTAAACCTAAAAGATCAGGTTAGATCAATTTACCTGGATTGCTCGAGATTTAGTCCACCGGTGATCGACCAACGAACGTTCTTCTAGTTGAACTTTATGAAACCCGAACAATCAAAACCAAAAACCGACCGGGGGGGGGGGGGATCAGCGCCGGTTTTGGAGAGAGAGGGAGGAGGAAAACTGAGAACTGCTTTTCTTAATTGAAAAGCTTGTTGTTTTTCCTTAACCCATAAGCCTTATTTATATGGAGGAAAAAAACAGTTTGTATAAGATTCAGTTTCCTTTTATAATTATCTCTAATTCTTTTTCCCTTTTTAATTAGCTGGAAAAGAATTTGCATACGATAATTGTAATTTATATATTTATCTAATATATAGAAATCTTATTAATTAACTATTATATATTTATTTATCTAATAAATATATAATATCCTAATTAATTAATAACCCTCCAACTTTGGTAATTCGGACTGTAATTACCCAATGGATTTATAATACACTATTATAAATCCTAACTCTCCATTTCGGGGTTTCATCTAACTTGTTCGACTTATAGGTCCTCACAGGTGTGACCCTCAAGTGTCTTGTAACATTGGATGTGTAATCACTTGGTTTGTCAACTCTGCACATAATTCCTAACAGACTCCCACTTGTGCAAGTTGGCAATACCACCTTTGATTACACTGACCTAAGGAGGCCCCTAGACAGGCACTTAGGCTGACCAGGTTACAAGAACTCTTATACCCAGACTGGTGATATAAATATTCCGTGAGGAATTGGTATCTATGAAACTACTGTTCATTGATTGGGTATATCTTGGCTTTTCCCTTTGCATCGCGATATTTCATCTGTGAGTATGAGCTTGGAAAGTGTCAACTCTAAATACTCAAGATTCTGTTCTCTTGATTATCTGACTTTCACTGATAGGTAAACGACAAAGAACTAATCAGTTCGTTTGGGCATGGCCATGCACTTCATCAGTATACTTAGTCAGTCAAGATGGGCCCAGAAATATCTCTCTTCTGAGAAGAGGTGCAAATCCCATCTTGCATATCTGCCTTTGACACCACGGCTTCCGCTGAATCTAGTTACACCTTTTATAGCCACCCTGTTACGGCGTAGCGGTTGAGTGCACTAAGAATTCAGTAGTCGTCATGATATCAAATCAGATACCTTAGGTGATAGGGACAACCACTGTGAGATTCACTTATGACTTTATTCCAAGAAGTAATCTCAACCGCGGATCACGTCCGATATTTGCTACTCTATCAAATATCTGTGCAACTTTTAGTCTACAACACTTGTAGCTGTTATTCAGCAACTGATCATAACTACCTAAAAGTTCACAATGACTTTAACACCTTATCATGCTCCCACATTGATAAGTTGTCACGGACAGATTTTGAATGAAAACTGGAAACTAGTTTCATTCCTGGATTAATTAAAACATGCAAAATGTGAAAGTGATAAAGAAATCAATCTTGTATAGTCCATATTACACGCTGTAATAATAACAGGATTGAATGTCTTTTCTTTAATAACTTTCATAATATCTATTTAACGTTTGTTAGATACTGGTCTAAAGTAAAGTATCACCTATCTTTAGTTTAAACCCTTTGATTAAAGTTTACCATTTTAATCAAAGTGATAACCAAATAATACAAGTCTGTTAGTACGATTCACTTGTATCTGCTAATTATTGTTTTGCAAACACCTTATAAAAACAATAACTAGACTTTTATCATATTCCATGAACTTGGAGACCTGGACTAACTTCCAGTTCCTGAATATGTAAGACTGCAACTTTCCTTAGTTGCTGTGTAGATGAATGATTTCTACCTGAAATCCGATTCCATTTGCAATACTGGCAAATCTACTGGAATCCTATATTTTAATCCAACACTTTAATTATTGATTTTAAAGTCAGTTACGACCTTTGTTTCATGGGTCTTGAAACTTTTATCCTTTTGACTAAAAGGGTAAATTATATCTTATGAATTCTTATCCTACCTGGATTATGAATTCCGAGATATATCAATAATTGCATCTTTTATTCTTTATCTCAGAATAGATAGAGAATAAATTGGGCTCCCACTTGCTTATATAAAAACTAACTATTACTCAAAATTTTATTATTGACTTAGTCAAAACTTTGATAAGTCAATTCTAATTTTAAGTAATGAACTTTGAGAATTTCCTTTTATGAAACTTAACTGGATTTGGTCAAATCCTAATTCCAGATCTTGGAATCTTTCTGGTTTCATAAATACTGTTATTAACGCTATCTGAGTTAATGTTTTAAATTCTCTAAGTAAAACATTTGAATAAAACTTGATCAAATTTGATTAGTTGATTCTGAGAATTTCTTTTATAAAACTTAACTGGATTTGATTAAATCCTGATTCCAGAACTTGGAATCTTTCTAGTTTTACAAATGCTGTTATTAATGCTATCTGAGTTAATATTCTAAATTCTCCCTTTTGATCACTAAACTATTATTCATAAATGTTTTATTCTCAAAACACATTCCTATAGAATCTCGTGTGTTTTTGATAGTTTTTATACAAATTACTTCAATTTTATAGATTTTATTGAAGTAACAGGCAATAACTAGGATCATACAAATACTAAGCACAATCAGATATTTCAATGTCAAGACAATAACTTTTGAAAATAAAACCATTGAATTATAAAATATAATTATTCAAACATTGTTTAAAACATAAATCCCCAAAAACAACTGTTTAGAAATTATAAATTCAAAATGTCTTGACTTAAATCATCTTGTACTTTGATCCTCAGCAACCTCTGGGCATTTCACTTCTGACCTCCTGCAATAATCATTTTGCTCTAGGTATCAGTATACTTGTAAATCAACAAGTAAGAAGTGACAAGTCAAAGCAATCATAAATTTTCTGAGGTTTACATACCTGCTTCATGACGCTTAGGGCAGTTTTGCCTCCAATGACCGATCTCATTGCATATGAAGCAGCGATTCTCGGTCCTAGCTTTGTTTGGCTTAACCTTCTTGCCCTTGCCCTTGCCTTTGCCTTTCTTGGGTGCACTCTGGATGGCCTGGACTGGTCCTTTTCCTTTACTGGTGCTAGCTTGCCCATTCTTCTTTTTAACTCCTCCGTCTTTCACCATCAAGACGTCCTTGGTCTTGTTCTTGTTCCCCATATTCAGTTCAGCTGTCTTTAGCATGGAGTGCAACTCAGCTATAGTTTTCTCCATGTTATTCATATTGTAATTGACTACGAAGGGCCTGTAGTCTTCTGACAGTGAATTGAGTATGGTGTCTGTTGCTAGCTGCAACGGAACAGGATGACCAAGCCTCTCCAGATGATCTAAGTGCCGTTTCATTTTCATGACATGGTCACTTACTGATGTCCCTCTTACCATCTTGCACTCATTGAATGCTTTGGTGGCATCGTAGCGTTCTGTACGAGCCTGAGTCTGAAACATGTCCCTCAGCTGGCGGATCATGTCGTAAGCATTTGTATTTATGAGCCCTGCTTGCAGATCTGGGCTCATGGTTGCTAGCATCAGACAGGCGACATCAAGGAGATCATCCGAGTGCTTCTTGTGGGCATTTCTGGCAGCAGCCGGAGCGTTTGCCGGAGGTGCCTCCCCAAGTGGCTCTTCAAGCACATACCACTTTCTCTCATGTCTGAGCACAATCATCAGATTGCGCTCCCAGTCGAGAAAGTTAGGGCCGGTCAGTTTATCCTTCTCTAGGATAGATCGGAGGGAAAGATTATTAGTGCTGGTAACAGTGCTTGCCATCTACACAAGATAAAACTTTTGGTCTTAGCAACTGTAAATAGATAAATTTCCAATAAAATATCAATAAACCCTTAAATGATCAATTTATTGGACTAGGATCCTTATTTCATACGTCCTGATGTGCGTAATGTTCTTGCTCCACCAGACTCGTATTTATTTCGGTAGGTAAGGACTTTTACCAATCATATCTAACTGACATGACTCCTAGATCTTTTCGGGACCATGGCAACTACCTGTGCATGTTTTAGTCCCTCTTAGTGCTTTTTGGCCCGGTACCACCCGGTGAACTTTATAGTACCAAAACAGATCTCACCATTTTGGGGACCTGATCACTATACTCTGGCCGGTACCACCCGGAGATAATTCGCAGAGTTATGTAACCCCTTCAGCTTCAGTTTGAACACAGATGTTGAATGTGTGATCACTTACAACGCCTATGTACTTTACGCCGAAGGTGCCCCTAGATGGGTTGCACTACTGATCTATGATTTTCGGGGTTTTGAAAAACTTTATTTCCAGGCTTTTGAAAAACTGATTGTTACAAAGGCTACTTATGTTTTAAACTAACTGTTTCAAACATACACGTAATTTTAAAACTAACTGTTCTAAAATTACTTGCTAATTAAAACTAACTGTTTTAACAGCACACCTAGTTGATTAAAACTAACTGTTTTTGTCAACTTGCCTTTTATGTATAACAATCACCTATAGGTTTTTAAATCAAAACTATTGTTTTGAAAAGTTTAACGAAACTAAAACCTATATTCCTTTTGTGATATAAACTAGTTTTAAAGTAACAACTCTATTTAAAACTATTAACATGCAAGATATCACAAATAATTAATCAACCATGCAATTAAACAATAATTAATCACATAGTACCTAATTATAGTTTTTGCCAACATTTCCTAGGGACCAATAATGACCTATTCTACTAAAAGCTTCAAAACTCGCGTAGCTCCCACTGGCCTCGCCATGTTTTGTTAGTACTCCGGTAGGATGAAGAATCTTAGTAGCTCCCACTGGCCTCGTCATCCCCGAAAGAATAAAACAAATATCTATCCTAAGGTCATTATTACACAAGGGGTTGCAAATGGCACGCAGGCCTCCCCGTAAATATGTCAAGGGTCTAGGTTGGCAAAACATTATAATAGATATAGATACAAATCCAAACTGAGATGCATATATAGAACTCAAGCAATCACGCAATTTTATATGCAATATAACAAAAATAATATTACGAAAAATAAACCTGGATCCGTTAAAATTATCTTGTCTCAATTATCGTAAAACTTGGTTTTATAACCGATTCGAAAAACAAACTGTTTTATGAATCAAAAACCTTTAGACTGAAAAATGGTTTTTTACGTAAAAACTGAGGTTTCTAAAACCATTTTATCTAGAAACAATCCATTATATCAAACGGGTTTTACCAAACAAATTGATCATCTTAAAAAGAGTGAACTTTAAACATTTTTGCACTTGACTGGTTTGATAAAACATTATATAAAATTATTCTAAAACGACTAATTTGGATAAAACAACTAAAAACTGATAAACCCCTCTTGGGCCATAACTTGGTCCAAAGAACTGGGCTTTGGGCCTGATAAGGGAATTTGGCCCAAAACGGAAAAACCCTAGACAGTCAGTTTGACTGACTTGTTTGCGTCACGAAAGTTTTTGAGACCGCCGGCCACCATTGCTACCATCATGGTCGTTCGACCGTTGATCATCAACAGCCTTCGCCGCCATCGAATGTGATGCGGCCGGCTATTTTATCTACGGCTGGTGATCACCACCGCACAACGCCATCGAACACCACCAATCTGGTGGCGATCCGATTGGCGATCGGAATTAACGCCGCCACCACCAACACGGTGGTTTTGGCCAGCAATGGTTTAAACGGTAGCCGCCGCCACCGCTTTGCGCGGTTTGATTTGTTTGGCCACCGCAGTGGCTTTAATTCCCACTATTGAAATCGCCGGCCACCACCACGCTGGTGGTTTGGCCCTGGCGTCGATCGCGGTTTGGCCTACGGGCTCGACGCGGTTCGTTGATCGACGGTCATCACCGAGCTGGTGGTGCGGCCTCGTCGTCCACGGTCGGCCTAAAACAACATCGCCGTCAATCACCACCCGTGGGTGGCGATCGATGACCGCCACCATTGCCATCTAGCTACGGTTCGTAACGACAATCAGTCGCCACCGCCGTCGCCGCTAAGCGCGGTTGTGGCCACCACCAATTGCCGCCTGCCACCATCAATTCGGTGGTTTGGCCGGGCGTCTGCCGCCACCGCTAACTACGGTTTGGCCGGTGAATGTGTTTATCGATGTTGTTGGGCGAGAACTACCACCACCGTGGACACCGCCATCCACCACCGCATTTGCGGTTTTCGGGTGGTTGCGGTGTTCTCACATCGGCCCCGCTGGTCGATAACACCGTCACCACCATCTGTGGTGCGGTGATTGGCTTCGGTCATAGCCGTCGCCACCACCACCGATCGTGTAATCGAGATCACCCGCCACCACCCATCTGGTGGCGCGGCTGTGGTTGTCTCACGACAACGAAGGGCTTCGGCCACCACCACCTAACTGGTGGTGTGGCCCGGCGGTTCTTCTCAGCGGCAACAGGGTTGACCACCACCACCTAACTGGTGGCGTGGTGTAATCTGGTGACCACGGTGGCCAGCCGCAACCACCACGCTGGTGGTGCGATGGTGATGTGATAACCGTAGTCATCAATCCGGTCGTGGTTTTTCCGGGTTTCTCGTACGGATAACAATTTAATACAAAAAATCTAAAAATTTATGTGAATAAATAAACTCAATAAAAATCAGATTTAAACTTGATACGCAAGAAACAATAATATTTAACGGATCACGCATAAACAGATAAACTGATAAGACTAAAAAACGATTTTAACAATGGCTCTGATACCACTGTTGGGTTTATGTGGGTATCCTTGGATCAAACTGACTCGAGGATTAACACGGATCTATCAAACCTCGCTGGTTTGATATATCTCATAGGTTTAAAACAAACTGTTAAAAACCCACGTGATCAGAAACTCGCTGTTTCTGATCTAATCATGCGGAAGCGATAAAAGCTAAAAACCCATTAAAGCCTAATGATTTTAATCGTTTATAGCTCTAAACCTAAAAGATCAGGTTAGATCAATTTACCTGGATTGCTCGAGATTTAGTCCACCGGTGATCGACCAACGAACGTTCTTCTACTTTATGAAACCCGAACAATCAAAACCAAAAACCGACCGGGGGGGGGATCAGCGCCGGTTTTGGAGAGAGAGGGAGGAGGAAAACTGAGAACTGTTTTTCTTAATTGAAAAGCTTGTTGTTTTTCCTTAACCCATAAGCCTTATTTATATGGAGGAAAAAATACAGTTTGTATAAGATTCAGTTTCCTTTTATAATTATCTCTAATTCTTTTTCCCTTTTTAATTAGCTGGAAAAGAATTTGCATACGATAATTGTAATTTATATATTTATCTAATATATAGAAATCTTATTAATTAACTATTATATATTTATTTATCTAATAAATATATAATATCCTAATTAATTAATAACCCTCCAACTTTGGTAATTCTGACTGTAATTACCCAATGGATTTATAATACACTATTATAAATCCTAACTCTCCATTTCGGGGTTTCATCTAACTTGTTCGACTTATAGGTCCTCACAGGTGTGACCCTCAAGTGTCTTGTAACATTGGATGTGTAATCACTTGGTTTGTCAACTCTGCACATAATTCCTAACAATGTTAGGCTAAGGGTTAAGGGTAGGATAAAGGATATATTTAAGTGACTAAGGGTTGTAGCAAAAACCTGAAAACTAATCAGTTCAAGATCCAAATTAATCATCTGACTTTTGAGATTTTTAGAGCTCGGGATTTCTATCACTATCACTTTTATATCGGCCTAAGCATATTGCTTATTTGTGGCTTCGATATTTATTTTTCTTTTAAGCACATCGACTCTTTTGATGTTTCTTTTTGAATGAGTCGTTTTCTCTTTTTCTTTTCTTTCTTTTCTTTTCAAGCTCTCTATTTTTTTCAGAGCAGCAACTATGTTACTTTTGGGCTCTTTTGCTCTTTTTCTTTTTCATAATCCCTTTCTCTATTTGTTAGATTTCATAAAACGGACCAAAAACATGAAAAGCTTTCAACTTTAAGCTACGGCCAAAAGATAGATAAAATGAATGGGCTAAGGATATATATATGTGGGTAAAGAAATGAAAAGGCTAAGGCTCAAAGGGGTTAGAAGGGATAAAGTGTTAAGATGAACACTTTCACAAAATAGGCTAGGCAAATCAAATAACCTTAAGATGAGGTTATCTGACGAAGGCTAAAAGGGTTAGAAACGAAGGCATCTATCAGTGCAATGGTGACATACTTTCCTTATGTGATCTTGACAAGCATTCAAAGTGACAAGTTCTACTTGGTTCAAAGTCGGTATCCTCACAGAAATGAATAAGATATATGCAATGTAGGCTCAAACTCTCAAGGAACAGGGTAAGGATCACTCATGGCAATTAGCATACACATGACTTTTTCAAACTCATAAAAACTCCAAAAAATATCATCCTATATGCAAGACTCTTTTGACTTCCACAAAATTTTGAAAAGATCATGGATTTCGAAAAAAAATTATGCCATATAATTAAAATAAAATCAGATAAGCAATTAAGCACAATAAGGACAAACAAACAAAAGTTTACTTAACCCCCTTCCCACACTTAAGAATTGCAGTATCCTCAATGCAATAACAGTTAAAGCACATGTGGAAAGGTATAAGATAAAGAACAATCAAACCACGGGTTAAGAAATCAAAACAAGTTAAGTCTACTTAACCTCCTCCCCACACTTAAAACTTGCATTGTCCTCAATGCAACAACAATTAAAAACAAGTAGAGAGGTGAAAGGAAAATAGAAACTTCCCGGGTTAAGAGACTTGAAGCTGACGGTCGGCTCATGAAGTATAAAAGACTCCGAGGGCTTACCACACCAAAACCTACAAACAAAACACACTAAAAAGAAAAATGTAAAATAAAACTAGGATAGATAGGATGATAACCCAAAATCAAGTCAAGTCAAATCGCGTTACAAAACAACGTGGACAGAAACTTTATTTGAAAAACTTTATTGAACACCCTAACCAACACGTCAACATCAAATCCTCATCACCATTAGTCAAAATTCTTCTTTTTAAAAAAAATAAAATCTCAACTCTCCTTTTCAAAACATTGGGCTTGGACCATTGGGCTTTGCACGGAAATGTTGTTTCATGCAACTGGAAAACTATTGAGAAAGAGTTTTCCCACACTTAGTGATTGAACCATATCAAGTTGATTTAAAGAATGGGAACCCATAAAAATTTGATTTTGAAAATTGTTTCCACGGTGGGTTCCCACACTTAAAACTTGATTTATCCCTTTTTGCACAAAAATAATTTAATTTTAAAACATAGGGATATGTTGTCTCAAGCAAGTTATGTAAAAATATCAAAGTAAAGAAAAACCTATTGCTTGAGAAGTTAGAAAAAGTATGGTTTATCACTTAATGTTTTGAAAAAGCCAAATTCTTCCCACACTTAAATTTGAAGAGATTTTGAAGTTAAAAACAATGAGAATCAACTTTTGGTGAGAGAAAAAGAGTTTTGGGTTAGTTAGGCTTTGAAAACTTTGAAAAAAAATAAAAAATAATTTTTTTTTCAACACAGAAAGCTCTTTGCGTTCGCGAGAATTGAGCTTCGCGTCGCGAAGATTTTTTTTTTTTTTGAAAACACAGAAGGCTATTCGCGTTCGCGAGAATAAGCTTCACGCCGCGAAGAATTTTTTTTCGGATACCTGGTTTCGCGGAGCGAAAATTATTTTGGCGATAGCGAAATGCTTTCTGTCCACTTTTTTCAAAATTTGACTGAGACGATTTGGGTATCGATCCTAGACATCAAAAGACACTCTATGACCCTAAAAACACACCAAAAGCATGAAAAACTTAAAAACTCACGGGTTGCCTCCCGAGAAGCGCTTGTTTTTGTCATGAGTCTCGAGCCTAACTCCGGGTTTAAGCAACCTCGTTTAAAACCAAACACCCTTCACGTGCAGAATTTCTGGGTGTGCTACTCTGGCTAAAGACACTGTTCTAGTATACAATATTGTTTTTGAGGCATCGATACGATGTCAAAGTATTCAAGTGCAATGAGGTTCGATGTAGAGAAATTTGACGGAAGGATCAATTTTGGCTTGTGGCAAGTTCAAGTCAAGGATGTATTGATTCAATCCGGGTTGCTGATGCGGTAATTATCGTATATAAAAAGCGTAACAAGTTTTAATCTCTAATGCCTAGCCACTGTCTTACCACATATACAGGCAAGCGTACCTGATCGTGAGTAATATAGTGTAGGAAAGTCCAGGTATCGTATCTACCACTGGGAACGGTCAAGTTTTATAGACTATTAATCTAAACTAGTTTAATTAACCTAAAGCTTTTTGGGGGTTTTGTTTTTGAAAAGTAATTTTATAAGATAAAAGACAAATAAATAATAATCCTAACCAAGAAGTGGAAAACTGATGATCAAACATACATTGGAGATAAATGAATTCATTATGGTTCACTTTTCATGAGACATAGATTTATGATCGTTGTCAGAATTTAAGCACAAAGCACCCGAACATGTATATCTAAGATTATCAACTTGGTCTCGGTCTTCCTAGCCCAATACTTAGGTCGTTTGTCAGGCAACCTAGTACCGGAAATCCGATCTTATCTCTATTGCATGGCTTTTCTACTATCTGGTCACTTTTGGTCCAAGTAACCCCTTAACACAACTCTCTTGGTCCAAGGTCAGGTTAAGGTAGGTTGTTTATCCTCTCGGAGTCTATCTGTTTTGGTCCAACAAATACACCCAACCAAATGAATTCAAATCACCAAACAATATAAATCAGAACGGAATCAAAGACAACATTCAACAAATCATGCATCTAATTAATAACTGGAATCCAAAATGTCCAAACCATAATGTAAATAAAGAGAAATCAACACATAGACATGTCAATTGCAGATGAAAAACCAAACCATACTATAGACCGGTTGATTTGGCATGACATCCTCTCGAATCATCTCCTCCGTAGCCGTCACATCGAGCCTCCATCTTCTCGGGTTGGAAACCCTAGGCGGCTCCCAACATCTAACCTATGAGAGAATTTACTGAAAATTAGATGCCTCAACTGAATGACCCAAAGGCGGTATTTAAAAGAAAACGTCCAGGGGTCATCTGGCGTTCGCCAGACTGCTGGTTTGGCGGCGCCAGATACTTAGGTCGAACCCCGGTCTTCATCTTTGTTGAACTTGGCGGCGCCAGATTTTTGGTTTGGCAGCGCCAGATTTTTGGTTTGGCGGCGCCAGAAACTTAGGTCAACTCTGGTTTTCATCTTTGTCGAATCTGGCGGCGCCAGATTCTGAACTTGGCGGACGCCAGATTGCTACTGTGTTGACTTTGTTCATTTTTCACGTTTTCTCGTCTTTTTCGTACTTTTCTGTTCCACGGCCTCCAAATCCTTCACAAACAATAATAAGCTCATTTAGTGCGTGAAATGATCAGAAATGGGCAAGAAATGGGGTAAATTCATACGATTACGCTCAACCAAAACATGTATAATTTTGGTGTTATCAGTTGTATAAGGCATTGAAGGGAAAACCAGTTTCCAGCAGTGAATCAAGTAGTACCAGTAAAGGCGAGGAAGAACGGGAAGATCTGGATTTGAGAGCGGCAAGTACTATTCGTCTGTGTCTAGCAAAGAATGTTCTTGCAAATGTGCACTGGATATCAACGGCTAAGGAGCTTTGGGAGAAGCTTGAGCAGTTGTACCAGGGCAAAGGCATCTCAAATCGGTTGTATCTCAAGGAACAGTTTCATAATCTATGTATGGATGGAGGTACAAAAATTTAAGATCATCTCAGTGTTCTTAATAATGTCGTTTCAGAACTGGAGGCCATCGAAGTTAAGGTAGAAGATGAAGATAAAGCGTTGAGGCTTATATTATCTTTGTCATCTTCCTATGAGCACATGAAACCTATTCTGATGTATGGGAAAGAGACCCTGAAGTTTGCAGATGTTACTAGCAAACTCCTATCTGAGGAGAAAAGATTGGAAGGTAGCAGCATGACTTCATCAGAAGGTACGGTTTTGGTGGCTAGGCACGGGAAGAAGAAGAACTCCGGGAAGGTCACATGCTGGAAGTGCGGAGAGTCTGGGCATGTCAAGAGCAATTGTCCAGGTGGAGTCGGCTCGGCGAAAGGCTCCAAATCAGATGCTGACAATGTCTCCATTCTCATGGGGGACGATGAGTTCTGTTAAGAAATGGGAGAAAACATCCCATGGTTTGCCCGCTTTACCATGGAAAAGGGATGTGTTCATGTTAGCGGTTCCACGTTTTTTCACATATGCATTGGTTTGGCAAGGATGCAGGGTGTGGTGGAGATTATGTCGATGGCTGATGAACTTCCAGGTAAACCAAACGAGGAAGTTGCACCATAAATATTTTCAGCAAGTTTTTCGACATGTGCCGAGGTAAAATTCTTAGAATTGATTATTCTAAGTGGTGATACTCTTTTATGGTGGAGTATGATTTTGAGAATTATGATTGTCGGTTCAGACAATGGTTGCCGGTGTTGCAGCGAAGATTTTCTTTTATTTAGCCAAGGTGGAGTATGTTGGGAATTTTGGCTAGAATAAAAAAAAGTCTTGGAAGTTTGTCCCACATCGGTGGAACAATGAAAGGTGGAAGGGACTTCAAGCCTATAAAAGGAGGTCCAAGGCTTTGGTTTCAAAGCATCCCCAATAAAATACACTTTAAGTATTTTATTCTTTCTTTCTTGTTCTCTTGTTATAGAGTGTAGAAAGTTGTGAGTTAAATCTTTGAGAGTGTGGGTGTTATTGGGTGAGGCTTGAGAGTTTAGAGCTGTGTGATTGTAACAATTTTTCACATAGTGGATTTTCTCTCTGGAGGCCCGTGGTTTTTCTCCGGTTTTGGAGTTTCCACGTAAGTTCTTGTCTTCTTCTTTTTGTCTTTTATTTTTCTCTATATTTGTTCATTGCCTTGGGTTGTTGGGTAAATACTGAGGCCAATTTCCCAACACTGTGCTCACTTCTTTGTCCACTCCTAATCATACCGCCGTCGTGATCACCGTCGCCGTCGCCGACAAGGCCTTGGCCGCCACCACGACCACCGTTGCCGTGACCATGTTTCAGGTCCTTTCCTTCGATGGATTTTGTTAACCCCCGTTACATATGATTATGAGGTTGTTTTTGTTATTTTTGAACATTTTTTTTGTCTTTTACCGATAAACAAAAAAAAATTAATATATTTATTTATTTTCATTATTATTATATTAAATACATCTTGTTTTTGTCCCCGCCCTCACAATCCCACATTCCCACCCCTCCCCCACAGTGTCTTATTTCGTAACCAAATAATAACCTTTACAAGTGAAATCTTGGTATTGGAAATCTTTCAAAATTATTTTACAAAAAAGTATCAAAAAATCATATTCAAGTTGATATTTGATTGTTGGAGTAGGCTATGGGAGTATCTGTATTTGTCTTATTAAAAAAGTAATACGTAACATGCCATTACTCACAAAATAATATATCATTTATCGTATGCATCCAAGTAAAAAAGTATACAATTCGAATGGTAACAATAGTAGTATCAGTCTAAGAGTCTCAATTTGAATTATATCAAAACAAATAGAAAACTTTAGTAAGTACTATGGTGGTCAAAATTAATTAATTGGTTCAACCAAAAATAGATTGATCAAACATTAAAAGGCTACTTCGCTTGACTAACCTTTCACCTTGTATCGCTCTACGTGCTAAATTGCCATAAAGTATATAATGTACGCTTAAAATCATCGCTAAATAATTAACAACAAACTTTTATCTAAGATTAATGTATTAATCAATAGTGCATAACTATGAATCAAATAGCTTATTAAAATCATTAAATAAAGAGCTCTTAATTAAATCAATTCTTGAGAAGCTCAACATCAATAAAGCCAAAAAATAACCGGTTTTGACAAAATCCGATTCGGATTTGATTCAGTTTTAAGAGTGAAATGTATAACCGATGGAACCGGTTCCGTTTAAAAAAATAACCAGATTTTTCATATACCGGTTTGAAAAAAATCCGGTCTTCTTGGGCTTGATTTTGAGCCTCTCTACAAAAAACTTGAAATATGATTTTAGGCCTTATTTATAATGATTTTGGGCTTTACAATTACAAATTATATAGTTTATATTCTTATAATATGATTTTGGAGTTTATTTTATAATTTTTAAATTTACAATATAACTATATACTTATATTAACTATATATAGGCGGTTTTTTTAACCAGTTTGAAAAAAATCCGGAACCGGTTCAGATCCAAACTGGATAAAAATTCGAAAAAAAAATCGGTTGGTGAAAAGGCCAGATTGATTGGCCAACCCTTCCCATCTAAAGTCGCTATTTCCCCCAACTTTCATGTTTGATTTCAAATCCAATCGTTTGGACCTATGTATTATTTGTTTTTTAAGACTATGTTTATTCACAAACCAAACTAAACCAATCTTTATTAAAAAACTAATTTTTTTCTCTTCTACCAACCTAATTTTAATTCCAATCCAATCTAACTTTTTTCATACTTTATTCACAATCCAAACAAATCATAAAAATTATATTATAAAATTATATATTCAATATTTTAAAAAATATGTATATATATATATTGTAACTTTAAACATAATCTATATATAATAAAAGAGTAACTGATCTGCCACGTGTCGTGCTCTGGTGAGCCCAATTGCCACGTGTCGCGTTCTGGTGAGCCAATAAATAAAATAATGTAAAAGATAAATATCACTTTCAAAAATTCTCTTCATAATTAAATCAAACGGTTTAAAAAATCCTCTAGATAATTAAATCAAATCTTTTAATCCAAACAATAGATAAATATGAAAACAATAAATAAAATAATGTAAAAGACCACATTCAAAAATACATAATTAAATGAAATGGTTTAAAAAATCCTCTACATATATTTGTGTAATATTTAATATAATCAATACACATATTATTATTTTTCATTGGTGATATAAAGAATTAAAAATATTCTCTCTATTTTCAAAGTACAATTTTCTAAGAGTTTTTCAAAGTTGAAAAATCTTACTTTTTCTATTTTTTTAATTGTTAAGAAAATTCCATATTAGTTGTTGGAACAAAAACTTTTTAAAAATTTTCATTTTTTAATCCAAACTATAGATAAATATGAAAACAATAAATAAAATAATGTAAAAGATAGATACCACTTTCAAAAATCCTCTACATAATTAAATCAAACAGTTTTAATCCAAAAATACACACCTCAATCTCAATCTCAATCTATAAATACCCCATTCAATCTCTCAATCTCAATCAATTGCTGCAACTCTCTTAATTAAGCCACTACCAATTACACATATACACACAGAGGTAATTAATCAAACGCTCTTTAATTTTTATTTTTTCCTACACATGATGATATGATTATGATGATTCTATTCATGTTTATAGTCCAATTTGGAGTTGTTGATTTCTCGTATGTGACTTTGTATTTATGCTCATTGATTACACTTTTTGTGTTATTTTGTATTACAAAAATAGTTCTAATTTTTTATTTTTTTAATCTTTTGAATTCTTACCATATTACAGAACAATGGATGAAAAGAATATCACTCTTATATACAACCTTGATATACAAAAAGATGATTTTACTGTCAAGGTTAGAATCATTCGTTTATGGAGTCAACCACTCTTCAAAGATCCTAAACAATTATATTTCATCAAGATGATTTTAATGGATGAAGAGGTAAATAATTATTTGTTTTAAAATCTTTAGTATCATATTCATAATATTTTCGTATTAAATTTTAATGTATTTCTTTCTGATTTTGATATAGTTATTCGAAGTAAACTTTTATAAAACAGTTATTTGTCATATCTTCTTATTTTTTAACAATTCTTATTTTTCCTATATTCATGTTTTAGGGCAGTAAAATCCATGCTAATGTTCTACAAAAATAGATTCCAACGTTTAAAAAGTTACTTCATGAAGGAGCTGCCATATTCATCAAAAATCCTACAATTGTTCGACATGTCTCCAAATACAAGTTAATTGATAATACAAACAATTAAACTTTATCTCTATTTTTATCTTTAATAACCTATTTTATTTAAATAATTTAAAAATAAAACTTTGATTTGTTATTTCGAGTTTATATTGTTGGATTATAAAAATAATGTGGCGTTCGTGCTTTTGCTGATCATGTATATTTTACAATATAAGTTTTCTGACAAAAATTATCCCGTGTATCACGCGGGTTAAAACCTAGTATATATATATATATATATTATAACATGTAATATTTAATAAAATCAGGTTTTAATTGAATATATTAACTTTAAATATATAGTATAATAGAGGAATAATCAAATAAAAACCATATATTTTGTAAAAACTAGAGGAACAATCTAAACCATCAATTAACTTACATCAATGGTTAATAATATAGATAGCATGTTTTTGTAACTTTCCTACAACCACATGTCCCACACTTGATTATAACCCAAAAGGGCAATTTGGGTATTTTACCAACTACATATATCTTCTTCTCCAACCCAAACCCTAACCCCCAATCTTTTCAATTACAACCACAATCCCACCCCGATTTCTCCCCCATCTGACTTCCACCACCTGCTGCCACCACCTGCCGCCACCTCCTGCCGCCACCACCGCACCACCGTCGCACCACCACCACATCCACCACCAGATCTGAAAACGAGCATCTAACTTCCACCACCTGCCGCTACCACCGTAGCACCACCACCACGTCGCACCATCACCACCACGTCGCACCACCACCACATCCACCAGCTCAGATATCAATTCGAACTCCGACGTGAGCTTCTGAAGCTTGGCTATGGCGGAGAGATGGTGGTCGGACGTGAGCGACGGCGTAACGGTAACGGCGGTGCACGAAAACGCCGATCTACCATTTCCAGAAACACGAATCGTCGCCGGAGAAGAAGAATTGAGATCGGACTTCACCGGCCGGAAGGAAACAAAGGAGGAACGATGGAGTCTGGTGGTAGGGTTAGGGTTTGGAATTGTGTTAATAAAACAAGGGTTTACTTCACGAAAGTGTATTCAACTTGTCACGAAAAGTTATTGTATGTATTGTACTTCCATTTTTACCATTTGACATATCAAAGTTTAGAAAATAGTTATTGTATGTATCCAACTATATCAAAACTCATCATTTAATGTATCAAACTTGTCATGAAAGTGTACACATGTAATTGCTTTTGTAATCTTTCTTTTGTTTTCTGCTAACGATGTGAATCATATATCATTTGTCAATCTCTTGTATGATTTGTTGAAAATGGAAGTGAAGCCTAGTTTGTGTTCGAATCACAACCATATTTGATTTAACAGTGAATATGATAGGGTGAATATGATAAGTTTATTTGATTTAACAGGTGGTGAGATCGCTGGATTTAATGGTGGTGGTGGCCGGAAAGAGAGAGATGAGAGCTATGGTTGTGTGTATTTAGGTTGTTATTTACTTATGAATATGTAAATGTAATGGACATTGTGTTTTGTATTCATAAGGTGAATATGCTGAATGAATTTATATAATTTTTATCTGGTGAATATGAATATTCATATGGTGAATATATATATAGTGAATATGATATGGTGAATATGATGGTAAATTTATATAATTTTTTATGTGGTGAATATGAATATTCATAAGGTGAATATGAATATTCATATGGTGAATTTATATAATTTTTTATCTGATGAATATGAATATTCATAAGGTGAATGTGAATATTCATATGGTGAATATATGATGAATATGATATGGTGAATATGAATATTCATATGGTGAATATGATAGTGAATATTCATATAATGAATAAACTGCGATTTTCAGATCAAGGGTTTAAATTATTCCTCAAGTTTTTACAAAAAAGTGAATATATATATATATATTGTAAAAACCTTTTCTTTTGTAAAAACTTGAGGAATAACCTAAAATGACGATCATGTCCTTTTTAGATCAAAGGCTTAGAATAACTTTTATTAATATTATATTAATTCAAACTTGGTTGCCACAGCAAAACCGTTTGCAACATTTGCTTGGGTTGGATTTTTTTTCCTTTTTTTTAATTAACTTTTTTTGTCTTATCTGCAAAAGGTTTGGTTTGGTTTATGGATGGAGATGGTGTAATAAGAGTTGAAATATGAGGCTTTTTTTTTCATCATTTTTTGTTCATAACAAGTGGTAATGAAATTGAAAGCAACATTTATTCAACTATTTGTTTTTGCAAATTAATATATGTGCCAATATGTGTAAGCATAATGAAATTTATCAATATTTAAAAAAAGTTTCTAACAAACAGAAAAACATAAATACTAAATAGAACTTGAAAAAGATAAGATTTTAATCTTATAAATATTAAAATAGAAAAGTGTTAGGGGTTCTTTCAATAAATATTTTACTATTGAGACTTGTGTATCGTACATGTTCTCAATCAAAGTGTCCCATTGCAAGTCGTAAAGAAACTTCAGACATGTCTTTTTTTAAGATTTCAACTTGACTATAAGGCCGAGCGTAGCTAGGGGTGTGGTTTGGCGGGTTCAAAACCGGCGGGCTGGTAGGCTCGGGCGGGCTCGGCTACATCACCGGCGGGCTGGGCGACATTGAGGTCACGCGGTCTGGTCACACAGCTCACAAGCGTTGTGTTGTGTTGTGTGTGTGGTGTCACTAGTGTGTGTTGTGTGTTTTAATTAGTTAAATAGTTAAAAAGTGAGAGGGTTGGAAGGGTTCAGATACTTATTAGAGATGGCTCCAGATGGCCTATTATGGGTTTATGGAAACGCTGATGTGACGCTTATGTGGCAGTGGGGTGGGGATGGTTCTGCTACGCATAGCCTAAAAGATTAATAAGATACAAGTTTACCACGTCTAATAAGAATGTAAAAGTTCTGAAACTATTATCAGTTTATCACAAAAGAGAAAAAACAATCTTATAAAAACAATCTCTTATCAAGTAAGAGATGGGTAACTAATAAAAGTCCCAAGACTTTTTCTTTCGACAAACAAAAACACATTACTCTCAAGTCCATATCTCTCCTTAACCGACTCCACTAACCCTCATCTGTTAGAGTCTATTCAATTTAGTTTGCAAAATTTGATGGTACAATTATTTTTTGATGTAACACCCCAAATGCTAAAGCTAACAAAAACTTTTCATAAATGGAAAGGTGGTATATATAGCCAAAGCATGAGCTTCTTCCCAAAAGAGGAAATAACAAATACCTTAATTACAAGTTTGCAATACAACGAAACAAGATAAACAACAACCAACTAATCTAATTTCCAACTAGAAACAAGATTACAAAAGGGTAGTTGTCTTTGAGTTCAACAATGGTTCTTAACTTTGGTATCCCAAACCCAAAAGTTCGTTCCCCGAGCTCACTTTAACCTTCTACGTCTTCTTAGAGACAGCGCCGCTAGAAACTTGAGATATACATCTACACCAAGCAAGTGTTAGGCCAAATTTGTAATGAGTTTGAACAAGTAAATCGGCGAAGTTAATTAGGTGCATATAATCCAAACAAATGAATCGACAATCTAATATGGAGTCATCCAATGAGCTGATACACCTTAGGTACAAACTCCCATGAGTGACCGGAAAGGCCCAAAACATCCGAAGGATTACAACCATGGCAATACCCCGAATGGTGGAGATTTATGCACATACCCAAAAGGTGGCGTGCAAAATTGTATCATTCTAGTGACTACTTGACCAGTTACTCCAACATTTACCCAATCCATCATGTATGTATCTTAGAAACATATGCTAAACCATTGTAGATACATTACTTCAATATTACCCACATCATGGTAGCTTCCATATAATATTCTTAACTTGTAGGAATATAGAAGCCATGGATTTGCAGGGGAAATTAGGACACATCGTAAAATACACAAAGCCGTATTAGGAACATCTAATCCTTTGATGAAATAAAACCTTCATTTTAGGTCGAATTAGGTTTTATTTCATCAAAATAATCACATAACTTATACATAGCTATTTTACCACAAAATAATCACATAACTTATATATTAATATGTTATATAAGTTGTGATATTCCAACTAGCTTTCATTACAATGACATTTATAACCCCTTTTCAATATGTAAAGACTAAAGCATCTCTTGACTAAAATCAACTCATATTGGATATATGCAAGTGAAACCATACGTAGGGGAAAAAGAGAAGACCTACGGCTACATAAATTCACTCGAGGATAATCTTAATTTTTCAGTATCGATTATGACAAAAATCAATCCTATTTAAACACAAGAGAATCATAACCGATTCCATATTAAAACCGATAATTATTTCTCATTTAAGGAGATTGATTACTGGGCATAAATGACGGCAATTACAAAAGTCATCTTTAATGAGATTGATTGCCAGAATTCATGTAACACCTTAGGCATATCCCATACCTTAGGCGGGATGTTACAATTCAATAGTAGCAGTTACAAAACCATCCAACAATCTTGGGTTTTAGTCAGCTTACACGAGTGTGCTGTCCACGCCTCCTATCTCATGTTATAAGTTAGCTATTAACCATATTATGACCATGTGAATCCAATTGTCTAAAATGAACCGATAATTTCACTAAAATCACCAACATCATAGACATTAAAGATATGTATGTAGTTTTAAAAGGAATGTTTAGAAAACTCACAATCTAGGTTTTTAGCCAAAACCTAGAAAATGGAACCCTAGATTTGTCGTGGTGAGAGCTTGAGGTTGAAGTAGAGATGAACTAGCTTGATTATTTTAAAGTTGAAGCTCTTTAGAAATATGAGTGGTTGATGCTAGATCAAACCCTAGGTGAAACGGTGAAGAAAAGGGTTTGGGAGTCTCTTAAATCCCATTCAATGGCCTCCTAAAACATAGGTGAACATTCAAATAGCATTAAGTGTGAAAGAGAACTTGAGAGTCGTTTTTAGGGGTCTATAGTATGTGGGAGATCGTGCTTGCGATTGTGCCAAAATGGCACTATCAGGAGGCACAATTGTAACACCCTAAAAATCAGGGCGAACAAAAACTTTCATTTAATAGAAAGATGGTATACAATGTACGCCAAGGCGTGAGCTCATCCCAAAAACAGGGGTATAAGTAATGTACAAATAATTACAATGTTTGTAATCAAGGAGAAATACAATAACCAAATTAGTCTAGTTCTGTCTAAGAAGAAGACTACAAAAGGGTTATCGTTCTACGGTAAGTCTCGCGGTCATAGTAGACCGGTATCTCCAATATTCCCCCAAGCTCACTCTACGTCCGAGGCCTACTTGGGGACGATGTCCCGAGTACCTGAGAGACACATCGACACCAGGCAAGTGTTAGGCTAAAGGAGCCTAGTGAGTTGTACAAATAATATCATACATGAAGAACGTAATAATACATGCGAGATATACAAGATTATGCTAGCAACACAAAGTAGCATGTTAAACCGGTTTATTATTTTATCTGCGGAAACAGTGGGCGCGACCCACCTCCACCAACCAATGCCCCGACATTCACTGATTCCAAACACCTCGATGTCCCGAATTTAGCATGGCAACATCATCCGAGGCCCGCGCACCAAGGAGCAACCCGAGGGCCGGCGACATAGGGGCATTCCTATTTCAGAACCTCCCAAGACTGTTTGGTGTGGACACATTGCGTTGGTTCGTCCATGTTATTATCATTTAGGATCGTGAGACGGAATTTAGCATCGCGTCACGTCCAGATCATTTCCACACAAGACCTAGATACTGAATTTAGCATAGCATCTAGTCCATATCAATTACACATAAACCTCGACACTGAATTTAGCATAGCGTCATTTATAGAGGTATACATCGGGATCTCAAGCCCTTTATATCATTCCGGGTATGCCCCATTTCGGATGTCAATTCCATTCTTACATAATCCCAAGTCATGTATCATGTCGTGCATTTCGTATAAGTACATTTATCATACAACCCATAGGTTTAACACATACGAAATAGCATACGATAATTTCATCTCATACAAAGAGTCACACCATCCAAAGCATCCATACTAGTATAGCATTTCATACATACCATGAGTATCCTCAACTAGACATGAGAAGTAATCTATACCAAGTTCACATATATCCACATAATAAAGCAAGGAATAGACTCCATCAAAATGATGTGCTCTCAGTTTTAACAAAATAGTTTTAGCAACTCACCTTGAGGCTTGTAAAGCCAAAAGCCCCAATTTTCACCAAACCCTAGCTTAAAGCTTGAGTAACCACCTAAACTGATAAGGAGTTAAAACCTTGGATTAGCTCCAGATCTACGATATATATGACTAGATCTATACTTTAAAACCATATAGAGAACTCACCTTTAGGGTTTGTACCCAAAAACCCCCAAATCCAAGATTTAGGTTAAATATGTGAACAACCTAAAATCAAACAATTCAACCTTAGGTTAGTTTTATAACTCCTAGTATGTGAATTAACAAACCTCAAGTGTTTAGATAAGCTTACCTAGCCAAAGCTTGAGTAGAAACCCTAGAATGGAGAACACTTGCAACAATGGTGATTTGAGGTTGTGAGAGGTGGAGAAGATGATAATGAACTTGAAGTTCTAACTAGCTTGATGGAGATTTCGGTGTGGAATTCACTCTCCAATCGTTATCGTTGTTCTCCTTGATGATTTCTCCAACCAAAAATAGCCCAAAATGGTGTATTTGTTGCTCTCTTTGAGAAAGAATTCGTAGCTATCAAACTCAATGCTGAAAATCCCCTCTTTATGCTTGCTGCACGTCCCCGAGGGTTGCCCCGAGACTTCAAGTCTCGCGCGCAACCTGATTCTCACAAGGTCAGCAGCCACCGAGGGTTGCCCCGGGACTTCAAGTCTCGCGCGCTACCTAGCAGCCCCCGAGGGTTGCCCCGGGACTTCAAGTCTCGCGCGCTACCTAGTAGCCCCCGAGGGTTGCCCCGGGACTTCAAGTCTCCCCGGCTGCTGATTTAAACTCTCTTTTGAAGTTTCATTTCATTTATCGAACACTTGATCGCCAATCTTTCTTGGCCGGTTACCGTCACCCTTTTTAGTGCACGGTCTAGCACCAATTCTTCGCTTTTCAAGCCTTTTCCAGATAATCCAAGTTGTCTCTAATATTCCCACAATTCCGGGTGTTACAATCCTCCCCACCTAGATAAAATTTCGTCCCCGAAATTTACTCCTTGTCCGAACCACAATTGTTAGCCTCGTTCTATCATTACCAAGATTATGCGATCATGTCCCCCCCATGTCGGTCGGTTAGACTAACACTAGTCTTAATTATGTACTTCCAAGAAAACACTGTTATAACCCTCTAGCTTAAGGGTAGTTCATCAAAACATCACAAGTCACCAATTTACGCCTATCCTTCGAAACATCACGCGTAAATCTTAGCTCTTTATACAATTTAACCAAACCAAGTCGACTAGAGTCTATTGTTCAAGGTACCGTACATCATTCGTTTCCTATTAAGGTCGGTTACTCGGCTAAGATTCACTTTACCACCAAGGAATGTCTCTGTACTCTCACTGACGGTGTCTAGCCTTCGCCATTAATTCTCAAAGGACTCGAAAATTTCGTCCACTCGCCTAAGGATACCATATGGGAGGTAAGTTTCTTCATTTAGCAAATCGCAAACTTCCACTAAATCCATAAATTTCCACATTCGCACTATCATAGTCTTTCTAATTATCCAATCGCCTACGCAATTCTAACTTTGCCTTAGGTGACTAAATCTTGTATTTCTAAGTACGAATTCTCCCTCAATTCCATCTTGATTAAACAATACAAGTCTACTACTTATTCCCATCAATACTTGTCATCATATC
This sequence comes from Centaurea solstitialis, assembly GCA_030169165.1. NCBI lineage: Eukaryota > Viridiplantae > Streptophyta > Magnoliopsida > Asterales > Asteraceae > Centaurea > Centaurea solstitialis. Next base: position 18,469,905 of record CM058046.1, read on the forward strand.
CTAAGTTTCATGCTTAGTCTGGCGTATCACGCCATTATGTCCACCACAAATTTCCACTTCACATAATTTAATTATAAGTCACGTCTTCAAAATCGCCTTTATACTCACAAAAGGTTCCTCCTACATGGCAATATTAATATACGGACATCATGCACCTTTCGGTCTTACGCATAAGGTCACTAGTGTACATCACATAAACACTAAATGTGGTACCACCGATAACATTTTCTCGATCCCTAGACACGCATGAAGAATATTTACTCAACTACACCACCAAGGTACGACTAAATTCTTTATTGCTTTAGAGTCATCGATATATAGATATATACATACTTAACTTTTGTCATCCCTTCAAGATCTTTGAATAGAAGTAATTACCTCCTTACAATTTGTCTCTCTCGAACCCAAAGAGACCTCAATACATGGTCACTTAACCCACTCTAACAAGCCTCAATCTAAATGGTTCGTTACAATCTCTTAAAAATACGCTCCAACAACCCATAGGATTCTATAGTAAGGGGCAATGCGCACATCATGTATTCACTTAGGTGGCGCTAATCAATCCTTCCTACGTGGATCGGTCCATATCTCAATGGACTTTTACTAGTCATTAACACTTCTTTCTAGGTAAGGTCTCTCATCGGACCATCCTATCCATAGTCGTCGGCCATAAGGTGTTCCTCAACAAAACCCTCATAGGTGAGGTATGAAACTTAATACCTACGTAGTCCAGTTTCGATTCAAATCGAGCACCACCACAATTCCGCCCACACTTTCTAAGTGTTACTCTACTATATATTAGCATGCTCATAAAAGGTAGAACCAAGTTAATTCATGTAGCACATTGAAGGATAGTATGCAATCAGTTAGCACATGGGCATCGATCTTCAACCGAAATTTTTGTACATCAAGGCATTCGATAACTCCAAAATTATGCATGGTAAACATTTATCGCAAGCACACAATCGGATACAAGCACACATGTATTTTACACAAAGACTTGACAACAACGGCATGACGCATATTCTCGGAGAGTGTGAAGGCACATAGAATACATAACTTTTACCATAATAATCGTACAACACTTCAACCCCAAAGCTCTAAGTGCTTGCTATGACCCCCAACTAGTCTTACCCAAAAGACAACTGGTTTCGTGCCAAACAACCATGAGTCGCACTCCTAGAGCTCAACAATATACGGGGCTACTTGAAGACAACCCAATTCGAATTTGCACATTTAAGACTACTCATCGAAAATCAACCCTCATAATAAGAGGTCCATAAAATGACTGTCAACTATGATAGACCTCTCAAGTTTAGCCTTCTTAGTGACTACTAATAAACTAACCGTCATGCGACATGGGTTCCCAACTGAATCTTGCGACACTTAGTAGTCCCAACAATCACGACATACTTAAGCGTAAAAGCATCAAACGCAACAAAGTCCTAAAGTTCATCACCGTGCAAATAATAATCCAAGCTTACTACTTCGTTATTTTAGAATCCAAAGCTCATAACTGAGCTATTTAAAATCGAAGTTTATAGTCAAACTATTAAATCAAAGCTTGTAACTGAGCTGTTTAGAAATCCAAGCTCACAACCGAGCTAATCTAGAAACCAAGTTCATAACCGAGTCCTTTAAAAATCAAAGCTCATAATCGAGCTATTTTAGAAATCAAATTCAAAACCGAACCCTTTAAAAATCAAGGCTCATAATCGAGCTATTTTAGAATTCGAGACTCGTTCCCCGAGTTCTTATAATCACAACCGAGCACTAGCTCTAAACTCAATAGACCCAAATTTGACGGTCTTACAGTAATTTTATATTGTTCACTCCATTAATGTGGATGTAACCCACGAGGTCATTTGACCCAAAAATTCCAACACAGTTTAGCACAACAGTTACCCAAATGGGTCCACACTTTTATAAATCTCGTTTAAGCTATAACTCATGTGAAAACGTACTTATAATTCTTGTAAATCAAGTCATCTCGAAAATCTCATATTTGATTATTATATCAAAATCCATTCAACATACGCACCCGGTAACGCTCGACTATCGTTTGTTTAGAAAATAACTTTACGGAACACACAACATTTTGGAAGAACATTGTCTTGGCACACACGCCATTTTGCAAATCAATTTGGAAATATTCACGTGATAAGACGACCACTTTGTATAAAAACACTGCAAAATTTGTAGGCTACCTATTCCGCCAAGGTCATCCACTTACATTCCTCTTACATTACCATCAGTGTTTCACAATCATCTAAGCGATCTCATCTAAAGGGCGAGTCCTTTATGTCGTGCTAGATAACACTTTCCAAGTCTTACATTGATAGATTCATCTCTTAGACTGGATCTTATACTTCTATCCTCGATATTGCCTAGGGTGTCTCCACATGTTCTTACCGCACACCATTTCAAAGTATGGGTCTTACTCAACTAACCGTTCGACCCCTAGTCAGTTACGAGTCAACCTCTTTCACCTCCATATTCGATCTTAGGTTAAAGCTATTCAATTCCTTTTACAATCCTCCTCTTTTAAATCTAGGTAATTGGCACGACTACTATAAGAGAGAGGCTTCCTAGAATATAGCCTTGTTTACAAATTAACAATTCATCCCAGTAACTTAAACAAATTCTATCGCATGAAGGAATATTCTTATCCCAATTGGTCACTCTCTCCATGCTTAAGTCAATTTTAGACCTAGCTCATCATAGCTTACTTGCATATCATACTACAAAGTCTCTCGATACGTTCGATACATAAGCCGTATCCATTTCACCCACTTCCAATATCCACACGAGTTACCGAAGTAATATCTTCCGGAATATGCCTTCCAATCCTACATATCGTCTCTTACCGCTAATTCGAACTCGCGTCAACGCGCTCAATCCGCTTTCACATCAATCATCAAAACGAGAGCTTCAAATAAGGACTCATCATAACTAAGGGTCCTTTATGACCGAACAATTATCCTATCACAAGGAAATCAAGAAGAGTAAGAATAGACTACCATACGTACCAACATTTATCAATCATTACATCGATAGTAACCAAGAATACTCAAATGACGATACATTCATAAACCAGTAGCTAAGTGCTTTATGAATAGACCATACACAAGATTCCCTGCCTCTATTGACGCAATTTCTCGATCCATGTATTTCGTATCCCTAACGCTCTCCCCACCTAAGACTTTACCCACGGTAGGTGACATGTCTATTAGTGCACTAAGTTTAAGTCTAGGTATACTACGGTCAATACCTAGTTCGCTTAAACTAAAGCTCTGATACCAACTTGTAACACCCTAAAAATCAGGGCGAACAAAAACTTTCATTTAATAGAAAGATGGTATACAATGTACGCCAAGGCGTGAGCTCATCCCAAAAACAGGGGTATAAGTAATGTACAAATAATTACAATGTTTGTAATCAAGGAGAAATACAATAACCAAATTAGTCTAGTTCTGTCTAAGAAGAAGACTACAAAAGGGTTATCGTTCTACGGTAAGTCTCGCGGTCATAGTAGACCGGTATCTCCAATATTCCCCCAAGCTCACTCTACGTCCGAGGCCTACTTGGGGACGATGTCCCGAGTACCTGAGAGACACATCGACACCAGGCAAGTGTTAGGCTAAAGGAGCCTAGTGAGTTGTACAAATAATATCATACATGAAGAACGTAATAATACATGCGAGATATACAAGATTATGCTAGCAACACAAAGTAGCATGTTAAACCGGTTTATTATTTTATCTGCGGAAACAGTGGGCGCGACCCACCTCCACCAACCAATGCCCCGACATTCACTGATTCCAAACACCTCGATGTCCCGAATTTAGCATGGCAACATCATCCGAGGCCCGCGCACCAAGGAGCAACCCGAGGGCCGGCGACATAGGGGCATTCCTATTTCAGAACCTCCCAAGACTGTTTGGTGTGGACACATTGCGTTGGTTCGTCCATGTTATTATCATTTAGGATCGTGAGACGGAATTTAGCATCGCGTCACGTCCAGATCATTTCCACACAAGACCTAGATACTGAATTTAGCATAGCATCTAGTCCATATCAATTACACATAAACCTCGACACTGAATTTAGCATAGCGTCATTTATAGAGGTATACATCGGGATCTCAAGCCCTTTATATCATTCCGGGTATGCCCCATTTCGGATGTCAATTCCATTCTTACATAATCCCAAGTCATGTATCATGTCGTGCATTTCGTATAAGTACATTTATCATACAACCCATAGGTTTAACACATACGAAATAGCATACGATAATTTCATCTCATACAAAGAGTCACACCATCCAAAGCATCCATACTAGTATAGCATTTCATACATACCATGAGTATCCTCAACTAGACATGAGAAGTAATCTATACCAAGTTCACATATATCCACATAATAAAGCAAGGAATAGACTCCATCAAAATGATGTGCTCTCAGTTTTAACAAAATAGTTTTAGCAACTCACCTTGAGGCTTGTAAAGCCAAAAGCCCCAATTTTCACCAAACCCTAGCTTAAAGCTTGAGTAACCACCTAAACTGATAAGGAGTTAAAACCTTGGATTAGCTCCAGATCTACGACATATATGACTAGATCTATACTTTAAAACCATATAGAGAACTCACCTTTAGGGTTTGTACCCAAAAACCCCCAAATCCAAGATTTAGGTTAAATATGTGAACAACCTAAAATCAAGCAATTCAACCTTAGGTTAGTTTTATAACTCCTAGTATGTGAATTAACAAACCTCAAGTGTTTAGATAAGCTTACCTAGCCAAAGCTTGAGTAGAAAACCCTAGAATGGAGAACACTTGCAACAATGGTGATTTGAGGTTGTGAGAGGTGGAGAAGATGATAATGAACTTGAAGTTCTAACTAGCTTGATGGAGATTTCGGTGTGGAATTCACTCTCCAATCGTTATCGTTGTTCTCCTTGATGATTTCTCCAACCAAAAATAGCCCAAAATGGTGTATTTGTTGCTCTCTCTTTGAGAAAGAATTCGTAGCTATCAAACTCAATGCTGAAAATCCCCTCTTTATGCTTGCTGCACGTCCCCGAGGGTTGCCCCGAGACTTCAAGTCTCGCGCGCAACCTGATTCTCACAAGGTCAGCAGCCACCGAGGGTTGCCCCGGGACTTCAAGTCTCGCGCGCTACCTAGCAGCCCCCGAGGGTTGCCCCGGGACTTCAAGTCTCGCGCGCTACCTAGCAGCCCCCGAGGGTTGCCCCGGGACTTCAAGTCTCGCGCGCTACCTAGCAGCCCCCGAGGGTTGCCCCGGGACTTCAAGTCTCCCCGGCTGCTGATTTAAACTCTCTTTTGAAGTTTCATTTCATTTATCGAACACTTGATCGCCAATCTTTCTTGGCCGGTTACCGTCACCCTTTTTAGTGCACGGTCTAGCACCAATTCTTCGCTTTTCAAGCCTTTTCCAGATAATCCAAGTTGTCTCTAATATTCCCACAATTCCGGGTGTTACAACAATCGCGATTCACAAGGAGTGTACCGAAAATTTTGGATGGCTGGCGATTGTGACATGCCATCGTGCCAAATGGCACTATCGTCCTCACTATTGCAAAGAAGGTACCAAGACACAAAAGTGGGTTTTCCAAGTCCGGATTGTTGTACACGAGAGAAGGGTCGTAAAATGGCTTGACCTTAAACGTAAGTCCATATATTTGCGACGAAATGCAAGTATAAATCAAGAGGAGGCTAAATTCTTACATTAAAAAATGTGGTTGTTACATTCGATCTTTATCAATATATATATTATCAAGCAGTGATAGCCAAATCAGAAGAAATCTCATTTGGTATGTCGCTTTTATATACTATATTAATTTCATTTTATTCAATTAGTGACATGGAAGAATCATACGCTTAGAGCATCTTCATCAACGAGGCTATATTTTTTCTAAAATAGAGTATTATAAGCCAAAATTAAAAAAAAAATTGCATTCAAATCCAATAGGTACTCTATTTTAGCAATTCCAACATTAATTATATTATTAAACATTCAATATATTTAATAAAATTAAACATTTATTTCTACATCTTGTAGGTTGGAGTATTAAAATAGTTATTTTATTATTTGTTTAGAGACATCCTTAAATTTAGAGATTTTTACAAATTTTCTTTCTTTTATTTAATTTAGTATAGAAAATACTATAATTCTCGAAGCAACAAAAATATTAAGGCTATGTTTAATTGTAGAAAAGTGTTTTCATTTTCATAGAAAATGTTTTCAGAAAATGGAGTTGTTTTCAGAAAATGGAGTTGAGTTTTCATTTTCAGTTATCTATGAAAACTTTAAAAAACCCGTTTACTTGAAATGATGGAGTTTCCATTTTCCATTTTTAGAAAATTAGAAAACTCGTTTAGTTGTGCATTTTCCATCACTTTTCATTTTTCAATTTTTTCAAATATTGCACCGGCGGCGGTGGCTGTGGTCACAGCGGCGGCGGTGGCGGCGACGACGTTGGTGGTGGTGGACTTGGCGACGACGGCGGTGGTCACATCGGCGGCGACGGAGTCGGGGGTGGTGGCCTCGACAGCGACGGCGGTGGTGGCGGTGGCCTCGGCTGCGACGGCGGTGGCGGCGGTGGCCTCGGCTGCGACGGCGGTGGCCTCGGCTGCGATGGCGGTAGCCTATGTGACGACGACGATGGTGGTAGTGGCCTCGGCTGCGATGGCGGTGGCCTAGACGACGAGGATGGTGGCGGTGGCCTCGGCGGCGACAGCGGTGGTGGCGGCGACGGTGGCGGCTACGGGGTTGTGGTGGCACGGTGGGGGTGGCGGTGGCGGCGACGGTGGTCGCAGCGACAAGAAGGGTACGGTGGTCGCGACGATGGTGGTGATGGCAGTGGCGGCGGGGGTAGCGTCGGGCGACGATGGCGGTGGCAGGCGGGGGCGGCGGTCGCGGACGAGGGCGGTCGTGGCAGGCGGGGGCGGCTGTGGCGACGGTGGCCGGCGACGAAAAGGGGACGACAATTGAAACTGAAAATGGAAAACGAAAATGAGAATCGAAAAACAAGTTTTTTGGAAAAAGTAAATTTAATGAAAATTTAATTCTTTATTTTTAAGACATAAATACGTAAGAATACTTTAATCCTAGGTCCAACTCCCAAGTCCCAACCATCTCAATTTTAACTGAGCCATCAACAACTCATCAAGTTAGATAAATCTTTAAGGCCCAAGCCCAGTTAAATATAAGCCCAATATACTTTAAGGCCCAATTGATCCTGAATAGACCAAAATACCCTCCACTAAAGCACACAGGCCGACATGATCACCTGACCTTAAAAAGGTACGTGGCCTACAAGAAACCTCGTGACTGCCATAAGGATTTTTGAACTATGAAATAATACCATCATGAATTGAATGTCAGAAAACATTTATTTGTCTTGTTTATGGTTAATTATGTTGTATCGGATTTAGGGGTGTAAACAACTCGAGTCAAGCTTAAGATCGGTTCGAGACTTTATGTTAAGTTTGAGCTCGACAGGAATATTTCATACTTCAAGCTAAAGCTCGACTCGAAAAACTTAAAATTACATAAAAAAATAGGTTATTTAGGTTATAGCCCGAGCTTGGCTTGAAAAGCTCCAAAGTTACATATTTAGGTTTTGATATCTGCTGAACTCTCTCTCTCTCTATATATATATACACCAATGCTACTAATGCTTTGATTCAGTTATGTCTTTGTATCCCAACCAATATCTATTTGTTTTTCATATTTTCAGTTGTTTTGGTCTTTTTATAAAAAAACGAGTTAACAGCACACTAAATATTTATTTTTCCAAAATATACTTTGGATAAGAATAAACAATAATATTATAGTTTGTGATTTAAATATATGTAGAAAAAACGCTAGTAGCCCCACTAGAAGAATATGGAAAGTATATAGACATTGTTTATGGGGTTGGTGGTCGAGGCAGTGACATCTCGTCTTATAAATAACATCATGATTGATTGTAAATCATTTAAATTTTCATGCATAAAGATAAACTAAAACAAGATTCATCTTGAAAGTTTCAAATAATTCCATTTATTTCTTGACTTTGTTACGTTATTTTTTTGAACAATGTTTTAAGGAACATTAGCTAACCCATCACTAAAATTAAAGGTTTTAGATTTAAATTCAAGTAACTGAAACCAAAATGATCAAAGCATGTCTAGCCCAGTGGTAAGGTAACATCATTTGAGGAAGGGGGTGGGGTGTCAGCGGATGGTATCCCTGACTACCCAGGTTTGAACTTTGTCAAGTGCATGTGGAGATATCTAGATCATGGGTTAGCCACATACTTATCCAATAAACGCTTGATAAACGACCTTTTAACGTCAATAATCTTTTATTTTGAAATGTTTTATCGTAGTTTGTGACAATAAACATACTCTGAATCACATATGCAAACAACAAGGTAGAAATCAATAAGTTGTAGGTGTACAATTATCCACTACAATGTCTGCTTAAGGAATTTTTTAAGTGATACACATGAAAAATATGACACGATCTACTTTTGTATTAGAGATTATATGATTTTGGTAAATTTGATTTCTTTTAGTATAAAATTGGATTTTAATAATAGTTAATGACATCAATTTCTTTTTTTTTTTAGATGTGAATGTATAACATAAGCAATTACAGATGATAAATTTCTTAATAAAAAAAATATTTTTTACAAAACATTAAATCACTTAGATATAATACATAAAAATAAAAATGTATTTATTTAATCAAAAATTTTTAATAAATCAAATTAAAATGTCTTGTGATAACTAATTTAATTAATAAATTATTTAATATGAAATTATAGTGAATAATATCAATCAATTCTATCTATAATATGTGTTTATGAAAAGCTTATGAAATGTGATTAATGTAAATAAAGAGGTTGTATAACACGGAATTACGGATGATATGTAAGCAAGGTTCTAAATGGCGTGAGGCGGGGCGTGGCGGCGAGGCCACGCCTCAAGCCTTAGGAGTAAAGGCGAGGCCATGGCGTTTTTTAAGGTGTGGCTTAAGGCGGGAAATTTGTTTATAATATATATGTATATATGTGTGTTTGTGTTTATGTATATGCATAAAATGGTAAAATACAATAATTTCTAAATTGTAATATATATTAACGGGCAAATTCTAACCGATACGAATGGAAAAACTCTATCGAAGTACGAGGTACACAGATTTAGAAAGAATCAAAATTACACATTTTTAACGTCATGGCGTGCCAAGGCGTGTCAATGCGTGCCAAGGCGTGCCATGGCGCGCCTCAACAAGCTCGACGCCATACATCGACGCCATGGGGGTTAACGTGGCGGCAAGGTGACGCCTCGGCGCCATGGCGTGCCATGGCGGCGTCAAGGCGGCGCCAAGGCGCGCCTTTTAGAACATTGTATGTAAGTAAAGGCCTAAAGGGTATGAATATCAACTAATTATAGTTTTATTATTTGTTTGAATAAAATATAATTTTCTCTTTATAACGAGGGAGACTAAAGAAATGAGTTAGAAGTGTTATTGGAGTATGTATTATGGACTAAACTTCTAAAAGCATCTCCAACGGCACTTCTAAATTTTTTCTAAAATAGAGAATGGAAATTCAAAATTGCTAAAACCTTTTCTTTGCATCTCCAACAGGTTTTCTATTTTAGAAAATGAACCATTATTTATATTATTATTATATACAATATATTTAGTATTTCAATAAAAAAAAAATTTAATTAAACAAATAATTATGCTATTGGTGAAAAACATTTAAATAATATTTCTCTCTCCTATTTTAGAGATTTTAGAGAATTCTCTAAATTTAGAGAAAACCCAAGTTTTTTCCTATTTTAGCAATCCTTTTAGCAAACCTGTTAGAGCATTTTAGGAAAAAAAAAACATCAAATTTTCTATTATAGCAAACCTGTTGGAGATGCTCTAAAGAATTTCTAAAACTAACGTAATAGTGAAACTTGTTAAATTTTTTGTAGTGGATGGGTCATAGAATTAAAGAAAAGATTTATGTAATAAAATAAATAAATGAGTAAATTATAACTTTGGTCTCTATGGTTTACATGAATCTTTAAAAGTAGTCTCTAAACTTCAATAATTATAATTAATGTCCTTCTTGTTTATATTTTATTTTGAAAACGGTATTTGTTTACTAACTCCATTAAATACCATCCTTACTAACCCCATGGCTATCAAAAATTGGTTAGTTCATGAATTAAAGTGAAGACCTGGACAGTCGGTTGTTTTCATCCATAGGAGGTCGACTTGTCAAAGTTGCAATCAAGTGTTGATTGAATCTATTGCTAGTCTGTCTTCGGGTTCTCTCTTAGGTTGGTGTTGCAACCGTGTTTTTCATTCAACAGATTATCTTTTGAATTCACTGTTGAAAGTGCGCTAGTGGGCTCGTGATCTTGGTTTTTTATTCGGTTACTTCTCATAACCCATTTCGGTTTTCGATTTATGGTGGTCGATGGTTGGTATTGCTCTTTGTTGGCATGGCTTGGGAAGATCTTTTTTCTGCTTTGTCTGTTATGAAGACTCGGGTCTTCAATTTTTCCAAGATCTGCTTTGCTTTTAGTGGTTGTTGTCATTGGCCGTGGTTGTTTGGGTGATTTTTTTTTGCTATAAATTTTGATTTGGTTTTCATAATAATGTTTCCTTTGTCATTTTAGAAAAATCATCCCCCTTAACTAAAGGGCAATTATGTCTTTTTATCTTATTTGTCTAGGTCATGTGAGTAAAGATACCAGGTAAACTAAATTTTTTGTCTTTTGATTAAAGATAAAAAGTTGATAAAATAACATAAATGCCTTTTATTTAACATAAATATTTAACAGAGTTAGTAATTAGAGGGCATTTTAAAAGTAAATGTAAACAATATAAACGATGATTATTGTAATTGAAATCTACGGATCACTTTTAAAAGTTCATGTAAACCAGAAGGTTCAAAATTGTAGTTTACTCTATAGATAAATAAATGTTATTTTTGGGAATTTGGGATTGAAGCATGGGCAATGCACAAGGTTGCATGGGAAAAAGAAAAAGCGAAATAGGAAAAAGGAGGATTTGATTGGAATTTAATATACAAAAGGTGGAAAGGAATTAGGAGACCAGAGTTTGTTAAAAGATGGGTTTTACGTTCCAACTTTCTTTCACTTCTAACACCTTCTTGTTTTGTTATGTTTTCATTCATCATATAACATTTTAAATAAATATATATCTAAATATTAATTTTACAATCAACTTTTTTTTTAGTTATTCGTTTCAAATTTATTTTAATTAAACCATCCAGTTCTTAATTAATAATTGATCAAGGAGTTGTTTAACAAGCTTTGATCAAATAAGTGTTTAAAGGGTGTCATTTACTCTACAAGGAAGTATGATAAGGATCGAGAATTTACAAATGGCTAAAAATCTTTACCAATAAGTGAGGGAGAAGGCTTACTCGATAAGCATTGATCAGTAAAAGACGATTACCACATTCCATTCTAAATAACCAGAAATGTTATCACTTATCCGATAAGGTAAATGAGAGTGATACTTGTTGAAGAATTTGGGTTGCGGTTAATAATCCTTAGATAAAATTATGGATCATGAATTGAGAATCACTTTCCAAAAACAATATTTCGACCCTCTAATGCCTTGGGCTACACACTACAACAAAATTGAGTTTATAAGGCGTCTGAAATAAGAAAGTGTCCTAGCTAATAGAGTGTTTTTTTAGGACCTTAGAATTTATAGGAACAAACAAAAATCGTCCTATGTAAAATTGTTACAAAAAGTTTATATGACGCTCTTAGATGTCGTAAAAAGTTTTTTTTTGAACAATTTCTAAATAAAGCAATCTATTAATTGTTCTATAGGACACTATTTGAAAAAAAAATGTCTTATAAACACAAGTGTCATCTAAAAAAATGTCTTATAAACACAAGTGTCATCTAAAAAAATAAGTTTATAGGACATTTCTTCAAAAGCATTCTATAAAATTAGTTAATACGACACTTTATTTTGAAAATGTCTTAAAAAGGTTGTTACGATGCTTAAAATCGTCCTATAAACTTATTATAACATTTTTAAATGTACCGTTTTTTTGTTTGATCCTATAAATGAGGGTCCTATAAAACACACTATTAGGAAGTTTTTTTTTAGCTAACATATAAATTCAATTTTGTTGTGGTGACATGAAATCAGTTCCAAAGTTTCCATGCACGAAATAAGACAATGATTTCATGTGTGTACGTATATGTATGAAATAAGACAAAGTTTCCATGCACAATTTAATCATATATGATTAAACAAATGTTAGTGTTACATTGACAATATACAAACGCTTAAACATACATGATTTAACACACCCAAAAGACTTCTAATCATATATGATATTAAGAATTCTTTACTTCTCGCAGAATATTTAATTATTCCTTGCATAATTCTTTCTCCTCCCCCCCCCTCTCTCTCTCTCTCTCTATATATATATATATATATATATATATTTCCCATCAAGAGGGAAGTTCATTTAGAAACCAAAAAAAGAGTAAAAACTTACAAACCGATGGTTTTTTGGTTTAAATCAACGAAAACTCATCGTAAAGTTATTTATTATGATGCAAATGTTTCATATAATTTACTTTTTGATGAAATTGTTTCATATTTTGGTGTTTTTTATATAAAAATGTAAAGGTTTCATACATTTTTCTATGCTTATGAAACTGTTCTATGTATTTTTTTTAATTCTATGAAACCTTGTTATTTTTACAAAAAAGAACATCATAAAATGAATTATATGAAACATTTGCATCATATTAAACAACTCTACGAAAATTTTTCGTTGATTTAAGCTATGAAACCATGAGTTTCTACGGTTTTTACTCTTTTTTTGGTTTCTAAATGAACTTGACTCTTCCCATCAAATCACGTTTTATATGTTTATATGAGAGATCGATAGTTACGGATGACTAAACGATAATAATTGAAGTATAAGGTACATAACTCTGATCAAAAGGATTAAAATTCTGAACATGCAGATCCAGATCTTTGAACACACAAGTTTGGACATACGGTTCAAATATCTGAATCCACTACCCAAGACGTATTTATTTTTAGTGGAAGTTTCACTAAGGTCGACTATTCATACATTCCAAAAGGCATCATAACCACCACCAAGGGTGCTTCCCTCACTACCTGTAAGGGGATGTGACCCCTTTGGCCCCAACTTTTTGACGATCTAAGGTGATAAGGACAACATTTGTAAGTATGGACTTTGTACCTTGTACTTTATGTATGTTTGTTTGATCATCTTTATTGATCTCATGCAAATCATAAACACACTTAGGCTATGTTTGGCAAGCGTAGCTTATAAGCTAGCTGGTAGCTGATAAGCTAGCGGATAGCTGATAAGCTAGCTGTTGATTGATAAGCTTGCTAGTAGCTGATAAGCTAGCTGTTGATGTTTGGCAAAAACTAGCTTATGAGTATGTAAAATGACCAAAAAGGGTATATTTGAATTTAATAATTAATATTAATAAGGGTATAATTGGAAAAAGCTACAATAAGCTCCTCATAAGCTACTCAAAGTAGCGTTTCAAAAAGCTAGCTGATAAGCTAGCTTCCTGGTACATGTTTGGATGGACTAGCTTATAAGCTAGCTTATCAGCTAACTTATGCTTGCCAAACAAAGCCTTAATAATGGATAACACTAAATTCACTAACAAATGCTCTTATTAATAAATGCTTGTTCAAGAAGAATTTGATAGAAGAAAACCGAAATCGCAATACGTATTACACACAAGCTAAGTTGAGTTTGGTGGGAGAATACATATGAGCAAACACTACAACAAAAAATGTTATAATGTTTAAATTCTTATAGATTACTTTATATGATTTTCTTGAAAAAAGAGTAAATTACATTTTCGCTCCCGTGGTTAACTTGTTAAGATTTATAATGATTGTTCATAAATTTTAGAAACCACAATTTTTATGGTGATTTGTAATTCATTGTTATTTTTTATTATATATTTTAATTCCTTATACTTAATAAAAAACAAAAATCACTATAAATCACAATTTACAAATTATGAAAATGAAAATCGTAATTATCTAAAAAGCATAGAGACAAAAAATTGAAATTACTAACAAACCATTAATTCATAAAAATAGTAATTTACCAAAAAGACACACCCTTTATCCAAAAAGCACAAACACCTTCCTTCATAGTTCCATCACTTTGTTTTTGCCCCATAAACATAAAACACCCTATCATCCATCACCCTATTTAGAATTTTTTTCACAAATGGGTTGTTTTATGAAAAAATTATCAGATATGGGTTATTTCTCGCTGGAGTTTCAGAAATGGTATAATCGGGATCTGGGATCCCGATTACTTTGCCACCTGTCATTCCCAACCACGGTCTGCGAGAGCATAGAAAAGAGAGTAAGTAATCGGGTTTTGAGACCCCGATTACTTTGGCCACCTCATCCACCTACCCAACGTATATATATATATATAAATTAATATATATATATATATAAAATATATTAATTTATATATATATATAAAATATATTAATTTATATATATATAAAATATATTAATTTATATATATATATAGTGGGAAGTTATTTTGCAAACCATAAAAAACGTGCAAACCGTGCAAACTCATGGTTGCACACGTAAATCAATGAAAAATCTTTTATAGAGTCTTTTAATATGATGAAAATGTTTCATATACTAAATTTTGTGATGAAATTGTTTCATATGAAGGTGTTTATTTACGTAGAAATGAAAAAGTTTCATAGAAACGATAAAAAAGTTTCATATGAATAAAAAACACCAACATATGAAACAATTTCCTCAAAATTTGATGTTTATGAAACATTTTCATCATATTAAACAACTCCATGAATCAATTTCACTGATTTTACGTGTGCAACCATGAGTTTGCACGGTTTGCACGTTTTTTATGGTTTGCAAAATAACTTCCCTCTATATATATATATATAAATTAATATATAGAGGGATTTTCTTTTGTGAACTTATTTTTTGTGTGAACTTGTGAACTTTGCCAAAAAGACGATTATATGATGAAATTGGTTCTTGAAATTGTTTAATATGATGAAATTATATTATATGATACGTTTTTTTGTTGAAATTGTTTTTTATTTCGGTGGTTTTATGTGAAATCAAAAGGTTTCATAAAAATATATGAAACAGTTTCATAGGAATGAAAAAGTTACGTAAAAAATACCGAAATACGAAACATTTTCATCAAAAAAACGAATCATATAATATAATTTCATCATATTAAACAATTTCATGAACCAAATTCATTGATTTAACCTATGAAATCGTCGTTTTGGCTTGAGTTCACAAGTTCACACAAAAAATAAGTTCACAAAAGAAAATCCCTCTTAATATATATATATATATAATATATTAATTTATATATATATATATATATATAAATTAATTAGGGTTGGTTGGAATCTTGCAGGTGATTGGACAAGGGCAAAAAGTAATCGGATTTTCAAAATTAATAACCCATATCTGATGAGGTGGCCAAAGTAATCGGGGTCTCAAAACCCGATTACTTACTCTCTTTTCTATGCTCTCGCAGACCGTGGTTGGGAATGACAGGTGGCAAAGTAATCGGGATCCCAGATCCCGATTATACCATTTCTGAAACTCCAGCGAGAAATAACCCATATCTGATAATTTTTTCATAAAACAACCCATTTGTGAAAAAAATTCCCCTATTTAAGCCAAATCTTAAAACACACACACAAGTACACAACCAACACACACACACACACACAAAACCTTGTTTCACAAGACACCTTTGAATTCATGGACACCATGTTTACAAACACCAACACCACCTTTAAACACCAACAATTCATCTCCGACCACCACTCTTTCAACTCCACCCTCACAACTTCCGGCAGCTCCGCATCATCCACCGATCACCACCAAACCACCGCCAACCACCACCACCACCACCACCACCACCATCAACAACAACAATGCTTCATGGAAGAAGCTTCTTCTTCCTCCTTTATCCAACAACAACCCCAATTATTTCCCACCACCCATGACGTCGCCATGGAGTTCTCCGACTCACTCTCCGCCACCGGCTGGGCCTCCCACCTCTTGCTCGAGGCGGCGCGTGCGGTGGCCGACAACAACGACACCTCCCGCCTGCACCACCTCATGTGGATGCTGAACGAAATCAGCTCGCCTTATGGCGATACAGACGAGAAGCTTTCCTTCTACTTCAATCAAGCGTTCTATGGCCGCATCATGGATTCCGGCCACCGGAACTACAACACATTATCCTCCATATCGGACGAAACCTGCAACTTCGAAACGACCAGAAACTTGGTCCTCAAGTTTCAAGAAGTCAGCCCGTGGACGACGTTCGGACACGTGGCGGCCAACGGAGCCATCATGGAGGCCTTCGACGGCGAAACCAAACTACACATAATCGACGTCAGTAACACCTACTGCACACAGTGGCCGACGTTGCTGGAGGCCATAGCCACCCGCACGACCACGGAGGAAACACCACACCTCCGGATCACCACCGTGATCACCTCCGCCGGGGCCGGAATAGAAACGGTTATGCTAGAAATAGGGAGTCGGATGGGGAAGTTCGCTCGGCTTATGGGCGTGCCCTTCGAGTTCGACGTAATCCACCATCCGGGTGATCTATCCGATCTGGATTTCGACCGATTTGACATCCGCCCCAACGAAACCCTAGCCGTTAACTTGAACGGCACGTTACGCTCCGTCAGCGTCCACCGTAGGGACTATCTGATCTCGATGTTTCGAGCCTTGAACCCGAAGATCGTGACGGTCGTGGAGGAAGAGGCCGATTTGGATGTCGGAATCGATGGGTTCGAGTTCTTGAGAGGGTTTCAAGAGTGTTTGAGGTGGTTTAGGGTTTACTTCGAGTCTTTGGATGAGAGCTTTCCGAAAACGAGCAACGAGAGGTTGATGTTAGAGAGAGAGGCGGGTAGGGCTGTGATGAACCTGGTGGCGTGTTCGCCGGAGAGTTCAGTGGAGCGGCGGGAGACGGCGGAGCGGTGGTCGTGTAGGTTTCGTTCCGGTGGGTTTGAGGGTGTTTCGTATAGTGATGAAGGGTGTGATGACTTGGGGGCGCTGCTGAGGAGGTATAGGGAAGGGTGGTCGGTGATGGGTCCGGCGCCGGAGACGATGGCTGCCGGAGTGTTTTTGGGGTGGAAGGAGACGGCGGTGGTGTGGGCTAGTGCATGGAAAGCTACTACTAGTATATGATGATAGTGACTTCCACTAATTAATTAAAAGTAAATTAATTAATTAATTAATAAAATATAGAAAGGGAAAGTGGAGTTGGTGGCACGTGCATGGGATGATGATGATGATGATGATGATAGAGGGTTTTTTCATTTTTGTGTAGCGAAGGTTTGTATTAACGAATTGTAATCATTTTTCTATTTTTCTTTTTGTTTTTGTTGTTGTCATTAAGATAAATCATATTGAGTTTTCTTTTGTAATTTATTGCATGCAATCGTGAAAGATTCTGATTATCAATTCTAGTTATCAATGTTTTAAAAACTTTTCTTTTAATGTAGTGATTGGTTCTTGGTTCAACCGATTTAATCGTCAACTCAATCGATTTCAAGCATTTTTATGTGTGTATGTGTGTGCGTATGTGTATATACGACCAAATTTTGATGTCCATATGTTCAAACATTAAAAATACATATAACAAGTTGACATCAATTCAAAAACATTAAAGAAACACAAGTTGAACCATCTTCAATCGTCATTCAACATTAAAGACTCATGAATTGTGTTTGATACATGGATTAATCTGATGCTTCTTAGTACATCTCATCTTAATTTGTAGCTAACTGTTTATGAGTTATGACCCTCTCTCTCTTGCTTTTCTCATTAACTGAACTTTTCATAAAACACACTTGACAACGGTGAGATACTTTTATGTTTTATGAATAAATTCTATTTTATTTTCGTTTTGTAATATAAATTAGTTCAAAACAAAATATTTGATTTGTATAAAAAGATGTGTTGCTAAAAGGTAGAAGGTTGATATTGACTATGTGTGTATAAGGTTATTAAACGAGTAAAAGAAACATCACCATATGGAAAATACAATAATCAAAACAAAACAAATAAAACAAATATGCAAAAAAAAAAAAAAAATTAAATCAGTTAAATTATTTTCTACTTTCTAGTACCGCTTCAATTTTTATTTTTATTTTCTAGTAATAGTTACATCTTTTACTTCTTCTTAGAGTTATAATTAAGAATAAGCATAGGAACTAAATACCCGCCTCTAAATCCGAAACTATTTCAGAGCGGTTAGTTTTGAAACTGAAACCAATGTGATTTGGTTCCAGATTTTTTTTTCTTATGAAACTGTTACCTGTTGTCAGATCAGTTTCGAGACCGAATACTGACATCCAAAACTGAAATCCATGGGTATGCCTTATTTTTTTTAATAATGGTTATTTATTATCTTAACTATTTAATAAACTAAAATAAAAATTATTAATTTGCCTTTTTGTAAAGTTTTGCTTAAAAAGGATCTTTCTGTTATGCTTCAAAGTTTTCCTTAAATAGATATTTCCTTTGTAAAGAGTCTCTATCAAATTATCTAGTGTAAACTACAAATTTGGTCCTTGTGGTTTATACACACCTTCGAAAATGGTTTCTAAACTCCAATAACTATACCATTTATCCCTACTGTTTACATTTTGCTTTGAAAATTACCCACTCATCTTAACTCCATTTAAAAAACTCGGTTAGATGAGGGGTAGTTTCATATTTTAGGGGTGAGCATTGGGCCCGAACCGGCTTGGACCAGACCGGAACCGGAAATGAGGAATTTGAAAAACCGATAACCGGATCGTATACGTAATACCGGTTCCGGTTCCGGTGCCGGTCCCGGTTTTTCGGTCAAAAACCCGGTTGGAACCGATATTCATAGTTTAATACCAAATCGTACAACATACGATTTCTACATTTATGATGTGTATATTATTGTTGAAATAAATAAAATTGTGGATTGTGTTTATATATATGATGACATAAATGATTTCAACTACTTATATTATATGTTTAAAGTGTATATATATAATATGAGATTTAGAATTTTATGTAATGAAATTAAAGATTTTAACTATCGTATATGTTTTGATTTAGTGTGAGATATCATCGGAAACCGGTATGTCAATTATTTTAATGAATTATGTAGTGGTTGTCAAATAAAATTATGGAAAATCTTTAAAAAGTATATAATTTTTGGTGAGATATAAAATATTTGTCTTTTAGTGATATTTATTCAAATGTGAAGTAAAAATATATTGCGAATTGTGTGAATTAGTATTCATATATTTTATATATGAAATCATTTCATATTGATTTCAAACTTCCGGGCCGGTCCCGATTAATTACCCGGAAAAATGGGCCCGAACCCGGTTTGGAACAGGAATCGGAAATGAGAGATTTGAAGAACCGAAAACCGGACCGGTTGCACTATACCGGTGCCGGTCCTGATCCCGGTCCCGGTTCGGGTCGGTTCTTGCGGTTCCATTGCTCACCCCTAATCATATTTCTACACATTTTTATCTTTTTCTTATTTAAAAGTTAAGTTAAATTAATATTATTATATTTTATATATATAAAATTTTCTCCCCCAATTAGCCGATTCATTTCCCCCGATACCATCTCCACTCACTCAAATCACCATCTTCGACATGATGACATAGTTGCAACTTGCAACTACGCAACCTTCTGTAGATGCACATTCCATTACATCCTCTAATGTGCAGATTTGCACTGGCTTTCATCCTTTCAATCCCACAAATGAAAACCCAAACATTCCTCATCGAAACATAATGATTTCTCTCAAGAATTCAAACATCCTGAATACGTTTATAAGCTAGTTTATCAGCTAGCTACCAGCTGATAAGCTAGCTTATGAGCGAATTATGTTTGGCAAAAACTAGCTTATGAGTAAGGGTGACAATTTCCGACATGATCTATCAATCTGACATGACACGACACAAAAATAAACGGGTTTGGGTTGAAGTTCTCGACCTGTCAACCCACCAATTTCACGGGTCGTGTACAGGCTGACACGACGGGTTGGCGGGTTGACCCGTGAACCCGTTTATATTTAAATTAATTATTTTTTATATAATAAAAAAATCAAATTTTAACTTAGACTTAAGCACCTAAAGCCAAAATGCCAAATAACTCTAGCTGCTTTCAGTTTTAATTGTCCACTCCAGACTCTCGCTTCCAACTCCAAGTTCAATTGTATTTGGTTGCTTTTGAACTTAATTGTATCTGGACTTTGTTTTTATTTGAATTGTATGAACTTTGACCTGTCAACCCGTTTATGATCCACCAACCCGTTTATGAACTGTCAACCCGTTTATAAACCGTCAACCCGTTTATGAACCGCCAACCCGCTACTGACTCGCCAACCCGTGACACGACCCGTCACGTGTAAGGGTTGAAAACTCGACACGATTAGCTAAATGGGTCGTGTCAGAGGTTGAGCTTTCTGACCTAGCAACTCGCCAATTGCCACCCCTACTTATGAGTATGTAAAATGACAAAAAATGATATCTTTAAATTTAATAATAAATATTAATAAGGGTATAATTGAAAAAAAACAACGAAAAGCTTCTAAAAAATTACTCAAAGTAACGTTTTAAAAAGCTAATTTATGATATATGTTTAAATAGATTAGCTTAGGCCATCCGCAGCCCTTCCTGCACCCTACCCCTTGCAGGTGGTAACACCGTCGAGGTGGACCTGCAAGGGAGCTGTATGAGAGCTCAATGGTGAGAGCTCACTGTTCAACAACAACAACAACACACACACACACACATATATATATATAATACAGGTGTATGAGAGCTCAACGGTGGTATGACATGTACGGCTGTCGATGAAATGGTAAGGTAGTGGTAAGGTGATGGTAAAGCTGATGTGGCGCTGAGGTGGCAGCCTGTACAAGAGGTATGACATGTACGGCTGTGGATAGCTTTAGGCCATCCGCGGCCGGGCTGCAAGGGTGGCTGCACCGGCCCCTTGCAGCCGGTAACACCGCCGCGCATCAGCGGTGAGGTGGCTGTGAGGGTGGCGAGCGGTGAGCGGTTGCCGTTCAAATTAAATGCAATTTTTTTTTGTTTTTGACCGTTATACAACGGTTATATATATATATATATTTCTTTTTTTTTCTATTTATCTATATATATACCTCCAAACCCCAACCTATTTTTCTCATTCTTTCACCTCTAAACTTCTCCTATTCACCTCTAAATTCTCTTAAACTTCACCTCTTCTTCCAAATAATGAATCCTTTCGACGACGACGAAGAATTTGATCTCATCGTGGATCAAATGATTACGAACACCATTCAAGCGACGGAATTGATTATTCAATATATCGAAAACGGAGAGGCGGAACCGTCGAACCCTAGACCGAGAGGGCCGAATAAAGATAGAGGTCGGGAAGATGGACACGATAAACTTGTCGCCGACTACTTTTCGGATAACCCGGTGTACGACGACGAAGACTTTAAACGGCGGTTTCGTATGAGTCGACGACTATTCGTAAGGATAGTTTCCGATCTTGAAAGAGAGTTTGATTGTTTCAAGCAGCAGTGGGATGCAAGAGGCGTGAAGGGGTTTTCTCCACTTCAAAAGTGTACGTCCGTTATCCGACAATTGGCGTACAGGACTGCTTCAGATTCTATGGACGAGTACCTAAGGATGGGCGAAACGACCTCAAGGGAATGCCTAAATTTTTTTTGTCAAGGTATTATTAAACTCTATATGCGACAATATTTACGAAAGCCAACTGCTAGCGATATTCAGGCTATCTACGCGTTGCACGAACAACAACACGGCTTA
This sequence comes from Centaurea solstitialis, assembly GCA_030169165.1. Taxonomy (NCBI): domain Eukaryota; kingdom Viridiplantae; phylum Streptophyta; class Magnoliopsida; order Asterales; family Asteraceae; genus Centaurea; species Centaurea solstitialis. The sequence goes on from CM058046.1 coordinate 18,491,851, forward strand.
CCCGGCATGCTTGATTCGATAGATTGTATGCATTGGGAATGGAAAAATTGTCCCGTCGCATGGAGGGGTCAATTCCATAGAGGTGATCATCAGGGACCGACGATAATTCTTGAAGCCGTCGCATCATACGATGAATGGATTTGGCACGCATTTTTCGGGGTTCCGGGTGCCACGAACGACATAATCGTTGTGAATCAATCACCGATTTTCAACGATTTATTCGAAAATAAAGCGCCCGATAGTTCGTTTGTAGCGAATGGCACACACTACCATCACGGGTATTATCTTGCCGACGGGATATATCCCGAGTGGACGACTTTCGTGAAAGCATTTAGGTACCCAACGGAAGTGCCACGGTTGCCGTTCACGACACGTCAAGAATCGGCTAGAAAAGACATCGAACGGACATTCGCCACGCTTAAAAGTAAATGGCACGTCGTTGCTAGACACGGGTATGGTCACGAAGAAAATTACAAGAAATCATGTACACGTGTATAATTTTACACAACATGATTCGTGAAGACGAAGGGTTTTCACATTATCCTTTTGATCCTACGGCGGTTTTACCGAGCGAAGTCGAGACAACGATCTCGGAAGAAGAACGAGCAAACAACGTCAACTTCGTAAAAAACCGAAAGAGGCACGCCAACCTTCGCGCCGATTTATCTCAACATTTGTGGGATTCTATGCCTCATAATTAGTTTTATTGTATTTTTTATTTTTAATTAGTTTTTTTTAATTTGAATGAAATTTTAATATTAATGTAATTTTAATTTTAATTTATAGTATTTAAATTTATATTATTTAAATTTATAGTATTTAAATTTATATTATTTTATTTAAAAAATCATACAGGTGGTATGACCTGTACGGCTGTGGGTGAATGGTATGGTAATGGTAAGGTAGTGGTAAAGCTGATGTGACGCTGAGGTGGTAGCCTGTGCAGGTGGTATCACCTGCACAGCTACGGATGGCCTTAGAAGTTACGGTACATGTTTGAATGGAGTAGCTTATTTTTGCCAAACAAAGCATAAATGTGATGGGCAATCAGGACGTCGGAGAATGAGATTTAAATTGTCCACGTAGGATGTAGTTACAGATGGAAGGAAGCTGTGTATGTTTTAAGACAATCATTTCATTAACATTCATCCATTGATTTCGCTTTACAAATATCAATCAAACAACAACACAGGCAGGCAGACAAACGAATAAAACACAGAAACAAAAGTTTTTCCCCAATTTCAATTTTCAAATCTCACAGAGAGAGAGAGGGAGAGACGTCGATTTGCTTCAATAATAAAATCTCTTTCTTCTCTCTTCTTCCATTAATTAAAATCCTCTTCTTCTTTTCTTTCTACACTCAACAACCGTTATGAGTTTATGGGACGTTGTTCTCAATTGGCTTCGAAGGTAATCATCATCAATCCCCATTTCTCTATTTATTTATTTATGCCCTAAATTCCCAATCTTATCAACGTTGATTTCCTACGAATCATGAATCTTTCTGTTACGATTTCCTTTTTTTCTTTGTCAATTTCACCTTTTTGTCTCAAGGATCTGCCGCATGTTTTTGTATCGTTTCTTTTGGGAATGTAGATAGATTTTAGGCGTTTTTTTTAATTGTCTTCAGCTTTGTGGATGATTTAAATTTGAGTTTTGATCATTAAATGTTGAGAAAAGATTAGCCTAACCTGCCAATTATTATTGAGCAACAGGGCATGGGTGAATTGATCCTACAAAAGAACATATTAACATGAATGCAAGATGAATTCATTGGAGCATATGCTAGACAATGATATGTGAATGTTATTCCACCATGACTTGTATCAAGGGTTTAAAGATACATTTGTTATTAACAAGAAAAAAAACTAATTATTGATGAACCCTCATGTTGTTGGATTAGTTCAATGTCAAAGTCAAGTGTGACCCTTGCTCCAATGGTACCAATCTTCTCTTCAAAACCTTTAAAGGTTGTGAATTTGAGTTTCTTTGGAGGCATGTGTGAGTTTCTTCAGGGGGGATGGGATCTGTGTGTGACACCCTTGACTTTACTTTTTCTACTTCTTCTAATGTAACAAAATGACAAGTAAAAGTTTTTGGATCATTTGTCTCATTTTCTTTGTTGTTTAAATTATATAACCTTCCATTCCTTTTATATATCATTCACCTTCTGTGAACATTAAGCTTCTATAACCACAAGGTTGTGGCGTACTGGTTAAGGCTTGTGGGGGAAGTGGCTAGTTAACCCTTCTACCCCAGGTTTGAATCCAGCCGCTTCCTGATTGTGGCCACTGGGGATTAACTCAGGATAGCATGCTTTAGCTGTTGGTGAACCTCACCGGGATTAGTCGGGGCAAATCCTCGGATACCCTTCCAAAAAAAAAACATTAAGCTTCTATGCATATGTGATCTTGTTAGGATTTCAAAAACTAACTACTCCTAGTTCCTACCTTTGGTGGTTTTTATACCAAAAGGAAATGCTTACAAAGTTAGTTTGTTAGAAGTCCTATGAGTTTTGGGTATGCATGTATTATGCTCCTGTGGCTGCATTGTTTATGTAGTGCTATTACAAATTTCTTTATATCCTGCTCGCATGAAAAAAAAAAAAAAAAAAAACTCGAGCTAATCTTGATATCACGTGTTACAGCCTCTTTTTCAAGCAGGAGATGGAGCTCTCTTTGATAGGGCTCCAGAATGCTGGCAAAACTTCACTTGTTAATGTTGTCGCTGTAAGTATAAGTATACAAGTTCTATATTTCTTTCAGTAATGTCTTAAATCAGATTATGGGTTAATCTTTTCTTGGTTTTTGTCATTGCTCATAGACTGGTGGATATAGTGAGGACATGATCCCTACGGTGAGTTTTCTCCTTAAACAAAAGTTTGGTGCTTTAACACACATTAAGTTGAATCAAGAACATCTTTAATGTAGCACATTTTCAACTTTTCAGGTGGGATTCAACATGCGAAAGGTAACTAAAGGAAACGTGACTATAAAACTATGGGATCTTGGAGGTCAGCCACGTTTTCGTAGCATGTGGGAGAGATATTGTCGTGCAGTTTCTGCCATTGTGTATGCCACTATCCCTAATAAAGCTTAATGCTTTGACTTGCAATAAAAATATTTGTTGACTTTTCTGTTATGGTTGCAGTTATGTTGTTGATGCAGCAGATCATAATAATCTGAGCATCTCAAAGAGCGAACTCCATGAGCTGCTGAGCAAACCTGCCTTAACTGGTATTCCTTTGCTGGTTCTGGGCAACAAAATTGACAAGGCCGGTGCCCTCTCTAAAGACGCGTTAACCGAACAAATGTAAGACCATTTTCTTTCGTAAAAGCTAAAGGTCATGGGTTTGAGTTTACTAAAACGAATTTGCTTCGCAAATGCAAATGCAAGATCTATCATTGACGGTGACTTTGTGCAGGGGGTTAAGATCTATCACTGACAGAGAAGTGTGCTGCTATATGATCTCGTGCAAGAACTCAACAAACATAGACTCGGTGATCGATTGGCTCATTAAGCATTCAAAATCTAAAAATTAAAAGAAATGGAAAAGGGGGCACCAGTTCTTGGGCTCTATGTGGGTTCAAGTCTGTGCAATCTTTACTACCTGAAAAGGTGGGATTTTTTTTTAGTGTTTATTTGCCAATTGGTGCAATTTGCATGGTTGATTTATCACCTTTCCATTTTGTTTCTTGGTTGATGTGTGTATATCTGATATGTTCTAGAGAAAGATTGAATGTTAGGGATGGATTATTATGTGGCTATGATATGAGGTATGGTTATGTTATGGAAATGTCAAGATTTCAGTTGGAATCTTAGTACTTTCTATTGCTTAAAACATCAAGGTTGTGTCTTGGAATCTTGCATTTTCTATTACTCAAAAGCATCAAGGCTGTGTCTTGTTTTGTAATTTGTATTTTGAAATTGGTTTTTCAAGCCTTCTAAGTAGAAAAGCAAGTGGTCCAACTTGCCCAATCATTCATTCTGGTGACTTGGTTCCAGTTATGGTTAATGAAAGTGCTATGGTTTGGACATGGATTTGCAGATTAAGTTGAGGTCAAATTTTGCATTTCACATACCAGAAAAGGGACAAAGTACCACCTATGTTCATAAGAACTAGAACCAACCAACCAACCAAAATGATTGCAAATTTTTTAATTCCATACCAATTTCTTAAGGTTGTGTTCGGTATATGGGACAGGACGAGACAACTTATTGTCTCATGTTTGGTGCAATAGCCGGGACAAAACAAAAACTCCTTTTGTTCCATGTTTAGACTGTACAACATGGAATAGGGACTTGCTTGGATATCGTGAGACAAAAAGTTATGAAATTAGATGGAACGAATTAAAAAATTAGTAATCTACGCCAATTTAGTAGACCCAAACATCATCGCCACTGTCACAACCATTGTTGGCCACCTGTGGCTATCGCTAACCATCGTTTGTTACCTCTACTATGACAACCTCCTCCAGCCCTCTACAACCACTGCACAGTCAACATCCATCATTACCATCGCGATCATCGTCGACCACATCCACCTCCACGGCTCCACCATAACCACCACCATCATTATTGTTTGAATCATATTTTTTCGAACTATCATCAATTATGGTAAGATTTTCATTCATATTTGATACCATTATTTATGTATACATGTACCTATATGAAGATTATGCAAATATATATATATAGAGAGAGAGAGTCACCTTATTTTGAAAACTCATTAATTTGTGGAAACTTTGGAAACTCATATAAACCATTGATTAGAAGGATCAATGGACAAGATTAATTGCAAAATTCAAAATCATAACCATCAACTCCTATAATTAAGCATCACAAAAATAAAATAAATAAAATTACCAAAAATAAACAAGAAAATGGATTATGATTGGTGGAAAACATGGTTTCCAAAGTTTCCACAAATTAATGAGTTTTCAAAATAAGGTGACTCTCTCTCTCTCTCTCTCTCTCTCTCTCTCTCTCTATATATATATATATATATATATATTATTTAAATATTAGTTTATTTGTATTTTTTTTATATCTAATATATGACACATGAAATCATCAAACAACTAGTCATATCCTATCCGGACGTAGTCTACCAAACACCATACAAACACTTGCAATGTCTAGTAATGCCATGTCAAGTTTTGCCCCGTTGTCTTGTCCTATCACATCTAGTTCTATCTAATCAAACGACGCGACGTCGCATATATAAAAATAGTCACAAAAAAATTGCTCACTACATTAATTAATTAATACATTTTCTGATTTAGCTAATATTTTAAATTTACTTTAATTTATTTTAGTATGTTAATTAGTTAATATTAATTAATTACTAATTTCTAATGTGGTTTAACTTGGTTCAACCACTTTTCCCCTATACTACTTATGAACTCTGATCATACTTGTTGAAGGCATCTATGAGGATTGAGCCAGAAGCTTAAAGAGGCTGCAGTAGAATCTTCATTTCCATAGCTAATGAAAATCTAAAAATATTGAATAAAAACCAGTCAAATTAGTCAGGGGGAGCAACTGTTCTTGGAAATGTTATGTAAACCAAAATTCACATCTCAAGAACGAAAAACTTGTTCCGACGTCAAACAACACTCTCTATCTACTTATACTCCTTCGCTATAATACCGCACTAAGGTTGGTAACCTTCATAATCCAGAAACCTACCATATCCACAGCAAACAGGACCTGTGCACTTTAAAGCACTGCATATATCCGTCTCAATCTCATTTTTGTCTGCATATGAATGAAAGGTTGCTGTTAAGACGCATATTTTGACTAGAAAAAAGAAAAACATATAATCATAAAGGTCCTACTTCTGCAGCTTATCATTATCATCTTAGTTCAATGCTGATATCAGATATACTGTAACATTGTCTTATTGTACATGTATAAAGACTTTTTTCAAATCATTTTTTCGGAAAAATTAACCTAACAAGGAACGAATGCTGTAATATCATAACAAAGTATTTGATGAATGGAAAACAATTTAGGTTTAAAGCCAACAGTTTTTAGAACAAGTAAACAACTTTGACATATTATATTTTGGCTTAATTAAGCTAACCTCCTTTCTTGTAAAAATATGAACCAAAGGACGTGTTAATCAGAAGATTTTGAACAAATGATGGAAGATGCAAATGCAAAACAAAAGGCATTCGTGCTTGATAGCTTTTGTCCACAGTTGCTCATACTTGTGGTGTGTGTTCCTTTTTACGTTTTTTGCAGAGAGTGACCTTTTGTTTGTGGTGAAAAGCAAAGTGCAAAAGTTGGGAAAAGTCAACCACTCAGTCCAACACAATTTTCAACAATAAGATTGGAAAAATGAAACTTTTGATGTTTGCCTAAATTATACACTAGTAGTCATAAAGTTCAGGTAACAGATGGTCATATATTTGCAAAGAATAATGCTAGATGGTAGAAAATAAATAAGATAGCCAAAATACACAGCTGATGGTGGCTAAAGAGCAGAAATGAGCCACACCATAGTTCTAGAAATTGGGTGGAATGAACAGAAACTACACGTAAATCATGAAATGTATACGCATAAAAATGGAATGCTCCCCTTTGACCTGAAAACCTAGATGTGTCTCTTAATTGATCATGGTCTAGACACATCTATATTTTCAAGCCTAAATAACGATCAAGAGTTTAGGCGGTGGTGCTTCGATCAAGTTGAGTATCATGCCATCATATAGCACAACGGTGGACTAGTGGAGGCAAGTCTCTACTTCTTGAACATATTGAAAGGGGTGCGTCTTTATTTTTGGAAGAGGGAAGCATTAGAACCAGAGGACAACTACTTCAAGATATGAAGAGAATATTTTACCATGTGCAAAGTGCAGTTCGCTTTAATGACTGCATAGCAGCAGCAGCAAATACTCTGGCTAATTCTGCATCAGCTTCGGCTGCCTCTGCTTCCCTTTCTGCCCTTTCAGCTTCTGAAATAGCAGCTTCTGCCTCTGCAACTGCTTTCACAGCAACAGCAGCAGCCTCCTGTGGGGTCATGCTCCTCATCTTCTCCAACTCCGCATCGATTTCTGCCTTTGTAAGAATCTTGGTAGCACTCATCTCTCCCATTGGACAACTCTCCGCTTTTACTTCTAGTAGCAATGGGGATGGATTCTCTTTTAAACCCAAATTAGAAGAACTTGGTGCAATCCTATACCGATGCTTTACCTGTATGATCCAAGGGGGAAAACAATCAAAGTATCAGCCGACTCCATGTAATTCTAATTCCTAGGATCTATTTCAATAGACTTTCTATGCAATCAATAAAATCAGTTAATAACAAATTAAGATTCTCATATAGCTTTTTTCTTAAAAGGGATCTCATATCAATATGAATTAAGCATGTAACCGTCATTTAGGGCCTGTGAGAATAAACTTCTGGCAGGATAAATGGTTGCTGAAAACCCCTTGTAAGCCTTCCTGTTTTGAGCATAATATTTATGTTCCTGCTTTACCCAACATTGAATTCTCGAGGTTTGCCTAAACTTATTTTTCTATGGAAGATATGAGTTTTGGTCATACTTCTTAATTTCTCAGCCAAAAAGATTATTTGGTTTGTAGCAACTTCAAATTGTATCGAGAAAGGGTATTACCAATTTAACAGTGAAAACACACTTGTAGCTATAAATAACTAAGCAGGAGCAGTATTTGAGCTGCAGCATTGTCATTTATGCCATAGAATTGCTTGCACTACTAAACATCAATACAGAAGTCAACTTCATAGCTGTTTATCTATCCAATGAGAACCATACTTATCAGCCTCATAAGAGCTTTATTAATATGCTGACTTAGGCTAGTTGCCTTAGACTACATAAAATAACATTGTAGTGTTCACTTCTGCAGTGTCGAAACGTATTTGCTGGATAGAATTCAAGAGAGAACATAATAGACAGTTAGTTACTCCAGCTGATTAAATTTGACATTTTAAAGCTTCAGCTGTTGCTAGACAGAGCAAGATGATCAAGCTGATATGTTTCCAACTACAAAGCAGCCAATTACCTTGATCAATTTTCTGCAACCTATCATAGCCTTCAATTCCGCTTTCAACATCTTTTCAAGGTTGGGAGGTGCTGAATGCTTCTCCTGGACATTAGTGCCAATTATGCTGAAGTTGTGAAAATTTCTCAAAGAAAATCAAAAAAGAATTAAAATGAACCAACTAATAATGTCTTCGAATTTCTGACATAGGAAGATGGGTAATTAGTATAAATACAGAATACTCTATAGCTCACAAACGTGACATAACCACTTGGAACAACCTCAATGTATTCAGCAATTGCAGCACGGCTAGAACCATGTGCCTCCTTCAGATTAGCTATGGTATCCAATATAAGGCTATCCAACCTACATTAGTTAGATTTACGTTGTGAGTAAAGATTCAAGGACAGTATAATGATAAGTGTTTAACTAAAAACTGAATGCAAAGGCATCAATGAGGGAAAGGCTACAACTATTATAATATATCTAAACTTTCATATATCTCAGGAAAAACCAAACACAAGGTAGCATCTTCCCGCAAGGCATGTTCTTTACATAGTTACAGACACATATATGCATATGTATGTATCTATATCTATAGATATGTATGCTTGTATATATAGATATGTTACATCTATTATGTGTATGTATGTAAGTATAAATATATAGGTATAAATAGTATGTATGTGTACTAGATAGGTATGCACAAGCAAAAGTATGGTATCAGGTTAATTAAATGAACTACAACTTCTAAGTGTAAATGCCAATACCAGGTTCTATAAAGTATTTGTAGGTTTCTTCGAAAATATCAAGGTGTATCTACCATTTAGTTTGATACTTCGATTATAGTGTTCTTTTCTCTGTACGTGGATACAGGACTGGAATAGAATGTCTATAGTACTGGTTCCGATCAATTCCATCAAGTAACACTTAGTTGTCCAATTTGATTATATACATGTTTTGGTGAAAATCATAGCCAACAAGCTACAGGCACATCTGATGGAAAATGTGCATGTCATAACCACAGGCCACCAACACGTGTGCAGAGAAGCAACATGCACTATCATTAATATTATTTGAACATCCAAGAAAATTAGCACCACAGTTAAGAATATTATATTTAAAAAACCAATAAGGAAACCACACTGTGCTGTCCTCCAGGTACAGAAGTAACTTTGAATATAGGCCCGATAGTAAACATAAAAGCTAGCATGTTCTTAGGACATCAGATTCGTTCTTTTCATAATCAAATAAGTAGTAACAATTGCTTGAGCAAATGAAAGGAATGCATGCAACATAGTTGAAACAAATACAAGGGAACAATACAATGATGAGGAGTTGATATGACCTTGGCATTGATATGTTAGAACTACCATCTTGTGATGGTCCAGCTAATGTTATAGAAGAATCTGGAATGCAATCTTTCATGTCATGGTCTTCTTTGGGAGCAATAGAAACAATTTCAGGCTTATGAATTGACTGAATTTTTGACTTTCCAGGTCTAGCCCTTTGACGAGATCCACATCCACTAGCCATCAAGCTCATATTTCTCCACTTATCCTGCTCCACTTACACAATTTAGTCGCCGTATCCAATTTATTAAAAAAAAAACTGCATTGTACATATGCAAAATTCATTCGAACCTTAAGGTCCACATTGGAACGTAAATGCAAGACAGAGACAAACTCCGAATCTTTGAGAATTGTGCTCCATTTTCCTGGTCCATACTTGGCTACTCCAGCTTTAAGGGCAGCCTCCTCTTCTAATGTCCACTTCTGCTTAGGCACACCCATTGATGGAGTTCCAAAATCTTTCCTACAACAAATTCCAAAATAAATTAAGTTTATAAAAGCCTTGTCCCAGAGTCCTGGCAGCAAACAACGACATGGAGCATACATACAATCACCACGATTAAAGAAAATAGTTAAACGGAAACCTTTACGTATCCAATAACAAGACAAATGTTCTCTTCTATTCTCTTATGGACTATCTCTCCATTACAATAAATCACATGCCAAATACACCAACTATTTATCCCCTTCGGGCGTCTAACAATTAGTACAAGGTGCTAAAATACCAAATTTTGTATGTTAGCCAGTAGTGATGATATCAGAATCTAGTTACTCTAGCAGCATTTTCATTTTCATTCTAGATGCTGAAAAAACTAAAATTACACCCAAACAATAGTATGCAATCAATAATTGAAGAAGGTATGACCAATTCCAAACTAACAACTAACGATCAGAGATCGTTAGAGCGATCAGGCAAGACAGAATACGCACTCAATGGCCACAAGCTCCAATCGCATATGAATCGAGCAATTAAGACAGAATTATGCATGAGAACAAAGATCAAAAGCAAAATCGAACCATATCAAATAAGATTTTCATCAGTTCTAATCCAATTGTGATTCATAATGAAACTAGCATTCGAAATTCTGTGAAAAAAATGTAGAACAGATTGCCGTGTATTACCAGTAGCAAAAATGGGGTGGTTTACGTGAGAAATGAGAGAGATTGCGGCATAGATGGTGATTGAAACCCTAGAAGAAGAAGATGGAGGAAATTAGTGAAAGGTAGCAAGCAACAACTTTAGCAAAACATTTTGCCCTATTGAATCCGGTTCGCCCGCCCCCGCCCCCGCCCTTTTCTTTTGCTGCAGGTCTACATTCTACAAACTAGTAATTTCATTGTTGGTCCCTCAACTTATTTGCTTTTCCACTTTTGACCTATGGTCCCTCAACACAAGCCGCTATGAGCGGTGTGGGCAACCCTCTAGCCTCTCAAACCTGCCGAACCCGCCGATCGCATAGCGGAACCCGTCGAACCCACTGAGCCCGGCGGGTTCGAGCCCGCTAAACCCAGCCCTGCGGTACGCATGGTCTAATGCTATTTGCATTCTTATGGATGTCAAAATTAGGTTAATTTGTATATTGAGATTATAATTATAGGTTGTAATGTTGAGATGTGTGAGGAGAAACTTAGTATGTAGGAGTGTAATTATCAATCATAGAGGTGCAATTAGCCTCTCCTCCCAAGTACGGATGACCTATATAATTTATCTTCTATTGTAGTTGTTATAGGTAACATAGGTCACTATATTTCTTTCTGTTTACAAGAGCCTTTCCATTGAAGATGCTTTATTGCTTTTATCTATTCCAAAAATCATTCTTGGCCCTTTTCAAATTCACATGTGGTTGTTACCTCTATTTCAAAGTAAAATTATATATATTAAATAACGGCCCCAGATGTTTAATTAACATAGGATTGAAAAATATGAAGAACAATTTACCTATGGAAGTCATCTTGAAGCCACGTGCTTATGATTGCTAAGACTCTAAAGCCTGATTTTGTTAAGAATGGTAATTTAAGTCGGAAATAAGTTAAGTAGATAGTTATAGTTTATGAGCAAGTTTGGGAAAAAAATGTTGAAATAGGTAGTTTAGAAAGATGGTGATATGTTGCCATGAAAGTTAAAAATCTTGTTATTGTTTTCACCAAAACTGCAAACTTGATCACAAAACACACGCTACATAAACCTCGGGTGCATCCTCATAACTATAAACGTACAAAGAATTATACATTTAAAGAAAATAGCAACAATGCTTCCCACCCGATCAGATCGTTTCAATTCATCTACTCTTTGTAGAACAGAATCAAGATCACGGGATTTCGACATGATCATCTATCCAGCAAGGCAAGAGCCAAGAAATGGTGTCGTTTGACTTCATATTTCGAGATTCAGTAACATTATACTTGTAGTAATCGACATGGTCAACCAGCTTTAGATGGGTCGTTTCCAGCCTTCGACTTCAGACTGCTTCTCAAGAAATCAGACAGCTCAGCTGCAGCAGCGCGTCCCAGTTTCAGACAGCTGAAGTAATCATCCACTGTGCAAACACAAGTAAACATAGGTTTCAGCAACATAAATTTTTCTTCTTTTATAACGTAAAACTAACATTGAGAAGCGTAAGAAGGGATTCCGCTGAAAAGTGAAGTTATGGTGAGAAGCGTAAGAAGGGATCTCGGTTCTAATACCACGTGAGAATACATGAAACCCCATTAGATTACTTTCCAAAATGGAACTTGAGGGGAAATGAGGAATTCCAACGTGCTTTTTTACTCGTAAATTTGTATCTTATTTGCCAATAAGACATTACATAGATTACGGTATTATGTTTGTAGTACTAAATTTGTATCTTGTTTGTAATATCATCTTATTCTACATGACTAATACATAGATTGAGCTTATATTACATTCAAAATAATTTAATGAGACTTGAGTTTGAAAGTTACCAGCCATCATGCCATGTGTGACTGACGTAATAATCCCATGTTCGATTTGCTCACCTCCTGGTCTTAATGATCCTTGCGGAAGCACAGAAACCATCGAGTTTGGGAACACCAAATATACAAATGCCTTTACCTTCTGCAATTGAAGGTCAAAAGCTAATATAAAGTTATTTTGCATCAAAATTATCGGTGCCTAAAGTGAAGTTCACTACAGATCTATGTTGTTAATTGCGGTGCAATAGCGGTTATCGTTCACAAGAAAAATAGCAGCGGTCAAATGATGGTAAAATTGCGGTTTCAATAATAACGGTGCAATTTAGCATTTTCTCACTGATATTTGAGGTAAAATAGCGGTCTGCAATACTGATATTCTAAGTTAGGCTTGTTTTAAATCCAATGCTCACACGTTTGTCCTTTTTCGGGCTTTTATTTTAATTTGATCCCTTTTTCTATTTTAATTCACGCACATTATATGTTAAGTTATGTATGCTGTATGCATACTTGCATATATAGAGGGAGGACCAAATGAGAACAATATCTATTTTAAAAAACACGAGAACCAACATAATCATATATGATTCATATACAAATTAAATATGATTTACGCAACTTTGCAAGTCGTGTCAAAGGTCACCCGCGTGGTTTTTTTCGAAAGTTAATGCAAAATCATATATGATTTGTAGATTCTCATGGTCTTTTAAATAGGTATTGTTCTCGTTTGAACCCTACTCTCTATATATACATATATAATTATATAGGGGAAGGTTCAAACGAGAAGCATGTCAACTTAAGAAAAAGTGAGGAGCAATCTCAGCCACTCATCTCGCGGTTACTGTGGACGTGATCACGGAGGATTGACGCGATTCATGGAACTATGGAAGGGTAGAGATTATTAAAGGGGGGGACCGGTCAAAGCCGCCTTTGTTGACCGAGATGAGTGGTTGAGATTGCTCCTCGCATTTTCTTAAACAATTATATTTTTCGTATGAACCTCCCTCTAATTATATATATAAATTTTAAGAAATAATATATAAACCGCTATTTTTGGACCGCTATACCACCGCGCTAACCACTATTTCAAATCTCAATCATGACCGCTACTTTGCATTTTAACCGCTATAACAGCATAGCTACAGATAAGACAAATTTGATGAACAATTCCAGATAATGGAAAAAGAAAAACTATAGATGTATAACATAAAACGACACTAACCTGTTCTTCTATCTTGCTGGGGTCGAGTAAAATATGTCCACCTTCAGCCATGCAACAACATATTGCAACTAGAGAAAAACCAGTATAAAAATTGGGAAATCAAAATATTGCAGTAAACAGAACTATGAAACTTAAAGACATAAGTTTCTCATACCAGCAAGATGCTTTAACGGAATCCCGGCATCTACAAGAGCAGCACAGGCTGCATTAATTGCACAAGGAAAAAGCTAAAGCAAAGAGGTCAAGAAACATCACAAAAGAGTCTAGATTAACAGAACAGAGCCAATGCACCAAAGGATCTTCGGTTTGCAAATCTTTTGCAAAGATTTTATTTCCGGTGACTCAAACACATGATCTTGCAAATCTTCAATAAAATCATCCATAAATCATGTTATGTGATGGATAACAAAAAGTTTACTAACATAAGCAGTAAGGAATTACTGTAATGAAGTCAGCGTACAACCGTAAAGGATACAGCACCATCATCATTGACAACCTGCATTGCATAAAAGAATAAAAGCCACAGCGATTATCATTCACGGGTCCCACAATCCAAGCTGCCAAGCGTACCTTATATATACAAACGGTAACGAAAAGCCACAAGCAAGTGTTGTACCAACATAGAGAGAGAGAGAGAAACAAGATTTTATGTAAACAGTAAACCCATATTGATAAAATTCAAGTTTCGTCTAATATTCCAGGTCGCTCCAAGATGATAAGCATAGCAAATAAATGGGAAAACAACATTGGGACTATAATAACCCTATAGGTGTGTTTATACAGCAAGACAGAATTGGACATGACAAAACAGTGTATGGTAAAGACAGAACACCAGATAAAATGACCAATTTACCCCTAAGCAGTTGTTTATACCGTTATATATTTTAATAATTTATGTAATTTATTAAACTATAATAAAAAAAAATATGACAATATATCTTTTATAGAAAAATTTATGACGCCAGAATAAAAGGTTCTGTAGTTTCTAATTTTATTTTATACATTTTCTATATTATTTTATTATTAATAATATTTAAACTAATTACATGAGATAACCACATTACAAAAACCCTATAAAAATAATAATTTGAGGACAATTAAATGATAGTTTAAATAGCATCAAATAGAATAACGAAAGTTTAAATAATTAAAAATGAAAAAATGGAGGCGTATTTGATCTTTTAGCACATATACGTCCCGCCAAACACGTAGAACATTGATTCATGTTCACACCCAAAGGGGGTGCTCTTTGGTTCATGGATTTTGAAGGAATTGGGAGGAATTGGAATGGGTAATTCCTTTGACCATATTTGAAATCCTATGTTTGGTTGACATAACGAAAATGATGGAATCCCCTGAATTCCACAACTAAGGAATTCATCATTCATTGTCTTAAACGAAAGAATTGAATTCCATCCTTTTCCATTCAAGTTCCTTCAAAGTCAAATTCCTTCAATAGATACCAATTCCATCAAATTACATTATCCGAACCAGACATCCCCTAAGAGTTATGAATGAACACACCTAAACTTTGACAGCGCATTGCTTGTTTTATACCATGTTGACAAACATACCTGAATTACAATCGATGTTGTTGTATTAGGATGAACATTCAAAAGGCAAATGCTTTGCAACGTCTTCTTCAGTACCATCTCATACTCCCTCTCCGGTTTTCCTAATCATGAAAGAAACCCAAATAATAGCATTACACGCTTTACAATTCCTTTTTTTTTTTTTTTTGGGGGGGGGGGGGGGGGGGGGGGGTCCCCTAAACCTCCCTCATATATACTATTTGCCAACGCCTGAATTTCTAACTGCAGAGCTCGTTCAAGTTCAGTCCACTAAAGTAAATTGTGTAGGTAACTTTTGAAATAACAATTGGAAAATGGAATGCAAGCAATTGTTTGTTGTACTTAATTACACAGATGGGATATACATAGTACTCTAAGCTAAACAAGAACAGAAACAGGTATCTGAAAGCTATTTCGGAAGGTAGAAACACATACGACTGGAGCTTTCAACAAGTTATGTATATTAATATTTAACAACCAATAACAAACAAAATGCTAAGTACGAGTGTGACGAAAATATATATCTCATATACATGTTTATATAGCAGTGAACTCGGAGCCCAAAATGATGTACCATGAACGTCATCTTGAAACTCAGAAAAAATTTAGTGATAGTATAATTTATCATATTGCAAAGTTCTTATATGGGAATTAAGACCACGAAATAAATGGAAAAAACATCAAGAACTTAAAAAAACTCACCACTCTGCCCGGTTTTTGGCTTCCAAATGACTTCGATGCATGCTTTTTCTGGGTTCTCGTTTTTCCTAGTTCCAGCTTTCGGTCCATAAACAGCAGCAATCACCTTTGTGTCACCTAATACAAAGATTGGCAAATGAATCAATTACAAGTATTTACCTAGAAGGTCTCTAGAATTAGTCATATGATGAATAACTCCAAATCAAGAAACTTAATTGCACCGTTCCCTGTCTTGAAAATTTTACCTACTTATTCATGGTAATTATGTACAATATTGATGAAATTACTTTTGGTCCCACAAGATTCCCCTATTTCATAATCGTTGAAACATATTCAATCGCATTTGACTAAAAGTCAAAATGTTTTTACCAAACTATGTGTCCATCAGACTTGTCCCCCTTCGCATAATTACCATCTAAGAGTACGTCTTCTATATTTGAATCGAAAGAGAGTTCTCCCCTTTGCATAGTTACCTTCTATGCTGTTAATCGCACCGCCATAGCGGTGGTATCGCTGTCAACGGTCATGAGACAAATAGCGGTGTGAAATCATACTCCTGCTATTAGTGACGCCATTGACTGCTAAATCACCGCATTTTGAATTCAAAAAAGCAGCCACATAACAGCGCTATTTATAGATAGGCTGTTTTGGTGTTAAAAAGGTAATTTTGCAGGCCTTGTCATTTAGGACTTACATTCGGTTTTACTTTAGTCCACAAATATCCAGGCTTCATTATTCTAATTTTTTCCAACTACGACACAATCGCTCTAATTTTTGAACTTGGCCACCATTATTCTAATTTTTTTAAAATAAAGCATTCACACACCGTTCAATTCTAGTTATTTGGACCTAGACATCATTAATCTATATATCATTTTCTATTGAATACATAAAATATGTTGAGTTATGTATGCATATATGTAATCTTAATTATCATATGAACCGCTCACCATTGCGATAACCGCTATTTCAAATTGCGAGTCTTAACCATGATTTCATGTTTTGACCGTTGTAACAGCATAGTTTACCTTCTTCCGCTATAGAAGTATAAGGAAACCCCTAAAATTGTTCCAGAATACGAATCCTATTTGGTGTAAAACCCAATAATCAACCCTAGTAATATATTATATAGACTGAATCTTGATGAAATCTGAAAGTAAAACCAAATTGCACAAGGGAAGAGAAGGGAAGGGAAGGAGTAATAAAAGGCGGACCTTGAGCCCAGCTAGCGGAGCCATGAGCACGGTGGAGTATGCCACGTGTACAAGCCACCGGTCTTCGTTGATTAGGGGTCCGCCCATCCGCTCTATCAACTTCCATAATCGCCTTTGAAAAATGCAAATTTCAAGCTGGGTATTTTAGGGCTTAGGGTTTATGGTTTATGTCTGGTATCAAATGAAATAGAGTTCGATAAAAAAATCAAAGATGAAGGGATTTATTAGTTTTCGTTTAATATTAATTACAATTTATCAATTAATATTATTAATAATCATTTTACTAAAAGAACATATACCTCTATCATATTCTAATCATTTTCTCCTTAGAGTTTTCAAAATAATCATATTATCCACTATTAGAGGATACTGCTTTTTCTGACAACCTCCGCGATTAACGAGAGTGGGTAACAAATGTAAAATCCATGATAGCAGAGACATCTCCGCTAAAACGCATAAGAAAAAAAACAAGTGACCTCCGCTAAAAAGCATATACACTAAATGTAAAGTTGGGTTGCGAATATTAAAGACGCGGAAAGTTGGTCTTTTCAAATAGCAGAGTTCATGGCTGTTTTGAAGGTTTTGGAAATAAGGTGGCTCAACAGTCAACAAGCCGAGTTTATTTGGATAAAAATGTAAGAGCAAGGATAAATAGGCATTAAATGTACCCTTATTAGGTCTGACCCAATAAGAGCTCTTACCCTATTAAGAGGTAAGCTTGTTAATTTTACTCATTTTTTAAATAAGATCTTCGACGACTCTTATCCAAATAAACAATCACCAACAACCTCAATGCTTATTGTAGTTAGTGTGTCATTTTTTTTCTTCCTATTTTATCATGTTCTTCTCTATCTCTGTCGCCTTCTACACAACATTATTGCTCTCAAGTCTCTGCATAGCACAATCGACAGTACCTCTCAACCCTAGCCTCTCTGTCAGGTATGATACATTGCAATTCCATTTATCTAGTTCAATGATTTATACGTTTAATGGAGCAACGAAAAACTTCATTAAATAGCAAGCAAAAAACAAACAGGAGCTTACATGGGAGAAAAAGGCGAACTACACCAATTGAACCAATCCATGCTTCGCTTCAACTTCTTTCTAGAATTAATCTAAATAAATGTCATACCTTGGATTGATAAAAAAAAATTCTATCTATAATTTCCCCTCTTAGCGTGAACCAAATCATTCCTTGCCTTCCAAATATGCCAAGGATATGTAAAGATGACCGCCTTGAAATCGTGAAGCTTATCTCCCGATAAGCCATTAGCATAACCTGAAGAAAGAATAGAATCCAACAAAGTAACAGGAGTAGCCATGTTCCACTAGCGAGCATTCACAACAGTTGTGCTATAAATTTCAATAACAGAACTCAAAAAGTTAAAAATTATATTCATCTTCAAGAGCTACTATTTTAATAATTCTTATATTAACTATCTTAATTAAATATTAATATATCTAATAAAATATTACTTATAAATTATATATATCTAGTTTCAATATCTTTTATTACTACTTGTTTTCGAGTTTAAAATTTAAGGGAGAGAAAAGAAAGGAGAGAAAAGAAAAAGAACGGAAGGGAGAAAATTATGCTTCGAAATCATCCTACTTTTGGAAGGAAAGAGAAGGATAATTTTTAAGAGAAAAAAAAGAAGATTTATCCCTCATAATCCTTTCCTTTCCTTACTTTAAAAAAATCGACAACACACGTATTCTTCCAAATCATTTTCTTTTCTTCTTTTAAAAAAACTCGAAAACACAATTTTATTAATTTTCTTAAAAATTCTTTTTTTTTCTTTCTTAAAAAAACTCGAGAAGAGAGCCTTAATGAAAACATATACCACTATTTCCTCGAGAAATTCTAATTTTTTCTAATTTTTTTCTAATTTTTTAACATACTCATTCTCCTACTCACTTTATCACATTTTACATGTGTAATTTATTTATTTTATTTCTTTATATAATTCATAAATTTTGTTTTAGCATAGCGTGATCACGAAGATGTTTGCCAGTGGCAAGGAGGAAAGCTTGCAAACCGATGGTGGAAGAGCCCACAAATATACCATCAATTTACAATCATGATATCCACCTTTTTTGAAACAGACACCCAATTGATTCAAAAAGCATCAGCTTTCTGCCACAGGATCGATCAACCAAACCCATCCTCAAACTCAAACTGGTATTCATCTATAAGAACTCACCTCTCTAATGGAACACCAAAAGAAGCCCTTTTTATTTACGCCCAAAATCGTAGCAACCCACTTTGTAAACCGAGCGTGATGCCTTTGGTCTTCAAAGCTTGTGCTTCTCTTTCCTTGATTACTCTTGGAAAGGCGTTGCATTCGGAATCAATCAAAGCTGGACTGCAATCCGATGTAGTGGTGGGAACTTCGATAGTCAACATGTATGGTAAGTGCTGTGAAGTGATTGATGCCCGCAAGGTGTTCGATGAAATGCCTGTGAAAAATGTTGTGACATGGAACGCGATGATCGGTGGATATATGAGGAACGGAAGAACGAAGCCCGCATTGTGCTTATTTGAAAAGATGTCTTATACGACGTCCGTTACGTGGATCGAAATGATTGAAGGGTACGCTAGAACCGGTGATACGAAGATGGCTAGGTGTATTTTCGATCGGGTCCCGCCAGGACTAAGAAATGTGGTTACTTGGACTGTTATGGTGGAAGGGTACGCGAGTAACGGCCAAATGAAGGCCGCTAAGGATGTTTTCGAGGCAATGCCGGAACGGAATTTCTTCGTTTATTCGTCGATGATTTCAGGGTATTTCAAGATTGGTGATGTGGAGGAGGGTAAGGCTATTTTTGATAGGATTAAGGTACGGAATTTGGTGAATTGGAACTCGTTGATTTCCGGGTATTGTCATAACGGTCTTTGCGAAGAAGCTTTAGATGCATTTGCGCGAATGCAAAGGGATGGGTTCGAACCCGATGAGGTGTCGTTTGCGAGTGCTTTATCGGCTTGTGCTCAATTGGGTTCATTAGAAACCGGTAAAACCCTTCACCGCATGATAATCGAAAGAAGAATCAAACTTAATCAGTTTATCCTGAATGGTTTAGTTGACATGTATGCAAAATGTGGTGATTTGACCAATGCAAGACTCATCTTTGAAGGCATGTCGGAAAGGAACGATGCTTGTTGGAACGCGATGATCTCGGGATTTTCCATCCACGGCCGTTGCTTGGAAGCTCTGGAGTTCTTTAATAGAATGGTGAAATCTAGTGTGAATCCGAACGAGATCACTTTTCTCTCGGTCTTAACGGCTTGTGCACATTCGGGGTTTGTTCAAGAAGGATTGGAAATTTTCTCTAAGATGGAGAAGTATGGTTTATCACCTAACGTCAAGCATTACGGATGTTTAGTTGACCTTTTAGGACGGGCGGGGAGATTGAAAGATGCGTATCGTGTAGTAACGGAGATGCCGATGAGACCAAATGACATGATTTGGGTGGCTCTCCTTGGTGCGTGTCGGGTTCATGCTGACATGGATATGGCAAACCGAGTGCTTGAGAAAGTCCGAGATCAAGAATGTGGCGATTCTTCTCGCTACGTACTTATTGCCAATATGTACGCTGCTTCGGAACGATGGGAGAAGGCTGAAAGCGTAAGGATCGTTATGTCTAGTAAACGGGTTTCAAAAACAGTCGGGCATAGTTCAGTTGCGACCATAAAATAGCGGTCACAAGGTAAATTTACTTAAAAGTTTGGTGCTTGTTTTGTTAAAGTGAAAATAAATTTTTGTCATCAAATCATTTCTAAAATTTAGTAGTAAATTTAAAATGGATGTCAATACCATCAATCTAATAATTTGATTTAAATAGGCAAGCGTAATATATAAATCAGTTTATATTTTTATATAAATTTATTTGAATATTATGATATTATTTTAAATGCAATTAGACCCAATCAACATTCTAACTCAGTGTTACGAAACGACCGAAAGTTGCTTTCCAATTAAACAAGTGAAATTGGCATGAAATGAAGTAGAGTAAGTTATGTTCTCACTCCTTGTGGTTTGTTGAAAATTGCTATTTCCATCCTTGTACTTTTGAAATTACGATTTTCATCCCTATAATTTACAATTCATTGTTGCTATCATTCTATGATTTACAAATTAATGTTGTTTTCGTCAATGTGGTTTACAATTCTTTGTTGTTTGCGTCGGTCATACTTAAAGGTAGGAGTAGACTTGGGGACGAAAATAGCAATGAATTGTAAACCAGACGAAAAACACAAATTCGAAATCACAGGGACGAAAGTCGCAAGTTTTAACAAACCAGAAGGATGAAAACGTAATTTTCTCAGTTAAGTATAAAAAAATATAAAGTTGACTTGGGTCAACACGACTTGGTCTTTATATCTTATGGTCAAGAAGAGTGATTTCCACAATCTTGTTTTCTATATAACAGAGATATGCTAGAGGTGTGGATGAAGCATACTCCAAATGTGCATTCTGCATGGTTTCTCCAAAAACTGTGAGTTATTAACTCTTCTCCACTTTCTGCTAATTTGGTCTTTATAGAGTCGTTCATTACTGTGTATATTTCTATTGATTTTCTGGTTATGACTTAGAAATTCAGAGTTTTATACAAGTTCTTTTAAGTATATAAAAAATTTTCACCATGGTTTTAAGTTGATTAAGAGATTAATATTAAGCAAGGTCCTAAATGGTCTTAAGCATGGCGGTGAGGTCACACCTCAAGCCTCTATATCTTATTTATAGTTACACTTACATACATATATACACATATAGGAAAGTTCAAATGTGAACCACTTTTTGGTTATGAACGTGAGGACAGCCGAGAGCGCGACACGTGGCGGAGACTAGTCAATAAAGGCGGCTTTGAGTGTGGTCCCCCCCCCCCCTTTAATTCAATGCCCTCCCATGAATCGCGCCTAGTCGTCTGCCGTGAACATGATGTGGCGCATAGTCATCCGCCACGTGTCGCGCTCTCGGCTGTCCTCACGTTCACAACCAAAAAGTGGTTCACATTTGAACCTGCCCCTATACACATAGATACATATAGATGTGGAGGGAGGTTCACGGAAACGTCCCCAAAAAATGAAAAAAAAATAAATAGAGGAACACCTGGTAACCGTGTTCATCTTGATGGTATGCACAGTGCATACAAGTATATGAAGTTGTTTTTTGATTTTTTATGCATGTGTGCATGTTACAAATTACTTGTATGAACATGTGCATACTATTCATATGATCAGTTACCAAGATGTTCCTTAGTTTTTCATTTTCTTTTTGTATTTTTCCGTGACACTATACCTATATGTTCTCAAATTTTACTCTAACATAAGCCCATATATAAGTAGGTTATATACTAAGACCTAAGAATAAAACATTTATAAGGTAAATCTATACCTCCATTGGAGTCTTGATGCAATTCAAATTTAAGTTGCTTAGGGATATAAAGCCAGCAGAACAAAGCTTTATCTCAAGTATAGGAACCTATTTTCATGTCAATTATGGGCATGATAGATAACTAGTTTAGAACTAAGTCAAATCCAATAGAATACGAACCCAATACATCATTACTTTATTTAATATACATTTATTTAGCTCATCTTTTTTATTCTTTCCCTTCAATTAAGTGATGATATGCTAGGAACCAAGCGATCTATATTTAGTTTAAACTATATCTTTGATTAAGGAACAAACTCAAGTACTGCAAGATCCCACATTGGTTGGGTAAGGGAACGGAGGTTGCCTTATAACAGACTCGACTTGTCCCAATACATGGTTCAAGTTCATTTTATTTTGCAAATATTACAACTTTACAAACACAAAACTTAATCTACAAAATTAAGAAATAATAACCAAGTTTATGTCTATGACACATTGAATCTAGCTCTAGCATGGCCCTGAGATACCTGAAAATGCTCCGTCATTCCTAAATGTGCCATCAGAAGCCAAACATGAGTCAGAAACTCACCACCGCCCCCGAGCTGCTGTGAATGCTGCACCCCTCGACAGTTAGCCGCAGCGTAAGCTAGAATCTCGATCCACACTTGGCTCACCACTTTCCACATAAATGCCGTCTCCATTTCCTTCAAATCCAACGCGAGCCTGCAACCGTCAAACAGTACCGACTTGGATCGATCCCCCTTCACGATGCTAGGCGACAACTCCTTACAATCGACCTCGAGCAGCTTACGGCAGGCCTCGGCTTTTCCAGTTACCGGACCTTTCTTTTCGAAGAAACGCACGGCATCAGCACACGTGTCACGGTACCTGATCATGCCGATACCCATTGGCAGCATTTCCGGGTTTGAAATGAGAAGATTCACCAGGTACTCAGAGATGTGTTTGCTTTCAATGCGGTTGATTTCGGACGAATCGTGAACCTCCTCCGAGTTGTCGCAAAGAGCGGTGGCTATGTGCCAGATAAGAACGATCTGAGAGAATTCCGCCACCTCATTGATGCTCCAGAGAAGATTGTTACACTTGTTCTTTCGGAGAGAAAAACTAGAAAAGCTACCGTTGTGGATACATATTCCGTTAGAATTAGAGCCGCAACCACAAGCTGCGAGCTCACCAAACTGTGTGTAGATCATATCCTTTAGGTTGTCGGAAACATCTCTATATGTCTGGTATCGTTGCATCTCTAGATGCTTATCTATTCCGAATAACTTCTGAGCTCGTAAAAATCTAGCGGGCTTCTCCCCAAGGGCGACGCTTAGCAGGTCTGACTGAGCAATCGAATTGGACCACCGTTGTTTACTCGGTTGCGTTAGGAACGGGAATACGAGGATGTCACGAGTGCGGTTGTGTTGGTTCAACCAGATATCGGTCCAATCCGAGCGGAGCATGGCGATAAGCGTGAAGATTTCCTTTAAGATCTCCGCTGCCATTAGTACGTAAGTAATGGCAACGTCAACAGTATGGAAATTGCCCGTTTTACTGTAGAAAACGAAGCCCGGAAGTACCAGAAGAACGAGAAAAGCACTAGTAGCATGAAGTACGAGTCCCATGGATGTATAGACCGCAGCTGCTTTTGTGTAAAGCTTGTCATATGCAAATCCGTTTTCGATCTCAACCGCACGGAAAGCTTCACGGGCGGAATCGAGACGGCGGAAATAGGACGTGCTCCTATCTCGATCTTCATACGTGAGTATGAGGTCAACGAAAAGCCGCTTGAACGTTTGGAATAGATCGTATGCTTCAAGAACTTCCTTGCACGGACTTTCTCGAGATGCAAGAATGACGGGAAGAGGTGGCTCCGCCGCAACCTCCTCAACCTTCACATCAAAACCCTGAGACTTTTTCAACTGGAACTCCTCCAGGAACTTGACGTAATCGGGACCCGGGTCAGCAGGACCGAGCATCGACTCTCGGAGATGCTCGGTGTTTCCCGACCTTAAAGCCCGAACGCGTTGGAAACATTTAATGCAGCCGGCTACGTAAACGAGCATGCTTAGTAGCGGGAGATGAGAGCAACCGGGCCATGACAGCAAGAGAATATAGAGAGCGACTACCGATTGGAACACCAGAAACACCAAGTGTCGTAACCAGAGCTCGTTGTCTTCCGAGGAGTAGGCGGTGATCGAGTTGGGACCACCGAGGTGAAGAAGGAGAAACGAGGCCCAGAAAGACATGAGCTCCCTCGTGTTTTTTTTCTGATGTTTCGAATCGGAATGACGGGTGTCGTTGCATACTTCTACCGCACTTTGGGCGGTAATACTAAGGGCTATTGGTACAACCGCGAACGCCAAAAAGTACACGAACCAGAGAGCGGTTCTGAGTAGAGTTCTCGGATGGTGTTTCCGAAGGTGGCCTAGTAGAATTAAGACGATCTGCAAACCGATGCTGGAGAGGAGTAATCCTCGCAGTGCGTGCTCATTCCACATCTTTTTAACATCTTCCGGCACCACCTGGAATAGCATTCTCTCATCTCCAAGCGGGATTGAACCTATGACCGATACAACATGTTAAAAAGATAAAAGACAGCCGCATGTTCGATATAAAGATATTTATGAACAACATGGTGAGTAATAGTAACGAGCAACTAACAAAACTTACCGGTGGAATTCATCAGACCAGCAAGATTTCTTTAACTAACCCTCAACTCAACTGGTAAGGCCTCAAGTTTACTCCACAATAGTACCGGTTCGAGTCCTTTGGGGGCTACTCGAAGACTTTAGAGTCTCATAAGATTAGTTGAAATGTGTGCAAACTAACCCGGGTACGTCAGTTATTTGAAGATTCTTCTTCAAGCTCTTAAATGGAATTTCACTTTAAGAAAGGTGTTTGCATATATAGGATTGGATTTTTGATTATTATGCAAGTGTATTTATATACCTAATTACTAAGAAAACTCCATTACATTTTCAAGGTAAAGTTTTACAAATTATATAGAAACCATTGGTCAAAGACAGAGGAAAAATAATATGAATTCTTATTCTCTTCTGTGATCTTTCAATGACATATTCCCAGAAATTTCATATTCCATGGTGTGGTGATGGCGTTGTGGTGGTGGTGGTGTGGGGTGGGAGGAGGTGTTGGTCTATACTTACAATATTAAGATAATTGAACTTACATTTTACTTTTTCATACATTAAAGTAACAAGATTAGACCAGGAGACATTAAGGTGTTATTTATTAGTTAAGAGGTGTTAAAGTCTGAAGTCTTGTTTTACTTCTTATTGGTAAGAGATAGACATATGGTGCTTAAGTCTGAAAGCATAATCAATGAGACTGTTTGTTTTTTATTAATTGATAAATGTTTGAAACTATGAAAAATATAAATTCTTATAAAATCCTATCAAAAATATACTTATACCTCTGTTTTCAATAAATAGAAACTTCCTTCTGACTTCATACATTATCTTAGTTTCATCTACTACTTTTTCCTGTGAAATAAAGTCTCCAACTTTTCTTGATCATGCCATGATATCTGAATAGTTTGACTACATGAAAACATCAGTTTCCTCGTACCTTAATTGAAATTACCCTGTTAATAAAGATAGGAAACTTCACAAGAATATGACAAATATCAAACTAAGGTGGTGTTTGTTTTTTAAGAGCTCCGAAGTCTAATTTTGCATCTAAAAAGTAAGAGGTGGATGGTGCACCTCTTAAAATTTCAGAAGATGACAAGAGGTTTTCAGATCTTTTCTTAAAAATAAAACAAACCTCTTAATTGTCAGACTTAAGAGGTTTGAAGAGGTACTTTCTTAAAAACAAACAGCCCTTAAGTAGTGTGTGTATATATGTTTCAAATAAGAAGGCCGTCAACCTACAATAAGGGTATGATCACACATGATTCTAGAGTAAAATCACATCTAATACGTGCACGCGCACACACACAGTGTTGACCCAACCATTACACGTGCGATTTAGCATGTGACCTTGGTTGTGCTTCTAGACGTGTTGTATCACATTTGATTATCTTTGACTCACAAGGCTAAATATTTACGATATTTAGCCTCTTTATATATGCCTCTTAGCGGAGACATGTTTTTGTTACGTGTCATTTATTTATATCTTTGGAAAAACATGAACTCATTAAGCACGGTAGCTTATGTGTACGGGAGTACAAAGGGCAAAGAGAAGGTATAAGATCGTTGAAGTATGTTAACTTACCTTCATTATGTTTAGCTCTTGTACAACATAACCAGATGCGTTTAAATTTTAATATATCGAACTTTTTCTATGATTATGATACAGATTGTATAGTTATATAAGATGTAAATGGCATTGGCGGTTATTATGTATATGATGCGAAGCAGATTCAAAAATTAGCGGATGCCTTCATGGATCAATGAGGAAATGGAAGCATGGAAAGGCGTCCAAAGTTGAAACAACCATAATTTTTGATCCGTTAGAAGTTATGGGCTCATATGATGTGCATAGGAAGCTTGCGTTGGTCGGACCTCTTGAGAAATAGTCTATGGTGGTTTGGCCTAAATTTCGGCTCAAACATGTTTTTTAGAAGGGTGTCCGGGCCAAAGCTCGACTAATCCTCGGCAATTTTGGAGGCTAAACATGGCCTCACTTAAATGTCCCGAGGCATGCGCACGGGAAGACTCGAACTCAATTAGGGCGCTATGAACCCCCGAGCGATAACCAATCCGCCACAACATGTTCATAGGAGAGATAGTATCTTATTAACTTTATGTAATATTTTTAATAATACGATCAATGTTATAATCTCAAAATAGAATACCTGTTGGATTTAAATGTATATTTTCTTGTATGATATTTTAATTTTGATTTCTCATTTTAGAAAAAGAATTTGGAGAATTTATGAGATATTCATCTCATGTAATTCAATGGATTTATATCAAACTTTAAGTTGATCTCACTAATGGAACTTTTACATGACTTTATTTCTTTCTATTGTTGAAATTTTTTCTTTTTGTACCTTATTTTGCTATCTTATCGAGGTAAATGTTTATCAATGTTCTCTATATTTTTTTTTGTACGGCAAATAATTCACACACACGTTTTTAGGGTATCCGAATCCAAACGGGCACCGACTAATCCCCCGTGCCAATGAACTGGCCCTATGGACATGCCCATGAACTCGCTTCTCAACCGGCCCTATGGATCGGCCCAAGAGCTAGGTACTGCAACAAGTCGTCCTCCGTAGGGTTTGAACCTTGGCCAACTGAGGATGCCATGGGTGTTATCTCCGCCCACTAGGCTAGACCATCTTTTGATTGAGCACGACTAGGATCGAGAAACTTACTCGATAAAGGACAAGGCTTTAAAATGCTTAGTTGCTTACCAACAATCCGTTTTACTTGGTAAGTGTGAGACTCTTACCACAGTAACTATGAGAGAAATTACTTTACTTGGTAAGTGTTTGAAAATATTACCAATAATTCTTTTAAAGACCAAGGATGTTACACGATAAGGTAGTTGAATATGAATCTCATACGATAAACACTTATTTGGTAAACAACCTCTTAGTTTCAAATTCGGTTGTTTGTCTACTTGAATAATAGTAATAATAATAGCAATAACTTATTGTCTGTGATGTTCAAAATTACATTTTACAAGCCATTAGTTAATGAATCAAGATTTACAGATTTAATTCGTAAGTTTGATAAAGCAACCTTGAACTATATGTCAAAGGGTATTTTGGTCATGAAAGTTATTACATGACTTTTTTGAAGTCATAAGGCTACACGCACCGGGAGGTGGGTTCCCAGCGGGTAGGGGATTGGGAGAGCCGGCGGGCTCTTTGGGTTGGGTGCGTCGAGTATTCAAGCCGGCGGTTTGGGGCTTGGTTGGCTTCTCCAACCCGCTTTACTTTTGTGTGTGTTGTGTGTGTGTTGTGTGTGAGAGGGTTGAGAGCAAGGTTGTTAAGATCCCGATCTTGATCGTAGGATCGCACGATCCTACGATCCTACATTGGGAAACCTTGCTGGATCGCAAGTGGGATCTTAAGATCGCAGGTGGGATCGTAAGATCGGCCACCTTGTCGATCCTATGGTTGGGTATTATTTCAAAAAATTATAAATCACCCCCTTATCTTTAGTTAAGATTTTAAAATTGACTTCAAAACATTCTGAGTTTGGACATCTTATAATAAGGAAACAAATAAATGAAACATCAGATGCCCATTTTGAGTATTGTTAAGACTTAAGACTATGTAAATTTGAGCATTATTAAGGGTCAAAGACTATGTTATTTTGAAATTTGGATGTTGAAATAGGGATTTATGTTTTTGAAATTTGAAGTAGGGTCCTATAAAAATTTATGTTGAATTGTAGTAGGATCTTACGATCCCGATCCCGATCTTACGATCCGATCTTGCAATGACGAAAACGATCCTAGGTAGGATCCCGATCTTAACAACCTTGGTTGAGAGGGTTGGGTGTGAGTCGTAGAGGGTTATGGGAGGGTAAAGAGAGGGTTGACCAAAAGCTGATGTGGCAGCTGATGTGGCATTAAAAAAGTTAGTGGGTTGAGTGGGTTGATTGGGTTGGGTGCGTGTAGCCTAAGAATTAGTTTCAAGTGTTCCCAATACCTTTTATTTACGACTACTTGATTATGTAGAAATCAAATATATAGTTTTGAAAGTTAATCAGGCCATCCACGTCAATTTTGTAAACACTCTTTGCAAGTGATGTGGCATTGTCACCTAAAAAAGATTTCTTACAAAGAGTTACAAGTCTTGCATACTTGAAAGCTCTTGCAAATCATTAAGTGAGGTCATTTTTATAGTTTTCTTTATTTTCTTTTATTTAATTAAACAAAAAGCTAATATTTTATTAATATAAAAACTAAATTGAAAGATGAGTGACATTGCATCTATGTAAAAGTTTATTACAAAGCTGATGTGGCATATTAAAAATATTAGTTGGCATTGCATTGGTGTAGATGATCTTATTCTTAGGTATGTATAATATAGAGCTAGTTATTCGGGATATTTTTCAATTCCATTAGACGTAATATTACTTTTACACATGTATTAAAACTATAATTTATTTAAACAAATAATAATACAAAATAAAGTAAAAAAGTTTATGCTATTTTATAAATAAAAACAACAAAATGTTTAAAATAAAGAAGTGAGAATAATATCAAAGTAGTTGATTTTATTTTTGATTGGCAAATTATGAGGTTAGATAGTTACATGTAATTTTAAAAGAAGCTAAGATTGGTTTGTATTGAGATAATTTCACAAGTTGTATAACTCAAGCTCAAACAAAAGTGAAATAGGACCTCGAAATTTTGAGGACAATTCCAATATACCATGTAATACTGATGTGATACTGAAGGCTATATTTGTAAAATTGATCATGAAAAACCGTCTCTGTTCCGAAGAAAACAGAGCCGAAGCCTGATTGCGCCTCAATCACCTTTTCAAAAAAAAAACCGTCTCTGTTCATTTTTTTTTTCAATTTCTTTTCTTTTGTTTTTTTCTGGAGAACACATTGGACATCAAAAAAACAATCACTCCCTCCCTCGAGGGTATTATCGAGATTGCATTGGGTCTACAAAATACCATGGAATCAAAGTCCATCCAAACTCAATGGCTTGAAGGTTAATTTAAGGCTGCTTATTATTCTAGAATATAGATACATACTAGTTATGCACATTCTCTTATTTATGAAAGAAAATGATCACCATTGCCATTTGGTGAATTGGTGCTACTAAGTAGACAGAAAGTTAAGCAAAGATGCTGTTAAAACGAATTCCGCTGGTGTCTGGCAGCAACTGTTTGATATAGTACTTGGATCCACGCGATAGGTTTATCCTTTTTCTCCTTTCCTCTGGTATCGATTCAATCGAGCACTCTGTGAACCCCCGCCTTACAAACCTTTATCCATCCAAATTTCTTAATTATCATCCACTACTATCATTAATTATCGTTCACAATGTTTAAGTAAAAACCTACCAATCTGCTGTACGCGTTGTCAGCAAGAAAAGCCTTTGCAGTCCCATCACAGATGCTTTCTGCTCAATATAATCTGCAAACAGATAACCCAGCTCTTCTTCTTTATTCATCTTTATCATTATATATCTATCTATATCTATATCTATATCTATATATATATATATGTATATATGAAGTTGTGTTAAGATGGGTGAGTAGTCAGTCATACCAAGTAACTTGTCTCCCTGTCCTTGTCCTCGACAGTCAGGAGAAACAGCAATAGCAGCAACCTCCCCACACTTGTCTTCATAGAACGGAAACAGAGCAGCACATGCGATAATTTGGCCCTCTCTCGCCACAACAATGAAAGAATCCAAAGCATTAAGTAGCTAACAACATAACACAACTGTAAGTTAGCAATGATTATATAACCATATTAATCAGGCAATAATTCAAAAGGGATTTGCATTAACACAAACCTCCTCATCCGTCCTCCTGACCAAAGTGCCAGAATCTTCTAAAGGTTTGAAAAGTTGCCGTATTGCCACAAGGTCCTCCACCTTCGCCATCCTTGTACCTTCATAAAGATCACTGAAAACCACAAAACAAACGTCAACTTCATGTATCAACGATCGAAATTCACTTCCAAAAATCTTCCAAAAATGTTTTTTAGTCATTAGAAGACAACTTCATGCATACCTAGCCACCATAGTCCCTACTCCATCTCTTTGAAACAGCTCCTTCAATAGCACTCCAGCTATATTCCCATCTAGCAAATGAACTCTCTGAACACCTCCCTATTATATATAGTAAAGGAACACAATTAGGGGAGAACTTCCAAAGAACACAATAAGATGTCTGAATGGGAACTGAAAGAAACTCATGCAATAAGATCCGTTAAGAACTTACTCTGCAGACAAAAGCTGCAGCAGCCAACTCTGATAGGTACCCATTTGATCTGCTCAGCCTTTCTTGGCCTCCAATGGCAAAACCTTGTTCGCTTGACCACAAACCATTTCCGTTGTCAAAACCAACACCATTCTGAAACGTTGCAGTATAACTGTCACTAGATGACATTCCATTCTGAGGGGCGGGAATGGCTCCATTTGTTGTGCTATAACCAAGAGAACTAGAGTCTTCATCGCCAATAGCTTTTACATAATTAGCGGCAATCTCGCTTTGCTTGGCTCGGCGGCGGATTAACATGTCTGCATCTTCGAGAGTCAAGAATCTAATCAGACGACCCCATTCATCCAAAATGGGACCATCTATGACGCAGATAAGCTTCTCTGCTCCAAGAGCCAAAGCGCAAGCCGTAGCAACTTCGTATGTGCTGCATTATTGACAGCAAGGAACATTAAAAACTAAAACATCAGATATTGCACCTAAGTAGATGTTCAAGCAGGTCAAATATCAAGCGTAAATATTACATAAAGGGAGTTGGCATAGGTATGCAAAAGCTCCATATATATATATATATATATATATATATATATATATATAAAAGAAGAAGAAGAAGATAGAATGCATGCCAATATGCCATAGTTGCTACATGTGGACTGTGTACATGGGTCAGGAGCTCAAGGCTGTATGTCTCTTTAGTGCCTGTTTGTTATCAGCTTAATGAGCCTAATCATATAGAAAGTTTAGTAGTGGCTTATTGATATAGAAAGTAGCTTATTCAGTTAACTATACATGACAGTTTGGTAGTGGCTTAATGATATATCCACACAGACAACTTTATCCATACAAGACTTAATGAAAAACCAACCAAACAGCCCCTTACGTTTGCTTCCTGAGCACATTACACAGAACAAGGCTGTTGGAGGCATGAAGATGGATCTTTATGTAGTTTTTTCCGACAAGTACACACAGGGAGAAGTAGAGAATAAACAAATGCCCTTAAAATACAGAGCAAATAGGTTATTGGTATGCAATTTGATTCAAAGTTCTTGGCCAGTAATGATATAAAGTAGCCAGCCACAACAGGAAAAGGATCAACAATCTACAGAGGTGGGCTGGGATAACTTATTTTGATTATCTCGGGTCACAAAACTTAGGAGGGAAGGCCTATATTCTTCTTGTATTATAGTCAATGAGATCATGCAAACAGTAACAAAGGTACCTATTAGTAAATCCATTTACTATATAGCATACTTGCAATTTAGTACATCTCCAGAGCTGGAATATCCAAGGTTGCTCAAGATCACGATTGATTCATTATCCAGCCTCTCACGGATGCGAGCAACATCCACTTTCTTTACTTCACCCGTCGCTCCATAATCAATGCCTTCAACAACTCCTCTTTTCTGAAAAGTATCATAATTGGAAGTAACAAACATTGCTTATAGATTAGTCTCACGGAAAATATAGAAAGAAATGGTGAGTGAGTGGCTTACTTTGGCTGCAAGAAAGTTACCACTTGCAACACTGACACTGTCATGCCAGCGCCTGTTCTCTCCATGACGACGGATGCTGCATAAGGATGGTCCTGGAGACAGCTTTGCCTCGATCATCAGACGGATTCTCCCAGCTGAATCCATTGCCGCCTTGAGAGAATCAGGGTCGGTAATTCTGTATCTTCCAACATACTTTGGTTCATGTCCTGCAACGTACATTCATGAATAGTAATTTAGCAATATCAAGATTTAAGATCCAACAATTTATTATACTCCATATTCTGCAGTTTAGTGCCAATTAAGGACTTCAAGGTAACAAGAGGGATTGCATGTAAACTCCATTTTCTCTAATTATGGAATTATGTTAGGCTTAGAAATGAGGCAGCTTTCAAATTGCTCATTGTTTCTTGTTGAAGCTTAGTTGCATAGCTTGTGATTAAGTTGAAAACAATTTGCTGCCTATGTATGGAGATTGTAAAAGAGCACCCAATGAAACTTCACAAAAAAACTACGGCTTCTGATAGGCCATAATGATCACAGCCTTTACTTATATTATAGTGTTTGGACCATATATAATGTGGTTTAAGAATTAACACCTCATAACTTGATTCTTTGTTTAAATTTGTGTCCCTAACTCCACCATTAAAGATAACAACAAGAAGAGATAAGTTTGACTCACCCTTATCAGCTAAAAGCTGATCAATCTGTACATGTGTCCCTGGAACAAGAACAAATTTGATTCCGAGTCCATGAAGGAGCGAGATGTCCTGCATACACCTCCATTCGTCTTATTAATTAATTACTACACACCATATAGGAAAGTTCAAATGTGAACCCTTCTTTCATTGGGAACGGGAGGACCACTAAAATCGTGTCAGGTCGCAATATTCACTCTGAATATCATGCATTATTCAGAGTGAACAGAGACATGATGCATGATATTCAGAGTGAATATTGCCACTTGGCACATTTTTTGCGGCCTCTGATGTTCACAACCAAAAATTGAGTTCACATTTAAACCCAATCCACACACCATAACCCTAAAAATATATATGTTAGAATACAAATTTGCAAAAAATTGAGGTGCAAAATGCTAAAATCACACAACAGTAATCTGAATTTGAATGATGATTTATTAAACGTAACGTAAAACCAGAGATAGACTTGCCATTAGAATAGGATCCAAAAGTGAGCTATCGAGAACTTCAGCAGAAAGGAGAACTACAAAAGTACTCCCTCGATGAGCAGTGAAATACGGCCAGGCTTCCCGAAAAAACGTCACAAACAGCTCGTCCTTAATATCGTTAACATTGGCTTCGCCGCTATCAAATTCCCCCAAAACATTACACAAGCTCAACGAAACCTCCTTCTTCTTCTTCTTCTTCGTGAAACTAACAGCCGAATTGAAGGCCGGCAGCTTTAGCGGCGGAGTTATAAAGCGTCGGGAGGCGGTAACAAGATCCGAATGGTAGGTTTGACGACGGCCTAGGGTTTGGAAAGGTATGCAAGAGCTGGAAGAAGGTGAAACGGCCATTGTTGCTAGAGATGAATTCTACCAGCTCTGGAAAGTAAGACTAAAGAGAGATGGTTGGTGGGAAGACGATTGATTAGTTGCGGCCTTGGTGCGGGACCCACGCGAGTCGCCGCGCCGCCTAGGGTATGGATTGAGACGCACCGATAGAGGTTTGCGATTCTTTCTTCTTGTCTTCGTATCTTTATTTTTTTATTTTTGAAATAAAATTTATTGGTCGATTTCTAGTGGTGGATGATGGATCTATGTGATTAAAACTTGTTTTTATAAATTAGAAAGGCATAAAGAAGATAAAAGATATAAAAAGTAAAAATGCTAGAATCCTCTCATGATTTACTTATGCTCTTCGTTTTAATCGGATTTGGTTAAACCTTTAAAATGCTTTCAACAAATTATGACTTTTTAAACCAAAATCATTAGGTTTGGTTGTTCAAACATCTTCAAAAGGAGGATTTTTCATCTATAACATTTTGGAGAAGTTTAATCATATACATAGGAGGATTTTTCATGTGCATAGGAGAAGTTTTTCTACCTTAATTGAACTTTTTATCTAACACTCATTTTACACATTCAAGCATCAAAAGGTTTCCGCATGATTATCATGAGTCAAGCCCATTTATCTTGGAGCTAACAAGTAACAACATTATTGATGATATATCACTAGTAATTGACAATTTATTTTCTTGGAGCCAACAACTTTATTGATGATATATCTATGATAATCGACAAATTATTTGCATTCATGTCCCTGTTTTTGTTCTAGGTGTTGTTTAATAGTACTTGTTCAATACTGAAACTGTAGGTTTGGCGTATAACAAATTTCGCAACATCAAATATACCATAGATGTCTGAAATTAATCTGGTTGGCAAAATACCAAAAAAAGTTTGGCAAACTTAAAACTTGTCTAGTAATTTTCTTATCGGTTGTTTAAATTGAAGGATTTAAGTAATTTTTTCTTGTACAAAGCAATCTATTCAGCAAAAGTATGTGAGTAGAGTTCTTACGCTATCAGTATCCAACCCTCCCAACCCCACTGCTACATCAGCTTTTCTCAAATCATTCCATTAACCTCTGGAACCCTCTCTGATTAGTACCTAACTCTCCCAACCCTCCCACACACAACACATACAAAAGATAGCGGTGTGGCATACACATTCAAGCTCCCAGCCCGCCCAACCCGCTGCCGGCGTACCAACAGCCCGCCCAACCCGCCAACCCGGCGGGTTGGAAGCCGCTCAACCCAGAGCGCCGTTATGCACGACCTTACAATGTTGTTCAGAAAATAAAAGGAGAGTCCTTATAAAACAATATATATGTCATGTTATAATCATTAGAGTCATGTCATCATCTTACATTTACTTTAAAAAAATATCACACCAAATGGTAACTAACAGTTATTTGAATAATGTTAACTTAGGATATGAGCTAGACCCCAAAATCTAAATATATGAAAATTTTAGTTCTGGTTGGGATTATTTAGTTGTGGATTTTCTCTACATACCCATGCTTTAAAAAAATCAAAATAATTTAGTATATTTAGTCATTTATGTTTAAACATAAAATTTTGATTTTCATGGCTAATAACAAATTGCTTTTCCAGTTTTGGTTTACAATAAAATCTATATCATGATCTATCATATAGATGTACAACTAGTACTTTTTTATACAAATTGGTTTTTTTCTCTAGAAAGGTAAATTGCATCAAAATGCAAACATTTTGCACCAGGTTCTATTTTGATGAATCTATTTTCAAAAGTTCCATGTTCATCTCTATTATTTGGCATTTAAAACAAGAAAGTTTAAAAGTATATATTTATACAGAATTACACATAGTAAGATTCCAAGTAGCCAGCTAAACTGTATACATTATTCGAACAAAAAAGATTAATGGAAAGACATCATAAGTGCACAGAGGTGTAAACATTCTTTTAAAAATTGTAATGATGTTAATAAAGGACTCAAGAGTTGTTAGCATTGTCTTATTGATAAACGTTAACCATGTAAGATTTTTGATCCTTACTACGCTCTCTTATTGAGTAACATACTCGAAAAGCAATTACCCGATAATTATGTTTGATAACAAATTATTTTAGTTACAGTAATAACGAGATTATTACCTTTAAGATGGCATCGAAATTAGGACCATCGATAAGTGTAGCACACACCACAACTACAAATACGCATCCACGATGTGCCCCGAAATATGGCTGAGCTTCTCTCATCGTACTCACAAACGTATTACTTTCCCTTTCGTTACCCCTTTCGTTACCCCTTTCGTTGTAGTAGTAACTGTGACTGCCGTTACCGTTAAGTTTCGTCACATATTTACAGTTGATCTTCTGGATGGAGGAGATAGTGGTACTATTACTGCCTGCGGCTGATATTTTCTGCCGTTGGTGTTTTTCATTCAATTGTGTCTGAAAATGGGGTTTTGGTGTTGATACAGCCATGATCATGGATGAGGACCACCAATGTGCATTGCTATATATGTTCTAGAGTAAAATTACAATTTTGGTCCTTGAGGTTTAGCAAAAGTCTTTAAAATTTGTAAGTCGTACCTCATCGCTAGTAATAAAGTCTCATAAAAAATTGTGGTTATATTTTGCTTTGAAGATGGGCGTGTGGGGTAGTGTTTGTCTACAATCGAATGGTATCGGGTTTAAGCCCAGTTAGTAATGGGTATAGGTAGTGTTTGTCCAAAATTGAATAGTCCATGCACCCTCATTACAAAATTGACAGATGATTGTGGGCCGATTGGGGTTGGTGGTATCAACTTTTTTGTCCAGAATATTTTACTTTGAAGATGGTCTTTAACACTAACTCCCCTAATAATCGTATGTTAAGGGTAGGGTGTTTTTTTTCCTCTTCTAGATTTTAAAAGATAATTATGGAACTAAGTGAAAAAAGATGGAACAACCCTCATTTTAATAACTTTTAACGAAGTTAGTGTCGGACACCATAGTGAGCGGTTACACTAAAATTTAAAATATAAAAGATTTAGAACTTTTTCACTCCAGCAACTATTTAAATGGTATATGTTAAAATAGAAAAAAAAAAAAAAAAAAATAAGGTCGAAATCTTTAAATTTGAAAAATTCCTAAAACTTTGTAAAAATGAAAGAAGTAATATTAAAAATTCCTTTTTCAACAATTAAAAGTATTGTAATTAAATATTTAGTAGAAATAAATAAACTTATATCAAATGTCTTAAATATGTTGTTAATGTAGTTGATATTAAAACTTTTCTTTAAAGGGTATCCGAGGTTTTGCCCCGACTAATTTCGGCAAGGTTCACTGACAGCTAAAGCATGTTGTCCTGAGTTAATCCCCAGTGGCCACAATCTGAAAGCGCCTGGATTCGAACCTGGGGTAGAAAAGTTAACTAGCCACTTCCCCCACAAGCCTTAACCAGTACGCCACAGCCTTGTGGTTAGTTGATATTAGAACTTCTGAAATAGAATTATTGTTGTAGCTAAATGTAAATTTTTTAGATGTTTTAATATTTCATATTCTATAATAGAAAAATTATAAGATGGTAGATATCGCTTTTAAGAGATTTTGATGCATCACAAGGATCAAAGTTATAGTGTAGCCTATATTTCAAGATATTTGTTATGTCATATCATAATAAGGAGTTTTTTTATCTATATCTCTTTATAGGGTGTATGAATAGATGCATGTAAATGAACATAAAAGATCTAAAATAGAGGTATGAAATAACATGAATGAAAAAAACGATATAAAGAAGTAAGGAGCATCGTGTAATAAGCATAGAAGACTTTAGTCCAAATGGGACAAACATGGGTTTTCAAATGGTATGCTTTTTTATCCTACACTATAGCCTAGGTAGGTACATACATACTATACATAATTGTTTTCATTCGGATTGTGGGGTACCCTTCAAAATCATAGCAATGTACTATCATAATCTTACAATATCATGTGATTATTGTAGCACCTAAATTGATATTTGAAATAATGGACGGTTCTTGATCTTTGCATGTCATTTCATATTACTTTAATTTTATCTTCCTACCTATTAAAAAGATGACTTGATGATAATGGGAATGTCATAAATTTAAATAAAACCTCACCTAGATATAATTGTGCATTTGTTGTTTGTTTTCATTTTTTTAGAATGACGCTTAATAATAGTAGTTAATTGTATTAGACGTTTATTTTGTATGTTTACAGATTCCGTAATACATAAAATCAAGATTATTTTTGTCATCATAAGCTAATTGCGATTAATGTTCAATATCACCACATATAATATCCTTTTAAAAAATTTATAGCTATAATAATCTTAATTATGAAAACGAGAACGATGTATCATCGTTAAAAGTATTATTATTGTTTAGAGAGAATAACGATATATCAAATCAAATATGCCATGGCATATTACTAGAATCTACATGGTCCATTTACCATATTCCATAGAATATTATCTATCTGTACCTAACTACCTATTGATAAAATTTAACAAAATTAGGTTACTACGTGAAATTGTTTCTTTGTGTTTTTTTAGAATTAATTGGTGGTAAATTTTCATATAATTTTGTTCCACTTATTTTAATCAACATGGTTGATTTTTTATGAATTAAGTTAATAGAGTTTGAGTCCGTTTTCATGTGCATTTGAAGGAGCCAAACATCTTCGTTATGAAAAGCTAGAGCTCATAATAAGAAGTAGTTATATTACGAGAGGCTCAATCAATCTGGATATTGAGTTATGTATATAACACTATAACAGATCGTTTACTTAACCTTTAACAGGTAAAAATTTACCGACATCGATGATTTTTCTTAAATGAAAGATTAGATTGGATTCATTTCTTGTGATCCATATTGAGGGGGCATTTTGTATATCATGGCTGTCTGATTCAGACGTGGTCCCAAATCGCAAGGTGCAAAAAACGTGTGGAAAAAATAATAAAAAATGCTCTCGTTGAGAGTCGAACTCAAGACCTCCCGCTTACTAAACGGGTGCTCTAACCAACTGAGCTACGAGAGCTTCCTGTTATACCTCTTTTGTTATATTTTTTTTCAAATATTAAACTAAACTCCACCCTCCACTAATACTAGTGTGTATCATTATTAGAGAAAAAGAAACAACACTTCTTTTGAAGTTAAATAGGAACAACAACAGAAAGGTAGCAACAATTTATGCCATCCTAAGAGGATTATACATGGACAAAAAGTTGATTATTGGCAATTCTAATCGGTTTCATATGAAACCTGCCTCCAAGGACACTAATGTGGAGGACTTGACAATACATAATATAACAAAACTTATTGTTCCGCATTTAGCACAATACAAGACATGACAAAACACATTGTATCGTTCCATGTCTAAGACAACATGGACACGAGCTAGTGAAACTAGGTGGGACAAAAATAAAAAACTTTTTTCTCCACCAAAATAGGTCGGGACAAAGATGAGACATGATTAAATAAATTATAATCTAGCCTCGTTTGATATAAATCTAATGTGGTTTTTGGTTTAATGGTCACTATCGCCGCCACCTCCAGTCCTCCACCACCATCGGCTACCATTACCCATCACCACCTCCACCTCCACCTCTTCCATATCCTCTAGTCACCGACTGTCAGCCACAATCACCACCGTTCATTTTTGTTACAATCATCACCATTGGCGGCCACCTCCACCACCATCCACTGCCCATCACGTATCTACCTCTTCCACCTCCATTTCCACCACTATCGGTTGCTACCATCCACGTCTCCATGTCATCCAAAACCACCATCGGCCACTAACAACCACCATCTCTAAATCCGCTACTATCACCACCACCGCCAACTACCTCTTCCTAAGCTACAACCACCACCTCCTCTTCCACTACCACCGTTAACCACCATATAAAATCTTAAAACAACACTTCGGGGCAACTTTTCCACGCGAATCCTAATCGTGTCGAACCCTAGACATACAACTCGTCATGTTTGATCTGCATACCAAACTGCACCTTAGTTTTACTGCTCAAATCTAGTTGGATGCGATTATGTAATTCCCACATATTGGGCGATTCTTATTATATTCACTTTAGCCTACTAAGATGACTTTCCAAGTAAATTTTAACATCAGCTAGATTCTAAACATGCTTTCAACCAAAATAATAGATGAAAATATATCATATCTATTAATCGTACCAACAATGATGAAGATGAACATTCCGGTGTGCGTTTTTCTTTAACAAAACCCCGTAAATGACCAGATTCTCGGTCGTTGTCTTCCTCCACGGATAAGGTAAGTGACAACTGCTACCTGTAAAAATTTGGTAATTATGCAAAGCTTCACGAGAAAGATATTATGGTAAGACAGATATTATTAACTTCTTATATGAATCATATTCTTCACATTGACTTTGCCCTCTGATGTATTCAAACTCCATAGAGATGGTCCTTGTGCTAGGAGTATAATGATGATATTGTTTTAAAATTCTTTTGTACTTCACATGTTTAGACAGAAAAAGTACCATGCAGATATAAAAATATGATGAAACTTATTTATATTCACAGCAATTTCCTTTATTTCAGGGTTTTTTCATTTGTGGTACAGTTTTCAAAGAGAAAAAAGTTTCATGCAGATCTAAAAATATGATGAAACTTATTTATATTCACAGCAATTTCCTTTATTTCAGGGTTTTTTCATTTGTGGTACAGTTTTCAAAGAGAAAAAAGTGATTTGACCAGATTTCCAGACAGGGCTGTTTGATTCAGCCATGGTTGGGCCCAAATCCAAATTGGATGATTCGTTCTCATTAAGTGAGGTGCAGAATGAAACAGAAAAAATAAAAATAGAATGCTCTCGTTGAGAGTCGAACTCAAGACCTCCCGCTTACTAAACGGGTGCTCTAACCAACTGAGCTACGAGAGCTGCTTGTTATACCCCTTTTGTTATATTTTTTTCAAATATTAAACTAAACTCCACCCTCCACCAATACTAGGTTTGCAGTTGACAGAGTAACCTCGATGGACTTATTGTGGGTAAAGCTGATGTAGCACCAATATGACAAAGTGGGCTTGAGGGCTCAGTGGGTTGCGCTACCGATAGCCTTAGAGAAACAGAAACAACATTTCTTTTGAAGTTAAATAGGAACAACAACAGAAAGGAAATGCCACAAACTTTATGACATATTGACTTATAGCCTCTGAGCATTAGAGGAAAAAAAAACAGGATTATGTGTTTAGCATTTTGTAATTAGGTTTAATTTGTCTTTTTTGGTGGGGTGGAGTTTTATATCCGCTATTTAGATTGTATTTGGTACATGAGACTTTACAATACATGACATAACAAAGCTTATTGTTAATATGAGGCATGACAAACCACAATGTATTATCCCATCTTGTTCGACCCATTTTGGTGCGGAAAAAGGTTTTTGGTTTAATAAAAACCATCACCGCCACCTCCACCCCCATCGGCTACCACTACCCATCACCGCCTCGACCTCCTCCATATGCACCATCCATTTTTGTTCCAACCACCACCATTGGTGGCCTCCTTCACCACCATTGGCTACCTAATACTGTCCATCAACGCATCTACCTATTCTACCACCATCATTTCCACCACTATCGGCAGCAACCATCATACCCACATCTCCATGCCATCCACAACCGCCATCGACCACCAATAACCACCATATAAAATATTAAAATAGCACTAAGGGGTAACTTTTCCAGCCGAATCCTAATCGTGTCAAACCCCAAACATACAACTCCTCATGTCTAGTTTGCCTACCAAACTCTACCTTAGTTTTATTCCTCAAATCTAGTTGGGAGATTCTTATTATATTTACTTTAGCCTATGTAAGACGACTTTCCAAGTAAATTAATAATATCAACTAGATTGTAATTATGCTTTTAACCAACCAAAATGATTAAATGAAAATATATCATATCCCGGGAAATCAAGGGAAAAACTATTAATCGTACCGACAATGATGCAGATGAACATTCTGGTGTGCGCTTTTCTTTAACAAAACCCCGTAAATCATATATGAACTAGCAAAAACATTTTTTTGAACTCAACTACCAATATATAAATATTAAAAAATATAAGCAATTCTCAATTACTTAAGGAAGGTTTACCAAACGCTTACATCATAAGTACTTACGGGCTATACTCCATCATTCTCAATTACCTTATCAGGTAAAAATGCATTGTTTGTAAGCATATTTACTTGGTAAGCAGTTACTAGGTAAGATTCTCGATCCTTAATTTACGGGGAAGGATTCTCGGTCATTGTCTTATTCAATGGATAAGGTAAGTGACACCTATGGTGAGAATTTGGTAATCATGAAAAGCTAAGCATGAGCAAGATTCTATATGTTTAAGCAGGTAAGACAGATATCATGAGCTTTTTATATTCTTCACATTGACTTTGCCCTCTGATGTATTCAAACTCCATAGAGATGGTCCTTGTGCTAGGAGTATTATGATGGTATTTTTTTTTTAATTAAATAGTAAAAAGATTCCAAATTTCTTTTGTACTTTACATGTTCAGACAGAAAGAGTGTACTAACTTATTATATTCACAACAATTTCCTTTCTTTTCAGGGATTGGTCATTGGTGGCGTATTTTTCAAAGCTAAAAAAAGTGATTTTGGCCAGATTTGCAGCCAGGGGTATTATTTGATTCAGCCATGGTCCCAAATTGGATTATTCATTCTCATTATATGAGGCGCAGAATGCAACACCTAATTTGAGACAAAAATGGAGTGCTCTCGTTGAGAGTCGAACTCAAGACCTCCCGCTTACTAAACGGGTGCTCTAACCAACTGAGCTACGAGAGCTACTTGTTATACCCTTTTCTTATAATTATTTTACAATATTAAATTAAATTTTCACCCCCAAGATGACCCTATTGCCTAGACTAGTGCTTTAGTGTCAATCATATTAAAAAAAAAAGTTTTTTTGGCATGGACCCATGGCCCACATTTGTGGACCCTACAAGTAGACCCCTATTGTTTGCACCGGTAAATACAACCTGTCTCCCCTTGGATTCGAACCCGAGTCAGGTAACATTCCAGTAAGAAGCGTTTGCGGATGAGGGGTGGCCACTAGGCCAAGACCTAGTGGTTGTGTCAATCATATAAGTGGAGAGTAGAGGAGGATTTTCCTGACTATTCTTTAGGCCCGTGAGAATGCACCAAAAAAAAGGAAATGGCTTTTGTTCGGTTGTCCCAATAGTAATTGGTACCAATGGTAAAAGCAAGTTCAACCCTCAGGTGAAAGTGTATTTGAGTATTTGTTGTATGCCTATATTTATTGTTATGCTTTTTAGTTGATTAAATGACAAATTTTATCTTTAATAAATTGGGAGAGTAATGAATTTCTCAATCTTAAAATTAATGATATAAATAGAAAATAGACAAATATTTTAAAAATAGATATTTATTTTGAAAAAAACTATAAATATAGAAATGTAAACAAAACATTTTAGAGACAAAAGGTGTTTTTACTTTCTATGTAAAAGAAACATGATTGTTTTGGACTTGGACAAGACGAATGGGACTAGTCATATTGGCCCAAACAGTCATTCATTCAGGATACAAATTACAAAATGCATAAAAATGTCTTATCTTCTACAAATTAAAGGATTAAACAGATCTTTCACTGTTGATTAATAATTCAATATATATGTGGGTGAGAAAATATCAAAACTAACGACATCAATATTTTATGATGATTATCATCAGATAAATTTGGTAAGTTCAATTTGGAACGTTCTATGGATAATTGATATATTCATTTTGAATGGTAATGAATTATCATTTGTTGTTTTTCTATGGTACATAGATATGGTGGACAGGCCATAATAGGGGGGGTCTCAACTCTCAACCCATAACACACACTAAGCAATAATCCAGAACTCAATTCGTTCGATATGATATAAAATAAAGCGCAAAAGAATACATACCTAATTCCACCGATAATTTGTTAAGAACATGTGGGTTGATAGGTTCGTCCTACTCCATTCACAACGCCTGATACAAATAAGTGGACATTTCAGTTCCATTGGAACCAAACCATCATAACAAGCTTAGATTCTTTTTTTTTTTTTGGAAGGGTGTCCGGGCCAAAGCCCGACTAATCCCCGGCAATTTTGGGGCTGAACATGGCCCCACTTAAATGTCCCCGGGCATGCGCACAGGAAGGCTCAAACTCGGTTAAGGCGCTATGAACCCCCGAGCAATAACCAATCCGCCACAACACTGTTGACTTCGATTCTTATTTCCACATATTACTCAATATAAACACTATAGCGCCATTGAAACTAAATCATGGTCCTCTATGTTCTCTTTAAGCGCTTAACCACTACAAAAAAGATTAGGCTGGTATTAACCAAGTTATCT
Organism: Centaurea solstitialis; assembly: GCA_030169165.1. Classification (NCBI taxonomy): domain Eukaryota; kingdom Viridiplantae; phylum Streptophyta; class Magnoliopsida; order Asterales; family Asteraceae; genus Centaurea; species Centaurea solstitialis. The sequence goes on from CM058046.1 coordinate 18,536,524, forward strand.
ACCATTTTCTAACATTTTCATTTATATCTCATGAAAAATAAGTTGCAGGTTTCATTCCTTGATGACTGATGCAGTCGGACCAATAACAAAGGGAGTACGAAATGAACTATAATGTGTAAATGCATGAAATCTAAAGAAGTTGAATCTCATCGTCCATCCATTTTGGTAACCTAAAATACATTTTAATCAATAAAAACACGATCAAGAGCAGAACTTACCCAAATAAGTGCTTTAAGCATCAAATAGATCTGAGTCCAAGATTAAAACGTTGGAAACAGCAAACAACCCAACAGCCGTGTCTTTGATCCTAAAATTCATGATAATTAAAGATATCACATATCAAATCCTGCTAGAGAGTTAGAGACTACAGAAACCCGAACCAAGTACGAAAAAATCATGAATTACTCGCTCATCTTGGTTCCTTCCGAATACACGAGTCCCCGAAGTTAAAGATTCAGGAAAAGCCTTGATCTTGGTCACTAGCCACCAGGACTTGTAGCTTCATGACAGATTCAGCTTAATTTTGGTGATCATGACTTGTGGCTTCATGGCAGAGATTATCTGTAGTCATTGTTTTGTCCCTTGCCTTTTTCTTAGACATCCTTCTATGTTTTACTTTAATGGTGGAAGGTGCCTCCTCTCCTGAATAACCAAAACCACAAAGAAATTCACTTTTTTATCATATTATTCATCATCAGCTTCATTCTAATAAAACAAACAGGAACATAAATTAAGTCTGATTTCCAAACTTTTCATAAAAGAACCAACTAAGATGTTAAATTCGCTAAGAAGCTGAATAGGGTTTCAGGGTCTTACTAAAGTTGTGATCATTTCCGCCCTCAGATCCCTCTGTGACATTTCGTCGAACACCTTCCGAGTGTTGGTGTTCAGGGCCGTCATCACCATCGATTTGATCATCGCCTGTCGACGGCAACTGCGGGCCGATGATCTGCCTACGGTTGGAAGCAACTTCTTTGAGTTTCTTTTTTCGAAGTCTCTTTCTCTGTGCCCTAGTGAGCTTTTCAGACCCTAATTCACCTTCTTCTTCTTCTTCTTCGCTCCTTCCCTCTTCTTCCTCAAATTCATACGTATCTGTACGATTTTCCCAATCTCAGAACATCAATTGCTTACAGAATTTTATCAGAGAGTAAGTAATAAGTGATCAATTTATAATTCACATAAAGGAAAAAGGAAGAAACTGACTGATACGATGATGATCAGAAGTGACGATCTCCCGCGCTAAATCGAGGGTTTGTTCATCAAATTGGGTCAGATCATGAGGTTCTGGTGGTGAAGGTGAAGATGAAGGTGGAGCATAAAGCATGTTGATGAGGGAATCATGCAGCTTTTCTTGTCGATCTCTTCTCTTCTTCATGGCGACGATGATGATGGCTATAATGGAATCAAAGCATTCGTAAACAGTTTTTAGGGGATTCGGATGAATAAACTGTTTTTCGTATGGGGGTAATTTGTGTGTAATCGAAGAAGAAGAAGGGGTCATTAGCACAAACTTTCATTCTTATCTTTTACCTCTATAATTTTAATATCAAAGTTTAAAAAGGAATATAACTAAAGATTTAATACTGTGGGGTTAGAAATGACAATGAGAATGAAAGTTGTTGCTTGGTTTGATATTATATAATGTAATCATTTATAGATGTCAATTAGGAGGAGGGGGAATGAAATTTTTTATTTTTATTTGGTTATTTTTTCATGCATTATTCCATCTATATATGTTAAATATTTAACATCTTTTGTATTTTTAAGTTGGAAAACATGATTTTTTTAATATGAAGCAATTTTTTTATTGATTATATTAGGTTAACCAAATACATCAATGCAATGCTCATTCTTATACTCATTCTCCTATATATTCCAATTTTCATTTTCATTCTCAATCCTTGAAATAAATCGAACGCCCCCTTAGTATATTAAAAAACATCCAAACATATTATTTTTATAAAATAGTTATTTGTAATGATTATTTCAAACAAAATCATTTCATAAAAAGTACCAACAAACTTTTATATAAAATGATAATCTTTACAGATTTTTATAAACAAAAGTCATGTTTTTCAAGTAAAATATTCATGGTTCAATTCTTTCTTAAGAGTATTCTACGTATATCTCAAAGATTTGCAATAACAAATGTATCGAAAAGTATAAAAATAATTTTTTTTACTTGTTACAATCAAATGTATCTGATACATTAGATGATTGAGATTGTTGTAAAGAAGACTAATTTAACCGAGGTTCTGGTTGTGTGCTAGGTGCAACTTGGTAGCTTCGTAGGAGAGAAGTTATACACTATGGAAATTACCAATTTGTTGTTTAACAAGAATAAACATTCCATTAAATCTTGTATAATTTCAGTATTAACACAATTATAAGTTGGCAATTATCTAATAAGAATGGATTCTACATGGTTTTCGATGGAAATTCAAACATGGCATACCTTTACCTAATTGTTTGCTCCTTTGCTGAGCATGTAAAAGATACACTCACTCACTTTTTTGGTCTTGGTTACAAATAAGATTGGTCCCAAGATATGTCATGTTGAAGCAACAATTTACTGGAACATATTACCCATATTCGAGGACAAGATGCAAAACAACTTGCTATTTGATAAGTGAATGGCCATAATCCACAAAGAATATAAAAAGTTCTGTTTTTTTGATAAGAGATTCGTCAACCACTACATACAACGATTCTATCTCATGTTTAAACTCAATAGATCAGTTGACTAATTCTCCATCAACTTTCAATTTCACTCAATCAACTTGTTGCTAAATAGATAGATATTCTTCTTTCCATTTCAAATGTTTGCACCCCACAAGAATACCAAACTTGAATACAAAGGTAATGTATATTCGAAAAAAAATGACATATTGAAGATTGTAAAAACATAAATATTGGGATGGCTCGTTAAAACATCATGCATATTATTCCCTTACACCATGATGAGTACGTGATTATACGTAGTAAAACCAAGACAATACATTAACACCAATCAAAAAGAATGTTATTATGTCATATGCACTATGCCAAAAGTAGTATGACATCATATTACATATTTGACTAATGTGTATTTCATGGTTACCATCTATCTGAATTTAACTAAGTTCTTTTATTGCCTAAGTTAAAATTAATCGTTAACATCTTTTATTGACCAATAACAATTTAAACATGCGCCTTTGCTACTTTAAAATATGCACAAGGTTTTGATCAAACACATGTCCCACAATCTTAGCAACAAAGGCTTGGCATATGACATGTAGGTTTATAAGTGGTATGACGAATACCCAAACAACTAGATTATGATAGTCATTGTTTAAGGTATCGTAATTTGACTCATACCCAAGTAAAATAAACTGATCATGACCAAAATAAGAGATTATTTTTCCTAATAAAATTTTTCTAATTTTTTAATACAAAAAGATAATCATATTAAACAATTAAGAGCATTTCTTACTTATTCTTTAAACAAAAGTTAAAATCTCAAAAAGAAAAGTACTTTTATTTCAATTGTTTCTCCATTTTGGAGGTTAAATATTAGTTATATTATTAAAGTATTCGATATAATTCATAAATTAATTTTGTTTTCTCCAGAACATTTGGTACTAGAGCATCTCCAATAGATTTCTCAAAAAATGATTCAAAATTGAAATTTAAAAGTCAAAATTTTCCAAAAAAAATTACATTTACTTTCAACAATATCTTTATTTTATAGAATCCAATATTGATTAAAATATTTAAAACATTTCGTTAATTCATCTATTAAAACAGTATATCTATTTCTCAATATTCATTCAAAATGTGTTTTTGTTATCGATGCCCTCACTTGGTAATCCTTTTGGAATTTTCGTCATATGTGTAGAAAAATATTGTTCCCTCTCAAATTTTCTTCGTTTTGGAGATAATTTCAATACAATTGTTGGAGCAAAACATGGACTTAAAATCTTGATTTTATTCAGTATGAAAAAGTTGTTGAAGATGCTTTCACATATTTTAATTAATAGAAAAAAAAATTATTTCTCTTTCTTAACAAAATTATTTTTGAAAACTAATCTACACTTCCATAATCACATCTACTCTCTTCTTCCTTTCAATATTGAAAAAAGTTTTGAAGAAGCTATTAAAAAAAAATTAGAGCATCTTTATACAACTTTGTTAAAATATAAAAATGTTGAATTTTTATTTGTCAAAATACTCTAACAATTTTGCTAAAATATAACATTCTAGAGATTCTTCTAAATATGAAAAATCCTCTAATGTCCCTCTAAAAGATAAGAGAAAAACAATTTTTAATACCTTTTACAATTATTTAACTTATTATTTAAAAGTTGGTTAAAATAATTATTGGATATTTTAAAAATATAATATAATAAAAAAATTATTAGAGATGAAAAAATACTTTTATTTTTATTCTCTATTTAAAACAAATAAGTTAGAGATGGTTTTAAAATTTCTATTTTAAGAAATATGTTGAAGAACTTTAATTTTTTGTCTTCAATACATAACAAAAACTTATTTCATTATGCAACAACCGAATTAAAAACAATTTTATTTTGCTAAAAGAATAGACACGTCACACGTACAAAAAATGTCTTTTCATAAAATAAAATAAATCTTATTTTTAAAATCGTTGTGATGATTTAAATTGGTCTTAATAAATCACACTACAAACTTAAAATAAAAAATGAAAACAAAAAATCGGTTCTTGCGAAAAGAATTACTTTTAAAAATGAACAATCATTTTACCTTTTAACACGATATCAAAGAAAATATTTTTTTATAGTAATTGTTCTCCATAACAAAGAAATTATGTGAGAATAGAAGTTAAAGTGTAAGAAAATATTTATATTATTGATCAATTTTTAATCCCATATTCACTTATAAATTATACTTTAGAAAGAAACTAGTGGATGAACCGCGCGTTGCGCGGTAGCGAAATGTATTTTAAAAATATATTTCTTTGAATTTACATACAACGTAATTTTTCAGTTATTGGTGATACATTTTATATATTTAATTATTTATTATCGTTTTTTTGTTATGAATAGTTTAAAATTCATAGTTAATAATTTTGTGGTTATACTTTTTAAAACACAAATAACATGTCATACAACTATATCATCATTTTACGAAATGTTCGACAAAAGGTAATTAACCTATCAAATTTATTTATATTAAAACTTCAACTTTGTAAAGGTATTAATTTTGAACCTTTATAGGAAAAAAATGTGATGTTTATACCTTCACAATATTTTATTGTGAAATGCCAATGTTATTATGTGGTCTCACAAAAACAACATAGTCTTACATGATCAAATCTATATCATTCTATATATAAGAAAGGTTTTAAATAGATAATGTAGCATCTTCTTATACTTAGAAACCAGTAGCAAAACCGTGCGTTGCGCGGTAGCATGTGTAACTCTTTAAAAGTATGTAGATTGTCACTATCGTTCATTGTATTAGTCCAAAAAAATTGTTATATATTCAAGATATTTTCATATAACTTTAGTTTATATAAAATGAAAAAAGGTAAAATATTTAAATATTGCATGAAATATTCTTTCTCACCAATGTGGAACAATCAATAAATCTTCGCAAAGAGGTCTTAAGAGATTATGTAACATAGAATATCGTATCATTTTTACTTATTTTTTTATTTTTTAAATATTGATTGTTGAACATGTTAAAAAACTTCTCCATGTTCATTTATAAATTATATATTTTTATTAAAAGTAGTTCGTTTTTAGTAATATGGTAAATTTCACATATTTATGTAATTTATGTTTATCAACCATTTTAATTACATATTAGTTTTAATAAATATTAATTTGAGCCATTTTAATTAATAACGTTAATCTATATGTTGAATGTGCAATGAAACTATTAATAACAAACACAATTTTAATATTTATAGGTAACATTTATTGTTATTGTTTAAAATAAATTAACACAACAAATAACATAAAAGTGAAAAGTTTAGTCAAAATACTTTAACATAGTGAAAATTTTAAAACAGAAACTAAAACTCAACACCATAATAGCTAAAGTTATAAGAATTTACAATGAATAGAAATAGTACATAAACAAAAAATATCAATAATTACTTAATTAAGCTATATTATTAAGAGTGTTGTTATGTAGACCCCCTTTGATTATTATATAATACTTCTATTAAACTTATTTATTTATTTATATTCTTTGTCTTATTATCATCAATATTATCATTAAAATATATAAGTTAATTAATACTTGTATAAAAAAATAACCTGATATTATAATGTTTTTAATTTATAATGATCTTTAAAAAATATAATAATTTATGATTAAATGTAACGTAAAAAGTATTTATTTTTATCATAGTTAAAATATTTTTTATAAAAAAAAGTTGTAAAAGTCTTTAAGATCTTATTCATTTTTAAAATCTTATTCAAATAGAAGAAAAAAAAGGGGCTAACTTTCTCTTTAATTTAGTCGGATGATTAATTTCTTTCAATATTTATATTTTTTTCGAAAGTAATTCTTTGAATTAGCTTTTGCTTTTGTAATTTCAGTCAAAATTCTAATTGGTGCATGTGCACCACTCGAATATGATTTCATAGCATTGTCTAACACCATCATTTTTTTTTCATGTGTTGAGGTGATTGACTAACTTTATTTTTTAAATTGATAGTCATCGGTAACACTGTTGACGGTATGTATAAATCTCATTAGATTGTAGCAAAGTTTCATGGTTGAAACTCTTAAGTTGTATGAACTAAAAAGGTAAATCCATAAATAAAAATTAATCTACTTTTAAATATGATTCAATAATTGAATGTTAAGAAAACAATCTTTGGATAATATTAGTGGACTTACATTCTTATAAAACTTTGATTTCTCAAATGTAACACTAAAAATACATTAGTATATATATCAAACAATAAGTGAATATCAAAACATTGATTTATGACCCCATTGTGTGTAACAAAGTAATCTTTGAATACACAATCACAAGTATATCTTTTGCGTTGTAGGTTATGCTTCTCAAAGAAAAAATATAAAAATGAAAATAAGGTTATAATACATCATGAAGTTATAAAATAGAGAAAATAAAAAATATATTGAAATTAAAGGAGTACTTGAATGAAAGAGACTTACATATAGTAATGTATACGTATACGATGGTGATGAAGTTTTGATGTTTTTCCGCATATTTGATGATCTTTAGAGCTTGTTTCCCTTCGTGTCACTTGCTACAAAAAACACATATAAAGATCATATGAAATCAAGTCACTTTTAAAGAACTTGACTATAAACAAAAATACATACTCTAGATCCATCTTTTAGTAAGAGAATGTGGTAGAAAAGAAAAAGAATGAGAGGTAAGTTATTGTATGAAAAAGACTTGATAAATTAATAGCATTGCCAACAAACAAAACTTACTTGTGTTTAAATAAGGGAATGAGTGATTAATTATAATAAATGAAGGAAAATGAATGGTTAATAACCTAAAGAAGTGAAAATAAATGATTAACTAACATAAATACATTAAAATATATGATTAATTTTCTTAAGTAAAATACTTTAAAAGATAGAAAGAGTAAAATAATTAATTATAAGAATTTGGATGGTTTATGCATTAAAAGTTAATTAAAGTAGTGTCAAAATTACCAAAATAACCTTCTTGCAATGGAAAAACACATCTTTCATAGAGGGGCATTAAAGTCTTTCATACATTTAGTATTTTAAAAATTCAAAAAAACCACAAAATTTCTAGCAATGAATCCTACTCTAGGAGGATGCCACATCGTTATGTGAGGTTCTTCCTTTAATATATATAAATGATGATTTAGTATTTAAAAAATTCAAAATAATGAGAATTTGTAGATGCAAATCCTACTATTGAAGAGTTCCACATCATCCTCTTTGGTTGTTATTTTTATATATATAAATGATATTGATTATTAGGTTTCTTAAAAGATTAAACATACGTTAATCATCAAACCCTTATGATCATTTGAATTTTTTGCTAAGATCGAAGATGACTTTTTATTTCTTAAGAATAAGGTCATATACAATCGTAAATTGTCACAACAATGTCAATGTTACCGTCAATAGGAAATATATATGTTGATTAAAGTAGTTAAAACTCAATGCGATGTATCAATCACGTAAAAAATGGTAATTGTTAATGGATTATCATCAATTCTTGTAATCATAAAATATCAAAATTAAATTTGAGTCTATATGTTCAATCATAAAGACAATCATGTACCATGTTAATAATAAATTTAACAATATGGAAAAAACTAATATATAATAACAAATGACATTCTCTAAATAACATAATTTCTCCATGCTTGTTCAAAATCTTCTTTCTTGTTCCATGCCTTCAACTTTCATACTCTTCATCCTCCTTCAAAGGAATTTCAAGAACTTAATTTTGTTTATCATTGAAATTTCAAAAGCAAAATAAATTAAGAAATAAAAAAATAAATGAAGAAGCAAATCAATAGTATATACGATTCAATCATAATCATATACCATACTAACAACAAATCCAACAGTATCGAAAAACAAACACATGATAACAAATCAAATTCTTGTCAGAATATAAGTTCTACATACTTGTAACGAATCTTCAAGGACCTTCCATGTCTTCAACTTTGATCATATTCATCCTCCATCAAGGGGATTTCAAGAATTCCATATTATTTATATTTGCAACTTTAAAAGCTAAATCAATTGAGACAAATCCAACAATATGGAAAAACAAACATATGATAACAAATCAAATTCTCGTAAGAATATAAGTTGTACATATTTGTAAAGAATCTTCAAGGACCTTCCATGTCTTCAACTTTGATCATCTTCATCCTCCATCAAGGGGATTTCAAGAATTCCATATTATTTATATTTGCAACTTTAAAAGCTAAATCAATTGAGAATTAAAAGAAAGTAAATGAATAAGCAAATCAAAAGTTGTGGGTTATACTCATATATGCAAATTTACAAAAAAACCAAAGTTAATTATGAATTACACATTTCCCAAATAGGGGTAGAAAAGTCTTTAACATATTAACTATTTAAAAAAATCAAAAAATTGAGAAAAAAGATAGAAGAGATTCTAGGCCTTAGAGAATGCCACCTCATCAACCTTGGTTTTTGCTTTTAATATATATACTAGTGGCCCGCACCGCGCGTTGCGCGATGTTTAAAAAATAATTTAAGTATCTGTGTATTATATTTAATAAGTTTTATTCATCCGTTCTATGTAAATACCGTTTAACTTATATGATACACGTTTTAGAATATTGACATTCTACCATCAATCATCCTATCATTTATGTTGTTTTGCATAATTGTAATCACATTATCTAAATAACTCAAAATCGTTTATATTATCGTTCAACATCTTTGTCCATAAAAACGAATTGCTGATAAACATCTTAATTCCAATAAATGCTTATCAAGTAAGAGTCATTTTCACACTTACCTGGTGTGAGACCCTCAGTTCCTTATATAGCTTGTTGGTTAAAGCCCTAAATACATTGATAATATACTTTAGTTTTTGGGTTAATGACTTATAAGGGTAATGAACTATTCTGTTTGAGCATATTTTATCATTGGACTTTTTTTTATACTTAATGTACCATTGAACGGCATCGCACGTTGCGCGATGGTGATAGATTATTTAGACAATTTTGAAGTTAAATCGGGCGGAGAATCACATATCATATAATAAGATAATAAGAATTGATGTACATTTGAGACGAAGTTGCCTCATTATTCTTAGTTGTTTCTTTTGATATGTATAATTAAATAACAACCTATAAGTTCAACATTATCAAACTTTGTAATAGACTCGAATGATAAAAGAAATGTGTGAGGCTACTTATTATAATAATGATGTGTATGATGGGTATTTTTTTCATAACTCGTAATATATAGATTTATCCGCGACATAATATTCCTATAAAATATTTATATTCACTTCGATCATATGCGAATCTGATTTAATTGTTAATGTATCCACGTTCAAGTTTTTTTTCGATATACTTAAGGCTATTTATTATAGCTTAGTTCCTCGTTAAAGAATATTGAAAAGAGGTTTTAATAATATTATGCAAAATAAAAAATATTATATCAATTTTATTTACATATTTTGATTTCAATTTTAAATTTAACATAAAAATGAAATTGAAATAATTACTATAGTAAGTTATTTTCGAATTTTATATACTTATTTATTCTATTTAATCTATATATATTTTTACAAATGTTAATTACTATTAAATTGATTTAACAAATCCAATAAATATTTATTCTTAATATATTTTAAATATATATTATTTTATTTAGTAGTAAGTATGTCATTTGTTCAAGAATTGACTAATATAAAATTTAATTATATTATCATTCCATATATATGTATATATATTGTCTCTATATTTATATATTGATTTTATTATTTAACTAAATGTTCATTCTTATTTTACTTATATATTGACTCTAATGTTATTTATATTTATATATTGGTGCCAATAAGATTTTAAATAATAATGGTGATTTTAATTTTATATGTTCATTCAAACTTTATATATTAATAGAAATTTTAGATACTTAGTTTTCTTTGTGAATAATACATATTAATATATATGTAGTACTAAAGAAAATGACTAAAACTTGCGTGGTTGGTCATTTAAAAATATATTGTTTTCTAAATAATATATATATATATAAAGAGTTATGTAAATAGTATAACTAACAATAATTATAAATGTATTATATTGACGTGATCCATCGTCATCTTCAATTATTTATTTATATTAATTATAATATTTTTATTTATTTAAATTACACATATTATTATATTTAAGTGTCATGTAAATGAAAGTATACATGTTGATTGTTGTAATTTTTCATTCCTAATGAGTTCTTAAATATGTTGATTATATATATGTATATATATATATATAGAGAGAGAGAGAGAGGAGGGAAAATCTTTTGTGAACCAAAAAAATAATATACAAACAATTTGAACCAATGCACTCCCTTGATCCTTAAATGTTATATGTATAAAAATATTATAATAATATGAAATAAAAAAAATTTAGATGCAAACAAAGAGTATGAATAATTTTATTTAATAAAAATTTTGTTATTAACTACATTAAAAAGGAAAATATTTTAGAGAAAAGTTAAAGAATAAATTTAGGATTGAATTGCTTAGAAAAATGGTATCTCATTGTTGGATTTTTTTTAAATTGCAAATTAAGAAATTATAAGTACATTAAAAAATCAAAAGTGAATCCACAACAAAACAAAAAACAAAAAAAAAAAAAAAAATACATAGATCGTACTTTGTAGCTTGGTTGTTGTCAACAAAAATAACTTTTATAAGAAAATACAAAATATAAGCAAAACGAATTAAGAAGAATGACATCACTTAAAACACCAATACAATATAAATATCAAATGCAAAGTAATAGTAATAGTAATAGTAAGAAAAAAGAACATTATTCTATCGTTGCATACAAAACTATGAAAATCTTTTTATATATAAAAAACTAATGATACTCATCCCAAAAACAACATATAACTCTTATAATCATAAAATTTATAATAAAAAGTGAAACGTTACCGGAAACTTTTACGAAGGTTGAGCAATAGTAACGAAGAAAAAAATTCTATAAAAGATAAACAACAAAAATACATACAAACGTAATAGAATATAACATAGAACATAAAGGTTGTAGGTTAAGGGAGCATTAGGTTGTATTTATATATGGTTTTGTTGTAGGTTTTTTTATTAATTAATAAATGGGAATTTGAGGAGACCAAATTGAATGTCTATAAAAAGTTAAAAAATTGGAAATTAAAGCTAATTAAATTGTAAGCAAAATTACCAAAGAAACCTTTTTGTAGTAAATTACAAAATTTTAATTAAGGGGTAGAATAGTATTTAACTTATTTAATATATAAAAAACTCAAAACAATGAAAAAAATCCTATAAGCTAATACTCGATAGATAGGATATCCACATCATCCTTCCAACATCTTGCTTATACATATATATATATATATCAAAATAAAAGAACAAAAAACTTTTATAATAACAATAAGGAATATACACAAAAACATATAAAAATAATATGGTGTTTTTTTATAGAAAAAAAACAATAATATTGATTGGCACACATAAACAATATATAATTACGAAAATCATAAAAGGTGTTAGCTTACCTAGAAATTTTACGAAGAATGAACAACAATCTTACAAACAAAGAAACCCAATAGCAAAACAAAGAACTAAAAGTTGTTGAACTACATTTTTGGTGGAATATTTGGTTTAATTTATAGATGATTATGTTGTAGGTTTTCTTTTAATTAATGAATGAGAAGGTGAAAAGGGTAGAATAAATGTTTTTTGGTGGAATATTTGGTTTAATTTATTGATGATTATGTTGTAGGTTTTCTTTTAATTAATGAATGAGAAAGTGAAAAGGGTAGAATAAATCTTTTTATAAGTTAAATAATATGAAAGTTAAAGCTAATTAAATTGTTAAGTCAAATTACCAAAGAGTCCTTATTATATTAAAACATGCAATTTTCATTTAGGGGTAAAATAGTCTTTAGCTTATTTTATATTTAAAAAATTCAAAAAAAGGAGAAAATTCCTCTAAGCCAATACTCAATATATAGGATGCCACATCATTCTTCCAACATCCTACTTTTATATATATATAGATTGATTTTGCATTGTTGGAACTTAGTGTAGGAAATAGTAACTTGTCCCATATAAGAGCCAAAATAAGATTTAAAACACCTAATAAGCTCCAACCATTGACCATTTAATGAATGAATGAATTGCTTAGGCTTTGGAGTGTGGTGTTTTAGATGGACTCTCATTTGATTCATATAAATGGTCAAAACTAAAAAGATGGGCCTTGGGTCTCTCTTGGTTGACATCTCGTGAATTTCACTTAATTCTCGCGAAGCAAGCCATCCTCGAATAACTTCTTGGAAATTGGCACTTTGTATTCTCAAAACAATACCAATACATTGTTGAGATTTTTGTCATAGGACACTCCAAGAATCGCATGCCTCAATCAATTCATAGAACGAAGAATCTTCGATTACAAGTAAGATTTACGATTTCCGATTTCCGATTTCGTTATTGTAATACGTTTTTCTTAGACCATCCACAATGGTTTTACCCCATGCCAATGGTACTAACTGTCACCTCAACATCACATCAGCTTTCCACTATCTTACCAACACCTTACCAGTTCATCCACAGTGGTCTTGACTCTCATACCAATCTAAATAATTTATAAAAAAAAGAAAGAAAAGAAGAGAGAGATAGAGAGAAAGGAGAGAGAGAGAGAGAGGGGGGTGGGGTAGGGTGGGGTGGGGTAGGCAACCGGCATGGGGGTGCCGTTTTTCTTGCTTGTTGCTTGGTACCAATTCATCCTCGGTTGTTGATCCAGCTCTCCTAAGACCTGATGAAATGATAATGATCCTGTTACTTTACCTAGTGAATAGGTCTTTACTTCTGTTATAGCTTGAGGAATTATCACTGAGATTGTTCAGTGTTTTCCATGTTACTTATGCTATAACTAATTTTTATAATCATCAGGATCAGGATCAGAAGATGGACGAGTCTGTTATGACGTCTACTGATCCTGACCATCAAAGTGAAGACCTCCTGAAGACATCAAGATCATACTCAAGAACCATCAGCGAAGTCGAAGAATTAGCTGATGACAGGACCAGCATGCTCGTGATCTGAAGACGGAACTCAGTGATAGCAGGCTGCTCAAATTCGTATGACATCCTGAAGACTCATCAGGATACAGTGACCTCTGATCAACCTCAGTATCAGAGCATTCCTCACTGATCAGTATCCTGATCCTGAAGGATTAATATAATGTCGTAATCTAATGCACAAAAGGATTATCCGCCTTTACTGACACAAAAAGTACATAAGGACAGTCTCTTTTCTGTTCCCTCCGTACTTATCAGACCTCAAGGCAACTGTTTACATGAACCCTCTTTTGCACACCATGCAAAGGATATTTGTTTATAGTAAATAGTACATAGGACCACTTAGAGTGTGATACGTACACAAAAGTGTGTCCGCATGCATTTAATGCATGGGGTATAAATAGGACTTGAAGAAAGGTTCTCCAAACCACTTCTTCACCTTACTTATCACCCAAATCCTTTCTTTCTTATTCCCTCTATCTTCTTCTCTTTTCTAGTCTTCTCACTCTAGTGCATAGTGAAAGAAACTTAGATTGTTTAGTTTAGACCTTAGTCTTTTCTATTTCCGCAACAATCTGTAAATTCATATTGTTAATACAACAAAGAATTTAAAAGTGAAAAGTTGGTGTGATTATATTCAACCCCCCCCCTTCTATAATCCCATACACTATCCTTACTTGAAGGTCACCCCTTTGGGACCAACATCGGTGGTGTTGCCACCGGTACCGCCCTCATACCATTCCCATATCGGCCTCCATTGCAGATGGTCTTATTGGTTTGTAATAAGAACCACATTATTTTTATTATTATATATTCACAATTTCGTGGTTTGGGATTGACCGTCGCTAACATGTATATCCCAATACACTGGTGAAATTTTTGTCGGACACTCCAAGAATCGCATGCCTCAATCAATTCGTAGAACGAAGAATCTTCGATTACAAGCAAGATTTACGATTTCGTTACTGTAATACGTTTTTCTTATTGATTTGTAATAAGAACCATATTATTTTTATTATTATATATACACAATTTTGTGGTTTGGTATTGATCATCGCTAACATGTATATCCCATTATGTTTATCTCAATTAGGATTGATCTAATAGTGGAAATCGTTTATTTCGTTCTCACCAAATAGAAATGTATGCGGGTTGGGTTGGACAATTTTTGACATTTATACTGTCCAACCAATTAAGGTGGTTTGAAAGATCTCAACCCAACCTAACTTAACTTATTCAGAAGTATAAACCCACACTTACGGGTTGGATTGAGTTAGGTTGGTCGTCGGTTAGTAATTTACCTAAAATTGACAAATTTAAAATATGATAAAAGAATATATATATATCCACAAAATCGTTCATTATTACTGTTGGGCTTTTGAGGGTCCCTCGTATCAATCTGACACGAGAATCACTGTGGATCTCAATCCTAACTGGAAGAGATACACGGTAAAACCTAATAGTCAAACAGACCAAAAGGTTTAAACTTTATCAAACCTAACTGGTTTGATTATCGCGGAAGCAAAGAATTAAAACCCAAAATATTCTAACGATCTTTAATCATTTAAGTTTTTAATCTTATAAGGAGGTTTTGATTTGTTTACCTGGATAGCTTGAGCTTAATCCACCCGTGAACGATCAGACAAATCGCCTTCTAGTTGGCTGAAAATCCCGAGATCCCGAAACAAGCTGTTTTGCGAGACGTTAACCGAAAAACCGAACTCCTTGTGGATGGGGTGCTTGGCGCCGGTTTTGGGAGAGAGGAGAGAGGGGATTTTTCTGATAGTTGGTTGAATGAATCAAATCCATTAACTGGTAAACCTTAAGCCTTTATTTATAAGGTAAGGTTTCCTAGTTGTAATACAACTCTATAATTATCTTTGGTAATTATCTTTTCTTTCTTCCAAAGAAAATAATATTTACCTAACTAGATAATTACTTATTAATTAATATTCCTATTATATATTTATTTTAATAAATACATAATTTATTAACTAATAAACTTTATATATATTTATTTACCTAATAAATATATATAATCCATTTCGAACCTTTATCTTTGGGTTTTCTTACATAAAATACCTAACTGCTTTATAATTAACTATTATAAACCCAATCTCTCCAAACTGGGATTATCTTATTTGATTTACAGATCCTCACAGGTGTGACCCTCAAGTGTCTTATAACATTGGATGTGAGATCATTGGTTTGTCAACTTCTGCACATAATTACTAATAGACTCCCACTTGTGCAAGTTGACAATACCGTCTTGACCACACGGACCTAAGGAGGTCCCTAGACAGGCACTTAGGCTAACCAGGTTATAAGAACTCTTATACCCAGATAGGTGATAATACATTTCACACAAGGAAATATTATTTATGAAACTACTGTTCATAAAACGGGTATATCTTGGCTTTTCCCTTTGCATCACGACATTTCATCTATGAGTATGAGCTTGGAATCAGTCAACTCTAAAATACTCAAGATTCTGTTTCTTGACTATCCGACCTCTACTGATAGGTAAACGACAAAGAACTAATCAGTTCGTTCGGGCATGGCCATGCACTTCATCAGTATATTCAGTCAGTCAAGGGGCCCAGAAATATCTCTCTTCTGAGAAGAGGTGCAAATCCCATCTTGCATATCTGCATTTAACACCACGGCTTCCGCTGAATCTAGTCACGTCCTTTATAGCCACCCTGTTACGGCGTAGCGGTTGAACGCACTAAGTATCCAGCAGTCCTCATGATATCAAACCAGATACCTCAGGTGATAGGGACAACCACTGTGAGATTTTACTTATGACAAAATTCAAGAAGTAATCTCAACCGCGGATCACGTCCAATATTCGCTACTCTATCGAATATCTGTGCAACTTTTGGTCTACAACACTTGTAGCTGTTATTCAACGACTGATCATAACTACCCAAAAGTCCACAATGACTTTAACACCCTATCAAGTTCCCACAATGATAGGTTGTCATGGACAAGTTTTGAATGAAAAACTGAAAACTAGTTTCATTCCTGGATAATAAAACATGCAAAATATAAAAGTGATAAAGAAACTAATTTTGTATAGTCCATATTACACTCTGTAATAATAACAAAACTAATATTTCTTAATTACTTTTATGGTGGCTACTTAACGTTTGTTAAATACTGATCTAAAATGAAGTATCACCTTTCTTCAGTTTAGATTCTTTGATTAATGTTTACCAAATTAATCAAAATCACAACCAAAAATAATTCAAGTTTATATCTACTTGATTGTGTTAATCTTTGTTTTGCAAACACTTTAAACAAGATTAGACTCTTCCTTTAACATATTCCCTAAACTTGGAGACCTGGAAGAACTCCTAGTTACCTTGAATATGTAAGGCTAGACTGCAACTTTCCTTAGTTGCTGTGTAGATAAGTGATTCTTCCTGAAATAAGATATTCATTTCACCAAGCTGGTAAGTTTCACTGGTTTATCCTATCTTTAGATATTCCAACATAACTTAATTATTGATTTTATTAAAGTCATTCATGACTCTAAATTTGTTTCAAAGACTTTGAAACTTTCCTTTTACCCTTTTTGACTGAAAGGTATATAGTACATCTTGTAAATTCACTTCCTACCTGGATTATGAATTCCTAGATGTATTTAATCAATAATCATATCATCTATTCTTTATCTTGGACTAGATAGAGAATTGACTGGGCTCCCACTGACTTATATGAAAACCAACTGCTACTCAAAATTTAACTATTGATTTGGTCAAGAACTTTGATTAATCAATTCTATTTTAAGTAACATACTTGAGAATTTTATCATTTATAAAACCTTTAACTGGATTTTAAAACCCTAACTCCAAAACTTGGAATTTTTCTTAGTTTTATAAATATTGATATTAATATCCTAAATTCTCTTTAGAACATTTGAGTATTCGATTATAAAATGCTTTCATAATCCTTTACTCATAAATGTCTTATTTAAAAACACATTCCCATAAAATAGTACTTTGTGTTTTTGACAGTTTTCATATAAAATTACTTCAATTTAAAACTATTGAAGTAACTTTGTCAATGTAGGTAATGTCTAGGATCTTAAATCAATCAGATTTAAAATATGCGCAACAGATATTTCAATGTCAAGACAATAATTTTTAAATTTAAAACCACAAAATATAAATATTAAATTATAACCATCATAAAGTAACTGTTTTAAAACATAAGTCTAAAATAAAAAAGTCTTGACGAGAATTGAAATAAACTGGCATCTAAGATCCTCATCAACTCCTGGGCTCTTCACTTCTGACCACCTGCAATAGACATTTGCTCTAGGTATCAGTATACTTGTAAGTCAACAAGTAAAAGTGACATATTTAAAGCAATCATGAACATCTGAGGTTTCCATACCTGCTTCATGACGCTTTGGGCAGTTCTGCCTCCAGTGACCGACTTCATTACACGTGAAGCAGCGATTCTCGGTCCTAGCTTTGTTAGGCTTAACCTTCTTGCCCTTGCCCTTGCCTTTACCATTCTCACGAACCTTGGGTGCATTCAGGATGGCCTGAACTGGACCCTTTCCTTTACTGATGCCTCCATGCCCGTGCTTCTTCTTCACCCCTCCATCTCTCACCATCAGTACATCTTTTGTTTTGTTCTTGGCCCCCATATTCAACTCAGCAGTCTTTAGCATGGAGTGTAATTCAGCTATTGTCTTCTCCATGTTATTCATATTGTAGTTGATCACAAAAGGTTTGTAATCATCTGACAGTGAGTTGAGAATCGTATCCGTTGCTAGCTGCAACGGAACTGGGTGGCCGAGCCGTTCTAGGTGATCCAAGTTCCGTTTCATTTTCATGACATGGTCACTTACTGAGGTCCCCTTGATCATCTTGCACTCGTTGAATGCCTTAGTGGCATCGTATCGTTTTGTGCGTGCTTGCGTCTGGAACATGTCCCTCAACTGGCGGATCATGTCATAAGCATTCGTGTTTATGAGCCCTGTTTGCAGATCTGGGCTCATAATTGCAAGCATAAGACAACCAACATCCAGCAAATCATCGGAATGCTTCTTATGAGCGTTCCTGACAGCAGCCGTTGCATTTGCTGGAGGGGCCTCTCCTAGAGGCTCTTCCAAGACGTACCATTTCCTTTCATGCCTGAGCACAATCATCAGGTTGCGTTCCCAATCAAGGAAATTGGGACCAGTGAGCTTATCTTTCTCGAGGATGGAGCGGAGAGAAAGATTGTTTGTGTTGGTTACTGTGTTTGCCATCTACACATTTAAAAAAAATGGTTTTAACAACTGTAAATAGACTATCTCCAATAAATATCAATAAACCCTTAAATGATCATTTTATTGGACTAGGATCCTTCATTTCATACGGCCTGATGTGCGTAGTGTTCTTGCTCCACCAGGTCGTATTATTTCGGTAGGTAAGGACTTTTACCAATCATATCTAACTGATATGACTCCTAGATCTTTTCGGGACAATGATAATTATCTGTACATGTTTCAGTCCCTCTAAGTGCATTTTGCCCCGGTACCACCCGGTGAACTTAACAGAACCAAAATAGATCTCACCGTTTTGGAACTTGGACACTTTACTCTGGCCGGTACCACCCGGAAATAATGCGCAGAGTCATGTAATCCCCTCCCAGCTTCGGTTTGAACGCGGACGTTCAAGGTGTACTCACTTCCAACGCCCGCGTACCTTACGCCGGAGGTGCCCCAAAGTGGGTTGCACTACTGATCTATGATTTTTCGGGGTTTTGTTTTAATTTTTGAAAAACCTTTTGAATTCTAGTGTTTTGAAAAACTATGATTGTTTGAAAGGTAACTTGTGTTTTTAAACTAACTGTTTTAAACACACAATTCTTTTAAAACTAACTGTTTTAAGACCACTTGCTAATTCAAAACTAACTGTTTTGATAGCATACTAGTTGATTAAAACTAACTGTTTTTGTCAACTTACGAAAACAATCATTTTATAAGGTTTTTAATAAAATCTACCGTTTTAAAAAGGTTTGAAAAATTGGCAATGTTAAATTAAAAACCCATGTTCCTTGTGATATTATTCAGTTTTAAAAGCCGTCTCTATTTAAAATTACAGGCACATTAATATCACAACCACGCAGTTTAATAAACGGATTATAGTTTTGCCAACTGTATTCCTAAGGACCACTAAATGACCTATTACTACAGTACTCCTTTTCTTTGCGAACCTCCCACTGGCTTTGGCATCTCCGTTGGGACTCCGGAACGAATACTCTATCCTTCTCGCGTGCTCCCACTGGCCTTGGCACCTTTTGATGGAAATCCCGAAGAAAATAAAACTACTATCCTAAGGTCATTTTTACAAAAAGGGTTGTAAATGGCACGCAGGCCTCCCCGCAAACAAGTCAAGGGTCTAAGTTGGCAAACGCTATAATGTAACATGTATATATATACACATACATGTATACATAACAACCACGCATTTATATATGGCATATAATCAAGCAACATAAATCGTAAAACAAATCTAGATCCGTTAAAATTATCTTATTTCACTTTTCGTAGATCCTGGTTTTAACTTATTCATAAAACTACCTGTTTTATAAATCCAAAAATTATTTTATAAAATAAGTTTTATAAACGATTAATTTATTTTATAAAGTGAGAAAACTATTTTATAAAATATTCATCAAACGGAATATTCTAAATCAACTGGTTTGAATATTAAAACACTGGCCCATAAACTGTGTTGTGATTTGACCAACTGGTCAAATCACGACACAAGGCTCATTTGACCAATCGGGTCAAAATACTGGTCAACACAAATTTTATTAGATAATAAAAGTAAACTTATTTTAAACAAAAATTAATTTTGGATAAAATTGCTTAAAACCAAAAGAACCCTTTTTGGGCCATAACTTGGTCCAAAGTACTGGGCCTTGGGGCCTGACACGAAATTGGCCCGAACGAAAAACCCTAGACGGATCTGGAGCCTGGCTCGCGCCGCGAAGGCACGGCTCGCGTCGTGATGACACGGCTCGCGCCGCGAGCATCTCTTCTCTGATCTGCTCGCGCCACGAGGGTCTTAATGATCATCATCATCACCAGGTGACCGGCGATGACGATTTCGTTGACAGCAATCGGCTGCCGCCGATCGTCGTTTAAATGGTGGTTGAAACCATCCGCCGCCACCACACATCGCCGATAACCACCTCCCACAGGTGGTGATCGGCAATCGAACCAACTACCGCTGCCTTGCGGCAGTTTGGAAAAACGCCACCACCGATCCGCTATTACCAGGTCGTTGATCGGCGGAGTAGATCCATCGGCAACAGCGGCAACTCAATTGCCACCGCCATCGCCTCGATCGAAACACCAAAACGCCGCCGCCATCGCCTCCCGATGACGGCAGCCACCGTGATCGCCGCCACCATCAGTCGGTGACAACGCTACCGTCGCCACCGCTGTGGTCTGGAACCACCGGCCACCACCGATCTGGTGGTTTGGCCGTGGTTGAGTTGCGATTTGGCCATGGTTCGGCCGCGATTTACCACCGTAATCACCGTTATCGATCACCTACCCCATCTGGCCGGCGATCAGAATAAACGGCCAACGCCACCACCGTTCAGTGATCGAAACATCACCGCCATCGGCCGGCGATCGGAATGAACAACCGTCGCCACCACCGCCGTCATGCGATTCGTAAACCGCCGGCCACCACCGATCTGGTGGTTTGGCCGTGGCCCGCAAATACCGCCACCACCTCGCTGGTGGTGCAACCACGGTGGTTTGGTCCTCCGGTGAGTGCGGCCTCGGTTTTCCGCGCGTGGCATTTGGCCACCGCATAACCACCATCAACCATCACCACCACCAAACTGTGGTCCGGTGGTTTTGGTGCAGTTCGACCACCGCACGGCCCCACCGATCTGGTGGTCCGGCTGCGGTCGGTTGTTTTTCCGGCTATGGCTACCGCAAATACCGCCACCACAACGTTGTGGTGTGGTTGCGGCTGCCACCATTCGCTGCCATCGCCGATCACAGCCGCCACCACAAACGGTGGTGCAGCCATGATCGCGATTCGGTCCAACCACCGGTTACGCTCGGTGGCAAACGGCCACCAAGCGGTCGGATTGGTTTCGGGTTTTCGTACGATAAATAAAAATCGAATTTTTATGTAAAACCATTAAACTTAATAAAAAAAGATTTTTATAAAGATTAAAACTTGATACGCAAGAAACAAGAATTAATTTTATACGGATCTATAAAGTGATAAAAAACTAAACGATTAAAATAAGGCTCTGATACCACTGTTGGGTTTTTGAGGATCCCTCGTATCAATCTGACACGAGAATCACTGTGGATCTCAATCCTAACTGGAAGAGATACACGGTAAAACCTAATAGTCAAACAGACCAAAAGGTTTAAACTTTATCAAACCTAACTGGTTTGATTATCGCGAAAGCAAAGAATTAAAACCCAAAATATTCTAATGATCTTTAATCGTTTAAGTTTTTAATCTTATAAGGAGGTTTTGATTTGTTTACCTGGATAGCTTGAGCTTAATCCACCCGTGAACGATTAGACAAATCGCCTTCTAGTTGGCTGAAAATTCCGAGATCCCGAAACAAGCTGTTTTGCGAGGCGTTAACCGAAAAACCGAACTCCTTGTGGATGGGGTGCTTGGCGCCGGTTTTGGGAGAGAGGAGAAAGGGGATTTTTCTGATAGTTGGTTAAATGAATCAAATCCATTAACTGGTAAACCGCTAGCCTTTATTTATAAGGTAAGGTTTCCTAGTTGTAATACAACTCTATAATTATCTTTGGTAATTATTTTTTCTTTCTTCCAAAGAAAATAATATTTACCTAACTAGATAATTACTTATTAATTAATATTCCTATTATATATTTATTTATCTTAATAAATACATAATTTATTAACTAATAAACTTTATATATATTTATTTACCTAATAAATATATATAATCCATTTCAAACCTTTATCTTTGGGTTTTCTTACATAAAATACCCAACTGCTTTATAATTAACTATTATAAACCCAATCTCTCCAAACTGGGATTATCTTATTTTATTTACAGATCCTCACAGGTGTGACCCTCAAGTGTCTTATAACATTGGATGTGAGATCACTGGTTTGTCAACTTCTGCACATAATTACTAATAATTACAAACGTGCAAATATATATTAAATAAAAATATTTTTCATTTAAATTAATATACATTTACTAATATTATCAGAATGTCGTTAATAATATAAAATATAAGAGTTAAATGCAAATTTGGTTCTTGTGGTTTACAAAAATTAATGACTAAGGCCTTTCTAAGTAACTTTTAACTAACAATGTCCTTGTACTTTTGATTTTTATAACACATATGGTCCTTCTTATAAATAACATTAAAAAAATCAAAATTAGGAAGGGGCAATTTTGTCCATTCACTTTTTCTATGCATTTAATGTTAGTTTATAATGTTGGGTTTTTTGTGTGTCCTCGAACCAAACTGATACGAGTCACGGTTCAAGAAAAACAAACTGTTAATCTAAATATCAAACTAAACTGGTTTGATCAGCGGAAGCATAAACGTGTAAAAAACCCGAAAGCACACGATCTTTATTGTTTATCTAAATACACATAAATTGAGTTAGAAAAATTACCTGAATCGCTTGAGATAGATCCACCCGTGATGAACCCTACGGACGGACCTTCTAGCCGGTCAAAACTCCAAACTTCCGAACGAAAAACCAAACTGGTTTGCGCCTTGTGGTTGTAGTCAACGACGGAGGGAGAGGGAGAGAGAGAGAGAGAGAGTTTTGTTTCTATTTGGTTGTGTGAATAATGAATGAATAAAAAAGGATTAACCATAACTAAATATTTATATTTGAATAAACAGTATCTGTATCATATTCAGTTTCCTTTTTCAATAATTATCCATAAATAAAACTCTTTCTTTTCCACCAAGAAAGATTAATATATATTAACTAATATATATTAATTAATTAGGATAATTATTATTATATATATTTATTTTAACTAACAAATATATATAAATCAATTAATTAAACCAGTTATATATTTATTTAACTAATAAATATATAATTCCTTTTAATTAACAATAGAAACCTTTAACTTAGGAGTTTCTTACAGAAAACACCCAATAGATTTATAATTGACTATTATAAATCTAATCTCTCTATACTGGAGTTATTTTACTTGTTCGTTTTACAGGTCCTCACAAGTGTGACCCTCAAGTGTCTTATAACATTGGATGTGTAATCTTTGGTTTGTCAACTTCTGCACATAATTACTAACAAACTCCCACTTGTGCAAGTTGGCAATACCGGCTAACCAGGTTATAAGAACTCTTAAACCCAGCTAGGTAATGTAATCATCCCTTTTAAGGATGTAGCATTTATAAAACAATTGTTCATAAGTTGGGTATAACTAGGTATTTCCTTTTGCAACACGGTATTTCAATTTTGAGTATGAGCATGTATAAAGTCAACTCAGAATACTCAAGATTATGTTTCTTGACTATCCGACTTCTAACTGATAGGTAAACGACAAAGAACAAATCAGTTCGTTTGGGCATGGCCATGTACTTCATCAGTTCTTTCAGTCAGTCAAGGGCCCCAGAAATATCTCTCTTCATAGAAGAGGTGCAAATCCCATCTTGCATATCTGCATCTGACACCACGACTTCCGCTAAATCTAGTTACGCCCCGTATGACCACCCTGTTAGGGCGTGATGTTAGGGCGCACTAAGTATCCAGTAGTCTTCGTGATCCCAAACCAGATACCTCAGGTATTAAGGACAACCTACTGTGAGATTTACTTATGACAGAATCCACGAAGTAATCTCAACCAGCGGATCACATCCGATATTCGCTACTCTATCGAATATGCGTGCAGTTTTTGGTCTACATCGCTTGTAGCTGTTATTCAACACTCTGATTATAACTACCCAAAAACTCACGATGACTTTAAAACCCTATCAGGTTCCCACCTGGATAAGTTGTCACGGATAAATTTCAAATAAAACTTATACTAGTTTTATTCCCGGATCAAAACATGCAAAACTATAAAAGTAAACAGTGAAATTAATTTTGTATAGTCCATATTACACTCTGCAATTAATTACAAAATTAATAATACTTTCAAAGTTGCTTTTATATTGTCTATTCAATGCGTACTTTTCTGATTCAAATGAAGTATTATCTTTTCTTCAGTTTAAACCTTTTGATTAGTTGCTTACCTTACTAATCAGAGTAACAACCAAAATTAACACAAGTTCAAACGGTGATTTTAACTTGGTTATGCTAGTTCTGTTTTGCAAACACTTTTAACAAAACTAGACTTATCCTTACCATATTCCTTAAAACTTGGAGATACTGGAGTAACTCCGAGTTTTCCTGGATATGTAAAGTTAATTCCGCAACTTCCCTTAGTTGCTGTGTAGATAAAGATTTCTACCTGAAATCTAACATAATTTTCATTTACCATACTGGTAAATCCAAGAAATTTATTCTAGTGTTCTTACAACACTCGATGGTCTAAAGATATTATAAAATCTCTATTATTACAACACATATAGTTATTGATTTTCTTAAAGTAAAAAACTTGACTTTATATTATTTTTTATCTTACTTTTATAACTTAAAAGAATAGATGGTTGGAATTAAACCCGGTCCCATTGGACCGACGCCACTCTACCTCCATGAGCGCGTCCCTGGCAATCCTCTGTCTCGGTCTCCCACAGCTGGTTGGAATTAAACCCAAGACCGTATCTTCCAAATAGTCCCCAAACTGCGAGCCTAATAGCATTTGCGAGGTAGAGGTACCCCTCAAATATTGAGTAGTGCAACGATCGAACACTTGACCTCAAGAAAGCCAAGGGACAATCTTACCACTAGCCCAACAAGTGATTGGTTAATTACATATCTGATTTATATTTATTTTATTATTTGATATATCTCTTTCAAATAATGTAATCCGAAATTAATCATAAATTTCAATTTTATTCAAATGGATGATAAAAGTAACATGAAAACATAAATTATAGTTGTATAATTTGTAAATTAAATACATATAATTAGGGATGGTATTAAATCTTACGTAATCAATATTAAAGAATTATACAAATAGTATAATATATCAAAAAGGGACTAAATGAATCTAATTATTTATTTTAAACTTTTAATTTAAGAGGGATCAAATATGTTATAAACTAACATTAAATGCACAGAAAAAATGAATAGACAAAATTGCCCTTTTTTAACTTTAATTTTTTTAATGTTATCTATATGTGTTATAAAAATCAAAAGTACAAGGACCTTGTTAGTTAAAAGTTACTTAGAGGGACTTTAGTCATTAATTTTTATAAACCACAAGGATCAAATTTGCATTTAACTCAAAATATAATTAAAATTTTATGAAATTATAACACAAGTTGATATTAAATGTCCTTATGGCGTTCAAAAAACAAAAGTCATTATTTCTCATGTCACCGCTAAAAAGAAGCTATATTTGGTAGCAAATTACACGATTGAGCGTCTTCAAAACCAACTTTTCTTTATTTAGCTCAACCTACTTGCACGTAAAGCTCAATGTAAAAAGATGAATTCCTTGGGAAATTGGCTTTATTTGCCCCTCTCTCTACCATTTAATATCTCATACTAATGCAAGTTCGTTAAAGGGTCCGTTTTAACGGACTCAACACGAAAATACTACCAAAAAAATCATCAAATTTGGCCATTTAAAGAAGTCGGTGGTGCATTTTAACGGACCTATGTCCTTAAAAAAAAAATAACAACCCACCAGCTCCTTTAAATGGTCAAAAAAATTAAACAACCCACTATCTTTTTTGCGGAAGGAGAGGAAATTGCTAAGAGGAGATTGGTGGATATTTTCCCGACTATTCAAATCCTCTCAAAATTATGGATTAGCAATAGGAATCATAGGTTGCTTGTAAATTGGGACAATTGGTGTTCTTCCCCTTTTTCCGGGTAGCTTTTCCGGTCTCCATCTTTGAGACTTGTAGCTTCTTTGTTTTCGCTTTTTCGTAATAAATTTGGGTTGCTCTTTGGGGGTGATGGCTTTGCCGAAGCTCCCTCTTTGAGTGCTCTTTTTTGCCGTTCAAAAAAAATGGTCAAACTTGTTTTTTTTTTTGCGTTAATTGTTGGGTCGGTTAAAACGAACCTTTTAACGGACATAAATGGGGCATATGGTGCTAAATGGGAGAGTCTTTGGGTAGAAGGCTAATGGATGGATGGGGTCTTGGGCATTAGTACCAATTTCCCGAATTCCTCATGCCTTGTGAAAAGATTAAAGTAAAACTGCATTATTAAAATTAAAGATACAAAAGATTCAGATTTTTTTTTTATCTTGAGTTTGTACTTTAAAACTTGATTTGGAAGTAAAAAAAATATGGACTTTAGAGTTTAAAAAAGGTTTGATTGAACATTTTTAGGCTAGTCCTCGACTTCTTCACATACGTGACGCAGTGAGAAACGCGTGGAACGGATCGACAAGCGTCAAACCCGAAAGGATAACGAGAATTACGAAACGTAAAACTCAAAACAAGAGAATAATCTCTAAAAAAGACAAACTTTTATTGAATAATAACTTGATTACAAAAGAAACCTAATAATCCTATTTATAAGCTAGATTATAAAATAATTATGGAATGCAAATAAACCTAAATATATTCTAATACTAATCCTTAACTTAATAAACAAGAAAACTAAATAAATATTTAAACTAATTACTAAATATCTAATCTAAATAATTATTTAATAAAATATTTAAACATGTTAATAAACGCAATAAATCCCGGACTGATTTGATACGCGACTTGGTCAGCGATCGGCTCGCGCCGCGAGATATAGCCTCGCGCTGCGAGGTCTGGTCTGCCTTGTTGCTTGATTCTTCGTTTCTTTCGAGCCCGTTTTCCTGATTTCCGGAATTCTCTTAAAATCCTGAATACAGTTCGAACCCGATCTGTATCAGTCACCCCCACTTGAGAAGAACTCGATCTCGAGTTCCCTTGTGAAATAAACTCTGGTGGATTGGGAAGGTCTTCAACAATTGGGGCGAGATCCGGTTTGGAGAACTCAACCGTGGTCACGACGAGGTTGCCTTCGTGCCGTGGTTTGATCGAGATAGATTCTTGCGATGGCTCGATTATGAGGGGTGGTGGTTCGGTGACGACGGGGACAATTTGTTCGTCGGGTTTCTCCGATAGTTGTTCTTTCTTTTCCGGCAAGATCTCTACTTTCTCGGGCGGTTTTTCCGAGATACGTGAATTTCTATCTTTAAGGTATGATTCCCAAATACTTTTAAAATCAACGTTGACAGCGGGAACTTTGATCGGCTCTAAAGGCGGTATTTTAATCGGCTCATAATGATGGTGG
Organism: Centaurea solstitialis; assembly: GCA_030169165.1. Taxonomy (NCBI): domain Eukaryota; kingdom Viridiplantae; phylum Streptophyta; class Magnoliopsida; order Asterales; family Asteraceae; genus Centaurea; species Centaurea solstitialis. The sequence goes on from CM058046.1 coordinate 18,564,708, forward strand.
CGGTGGTGCGATATGGGTCGATTACGGGATGGCGGATAGACGGGTCTGTCTCTTTTCGGACGCCCGATGAAGAGATTGGTGAGATGGGTGGTGTTCGTGTGGAGTGTGGTGGTGATTCGAGTGGTAAGTTTGGCGTGGGCGGTGTCGACAGTCGTGGCTAGAGACGCGGAAACGACCGCGACAATTGCCTCGATGTCTGCGGGATGAATCCGAAGTGGTGGCGATGCCATCGGAAGGAAAAGAGACAGGGAGTCTGGCTCTGATACCAACTGACGCAGTGAGAAACGCGTGGAACGGATCGACAAGCGTCAAACCCGAACGGATAACGAGAATTACGAAACGTAAAACTCAAAACAAGAGAATAATCTCTAAAAAAGACAAACTTTTATTGAATAATAACTTGATTACAAAAGAAACCTAATAATCCTATTTATAAGCTAGATTATAAAATAATTATGGAATGCAAATAAACCTAAATATACTCTAATACTAATCCTTAACTTAATAAACAAGAAAACTAAATAAATATTTAAACTAATTACTAAATATCTAATCTAAATAATTATTTAATAAAATATTTAAACATGTTAATAAACGCAATAAATCCCGGACTGATTTGATACGCGACTTGGCCAGCAATCGGCTCGCGCGGCGAGATATAGCCACGCGCCGCGAGGTCTGGTCTGCCTTGTTGCTTGATTCTTCGTTTCTTTCAAGCCCGTTTTCCTGATTTCCGGAATTCTCTTAAAATCCTGAATACAGTTCGAACCCGATCTGTATCAATACGCTATGGTCCAAATTTTCGGCTTGATTAGGATTTCAGGCATAGCCTAACTCAGGCTTCGCTCTCACCAGCTTTAGGTGTGGCAGTGAAATCAAACATTAAACCTCAAGAGACACGATGCAATCTACGTTATTTATTGGACATGACTTTATTACAACAATATGTTTTCTACTAAATACTGATTGAGAATTTTAAATTCATAAAGAAGGAACAAAATAATATTTTGATGCCATGGGTATTCAAAAAAAACTATTGCGCCCCTCAAACTGGTCGAGCTAAGTAAAACTAGATAGTTTATTATGGCTTGACGCCTGGTCTTGTCTAAAAAATAATCAAACTACCTGGTACATGATGAATTCCTTCACTCACGTTGCAGCAATCTCGCCGAAAAGTCGTCTTTCTTACCTTCAAACTTGACTCTTTTAGCTAAAAACTTCTATTAGCAATGGGGATTGCTTTCTAAGGTAAATTTGCATGAAATTGTTAGAAACACGTCAAATTTGCTCAAAAACAAAGCAAACTAACCCTGAAAGTGGTCTTAGAATAACGCCAAAACCGGCTTTATCAATATGTCATGTCAGCCGCTATGGTAAACATTTAGAATACAGACAAGTATATAAACACCATCTGGCAGTATGTATACCAAAAAGAAGGTTAAAGCAAATAATAACTTTTTTTACACGTATGGGTTTTCAGACCAACTTATACACACTTAAAAAATCTCATGAAAACTTGAAACTAACAATTAGACAAATCTTATGTAGCCGTAAGAGAATTCGAGTCACCCATTTGAGAGCAAAGTCAACAAACACGAGGAATGGGCGAGTTGGGTTACCTCAAAAACTAGCAAATAATAGTTTACAAAAACAAACCTACTTGATCGAATGATCATAATAAACAAACATCCATTTTGAGGATTGAAAAAAGGAATGTATAAGTATTACACTATATGATTAATCAAGTCAGATTTACTAATATAAAATGGAAGATTGCTTAATCGATAAGAGTCATTTTCCATACATACTTACATTGTATGATTCTCAGTCACCAAAAGGACATAATTAAAATAGCTGGTAAAACTCTTTCATCCAATACATGCTAACAAGGTAAGATTCTCAATAAATCTCATGTCTTTATCAGTTTTTATAAAAGCGACAGAGAAAAACAAACGATTATCATTTTTTTTTGAACGGCAGATGACTCACGCACACGTCCCGACACAAAGTTGACGAGTTATCCGAGATCAATACGGGCAGCCGACTAATCCTCGGCAACCATGGACCGACCCGAAAGCCGACCCATGCTCAGGGCATCATCACATACTCACCCCATAAATCGAACCCGGGTAGACAGGAATGCTATCCACTGTCCCTCCCGAAAATATTACCGACCACCATGCTACTAATACATAACTTAAGAAATTACACTTTGGAGTTTAATCTCCTTTTATAAATGACTTAATTAGCATTTAACAAAGCGAACTCTAACCAACTATTCATTATTACCTAACAAGATTAAACTCCGAAGAGTTCAATCTATTTTTATGGATGGCATTTTTATCATTTGATAAAACATGTCCTAACAAACCAGGGTTTAATCTCTTTTTATAAATACCTAACAAACCATTCATTATTTTATAGCTTAACAGATTAAACTTTCGACTTATTAAATCACAAGTTTTTTGAAATAAAAACATTTATACTTGGATGATTGAGATATCTTAGCCCCCCACCCTTTTTATAATTTCAATTTGAGTCCTAATAGTCCTTTTATAACATTGGTGATAAGTATCAAGTCTATTTCAAGTCATTGTTCATCACTCATTTAAAAGAATTCTACGGACCATTTCAAAGTTTTTAAAATTCGTCTCTTGAATTATAGTTCTTTACATACCTTTACCACTTATATATAATGGGAAAATTACCGAAAAAGGTAACATAAATGTCAAAAAAATCCAATCAAGGAAACGTACATTTTTTTTTGCCGAGAAAGGACTATGCATTTGATTTTGTCAAAAAAAAGGGAATGTGACCTGATTAACTTGATGATTGCTTAGTCAGCAAGTAACCTGCTGACGTGTCTGTCCAAGTGGCAGTCCAGTCAGCATCATCAAATTGCCGAAAAAGGTAACATAAATGTCAAAAAAATCCAATTAGGGGAACGTACATTTTTTTTGCCGAGAAATGACTATGCATTTGATTTTGTCAAAAAAAAGGAATGTGGCATGATTTAACTTGATGGTTACTTAGTCAGCAGGTAACCAGGTGACGTGTTTAATTTGTCCAAGTGATAGTCTAGTTAGCACAATCACACCTTTGATCAGCGTTGATCGGAGTTGACCGCCACCACCACCCACTGCCACCACCACTCATCGTCACCCACCGCCATCGACTGCCATAGCCACGCACCGCCATCGATTGCCATCGCCACGCACCGCCACCGACTGCCACCCACCACCCATCCCCCCTCTTTCTTAGAATTCAACATCTAATTGCGTATAGATGAGGTAGGCGAGTCAAGCACCACCACCACCCACGTCCGCCGCCACCCCCCACCACCCACGTCCCCTGCCACCCACCGCCACCCGCTGCAACCCACGACTCCTCACCACCCACCGCCCCCACCACTCCCTGCCACCCACTCCCACCACCACTTACTGATTTTGCCGGAAAAGGTAACATGAATGTCTAAAAAATCCAATCAGGGGAACGTACATTTTTTTGCCGAGAAAGGACTATATATTTGATTTTGTCAAAAAATGGGGAAGAGTAACCGGTTGTACAAGTTATCGGATACTCTTTCCCTTTTTTTTGACAAAATTAAATGTATAGTCCTTTCTCGGCAAAAAAAAATGTATGTTCCCCTGATTGAATTTTTTGGACATTTATGTTACCTTTTTCGGCAATTTTCCCATATATAATTGCTTCTCATCATAAAAAAATCATGTCGTATTTCATTATTCATTTTAGTTAAATCATAAGTTTTATTTTGTTAATTGAGGGTCTCATGATCAATTTGTGTGTTTTTGCCTTAAAGAATTAAAAAAAAAAACTTCGCTAGTCTTAAGTTATGTTTGACAAAAATAAGTTAGTTTATAAGATAGTATATGTTCGGATAGACCACAAGCTACCTTATTAAAATGCTAGTTGAAGTAGCGTTTCAAAAGTTTTTTGTAATGTTTTTCAATTATACCTTTATTAATATTACTTAGTATGTCTTAAAATACCCCTTTTCGTCATTTTACATATCATAAGCTAAATTTTGCCAAACATAATTTATTTACAAGCTAGCTTATTTTTCAATAACTATTTATCAACTACTAGCTAGCTTATTAGTCAACTAGCTTATCAGCAAACCACAAGGCTGTGGCGTACTGGTTAAGGCTTGTGGGGGAAGTGGCTAGTTAACCCTTCTACCCCAGGTTCGAATCCAAGTGCATCCAGATTGTGGCCACTGGGGATTAACTCAGGACAGCATGCTTTAGCTGTTGGTGAACCTTGCCGGGATTAATCGGGGCAAAGCCTCGAATACCCTTCTAAAAAAAACTAGCTGAAACACAATGTTAGACTATGTTTGGCAAAGATAATTTGGCTTTTAACGTAGCTTATTTTGGAGGTATATGTTTGGATGAACATCAACTAGTTTATTGAAACACTAGTTGGAGTAATGCTTTAGAAGCTTTTTATAATTTTTTTAATTATATTTCTTAGGAATATTAACTATTACTAATTAAAAATAATTATATATCATTTATTATTAATAAGTATTAATTTGTAGTTATTAAAATTAGTTATAAGTAATTAACTTAATTTAATTTTACATTATGTATTAATTGTTTCCAAATGTTATTAATTTCAGTTAGTGTTTAATATGTTTAGTAAAATTTTGTTTTGAATAAATTTAAATTTATAGTATATATATCTAACACAATTAATTTTATATTCTTTTAATCAATAATCTATATCTATATATATTATATATATTAAAAGAATGTTTTTGCTGATGTCATCAAAATGAAATTGAGTGATTTCATTGGTCAATTAAACAAATTCTATCAAATGATAATGTCATAATCTATTTCCATTTTTTTTTTCAAAATTTACATACCTAAAATTGCTCATTAATTTATTAGTTTTCCTTTTATAATTTACATTTTGTATCCTTATAATTATTTGACTAAATTACTTATTGCCCCTTAGTTTTTCAATTTTCACTTTACATTCTTATCATAAAGGTAAATAATGTATATGAATTAAAACCATTTAAGTTTTTTATTTTTCTTTTTTATAAATTACACCTTATAATCGTCTCGATGATATCTTCAAAATGAGTATAATATTGAATATTTTTTTAATTTATTTATATTAGTAAATATTAAGAATAGATATAAATTAAGTTGTTTACATTTTATTACAATTCTATCGTTGATACTCTTGAAATTTAAAGATTCCTATTTTTATCTAAATTTTTTTATAGATTATTTATAAATAATAAAAGTTTATTTTATATAAAACGCTATTGTTGATGTTCTTGAAATCTAAAGATTTCATCCTTTTAATCTTACTAATTCTATATATCATTTATAAATAATAATTTTTTTTAAATCCCTACAAATCAAAAACACTATATAATTTATTTAAGAATCCCTCCCGTTTTAGAATCATTCACAAAATCCAAATCTTTCGACAAATTAAAACTCAATTGCTAATATTCTTGAAATTCAAAGATTTCATCTTTTTAATCTAACTATTTTTGTAGATTATTTATAAATTAATTTTATTTTATTTTATTTAAAATCCTACAAATCAAAACACTACACATATTTTATTTCTGAATCCCTTCAGTTTTAAAATCATATATTAAAAGAATGTTTTGCTGATTTCATCAAAATTAAATTGAGTGATTTCATTGGTCAATTAAACAAATTCTATCAAATGATGATGTCATAATCTATTTCCATTTTTTTTCCAAAATTTACATACCTAAAATTTCTCATTAATTTATTAGTTTCCCTTTTATAATTTACATTTTGTATCCTTATAATTATTTGACTAAATTACTTATTGCCCCTTAGTTTTTCAATTTTCACTTTACATTCTTATCATATTAAGGTAAATAATGTATATGAATTAAAACCATTTAAGTTTTTTATTTTTCTTTTTTATAAATTACACCCTTATAATCGTCTCGATGATACCTTCAAAATGAGTATAATATTGAATATTTTTTTAATTTATTTATATTAGTAAATATTAAGAATAGATATAAATTAAGTTGTTTACATTTTATTACAATTCTATCGTTGATACTCTTGAAATTTAAAGATTCCTATTTTTATCTAAATTTTTTTATAGATTATTTATAAATAATAAAAGTTTATTTTATATAAAATGCTATTGTTGATGTTCTTGAAATTTAAAGATTTCATCCTTTTAATCTTACTAATTCTATAGATCATTTATAAATAATAATTTTTTTAAATCCCTACAAATCAAAAACACTATATAATTTATTTCAGAATCCCTCCCGTTTTAGAATCATTCACGAAATCCAAATCTTTCGACAAAAGAATTTCAGATATTTTAACAACTATTAGATGACTAAAATATTTAATAATAAAGTAAGAGTAATTTTTTTCCATTTAAATCGTTTATTAATTAAAATTATTTTAATAAATAATAATTCTCTACTTACTCAATTTCAAAGAAAGTTTTGAATAAAAAAATGAAAGAAAAGTAATTTAGATGTTATATATATAATTTCCTAAATGGTTATGATTTCACTAAATCATTAATGTTTCTTTTATCAATTAACTAAGTCATATTTATATTGTTAATTGGATATTACGTTTGGTTTGTGGTGAATTATTTGTGAACTTTATAATGCAAATGTTAATTCTTATTAGAAACTAAAACAATATGTTTAAATCGTCCGTGTATTACACGGGCCATTAACTAGTATTATATTATTTAACTTGTTTATCATTTTTATGTTAATTAAAATATTTCATTATTTAATACGTTCAAAGTTAACATATTCTATTACTTGAAATTTTATTTTAATTACATTATTAATTTTTTTTAATTATATGGTACTATGGTAGGATATTTGTAATTGATTATTTTGTATAAGATTATTTTTTATATTAAGGTCATGGGTATCATTAATATTTCATATTTTCATATTCTTATCCTTATGCCACTTTAGCTTCATATTAGTCTTTCTCTTTCTACCAACTAAACTCTCAATTTTTACAATCTAAACTTTCAAGTGTACCACAAACATTTCATACCCTATGTTTTTATTATTATTTTGATATATATTTAAGGGAGAGAAAAAGGAAGAGAGAGCTCGGGTTGGGAGTGTTTGGAAACTCTCACCCCTATCCGCCCACCCTGTACCATAGTCTTGAATCTGCCGAACCCTCATCCCTTAACTGCTCCTTACCATGATGGCTCTGCCAAGGCTCCTTACCTTATCTGGTCCTCTTTTGTTTTGGAAAAAATAAAAACTATGTTATGAATGGCCTAATAAGCTATTTTGTCAAGCATAACTATTATTAATTGATAGCTAGTTTATTAGCTACTATCAACTAACTTATGAGATAATTTACCGAATATAATATAGTCTTACAAGATTCATACCCATAAGGCTATGCGTACAGGGAGGTAGGGATTGGTGGGTTCAAAGTCGGCAGGTTGGCGGGGTAGAGCGGCCTCTGGTGCGCCACCAGCGGGCTTAGCGGGTTGGAAGCACAAACGGTGTGGCCACACCGCTATAAACTGCTCCTTTGTTGTGTGTGTGTGTGTGTGCCTCTGTGGTGTGTATGTGAGAGGGTTGGAAGGATTTGAGTACTAATCAAAGAGGGTTCTAAAATGTTTATTGAGAGATTCGAGTACTCATAGCCTAATATCTGAAAAGAATATCCAAAAAAGAAAACTTATTACCAAATGAGTTAACCTACAAAATTATCTAACCATAAAGTTGGATGTATGATTAGGATTATTTGGACGTGCATTAATTAAGGGTAATTCCTTTGAAAAAGGTGGGTTTGGAGCCAACGAGTCAAAATCAAGAAATACATCATGTGAATCTGGTCAAACCTTGGCAGTTGGCACCACCCCCAATTTTAAATTTGAACCAGATTTGATCTCCCTTTGCTCGTTAAAATATTTTAAATCTAAATAATTACACCCATTTTCCAACTGTTCATTCATCATATTTAATATTTATTTTCAAATCCTAATACAAATAAGCATTAAATTTGTTAATCTAATTTAATATATATCTTTCTTTATCATTGAATCTTACGTATTTAATTAACATCCAACCAATATTGCTTTAAAATTTAAATCAACCACCACCAAGTGACATATACTATCTAATTCATAATTAAAAACACAATATTTAGGCTTGGTTTGGCAACCATAAGCTAGCTGATAAGCTAGCTGATAAGCTAGCTTATAAGCTAGTCCATCCAAACATGTACCAAGAAGCTAGCTTATCAGTTAGCTTATAAGCTAGCTTTTTGAAACGCTACTTTGAGTAGCTTATGAGAAGCTTATTGTAGCTTTTTCCAATTATACCCTTATTAATATTAATTATTAAATTCAAATGTACCCTGTTTGGTCATTTTACATACTCATAAGCTAGTTTTTGCCAAACATAATTTGTTCAACAGCTAGCTTATCAGCTACTAGCAAGCTTATCAATCAACAGCTAGCTTATCAGCTATCCGCTAGCTTATCAGCTACCAGCTAGCTTATAAGCTACGCTTGCCAAACATAGCCTTAGTTTAATACACTATTTCTGTCTTATTGTATTTCATTATTTTCATTAATCATAGCCACTAACATTTAGATTGTGTTTAGCAAAAATAAGCTAGCTTATAAACTACTTTATTCAAACATATACCATGAACTAGCTTTTTAAAACGTTACTTTGAGTAACTTTTTAGAAGATTTTTATAGCTTTTTATAGTTTTTTCAATTATACCCTTATTAATCTTAGTTACTAAATTCAAATATATCTTTTTTAGGCATAAACTAGTTTTTATTAAATATAAATTTTTTTATAAGCTAGCTTATTAGCTATTAACTAGCTTATCAATTAACAACTAATTTATCAGTAAGTTTACCAACAACAGTTTTATAGCTTAGAGATCTTAAATATATTAATTGTAGCTGTTTTTATAATCAAACATATATTTAATCCATTAGTGTAAGTATTACTACTACATTTTATGGAAAGAAGAAGAAAGAAAGAATATTAAATATGAAAGGATAAAACAAGGTAACGTGTCAGAAAATAAGTGGAGGAAAGTGGGGTGCGTCTTGGACCGGGCACAAAAGTTTCAGTCAAACAAAAGACCAGATATGGCCCAACCCCAGTACAGTCAAACCAACACACTGTCATGGTCAAGCTGTTCCCCCCTTTTATTTATTTATTTATTTAAAAAAAAAAAATTGGAGTATAAAATAAAGACACACAAAAACCCTGGACCCCACACCTTCCAACTTTTATCACTGTATAATATTCCTTTATATTTCCTTTATTTTCACCTCCACCCCTATACTTTCTCATATTGACAAAACCGGCCACTTTGGTGTGAAACCTCTATATTTGTTATTCCCCTAAATTAACAGTAAGGATGTTTTCTAATGTCTTCTTAATGGTTTTGAGTTTAAACTCCATTTTATGTGCTTAAGGGTGTTTTATGCAAATATGGTGTAGAAATAGTGGATGAGTTTTTGAGTTTGAAGAGAATCATTGTTTAGATCAAGAAAAATAGAATAGGATATTTGAATAGAATTTTAAATTTTATATTGATTTAATTAAAATCAAATAACAGGTATATACCGTTGGAAATGATGCTTGATACTATCAAACGAATAACCCGTCTTGTAAAGGATATAATTCTCTGCACTATGTGAGTAAAATATATAAATTAGATTATCATTGTCTACAAAGAGACAAAACCTATCGATGGTGCTAGGGGTTATTTATTTACTAGAAGTAGGTAGTAACAAGTTAAACATGTAACAACAATATTCACATGGAATCTTCAATGAATCCAAAAATAACAGAGAAACTTGTCACCACCAAATTTCGTGTCGATAATCTAAATAGCTTTAACGACAACCGATACATATTATTCCACCATCAATCAATATTTATCTACCTTTCGATGATAAACTAATAAAAGAAAACTTTAATTCAGTAAAATCAACAACACGAACTTATAAGTTATAACGATGCAAGTAGAATTTTATTAGTAATGTTGAAAAGGGAAGGTGTGTGGTAATGTAATGTAAATAATGAAAGTGGAAGGGTGAGTAATGAAAGTTGGTTTTGAAGAATATTTAGCACACTTGACATTGAGATGTGTTATCTGGAAGGGTGTTTCGAGATATTCTCACTTTTTTACTGCCTTGGTTCGTGCGGGCTGGCTTAACCCACTCCTCGTGCGCCGTTACTGTTGACGACTTGACTACTATATTAGCCGGCCTTCCCACGTGCACCTCCTGCGAAATTACTATTTTACCCTTACTTTATTATCTTAAAATTAATCACCATTTTTAATTAAGAGATTACCATCAAATGGAAACATGATTAAGTTAAGTTTTTTTTTTTAAGCTTAATACGTTTGATGAAATGATTCAGGAGGTGTTTGGTTGGGGGTATTGCAGGGTCAGGAATGAGAATGATAATGAAAATTACTGCTTGGTTTGATATTATACAATGAAATCATTTCTGCATATCCATTAATTTTCATTCCTGAGCAAATTGGGGGGAATGAAAATTTTCTTTGTACTCGGTTCTTTTTTTTTTCATATGTCATTCCATCTTTTGATGTTAAATGGAACATCTATCGTATTGTTAAAGTGGAGAATTTTTTTTAGTATGAATCAATTTTTCATTGATTATAGTGGGTTAACCAAGCAGCATCAATACAATGCTCATTTTCACCATTCTCCTGTATTCCCATTTTCATTCCCGTTTCCATTCCCTAAAATGAACCAAGCACCCCCTCAATTTTTATAAAGCTTGAATAAAAACATAACAAAGTAGCTTATAATAACCTAACTTAGTTTTTGCATATATATTTGGATGAACAAAAACTAGCTTATAAGATAGTTTTATAAAAAGTTATCGGAGTTTTTTGTAATATTTTTCAATTATACATTTATTAATATTAATTATTATGTCATAATATATCATTTTTAGTCATTTTACTGTGCATAAGCTAGTTTTATGAAAATTTACTTGAAGCTAGCATTTTGGAGTTTTTTTGTAACATTTTTCAATTATACCTTTATTAATACTAATTATTATATCATAATATACCATTTTTGATCATTTTACATACCCGTAAACTAATTTCTATCAAACATAATTTGTTCATCAATTAACTTATCAGTAAACAGTTGATTTATGAGCTACCAGCTAGCTTATTAGTTAGTTGGTGAGATACACTCTTTGTAAAATCGTGTATAGCGGGATTTATATAGATAGAAAAAAAAGCATGGTGAGGGTTAAATATGTCATTTAACAACCGGATGAGAGTTTGAAAGTGAAGTTAGGATGAACACGTGCGGAGCGGGTTAAAGGGCTGGTTTACCGGACCCTCCATTCGGGTTGAAGTAAAATAAAAGGAAAAGATATCCTTGATCTAATAAATAAAATAAAATAAATAAATCTTTGAAGAATAGAATAGAAATTGGCCCAAAAGCAGAGCTCCAAAGGGGGAAGGCTTCAATCCCTTCTTCTCTCTACTCTCTCTCTCATCTCTGATTTATGTGTTTCTTTATCGGGTACTTGTCCATAATTCAGTCTCAAATCTTTTCAATACTTCAATCTCTTCTTCCAATCTTTGATAATTTATTTGGAAATCCACTTTTCGATTGATTCTTTTTCTTTTTTATTTTTAACCCTTTACTTTAAAAAAAAAGTATATATGGATCTTTGTGTGGTCTAATTATTTATTCATTGACTGTTCCGCTATTGGTTTCATGATTCAAACCTTTTAAAGCTTTCTTTGAATACGACGTGAAACACTTTGATTTTTGGGAAAAAAAATTGATTCATTATTGTTATTATTATTTTTCATTCATTTCTCTCTCTATCTATCTATCATTTTTGTTGTGATGGTGATGAGTCTTTTGACCAAAGAAAAAGGAGAGATTTCAGTTAAAGTGAATCAGACTCTATTACAAGAAAAACACCCACATTTCTTTTGAGTGATTTTCAATCAAAGATGTGGAATTTCTTTGATGTAATGTGCTGCTGCTGCTATTGAAAGGTGATTCATTTTTTTTTTTTACTTTATTCTAAGGGTTGCACACCAAGTGTTTGTGAAAATGCCTGTGTTTTCTTCCAAGAGATTTGGGGTTGATGGGCAGGTTCTAGATCTAGATACTGCTGTGAAAGATGGGGTTTTGGGTGGTGGAGTCGGGTTTGGTGGTGGGTTTGCTGAGAAATTGGATCTCAGCAAGATGATTGAAGAGCTGGATCTACCCGATGTTCCATCTGTGTTCATTTGCCCGATTTCGCTCGAACCCATGGAGGACCCGGTTACCCTTTGCACGGGTCAGACCTACGAGCGATCCAACATCTTGAAATGGTTCAGTTTGGGTCATTTCACCTGCCCCACCACGATGCAAGAGCTTTGGGATGATTCTGTCACCCCAAACAAGACGCTTCACCAGTTGATCCACACTTGGTTTTCCCAAAAGTACTTGCAAATGAAGAAGAGATCGGAAGACGTCCAAGGGAACGCGTCGGATATCTTGGATACCCTTAAGAAGGTCAAGGGCCAGGCCCGGGTTCAGTCGCTGAAGGAGCTCCGGCGGGTGATCACCGATCACGCCACCGCTCGAAAGACGGTGGTCGATAAGGGGGGAGTGGGGCTTCTCTCGTCGCTTTTGGGTCCTTACACCTCTCACGCAATCGGGTCCGAGGTGGTTTCGATTCTTGTTAATTTGAGTCTTGATTCGAGTTCGAGATTGAACCTGATGCAGCCTGCGAAGATCTCGTTGGTGGTGGACATGTTAAACGAGGGTTCGATCGAGACCAAGATCAATTGCACCAAATTGATTCAAATCTTGATGGAAGAGGAGGATTTTCAAGTGGAAGTTGTGTCTAGCCATAGTTTATTGGTTGCTTTGATGAGGCTTGTTAGAGATAAAAGACACCCAAGTGGGAATTTACCAGGATTGACCCTGCTTAAATCCATTTGTTCACATAAACAAGTGAGAATCTTGATTGTCAGCATTGGGGCTGTTCCGCAATTGGTCGGATTACTGCCCGGATTGAATCCCGAATGTTTGGAATTAGCATTGTTCATACTTGATGCTGTTTCGACCATAAAAGAAGGTAAGCTTGCGTTAAGCAGCTGTCCAAGCACCATACCGAATATGGTTAGAGTCTTGATGAGAGTGTCTGAAAGCTGTACACAGCTCGCTTTATCGATTCTTTGGTCAATTTGCAAGCTTTCCCCCGAGGAATACTCGTCGATCGCCGTGGATGTGGGGCTCGCGGCAAAACTACTTCTCGTGATTCAAAGTGGTTGCGATCCATTACTAAAACAGCGATCAGCGGAACTCTTGAAGCTCTGCAGCTTAAACTACACAGATTCGATCTTTATCTCGAAATGCAAGCTTACAAGAACGATTCGATGAAATTAAGCATACGTTATTGAAACGAGGGATTGATTGATTGATTCCGAATTCGTGTAAATAGTTGATTAGCTTCGATTTGGAGCGAAAGAGGGTGGAGAAGAAAGGAAGAGGTCAAGATTGGGGTTTGCAATCACACAAATTGTAATTGACCAGTGCTTGCTATGGCTCCATTCAGTTTCTTGTTTTTGATTCTTTTTCATTAGGATCACAGGAGTCTCCAAATGTTCTTTTGGCTTTGTGGAATTACCAAGAGTAAAAAAAAAATCATCTTTTTTTGTCCATTTGAAATATCTCTTCAATTTTGGAATATATATAATGTATTTGTTTTTGAGGGGTGTATAGTATAAGTATAGTATGGATGTGAGTTAAAATCTAGTGAAGGAAAGGAGTCAATAATTGGAATGGAGCATGGAGGAAGAAGGGCCATTGTGTCTTTTTTTTTGACATTTTGCAGGAAAAGGATGTGGAATGGACCCATCAAAATACTCATACTTCAAATCACTCATCACTTTGGAAATGAATAGATAGTTGACACTGTGACTCAATAATACCCACCACCTTGCATTCAACTGTTGTTGTGACCCATGTTACTTGTCTGAACAGTATTTTTCAATAACAAGTCAAAATAAGTACGTTTTTTTTTAACTACAAGCTAACACAAGTTCTCGGAGCATCCGGGATTCAATTACGTTTTAAACTAAATAAAAATAAGTCACGTAATTGAACTTCATGTTCGGTTTTATCGGATAAGTACAGTTTCTTAACGGGTCATCTTAATGTTTTATAATGGTAACATGATATAAAAATATGAGACTTCAAAGTACCACAGTATTCAGTTGAATGAATAGAATTAGTTCACTTTTTTTGAAATTTTATAATCATTTATATAGAACTATAGAAGTAAATTAGTTTTTGTAAAATGTATAAATTAAAGTTGATGAACTATAAAAAAGTGTAAATAATAATGGGTTAATTACATGGGTGTGTATCGAACTTGTCACGTTTTTTCATTGTATGTATCCAACTTTTAAAATTGTCATTGTATGTATCGAACTTGCTAAAATTTGTCATTGTATGTATGTTACCTGCTTAGAAGGTAAACCGATACATACAATGGCAAAGTTTAGCAAGTTCGATACATACAATGGCAAAGTTTAGCAAATTCGATACATACAATGGTTACGAAAGCTAAACTTTGCCATTGTATGTATGTTGCCATTGACCGGTTACCTGCTTAGAAGGTAAACCGATACATACAATGGCAAAGTTTAGCAAGTTCGATACATACAATAACAATTTTAAAAGTTGAGTACATACAATGAAAAAACGTGACAAGTTCGATACACACCCATGTAATTAACCCAATAATAATTGTACATTTTTTACAAGTCTTAGTCAGAGAAGACGACACTTCCATCCAAAAGGGAAGAGTGTGGCCACCTTGTCACCCATTGCTTCTACATAACATGTGCAAGGTTACATCTTTGCATACCACCAACACATGTATGCATTTCCTTTGTATTTTTCTTAAATGCATGTGGTCATGGATTTTAAGTTTATCTTATACCTATTGATGATAACCAAAGGACTAAGTGTGTCAACTTGGGAAAGTAAACATGTGTTAAGGGGTTAAGATGCCATTAGTTGTAAATGACACACTCCGATGGAAAGAGGATTAAACGAGTTTGAAAAGAGTCGTGCGATGTCAAGAGCTAATTGGAAGGCAATTTGAGATGTGATACTTAATCTCATAGGTAGTTCACTATCTACAAAAATTTGATCCAAAATTTCTCAATCGCTCTCTCTTTCTCTTCTCAATATTCAAAGGAAGTTCAAAAGAAAGCATCAATTTGGTGGTGGAAGGGTGTAACTCCCCAAAATTGGAGGTAACAAAAACTTTTCAATCAAGAAAATGGTATAACAAGTACGCCATAGCGTGAGCTATTCCCAAAAAGGGGTAACGTAATGTCGGTATAATTACATGTTTGTAATTTAATTCCAGAGCATTAACAATAACCAAGCTAATCTACTCCCTATCTAGTAAAGAGATTACAAAAGGGTTATCGTTCTAATAATCGCCAAAAGGTCAATAAGACCGGTCTCTCAACATGCCCCGAGCTCACTCTAAGCCAACCACCTACTTGGAAGCGGTGCCACTAGCACCTGAGATACACATCGACACCAAACAAGTGTTAGGCCAGAAAGCCTAGTGATTTGTACCAAGCATTTAACAATAAATGAAAGCACATAAATGAACATAATAATGGTATGCTTTTATTGTTTATCTTTTATCTTTGGAAACCATGGGAGCGACCCACTTCCACCAAGCAAGTTACACCTCAGAGTCGAGACACCTCGTTGTCATCCTCATACGAAGACCTGAATTGACAACCCCAGAGGCCAGGCACATTCGCGGCCACACGAATGGCGAGGGACATAGGTGCACACCTTTTGACTAGTGCCATCCAAGACCGAGTCGAACTTGTGTAAACTTGAAAGTGCACACCTTTTGACTAGTGCCACTTGATAACAATTTCATTCCAATTATCGACGTAGGTGCACACCTTTTGACTAGTGTCACTTTGTCCAATTCATGGCTATTATTTCCCGGTAGAGTCTAGTTACCTCTACGTTTTACATCATGTCATTTATCATCAATAATCCAATCTTTCACAGGTTATAGCATGGCATACACAAGTCCACAAGCCTCATCATCATAATAGGCACCACATAGCATTCAAGGATTTATTCACACAATGTGAGTACATCATATCCTACTCAATTAGAATCATATCATCTCATAATATCAAGTATTCATGACTTTTCCATAATTTATCAATTTACACATTCCATCCTAAAATACAACTCATTGCATAAATCATGAATGGCATGTTAAATAAGCAAAATGATGTGTACCTAGTTTTAACAAAAGGTTTAGAAACTCACCTTGGGGTTATAGAATCAAAAGTCCCAAATCTTACCCAAACCCTAGTTGGATGATTTATGGAGATTACCTAAATTGGTACAAAATCAAACCCTAGATCAGCTTATGATTTCTTTATACAAGCCAAGATCACACCAACAAGTAGTTAGAACTTACCAACTAGGTTTTAAACTCAAAACCTAGAAAATGTTAAACCCTAGTTCTTGAGGAGAATGAGATATTGAGAGGAAGAAGAGGCTTGTCCAACACTTGCGAAGTATCCTAGAAGCACAATAAATGTTATTGATTACAAGCTCTAAAGCAAGCATTAAATGGGGGTGAAATGGAGTGGAAAAGAGTAGAAATCGCACCTTAACTATGTATAAATCGTACCTAGAAGTTGGAAGTGGAGTGTGGTGAGAAAATAGGTTGAAAAGGTGTATTTAAGCAAGCTGGTACACGCGGGCTATAGTGCCATGCGATTGTGCCACTGGCACAATCGCAGAAAGGGCCTTGGCTATTGTGACATGCGATTGTGCCACTGGCACAATAGCGGAGAGTGTACCGAGCTGGAAGCTAAAATTTTCCAACTTTGGGTTGAAGCGCAAAAGAAAGAGTTTCATAAAATGGCTTACTAATAAATATGAGACCGAAATTTTAGGGACAAACAAAAGTGTGAGACAAGAGAGGCGAGATTCTTATTTACGAAAAGTACGGGTGTTACAAAAGGCATGAAGGTAGGATAATAGTTAGAGTTCTTTAAGTGCCTAGAGTTTTTAGTATCAATCTTTCTAATGATGAATTAGGGCATGTTTGGTTGCTTTTATAATCAAGTCATGTATGGATAAAACATGTTTGTACGGATTAATTTGTCTGTATTGGATAGATATCTTGTTTGAAAATATTTCTTTTTTCATATATGAATGGACATGTTTTTTTTAATGGAAGGGAAAAGTTTAATAAAAACTTGATTTTTTTTGCATAATCTCTTCTTAGAAGCTTATTGAATAATAGATAACATTATATAGAATATATGATCTATTATCTTTGCTAAGATAATGAATGAAAGTTAAAATACACTTTGGCTTGTAATTAATAAATGGTTACAAAGGAACCTTTTGAGTCTTTGACTATGATGTAATATTGTATGCCAATGGCCAATATAATAAAACACTAGCAAAGTAATATTTAAATAAAAATATGAACAATATATTATAAATTAATATGCATGTTGATTTTGTTTAATCACATATATACACAAATCAGATTAATATAACAAGTGTTTAATAGTTTATATCATTTATTACTTTACACGAAAGATGTTATCAAGGTTTTTAAAAGAAGGAACTAAAGGACTTTTAACATTTTTAAGTTTTGTAAGGCTATCAGTATCTCAATCCTTCCAATCCTTCCAATTTAACTGTCACATCAGCTCCACATCAGCTTTTCTTCAACCCTCTGCAACCCTCTACAACCCATATCCCAACCCTCTGCAACCCTCTACAACCCATACACAAGACACGCACAACACACACCAAAGCGGTGTGGCCAACCCGCATCTCCTCCAGCCCGCCGAGCATCATTGCTGCGTACCGCAGCCCGCTCAGCCCGCTGAGACCCGCGGGCTCGAGCCCGCTCAGCCAGGGCATGCAATACGCATAGCCTAACGAAAGAAAAAGAAAGGATTTTGAGAGATATTTTTTTTTCTTTTAAAAGTTTTTTTTTTTATTATAAAAATGGTTTTTTTTTTTTTCTTTTAAAAGTTATTTTTTTTATTATAAAAATGGTATAATTTAGAGGGATAACTTATTCCATTCATTTCTTTTCCTTTCCTTCCGTTTATCTTCTTTTTTCTTAATTTTAAACTTGAGAATAGAAGGTAACGGTGCATTTAGTTTACCTTTTTAAATAGTGAAACTTAAGAGTAAATAATGATAATAAGGTAAAGTTATAGGGGTAAAAACAATTATTTCTTTTTCAAAGAAACATTAGGGTTTATTATTTCACGGCAACATTCTTCCAAACGAGGGAAAGAGCAGAGTGTAGGCCGCTGTTCTTCGCCGGAACAACCACTACAGGTAACCAATTATTCCTCCTTCTCTCGTTTATACGATTTCTTAGTTTTCTGCAAAAACTTGTGACTATGATATGCTTTTCCAATTAAACGTTGTTTTTGTTTAAAATTTATTGACAAAAAAGGTAGAAATGGGATCTTTGAGACAGGTAAGTAGAGTGGTCTTTGGTACATTGGGGATCATTCAAAGGAAATTATCATGATTATTATTAGAGTGCATATAAATACAATCCAAATATTTGTTACAAACTACAAACTAGTGATCATATGTTGACAACAACGATGTGAAACGCTCCGTGTGGTTTCATATATATAGAGGGCACATGCATATCGGTATAAAAGTTGCACATAGAAACACACCCACAAATATGGACAAAACATGTGAAACTATAAGAATTATAGCTTAAAATCAAGCTCATTGAATGATTTGAATTTGTTTGTAAAAGTTTGTGACAAGTATTGGGTCTGTAGAATGCCTATGGCTACACAGTCAAATATATACATATAGGCATAGGTCGTGTGAGCAGTTGAGTTAACAGTAAGAAGCATGAGAAGTAGATCAATTCTAATCTCATGCCCTCCCATGAATTGCGCTTTAGAAGGGGATTAATCCGCTGCATCTTATCTCTGTGCATCTATTTCTCATCAAACGGTGAATAATCACTTCTCACCAACTATAGCACTTCTCACCGGAACACCACCCTATACATTTATTGGAATATTCTTAGAACTTTCTCATGGGCAGTCTTTTGTTATTATAGGGATCTTAAAGAAGGGGATATTGACCAAAAATAGCCATATCTCCCCAAACTTTTAGCTACCTATTCAATAGAATTCCTATCTTAGGGGCCATTTAATTAAATACTTACCCGCTAAGTGCTTACCGGTAAAATTGGACACTATCACCTACCATATCGGATAGTATTTTAGTCTCTTAAAATGGTATCGTACGCAACAATATACCCGGTACGCTCTTACCGGGTTAAAGTTGTCGATCTCACTTACCAGGTAAGACACTTGGTTCATGTCTTCGCTCTTACCAGGTAAGATTCTAGTCCTTGTTATGTTCATCCGGAAAGGTAAATTGATCCGGTAAGCACTTACCGGGTAAGCGTCAAGTAAACGGCCCCTTAGTCAGAGTTTATGCAAATGCCTTGCACATTTATGGGAATTCAAAATTTTCTTTTGCTCAAATTTGTGTAAGGATCCACATTTGTGTAAAGAATTTTCATAAGGATCCCCATTTGCTCTAAGAATTTGAGCAAGGATCTCCATTTGTGTAAAACTTTTTTTTCCCTTTTTTTTAATGTGAAAATAGTTTTTACGCAAATGCTTAAAGTATTTCTATAAACTCTGTCTAAAATGAGAATTCGGTTTTAAAAGTAGCTAAAAAGTGAAGTTGGTTGGGAGAATGCCTATTTGGTCAATTTTACCTTAAAGAATCAACTACTTTTGCTTTTTGTTTACTGGGGGAGTAAAATGCTGATCTGAACTTGAACAGCCATCTCTTAAATCTTGTATGAAATAGTTATATCAATCCAGAAAGTTATGACTTCAACATTTTGTTTTTTCTATTAGAAATTTGTATGGTGGCTATTTTCCATCTTTTTTGCTTCATTATGTCTTATCTTGGTCAAGGTGTTACGATCTTGGTTAAACCTTTTTGTACCCACTTATTTGTATTTATGAACACTTACAATTCTTCTTCTGATGTTCTGTTTATATAATTACTTTTAGTTTGAGATAAACCAACCATCAGGGCTAAAGAATGGGTCGTGTGCGTACCAAGACTGTTAAAAAAATCCTCTAGGGTAGTGATCGAGAGGTATTACGGGAAGATGACTCTGGACTTCCACACGAACAAAAAGATTTTGGAGGAAGTTGCCATCATTCCATCAAAGCGTCTTAGGAACAAGATTGCGGGTTTCTCTACTCACCTGATGAAGCGCATCCAGAAGGGTCCAGTGAGGGGCATCTCCTTGAAGCTCCAAGAGGAGGAAAGGGAGCGTCGCATGGACTTTGTGCCCGATGAATCTGCCATTAAGACGGATCTGATTGAGGTTGATAAGGAGACCATTGAAATGCTCACTGCCCTTGGCATGGCTGATCTCCCTGGGGTTGTTAAGGCATCTGTTGAACCACAGGCTTTGCCATCACTCCCTGCTTTTGGTAGGGGTGGTGCTCCAAGGAGATATTGAAGAACATTTTTAGGGTAATCTCCATTTTATTCGATAATATTCTCGCATTAGTTATTTTAGTCATGCCTTGTTCTTTTTCATTTCAATTGGGATTGAGCTTGAGCTTGAATATTTTTTTGAGTTATTGAGTCAAGCTTGATGCTCGGGTTCATACTTGCGACTGCTTAATTCGTTTAATGGATTGTGGACTCTAGGTTGATAATCTTTATATTTCTATTGAATGATCTGTGAGCGTTTGAGCATTTTTGGTTCGAAAAAGTGTATGCACAAATGATTCGGTTGAATTCTACTCGGAAACTTTTATCGAGTTTTTTTGAACGAGCTACATCGAACATTAGTCTTATGAACTATGGTTTGTTGACCTAAACAAGTATTATTTTGTGTTTGAGATCGAGTATGAGTTTTGAGATATACTAAGGTCCACTTTGACTATGGCAAAATTAAACCACAAGGCTTGTGGCGTAGCGATAAGACCTGTGGGGGATGTGGATTGTATCCCATTCACCCCAGGTTCAAATCCCTTCGTGCACATCTTGTGGCCAGGTTTAGTCTCAGACGACCGAATTTTCAGTTTCAAATTGTCAAGGATGTAATCTAGGCGAAACCTAGATGAACCTTATAAAAAAATAATGTAGAATTAGTTTTGCCTTCATTTGTTATTTTCTGAAAGGGAAAAATAAGTCAAAATTAATATTAGTTCAAACTAAGTTTATTTCCAATTAGTGTATAGCAGACATTGGGTTATTCTACTTTTTACATATTTTATCTAATAAACGAATTTTCAGCTTATATGCCGTGGTTGGTTTTGATTAAGGGTGTTCATCGGTTGATATAAGGAGATCCAATCATCCATTAAATGTTGGATTTTTTCAACCGAACCAATGCAATTATCCATTGGATGTTGGATTTTGTCAATTCAATGGATTATTGGTTTGGTTCCATTCATTGGATATTTTTATTGACTACCATTGGATTCAATTGATATTAATCGGATCCATTCAACATCCAATGAATAATATGATCAGATTCATCCAATGTTTTAAATCCAATCTACAATAATTCATATAATAATCCATGATGTTTAATTCCATAATTTGTATATTAATTATTTGTATTTTATAATATTGTAACCGGATGATTATTGGATTGTAACTGGACGGGTAATGGATGGATTACAGGATGAGCATTGGATGAATATTGATAGATCGATCGGTTTTTAATTGGATTAGTTTGGTCAGTTTCCTATCGGTTTTGGATTGCCATCTAATAACCAAACCAGTCCAATTGGATATTGACTTCGTTCATCCGATCCGATGCAACTACAATTGGATATCTAATCATTTTGGATCGGTTGTAATTGGATGGATTGACTTTCTACACATTCCTAATTTTGATGTAATTTTTTGTAAGAAAGATTATAATATAATATAGTCATCCGTTGAAATAGGTATGAAATAAAGAAATAAATACTAGGTACATTTATTAAGAAAACATTTTACAAACTCCCTCACATTTTAAGGCTATCAGTATCTGAGCCTTATCCGGTCCCTCTAAACCATTCCAAGAACATTGAGTTCGTATCAAAGGCTGCTAATGCCTCCAAGCCCACCCGCCTAGCCCCAACAACTGTTATGCATAGCCTTATATGGTTTAAAATTTAAAAAAGAGAAGTTATATTTCTTTTTATCTTTCTAACTTATTTATTCTTTTACTCACTTCATCATTTGATAAATGTTAAAATTTAAGAAGAATACGAGGAAAGAGAATGGTAAGAGGATGGATAGGCTACGAGGAAATATAATTTTTTCTTTAAAAAATAAAAAATTCGTTTATTTTGACAAAGAATGTTATAATTTTCTGTCCTTGACCCATCATTCGTAGCGTGAAAGAGTCAAGTCGAAGTCACTGAACCGACCAATGTTCTCCGACTTGACTTGACGTATACTCACCGCCACCGCCGATCGCCGGTGGAATTTCCAATTCTACAATGTCATGGTTCGCTCGTTCCATTGCCAACACCTTCAAACTAGACGACGATGACCACCCTGTGAACGACGGAAAACACCAACTACAAGCTGACGACGATAATTTGCCACAATCTCCACGACAAGGTGTGAAAGAAGACCTATCAGAGATCACCACAACCCTAACTCGTCAACTCAGGGGCGTCGCTTCATTCCTTGCCCCTTCTAGTCACCCATCGGAGGAGAAGTCCGATCCGGAAGCGATATCTGGAATACGCAGAGATTTTGCCGAGATCGGGGGGAAGTTCCGTACTGGAATTTCTAAGCTGTCTAACAATATAGATGTCTCGGAGATCACCAAAATTGCTTCCAATTTTCTTCAAATGGAGTCGGATGATGAAGATTCAACTGATGATGATGATGATGGTGCCGTTGGCGTTACGGATGAGGTTGTGGCTTTTGCTACTCAAATCGCAATGCACCCTAAGACTTGGTTGGATTTTCCTTTACTCCAGGATGATGAAGGTAAAACAACAAATTCGAATTTCAAATGTACCATTAATGATTTAATTGGATGTATCTTAGAACATTTATTGCTTGAGAAACGGTATAATTTGTTGAAATCTGATTGCAATTTACTTATAATAGTCAGAGCATATTGGTCCATTTACTGATTATACCAGAAAGGATTGGTTTTTGTTGATGCTAATTTTGCTTTTTAATTGCTAATTGAACAACTTAATTTATAGAAAACAAGCTAATGCTTCATTTGTCCCTTAATATCTATCTATGAGAACCATGTTTGAAAGTGCAAATCCAACAAATATACTCACACAATCTTCTCACCTTTGGTCAGATTTGAAAATCTGACCTCTTGGGAGGTTGAATATCTGAATACCGCCAGGTCAAAGGCCCTTTGATATGAGAACCATGCCTTTTTTAATCTTTCTGCATGTTAAGTATTGGAGTTTTCAAAGTCATCTACTATGGAATATCCTATCATATGAATGTGTGCTTGCTTTTTTCTTTTACTCCAGATTTTGAGCTATCTGATGCCCAGCAAGAGCATGCTTTGGCCGTTGAACGTTTAGCGCCAAGATTGGGTGCACTTAGGATTGAGCTCTGCCCTGGTTATATGAGTGAGAGTTCCTTTTGGAAGATATATTTTGTACTTCTGCATCCTAGGTTTGAACGCCATGCTGCTGAACTTCTTTCAACACCAAAGGTAAGCAATGCTGACTTCTTTCTTTTTGTCTTATCAGATTAAGTTTTGAATTCCATTATTTCTGAGAGATTCTAGCACTTACGCCTGGTCTTGTGGATATTGTTATCCCAACAAATCTCTAGCATAAATCTTCCAAATTTTTATGCTGGTTACACAAGTGATATGATTTGTATCGTTCGTTTATGTTGTGTGCCGGATTTTACTTGGCCTTATAGTTCCAGATAAATTTTAGAGTATAAAAGCTTTCCTATTTCCTAGCCTAGTAGAATAACTATACTTGTAGCTTTCCGGCTTTCCGACTTGTATGCTTATGCTGCTTATGATGTTCGCATTTCACATCTCTCAACTCTGCTAACTAATGTTGCCGGACAGAAAAAGACACATATGGTGAATTCACTTTAACAATATTTAAATTTTGGATCAGACACTTGCTCATCTAATCAGATCCTCTGTGAAGGAGCTTTACTTGAATTTGCAGTTGTTGAATTTGAGCTTGACACAGCCACATGCTATCACGCAATACATATTTTCTAATGTGGCATCTTATCTCTGCCTAAACCTAAACATTTTTGGTGTGTTCTGTCCCCTTTTGCAAGTGACACTTTGGCACAACTGATCTTCTCATTTTCTGGCCTTACATCTTGTCATGCTCAATAAGGGAAGCTGAACCTTACAGCAGTAACAGCTCATTAATGGAGGTTTTCTTATGAAAGTTTAGATGTACTAGTTGCTGGTGGAGTTTGTGGGTGTGTTTGCCTTCAAATAAGGTGCTTATCTTAGATCTCTTTGCTATTGGATAATGGCCATAAGCTAGGTATCTTTTTGTTCTATTGCATATATCTTGTTGCAATCGAACTACATGTTGTTTGTTCCACCTCAACCTTGATTTGTGAAGCCTTAACACTTTGGAGCCTTTTAAAAGATTAACTCAAGACTGCTGGTTACCTTGATCAGCTAGGAACCACATCATCCATCTATCATGCGACCTAGTGTCGGTATGGTGCCAAGTCATTTGCAGGTTGTGATGTAAATCGTTTTATATGTGTAAATACTACTACCATAATGTTGATTAAAAGCATAATAGTATTGAAGAACACTGAACACCACTACCTACCATCAAAGCACAGACAAATACATTATACTTGTATTATAAAAGGCAAAACTGTCAAATTGGCTGGAGTTTTGATATTTTGACCAAGTTTAACCAACAGTTCTCTCTTAAAATCCCAAACTAGTCGCTTTCAGCTTGCTAAGTATAATAAGTTCAGATAAATTTGAGCATATATGAGAGAACAAGTCGTTAATGTTAGCTTTATAAAAGCCTGGAGTAAAACAATGATTTCCTATATTCTTAGCTTAATCAAGACCCTTGTTGTAAAGAAAGTTTTAGGCGGTGTAGAATGTTTTGGGAAGTAATGAAATCTCTCGATGAGATTGAGATAGAGGAATTGGAATAGAATCCAATCAAGTTTTTGACCATGTGTTTGGTTGGTTGGAAATGAAATTGAATTTGTCAAAGCAATTTGGAATTTGTCTATATTGCAGTTTTGGAATTGGAATGAGATAATGATAAATTACCAAAATACCCCTTTATGATATTTTTTCTAATTTGTGATTCAATTATAATTATTAGTAAAATCATTAATTATTTTAGGGTACTTTTGTCTTTTCATAACTTTACCTTATTCAATTCCAAGCAAAAAACCATGGAATGAACATGTCATCCAACTAGTGGAATCTACTAATTCCATTGGAAGTGAATTAATTTCACTTTGCAAAACTAAGACGACATAAAAACGAAGTCAACGGAATTGGTAAGTCTTTGGTGAATATATAGTTACAACGCTGTTATTAGATTCCATGACTACCTTTGTGTTGTCTATAGTATGAATCCATGACATGCCTATTCTTCATTTCTTTGACCCCATATCCAATCCTTAGCATACAAACTATGAAATACAAATGTGAAATGAAATGAAGTCAAGTAACTAACTAACGCATCTTACTTTCTGTATGCAGGTTCTGAAAGCCAGAGCCTCACTAACACATGAGTTGAAGAACCGTTGTTATGCACAGTCCAAGAACGAAGGCGCGAGAAGCAATGTTTATGCTGAAAATTCCGCACCTGGAGAGCATTGTTCTGTCCCATCCAGCACCAAGTTAGAATCTTTTCCTGTCGAGATATCTGTAATCGAGACTGACATTCCCTCTATACTAGCTAACGAAAAACACCCCATCCACAGTGATGAAATTCCGATTGTAGAAAAATCTGTCATTCAAGAGGAGCCTCTTAATCATAATATGCAGGCCACCATAATTGCAATGGAAGGTAAAGATGAGACAGATGATTGGTTAAAGGAAGAAATTTCTGAAATTATTACAATTCCTATCGAGAATGATGAGGATGTATCGTTTAGTGATCTTGAGGATGATGATGATGATGATGGAAACATACCTATCAGTTACAAGAAACCAACATAAGGCTCTGATTCTTCAACAAAAGACTCATGGAGTTGGGTTCAGTTGATCTAATTCATAATTGCGTATGGTGGCGTAAATAGTTTACAGTTTCTCAAGCCCAAACTAAAGCTTCTGAATGTATATAGATTTATTATGATGGCCGATTGTGGTTTCTTGCAAGTTGCATATAACAGGTGGTAAAAGACCAAGTTACTGATGTGAACTAAATCGAATTGAATGGCTGAATGTATTGATATGGAATGAAGAAAAGGTTTACAAGCTTTCGAGAGGCTTGTTCTCTCCCAAAACGGTTTCCCGCCCAAAACAGATTACCAAACAGAATGCCAATCTAGACCCCTAGACTCTCTATTTATACTTGCAACTAATGACGTAACTGAAAGGAAAATATCTCCAACCTCCCATCTACAACTTGCTACATATGATGTTACTAAATTGCCCTTACCTCAACTAGTGTAATACTACTACACAGTACAGACCCTCTACTACAGTGTGTAACAGTTACCCACAAGGTAAGGTAGCAGGGAGGGATGGAGTTGGCAGGTGATTATTTGAAAATGCATACTTTTTGTTGTTGATCGGTGAAACTGGAGACTTGTTCAAGTGTTTGAGCCGTTGTAAGGTAACAACTCTATGGAATCGTCTCTTGATCGTTAATATACAAGTTTCCGTCTTTTGCTCTTCTATTATCGAAATAACAATACAATGTCAGTAGAACCACGTAGAATTATTGTCATTTATTTGCTTTACATTGCATGTTATATATTTAGATTGGTAGATATTGAACACATAGGTATCCTATTTATATTTTAGAAAGCAAATGGATACGAGTTCTTTAAAATTAAATAAATTTGATGTCATATTTGTTTTATAGAAAACTAGTAATATACATGCTGCAATGCAACCGATGTAAATTTTCTTGTAAATCAGAATTAAAATAAATAAATGTATCAATGCATTTACCATTTATGCTCTTCTTTTAACAGAAAATAGCACAAAATCAATAAAAATTCAAATAAGGAAGGGCAAAAAGAAACCCTGTGAATAAAACTGGGATCATTTCATGTCAGTTTGTTCACAGTATATACTGTACACATACAGATGGTTGTATCTACAGACTAATATGAGCTAAAAAACATAACCAAAATGCTAGGCTGACACCAAAGTCCATGGACTGCTTAACAGGTGCAAATACACTGAAATCCATATGGTCATAACAACCAAAGATTTTGCAGTTAGGTACCTCGGATAACCAGTTCATCGAAAATCCCAAGAACGATTTCATAGTCACAAGTGTCACCCTTCCTGTTACGTCAAGAACAAACCACATATTGCCAGGGTTCGCTAGACTAGTGGAACTCGAATCCGAAGCACCGTTTGCGTTTGAATTCGTCAACACTTGGTGAGAGCTGAAAAGTCTTGACGAAAGTCTCGATAGCACCGTTGCAAACCATGTTCAACAAATCCCTTACATTCTCTTCGTGTTTAGGGTTACTCAACCCTGAAAAGATCTGTTCATATGGGTTTATATCCATGGTTTTATCGAGATAAACCGTAACCATTGTGCTCACAAACTGCTGAATACAATCCGCAATCAGTTTCCTGCACTTATCATCTTGAGCTACAACATCAACCCATCTCTGAACTGAATCACCTGAATTCTTTGATCCATTCACAACAGAACTTGTGGTGGTGGCATCTTTATCAGCATAGATGGCCATATCCATATTCTTGGTAAAACTTCCAATAACCACAGAAGCAAAACCATAACCAGCTGGCGTAAACAGCTTATCGAAAGCCCTATCGGCAAAACTAGTATCATCAGAATCAGCTTTTCTGGTTTCAACATGAGAACCTTGTCGAATTCCGACTGTTAAAGCCCTTGTGACCCTAACAATGGAGTCTGAAAACCCATCAAATTTTGTGATTTTGAAGAGTTGGGTTATGGAATTGGATGCGGTTTCACAATTCTAGGCAAAACGACTTATGGTTCCAAAAAAAAAAAAGAACCGGAATCAGAAACGGTACCAGTCCCGATCGGTTCCTTATTTCAGGAACCGGAACCGGAACCGGAACCGGAATCAACCATATTTGTTCCAGTTCCAAAATCGACAGTTCTGAATCGGTTCAGATTTCAAAAATGAATATCCGATAATTCTACTCATATTCATCTTATATGTGATAACGTTTTGTAGGTAATGTAAAAAATAGAGATCATACATCTTAAAATGTTTTCTTAGGATTCAATAAATTGCTGAGAATTTTAATTTTATATGAAAATTTGTTGCACTTCTAAGATTTTTCATTACATATTTTGATATTTAGTATTATTGTTCTATTTTAATCGTACTAATAAAATGCTAATGGTCGTATTGTAGGCAAATGAACAAAGAATAGTTAGTTAATGAAAATATTATATTCTAATTAAAAAAATTATAAGTTTTAATTGAAAAATGAGAAGTTCAATTTTCATCCCTAATGTTTGCACTGCTTAATGCATATTGTTCCTAAATTTATAAACTTGGTTTTGGTACTTCAATTTTGTCAATCTTCAATGGTTTTCATCTTTTCGTCTTTAACGCCTGGAAATTTCAATTAGGTCCATTTAAATAACTAGTATTTCAATCATTTTGTTATATTTTAAAGAATAAATATATAATATATTCTTCTTTTTTTCTGACGGATTGCATTCCGACGTCTTCACTTTAATTCTACAGTTTGATAGGTAAAGTAAATATATATTCCGAAGCTCTAATATTTCCAAAGGAAATGGACTCATCAAACAAATTGTCTCCTAAACTCAAGAAAGCAAGAGCAGTAAGATATTTGATCTATTTCCATGAAAATTTATATGAAAATCAATTGCAATTTAAGTTTACGGCTTTGAGCTAGGTTCATGAAGACAAATTCAGGACAAAGGGGCAGTAACTAAACAATTACGTTGCTAAGTTCTTACTTGTTCCATTACCTAACTAGGTGAACATGACAAGGACTAGGAATCTTACTCGATAAAAGTGA
This sequence comes from Centaurea solstitialis, assembly GCA_030169165.1. Lineage (NCBI taxonomy): Eukaryota > Viridiplantae > Streptophyta > Magnoliopsida > Asterales > Asteraceae > Centaurea > Centaurea solstitialis. The sequence goes on from CM058046.1 coordinate 18,594,052, forward strand.
AACAAGAATCAAGGGTTTTACCTAATAAATGATGGTGATGCCGTGATGCATCTTATTTTTATCCAATAAACATTTTCCATCAATCCATTTTGACGCTACGGATGTTACCCCATAACGCAGGTATTATGGTGACCTTTACCGGTAAGTGTTTACCTGGTAAGCATTTGGTTAACAACGCTTAAGCCGGAGAAAAAATTCTCCACCAAATCAAGGTATTGCAAGTGGGTGCATTTCAATAGATCTTCACTTGAATACTTGATGAGATTTTATGGGAAAAGTTAATGAGTGTTAGGAGGAACTAAAATCGTTAGGAATTGATAAACTTGATATACCAAATGCAAGTTTTCAAAGTTTAGAAATGATTGTTTATAAAATTGCAAACATTAGGGATGAAATTCAGTTATTCTCTTGAAAAACAAAAAAACAAACTTAAAAAGGAATGAAAGAAAGTTAATAAAAGACCATCAATGGAATCTTAAAGAAGATCCAAAATAGTGTTAGTTGATACAACTTTATATTATTTTTATAGACTCCTTTTACCATGACCATATGTTATTGCATTGTCAAAGGTCTTTCAACAAAAGTTCGTTTTCTTGTATAAGCACCTAACCTTTTGGTTTCATTTCTTACTTTAGAGTAAATTGCAACTTTCGTCCTAGTGCTTTGTTGTTTATCATGGTTTAGGGTCCTACAAAATTAATAATATAATGAAACCCTCTGGTATGCAAAAGTGATTAGTTTTGTTATTCTCACTAACGAAAGATAGCTTTCATCGATTAACTATTTCATGTGTCTTCTGCATAAGGATAAAGTAGTCAATTCGTAAGACTATGCGTAGCGGTAGTAGGTTGGGAGCCGGCGGGCTCGCCGGCTTCGGCGTGTTTCGATACCTGATCGGCGGGTTGGGATGGCTGGTTAGAAGGACGGTGTGGGAAAGTCGTGTATGCTTAGATGAGCCCTCTCTCTCTCTCTCTACAATTTACTCTCTTTTTATTAAAAAAAATTATGTATTGGGTATTTGGGTTAGAAGGGTTGGTTACTAATCAGAGAGGGTTTCAAAGGGTTAATGAAAGGGTTGGAAAAAAGCTGATGTGGCAACTGATGTAGCAGTAGAGTTGGGAGGGTTGGGTACTGATGGCCTATTGAGAGGGACCTAAATAGACCTTTACATACTAAAAGGGTTAAATTATATAGACTCAAACCAAGAAAACAAACAAACCACAATCACATGGACCATTTACTCCTTATTTTATTATCATCTACTATTACTCATGTTATTATTATATATTTGGTTTTGGTAAATCCATTACTCATGCAAATCTCCCAATTCTTGGCTCAATTGGGACAATTTCACTATTTTAGGCTAGAATTGAAAGGGGGTTGGTATCCGATTACTTTTCTTTATTTTTTCCAACACATACATATTTCATATTTCCACTTCCACACATATATATCTCTATAACACAAGCCGTGCCAAACTCTGCAACTGCCTTCCCCTCAATCCCTCATATCCCACCTTTCTTTAATCTTCAAGTTTTGCCAAGAATTGTGAAACAACACCCAAATTCCATTCTTTCTTGTTCATTATGAGAACCCATATGGATCTACAGTTGGTAAACAGGGCTTTGGCTTACACCCACAAAAGAAAGAAATGGATTCTTGTGATGGCAGGTTTAGGGTTTTCAACTTATGCTGCTTACAAGGTTTCTACACTCCCTTCTGTAACCAAGAAAAGGGCCAAAGCCATCAAGTTCTTATCTGCCTTAGCTTCACTTGTTCAATTTCTAGGGGATTCTGCTGACTCAATTGGAGTAATCCCTAAAGATTTGAAGCACTTCCTGCAATCTGATTCTGACCAAATCCCTACCACCATAACCCAACTCTTCAAGATAACAAACTCTGATGGGTTTTCAGACTCCATTGTTAGGGTTACAAGGGCTCTAACAGAAGGAATTCAACAGGGTTCTCATGTTGAAACCAGAAAAGCTGATTCTGATGATGATATTGGTTTTGCAGATAGGGCTTTGGATAAGCTGTTTACACCAGCTGGTTATGGTTTTGCTTCTGTGGTTGTTGGGAGTCTTACCAAGAATATGGTTATGGCCATCTATGCTGATAAAGATGCCTCCACCACAAGTTCTGTTGTGAATGGATCAAAGAATTCAGGTGGTGATTCAGTTCAGAGATGGGTTGGTGTTGTAGCTCATGATGATAAGTCCAGGCAACTGATTGCGGATTGTATTCAGCAGTTTGTGAGCACGATGGTGACGGTTTATCTCGATAAAACCATGGATATAAACCCATACGAACAGATCTTTTCGGGGTTGAGTAACCCTAAACACGAAGAGAAAGCAAGGGATATGTTGACCATGGTTGCCAACGGTGCTATCGAGACTTTCGTCAAGACTTCTCACCAGGTCTTGACGAATTCAAACGCGAATGGTGGTTCAGGTTCGAGTTCCATTGATGTCGGTAAAGTTTTTGATGGCAAAGAGTTGGTATTGCTTAAACCGAAGGCAAGAGATGATGACGCCATTGGGCGGGTGAGTAATTTGTCATCTAGTCTAGCGATCCCTGGCAATATGCAGTTTGTTCTTGATGTAACGGGAAGGGTGACACTCGCGACTATGAAATCCTTTTTGGGATTTTCGGTGAACCGGTTATCTGAGGGTATGAAGAATAGTGGTCAAGAAGCTTACAGGTACCTAAATGCAAAATCTTTAATTGTTATGACCATATGGGTTTCACTGTATTTGCACCTGTTAAGCAATCCATGGACATTGGTGTCAGCCTAGCATTTTGTTATGTTTTTGAGCTCATATTAATCTATAGATACAACCATCTGTATGTATATATACTGTGAACAAACTGAAATGAAATGAAATGATCGAAGTTTTTATTATATCTACTCATGTTGCCATCATTAAAGAATCTTGAGATAAACAATAAACATGAATAAAGATAGAAGCTTTTTCACGGGGTCTCCTTCTGCGTGTAAATATAGTCGAGATGAGCAACAAGGGTTCTTCTCATCAAGCATTCTTCTTCACCAATTCCTTCACACCCTTCTACAATCTCAGCACTTCCAACATCACCCTACAAAATCGAAAATAAATAAGCATACATTTCGATATCTTGAAAGAAGACCAATTAAATTGACAAGGGATCATAGTCTCATAGAATCAACTAGTACTAATTTTACACATGGGTTTTCAAGATTACCTTATCTTGATGTTTCTTGGCGGCGGCGGCGGTGGTGGTGGTGGTTGGCGCCATGGGAAACGCGGGGTTGAGTCGGGCGGTGGCGGATGATGTTGAACAGAGGAGAAGGGCCAATATGAGCAAGAGGGTAGTGGTGGCTTTTTCCATGATTGTTGTGGTGATTAAGGATGTTCATAGAGAGATGTGGGAAGGTATGATTTATAGAAAACCAAAGAGTGTGGTGTGAAAGGGAGATTAAGGATTGTGGGTATACTATTTGAAATGCAGTTTTGTTTTGTATTGTATTGCATATATGGTGGTTTTTGATTGAAGTTGGATGTGAAATGAATAAAAAAGACAAATTGATTTAAGCTGCAAATCCAGCACCCGTGAAGGCTCGTCCGTGGTTGTCTGATGATGGTCAACTTCACGTCTTGTTTGATTGAAGACTAAGGTGGGTTTTCATTGGTTGGTTGTTGGGTGTTAAATAATGAATGTGATTTGGTTATGGCATTTTGTCAAACACTTGGTGTGCATTCTAGTTTCAACCTTAATGAACAATTAATATTAGGTGAAGCATTGTTAGTAACAGTTGCTAGGTACCAGCTGAACAGTTATTTAGCCATGGCTGGTCAACTTCAGTCCACATTAACAAATAATTTATAAAGAAATCCCATTTATTTAATAAGATTTCATGTTCATACCTTGGGATCTATGGAAACACGCTTTGGCTTATGTTATTTAAAACTTGCCGACTGCCAATTCGCATGTGCATCCCCCCAGCAATTTGGATGTTTGTGGATAGGACAATAATTGTTTTATGAAGATATAATCCATCTTTGGGTGGGGTTAGGTTCAAATATGAACTCAATTTTGGTTGTGAACGTGAGGACGAATCTCAGCTATACATCTTCGGTTACGGTGGACGCGATCACGGAGGATTGACGCGATTCATGGGAGGGTGGAGATTATTAAAGGAGGGGACCCGGTCAAAGCCGCATTATTGACCGGATGAGTGAGTGAGATTCGTCCCCATGTTCTGTCAAAATTGAGTTCACATTTGAACTTTCTTCATCCATCTTATTCTAAAGTAAACAAAATTAATTTCTAAGGGAAAACGATACAAAACAAAGGACGTAATTTATTTATTTTAGGAGTGCAGTATGTTACATAGTTTATAAACAAAACTTGTGATAACGACATTAGGACGCTTCATCGACATCTCTACATCAATACTTGGAAAATCCTTATGTCGCGTTGCAATTTTGGGCATGACATCTGCAATACATGGATACAATTTAAGTATATGTCGACGGGTGATTATATCAAATCTGTAAGACCCTTACGTTTTACAAGAAGTTGTGTCACGTCATTTTTATTAAATAACATTAAATAGTCTTAAAAGTATTGGTTAATAAAGCCCTATTAAAGTAAATGTCTTACAAATTTAAATACAATTAATAATCCAATGACCTTCTCATACCCTGTTATATTACATACTATTTCTAATATAAAATCTAACATCCTAGAATTTGATACTAATCAATAAAATTATAACTCAATAAATAATTCCTTGCTCTTGAACACCTTTGAACCCTGTGCTCCTGCTATGCATACTATTAGTTAGCTTTACAAAGCTCGGTTAGGTCATGATTTTCGTGCACAATTAACACATGTCTCATAATGCATAATAACAAACAAAATGCCTACATAATATGTATATCTATTTGAAAACCCTTTTAAATGAATTCAATATACCATAGTCTGTTTGATTGATAAAAAAGGTCATATCGTCACTGTCATTCCCTGTGTTATATGACTCACACTTATCCAAAGTGCCTTCTCTTTCAACATATCGACCCATATCGTGTAACCGCTGAACCCTTTGTAAAACATTAATCCAAATAATTATCATACTCGTATAATTTGTACGTAAACATGCATCTCAGTTTAAAGTCTTATGAAGACTTATCTATGTGTGTAGGTTGATTAACGTCAACACTCGATGACTGCTTAAAATATTTTAATTAATGGTCTAAACTCCCAGAAGTCAACATGTCAACTTTGGTCAACCTCAAAGTACTAAACTCTATAATAACTTATCACATCTAATTAGTCTTTATAGTTAACAAATTCATCGTTTCAAGTTAATACGGCTAGAATAATTAAAAATCCCAAATGACTACCACTAAAATGGTTTAATAATCACTTCTCTAGGAAATAATCAATTAAATAATATTAATCATCTAAAAATAAATTAAATAAAGAATTTAAATAGATATATTAATTAAATATAACCTAAATAATATTTTAAAAAACAAAAAGCAACAATTAAATACCCACGCAAATTAACTCTATCACATTATTAAAGTTGACTAAACCCATATTTTGAAAGCCCAAAGGAAATGATCTAAAAGGTTCTCAGGCTCAGGAATGCTATCCAGCCCAGACCAAAAAATATGACCCAAAAAACTGATGTTAATAATTCGTTTTACAAAATAAGACCACCATAATATTCTTTAACCTCATAGCAAGAATCATGGATTTCATGAATTATTTCGACTAAAATTAATCCGGTTAAATTAACCCGTTTTAATACCGTTTTTACCATTTCTTTTGCATACCATTGTAATAGAAATTACCATCGATCTATATCTAATTCTACAACCCCTTAACAGTTAACATCAAGTAATTAACTCAAATTTTGAGTTTTAAACTTCTAGCCGTTGAGACCACCACGACAACAACATTTTTCTCGAATTACTCGGTGTACAACAAATCATTGGCTCTTCAAACTTTTACTACTGAAATGGTAATTCTAGAACGAATCCAACCATATAAAAACCTCAAACCTAGTTAAGAAATATACCTTCAATAGCCTTTTTCATTTGAAGAACCCATAATTCGTTCGACCGTCTTCTCGCTCATCTCTCCATGGTTTCTCAAAATTCCAAAGAGGTTACGTTCTCCACTAAATAAGGCCAAGCGTACCACTTGAATTGAGCATTTGGTGGGTGTTGGTGGGTAAAATCGGGATCACCCCCATAGGGGTACACATGAATTGGGCATTTGGTGGGTGTTGAGGGCGGGCTCCAACTCGAGCTTCTATGCCCGAGCATCTCTCTCTCTCTCTCTCTCTCTCTCTCTCTCTCTCTCTCACACACACACACACACACACACACACACACACACAAAACACACCCATAGCGGTACACATGAAGTGGGCATTCGGTTTGCACTCAATACGACCCCTATATATTTAATTTAAAAAACGAAAAAGGATATGAATTGGGTTGTGGGTAAATGGTGTAGTGCTACAAGTTGGATAGGTGTTTGTGGGTAGACATTGGAAAGCTGATGTGACACTGATGTGGTAGATTTTGGCTTTAGGTGTTGGGGACGGTGGTACTATTGGTCTAAAGAGATAATATATTTCCTAACCCAGTTAGCGTGACGCTTTTGAAATTTGAATTGTTTAAAGTTTTGCCAAATGGCAAAACAGGCCCCTTAATTTTCCTTGCACCTTTTTTCTACTTTTTTGGGCTAACGAAAATTCATCATTGTTATTTTATTATCCATTTTTCTTTATTTTCACATGTTTACCTCATTTTAAAGTGTCGTAGAATTCATATGATTTATAATAAAGTTTTTTTTATAGCCATGTCAGTTTATCTTGCATAATTCACACAAAAAAAATGCAACTTTACATGACATGTGTGTCATTACCGGCACAACTTAGACCAACCCTTGATTCAGAGGATTGTTAACAAACCCATAACCCTACAGCATAACGCCACAATGATTACAAAAACCAGGTAGCGTTTATCTACTACTATTAAAACCACAAACTCAAACTTTCCCATTTCAAACTAAAACGATAGACCTTCACGTATACCTAATCATGGAACAGTTTAAAGCAATCGGAGGAGCAAGGAAAACTCTACCCGACTATAGAGTCGTCGTGAACTAAAGGTCATTTCGTGGAAAATTTACCTATATCTTGTACATGTTTTGCAATGTAAATGTGCAATTTTCACTTCTTTTTTTTAAGAAAAGCTAACAAAGTTATGTATTCTTTCCAATTTTAGACAAATTTCTTGGTCTTTTATTTTCTTTCAAAATAAGATAATTTTTAAAGGGCACATATGCATCTAAAAAATCATCTATACGTCCACAGTTATATATCAAAAAAATGATCACAAGTTTTCAGATCAAAAATTGGTTTCATGTTTTCTAAGACCATCGACATCGCTACCCTCTAAACCCTGATCCCATTTCAGCGCCATATCAGTTTTTTTTCTTTCCTACTCTTCTTATGCTAAAGTAGAGCGCCATCGGTGTTCCTCTCAAACTCGCTCACCCGAAGACGCTACGGTAAGCATAATTGGGTCAAAACAACAAAACCATTGAAAACTTTAAAATAAAAGCTAACCCCTCAATTAATAGCCCATGATATTTTCTTAACGTGAATATTATATAAAATAGTGTAAGATTATTGGGTTTTACTCGCTTAAGCCTTAAATTGATATTGATGCTTGATTCTAATTAGAGTTAATTACATATTTGGTTCCTGTGGTTTGGGCGAAATTACGATGGAGGTCCCTGAACCCTAATTTTCATGCCTACGGTCCCTGTGGTTTGATTTTCGTTACGATGGTGGTCTCTTGCCCTAACGTCTGTTAAAAAGTTCCGTTAGTGCAAGGGTATTTTGGTCTTTTCATAATTTTGTTTTGTTTTCTATTAACATTTTCTATCTTCTTCCTAATACCACCACCAACTCCCACCAACACCCACCACCTTCAACCCACCAACACCACCACCACCTTCAACCCACCACCACCACCACCACCTTCAACCCACCAACACCCACCACCATCACTTTCAACCCACCAGCACCCACCATCACTTTCAACCCACCAGCACCCACCACCCACCACCCACCAACACCTACCAACACCAGATCCGACCTACAACCCACCAACAACCACCAACACCAGATCTGACCACAACCACCAACACCATATCCGACCACCACCACCCCCAAATTGATTTGATTTCACAGATATGGATGAAATCGACTTACCATGGATCTGCGATGTAGCTGCGATGGTGGAGATGGAAGTGAGGTAGGGGGCATGGATCTGCGACAAAACGGCGGCAGCCATGGAGATGGAGAACCCTAGAACCCGCGGCAGCCATGGATTTGCGACAAAACGGCAGCGGCCATGAATCTCGATGTGTTGTCATGGCCGGAGATGGCGATGGGAGGAGGTGCGTTGGTCGGAGATGACGACGGTGGATATGGACGGCGTGGAGATGGCCGGCGGTGGATGTGGTGGTTGTAGGGAAGAAGGGAAGGGAAAGGGTTATATAAATTAAGGGCATTTTCGTCTTTTAGCCATTATTTAACAGCCATTTTTAACAGATGTTAGGGCAAGGGAACATCATCATAACGAAATACAAACCACAAGGACTGCACCCATGAAAATTAGGGTTCAGGGACCTGAATCGTAATTTCTTCCAAACCACAGGGACCAAATATGTAATTAACTCTTCTAATTATGTTTTGTAAGATGATGGACCAAAAAATAGTAGATGAAGAATTGTGAATGGTTTTCATTAGCTGGGGAATCGACTTTTAGGAAAGCATCTTTGATACTCTTTTCATTTTAAATTTAAATTTGATTGTAATTTATACAATCTGAAACAATTAAGGAACAATTCCAAAAAACCACTAACCGCTTTAATGCCTTTTCTTTTCCCCACCTTTAACTTAAAATTAATCTCCTACAAACCATCCTTTATGCATGCAAACATTTACCTACCTATTGGCTCAAGATTATTACTAATTAAACTGTCCATGGATTTATAAAACAAAATTTTGAGTTATTATCGTCACTTGTTTATGATATATATTGAACTTAAATTCTAATTCATTAAAATATGGAGTATAGGATCACGTGAGAAGTTGAGTTAATATATAATGAGAAATGTGAGAAACCCTTGATATCTTTTAATCATGTGCCATCCTTTGAATTTGTGCTTTAAAAAAAATTTATCCAATGTATCTCATCCTAATGTGTATTCATGTACATCCACCAGTTGATAATTACTTCTCATGTTAACCTCAACACTAAAATATGGTATATCAAAGTAGGTTCATTTAGTCTGGTTCAGAAATTTATACTAGGCTCGAGCTCGATTAACGTTTTCAATGTATGGCTTGAGCTTGAGTTCGAATATTTTTTTAGTATCAAACTTGAGCTCGATGGTTGCTTATGTATTCAACCTCACGAACGATTAACTACTTTATTGGCTTAGGCTTGATAATTTTATTGTATGATTAACAAATATGAGCATAATTGACTCAAAAAAATGTATGCTTGAATGACTCGGGTCGGTTCAACTCGAAAAACGAATCGAGTTTTAGAACGAGCCGAGTTGAACATTGATAGCCACACACCCGCACCAACTAAACCTACTTCTAAAATCTACTTTAACGTCCATAACAGGACTCGAACTCATAACCACAAAAAGAGGAAGGAAACCACACAATAACACCAAATGCCGCTGGACTACAAGCCCTTTGTCACATACCTTATTAGTAATTAGACCAAATGTTGATGGTTGGGTTTTCTTTATTCCTTGAATCTTTAGACCAAATATTGATTGTTGGGTTATCTTTATTCCTTGAATCTTTTGAGACTAATATGAACACAATATTGTAAAACTAGATCCATTCTTTAATATGTTGTCGGCCTAATGTTTCCAAGAATCTTGCTCCATTATATATTATTCAGATTCTTATTGGTATTTTGCTTTTATTTGTTTTTCAAATTATCCATTCCTATACCCATAAACGTATATCCCGTTTTCAAAAAAGACAAATGCTTAATTAACGTATACTTTCATTGGCTATAACTAAAGTACTGTATATAAAAAAGGAAATTAATGTAAAACCGAATAGATTAATTCGAAAAAAAAACAATGACGAGATGTATTCGTTTAAAACAAAAGTTTTTGCATGTTCACGTGCACTGGTGGAATTTTAATTCATTTAATTACGTGATGAGAAACCATATGTCACAACATAATATTTTGTAAATAGGGAAGGTTCAAACGAGAAGCATGTCAACATAAGAAAAAGTGAGGAGCTATCTCAGCCACTCATCTTGCGGTTACGGTAAACGTGATCACGGAGGATTGACGCAATTCATGGGGTGGGGGGGGGGGGGGTAGAGATTATTAAAGGGGAGACCGGTGAAAGCCGCCTTTGTTGACTGAGATTAGTGGTTGAGATTGCTCCTCGCGTTTTCTTAAAAAATTATATTTTTCATATGAACCTCCCTCTATATAGAGAAAGTTTCAAATGAAAAACATAACTTTTTAAGAAAACGTGAGAACGAATCTCAGACATTCATCCGGTCAATAAATACGACTTTGATCGGATCCCCTCTTTTAATAATCTCCACCCTCTCATGAATCGCGTCAATCCTCCGTGATCGCATCCACCGTAACCGGAGATGTGTGACTGAGATTCATACTCGCATTTTCTTAAATTGAAATGCTTCTCGTATGAACCCATCTTCAAATATATAATTTAATTTACTCAAACTAAAACGTATGTACTTATATTTAACTTAAACTTTTCTAATTATGATAAATTTGACGTATACGTAAAAGTAAATGTCTTTTTAATAAAAAAGAGTGACCATTGTGAAACCGCAATTCCAACATATCTCGTGATCTCATCACTTCAAAAGTTAATTAACTTAAGCATTTGGTCACAATATTTGTTATCACTTTTACTCCATGTAAGTCAAGAAAGTATAATTAACTAGACGTAAACGACTTCTATTTTTTGATACTTTCTTAAATAATTCATATAAAATATAAAAAAAGATTAATACCAGTTCGTATTAAAAGTATTTTAAGTATTTGGATTTACTGATGCATAATATTTTTATTAAGTTTCTAGTAAATTCTTAACTTTTAGTCGGCTTGGCACGTGAAAGCCAAATCCATGATAACGACACCGTATTTTTATTAACTTTCTAGTAAAGATGTGGGCTCATACAAGAACGATGTCAATTAAGAAAAGGCGAGAACGATTCTCAGCCATACATTTTCGGTTACAGTGGACGCGATCACGAAGGATTGACGCGATTCATAGAGGGTGGGGATGATTAAAGAAAGATGACCCAATCAAAACTGTCTTTATTGATCGGATGAATGGTTAACAATCATGCTCGCGTTTTCTTAAAAGGTTATCGTTCTCATTAAAACCTTTCTCTTGTACTAAATTCTTAACTTTTAGTCGGGTCGGCGCGTGAAAGCCAAAACCGTGCCACTAACGTGTTCACACGTAAGCAGCTGGATATCCTATTGGCTTAAAGCAAACGAACCGATGGGGTAGTGACAAGTGTCCAAAAACTGATGCCAGCTGTTTTGTTTCTTCGTGACTAAGCCAAAACCATCACCACCCGGGGGGACCCACACTGCTGATGTCACCACTCTTTTTTAAAAGCCACGGTGGGTCCCACCCCCCCTTTAGTGCCAACTGACTCAAAAGCAATTATTAACCTTTCGTAACTAAAATCAGTTGCTCGTCTGGTTATCAATGATACGCTCGTCTCGTTTTATATATATATTTCATTTTCTACATTTTATAACTTATATTATAAGTTTAATATTACAAACTTTATATTATAAAAAACTATTAAGATGACTAAAATGCCCCTGGATGGACCCCACCAAATGTTGATGGTTTTGCCCTTAAATACGGCCTCCCAACCCATCGTTTCTTCCCTTTCCCCTTCCACCTTCCTCCACCGTATAAAACGCTTTTCCGACCATGTTGTCGTTAGCTTTTCCGGCCACCGGAGTCCGAATTCCGTCCGATCTCTACCTCGGAACCGGGTTCACCCCATGGGACACGGAATCGGTGGAAGCCCAATTTGCTTACCCGCCTCAAGAACCGGTCTTCTCTAACTCCGGTTCAGACGAGTCCACCCCGAAAACCGTTAGCTCCAACTCCGGTTCCGACGACGGAGAACCCGGGCGGGACCCACCGGAATCCGACCTGAACGCAAACCCGAGCCCGAACCCGATTGACGAACGTAAGCGGAGACGGATGATATCGAACCGGGAGTCGGCCCGGCGGTCCAGGATGAGAAAACATAAGCACTTGGAGAACCTGAGGAACCAGGTGAACCGGCATAAGACTGTGAACCGGGAGCTAATGAACCGGCTACGGTTCGTATGCCACCATGGACAACTTTTACGGCAAGAAAACGACAGGCTCCGGTCGGAATCGGCGATGCTCCGGCAGAAACTATGGGACATACGGCAAGTGCTGCTCGTCCGGCAGCTCCAAAGCCAACTATCAACGCCGGCATGGCCGTGTAATAATAATATGACCTCCATGAATGAACAAAACCCACCATCATCAATTACATAAAGTTATATATAATATATATAAACATGTGTATGTATATATATGTGTGTGTGAGTGTGTATTTGGTGACTAAATTAAGATATAAGAGTACGTGCATGAAAAACAGTGGCAAATCGAAATCACTGTTTTAAATATATATATTTGTAAAATCAATGGAAATCAAATAGTTGGAGGAATTTTAAGGTAACGTAGTAATTAATGGGAATTTGAAGTTTTTTTTTGGTTTTTGTTTTATTGGAAAAATGAAGGTTTTGGTTGTTTTTGTCAAAGCAAGAGGTATCGTTTTGTAAATTGTTGATATGGTTAGGGGTAAAGTGCGGATTTGGTCCTTGTGTACGCTGGTTTTTATGAAATTAGTCCTCAGACTTCATTTATTATGAATTTGGTTCTTATGATTTGTACTGTTTTTTGGATTTGGTCCATGGGTGAACGAAAGACGCATCTATTAACCTCAAGGGTATTTATGTTCTTTTACATTTTTCTTAATTTGAATAGTAAATGTTTCATCTTAATCAATATTTCTTGTTTTATCTCTTTTAAGTGCCAATTAAATGATGTCATATGGAATACGAATAAAAAAAAGGAAAAACACACCCTCCTCTACGTTCACATCCAGACGACTTAAACCTAGACCGAGTACATCTATCTTCCACACATCTCACCATATCTCCGACATCATTTCCCCTATACTAAGTCCCAACAACCACCATTCATAAAAAAATGGAATACAAACATAAAGACTATGAAATCTCTAAAAGTCAAAATCCTAATCAAACACATATATAATATATCAAAACCCTAATTTGAATTGAAATCGTTTACAATCAAAATTGTGTTCTTCATGCGTAGATTCCAAACCAATGACCTAAAGAGCTCCCATTGAGATGAGATGAGATGAGGGATTAGGGTTTTCTAGCAGTATTGATTTATTGATCAATACAAGGGTGGAGACGTTGGACAATGAAGGAGGTAAAATAAGTAATGTATTAAAACCACGGTTGATCTGGCCAGTTGAACGAGGACCCGGGGGAAAGAGAATAGGTCAACTATGGTTGGTTTTTTGACAATGTTTGACCCCAAATGATGTAGCCGAGTTTAATAAATAACTGGTTGAACCCGTGGACATCAAATTATTGGTTATGTGTGTGCGTGTGCTTGTAGGAAAACAAAAATACAAGGAAATTCTTGAAACTGGGTTGAACTGGTTGAAGCGATTGGCCCATGACCCGCTCACCACATCTGGTCAACTAATTAAAAAACTAGGTTTTAAACATTGAATGGGGGTTATGTGCGGTTCAGGAGGGAAGTTGAGGGGGTGGTGGAATTGTTGTGTATGCCAAATATCGATAGAGATTTGGAAATTTTGGTGAACTTCGGTTTCGTGTTTCGTCCCCAACCTCTAATATTATGAGCGATAATGGGAGAAGATTAAGATTTGGGGTTTTAGACTTTGATTGGAGGATTTTAGATCTTGATTAAAGTTTAATTTAGTTTAGGTTAGTTTTGGGTTTGTTCAATTTTGAATTGGAGAAGATGAAGAAGTCGGAATAGTTAGGTGATACCAGAGAGAAGATGAAATATATTCATATTTGACTCTCCAAGTTTTTGAGAAAACATTTTGGTCTATGTTTAATTATGTTAATCAAAGAATTGTTAAAATGCTACGATAATTAAAGACTTTTTTGGCCTTAAATTTAACAAATGCACAACTCTTTACCTATCAAATGCACATACTCTACAAATTTGCTCCTCATGAGTATCAACAATGAACCTTTCTTAAATATTTTGATATTTCAAATGCATGATTTAATAAGATTTTTATTTTAAAAAGATGCAAATAACAACACATTTTCTCGAAAGAAGAGATATAATATGTTTGATGCAACAAAAACTTGTAAGCTAAAGCCTTAGGTTAGATGGCTAACCATGTGGATTACTAAAATGCTAATATCACATAGCCAAAGGTGTTATGAATTAACCAAATCTTTTATAGAACAAACGTTAATCAAATTGTCACATTTATTTTAAAGCCAAAAGGTAAACAAGTATAAAGTTTTAATTAATTAGTTAATAAAAACAAACATCATACCCCAAATATAAAAAAGGCTAGACATCCACATGCAAACGGGCATGTAACTTAGGCTTTGTTTGGCAAGCATAAGCTAGTCCATCCAAACATGTACCAGGAAGCTAGCTTATCAGTTAGCTTATAAGCTAGCTTTTTGAAACGCTACTTTGAGTAGCTTATGAGGAGCTTATTGTAGCTTTTTCCAATTATACCCTTATTAATATTAATTATTAAATTCAAATATACCCTTTTTGGTCATTTTATATACTCATAAGCTAGTTTTTGTCAAACATAATTTGTTCAACAGCTAGCTTATCAGCTACTAGCAAACTTATCAATCAACAGCTAGCTTATCAGCTATCCGCTAGCTTATCAGCTACCAGCTAGCTTATAAGCTACGCTTGCCAAACATAGCTTTACTATATAGGAGAAGACCTAATATTTTGATTATATAAATTGACCTGCAAACACACGTATAATACCGAAATAGTTGTTTTTTATATTTCAATAATTGTTTCTATGATTAAATAAAATGGTTATTACTATTTAAAGGATATTGAAACATGTCCATAGATCATGTCCAATGGGTTATATTTTATAATGCAATTAGGCACCTCCACTTATTATGTTATTCATTTTTATTTGTTTTTTTCTTATACATCTGATTTTGATTGTCGATTGGCCTTCACCAAGTGTCGTTTTTTTTAACATAGCATATTTTAATCAATCTCAATTAAAATACTCATCTAATACGAGTTTGTTATACGTAAACTAATATAATGGATAAATCAAATTAGTTATATAATTAAGTTAAGAAAGTTTCAAGAATATTAAATATATATGGTTTGGATGAAATGATATCATTGTTTCAACAATACAAAAGACAATTTTATGGACTTTTTCGGTGCATTACGTTCCGTCATTGGTAATTAAATCAAAACCAATGAATGATGTGTGTAAATATAAGTTGTCTTATTTAAATTTAAAATCTTTATAGCTTTTGTCTTCACGTAAGCCACATTCTATAAATGTAATTGGTTTTAACGAACGCTATAATTATATTTATAACATTAAAATGTAATAGAAGTTGATTTTGTGGTTGAGATAGGAGAAAGATGGATACGTTATTATAAAATAATGAAGATAGAGGTATTAGTAGAATAATAAAACATATCAGGATGGCCAATCAACGATTAACAAAAAGAATGTGTCAATATCGTCCCCTACCACTCAATTAATCAACTTGTTAATTACCCTTTAATTATTGATCAAGTGGGCAACAAAGTTAAAACTACTTCATCTTTTTCATGCCACAAAGAATATTCCTCGAATAAAATTTTACTCTTTAATTAATTGTTAGTATATATTAACCTAATTTCTACCATAATTATTCAATTTTAAGCAATTTTGGTCCTTTTTACAGTTTTACACTTTACACTTTACGTTTTACTTTTAATTTCTTGCCATAATGAAATCCATTATTTGACCAACTTGGTAATGAATTTGTTAGTATTACAATTACTTAACGTCTACTAACTCAAAGATAATTAAATAGGAAAATTACATTAAAAATTCAGATCTTCTTTTAAGCTTATATTATTTAAGTAAATTCCAAACTTATTAATATGATTTTTAGCTAACCATAAGGAAATACACTTGCCTATTTTGTATAACTAAGAAAAAAAATGAGTTGTATTGTCTAATTATATCAACTTCTTGTCGTCTTATCCTATTTATATACCAAAAAGGTACAACTTTTTTCTAATTATTGACAATATAACTTTATATTATAAATTACTTACTTTATAAAAAAAAGTAGAAGGAAATAGTTGAGATATGAATTATTTTTACCATCAAGCAATAATCAGTAATTTGATTGTTTGCCCATTATAGTTTATTGTCTTTCTTTGTTGCATTTGAGAATAACGTTTCTCTATAAAAAATCAAATTCAAATATATAAGAGAGTTATTTAATGAAATTAGTATTTAAAAAATGGAATGAGGAGGCAATTAACTAATTTTCCAAAAACAGGAAGTCACTCTCAAATAGAAATAAAAACGGGTAGAGTAGGTATGGAAAAGGAATATAAGCTTCTTTTTTCCTATCTTTAATATGTCTTATAGTTATTATAATTTAACCCCCTTCCCTTTTCATTTTGTTTTTTAATAATAGATTAAAAGTTCAAATTATTGAGCAAACCCAAACACTCTCAATTGTCTTATTAAACATATTTTAAGTACTAAATAGGTAGTTAAGATCATCGACGTTTATGAAATACAATTAACTGAATTATTTAAATCATTTAACTGGTCACGTTATCAATGATCATCCAGAAAAAGAAATCATATGTATTATCACATTAGCTACACGTATAATTCTTCACGTTTCGTATGATATCATGTGAATAAAACTAGCATGTAAATTTAGAAAAATGTTAAATGACAAAAACAAAAGTAAGTATACTATTTATAAAGAATAGAAAAGAAAAAGGAAATTAATGATCAGTATGGAAACAACTTTGATAAGTGATAAGGCAAGGGGTGTGCTTTTCTTTCCTTCTCATCTAAGTTATAAAGACATTTCACCAACTTAATAACCCATTCTCATTCACCATAAATAACCACATTATAAAATAAAAAATTTACTTTATAGCTATCTACCTAAAACTCAAACTAACACAGTAAGGTTCGTGAGTTTGCGTATTAACGTACTTGCTATTTTGCAAGCTGCAAAATGAGCTTGTCACTTGTGGTTTCTCAACCTGCGACTTTGGTATGTTTATTTTGCGCTTAGATGCTAAGGACTATGATACCATAAGTCTAAAACTTGCAGGTCTTTAATGGTTTATGTGGTGGATCCACTTTCCACTAGATGCATCATATTTGTAAAAGATAGCTAGAGAAATTGCATTGCAAGTTGACTTGTAGTTTATGAGCTATTTTGTGAGAAAAAGACTATAAAGTAAATACTTTTCATAAGGTGGTCATTTAAGAAGATAACCCTACACTAAAATCACAACTTGTATAATCAATCGCGTTATATGTTGGGTTTTAGAACATGTAACCCTAAAATGTTACATGATTTACAATAACACAATCTTCCTTCTTCATTTACATGTGAATTCACATTTCAAGAAGAATTGTTGTTGTACTTTTCTTTCAAATCATCATTGATCAACTATTTTTGAGTAAACATTATTTGGTTATTTAGATTTAGTCAAGTCAAGAGATTGTTGGCATGTGGAGAACATAATTTCAAGTGTTGTGGCAACTGGGATTCATTTCAATTGCAATACAATTATTTGTGTTATTAGCCTTGTTTTTTCCTAGTGTGGGAACTAATGGTTAGTTCGACTGGTTGATGGTGTAACGATAACTAGCATTTAAATATGGTGTCGCATCTCTTTGTTTTTATTAATCTTTAGATGGTCGATTGATCGTGCATGTTCGACTAGAAGTTTTAGCTTTATGTTTATGACAACTTAACATTTTTATGGTATTGACATCCAAGAAACGATTGACCTAGATTTGAAAAGTTTATATGAATTACTCGGTCTGAAAAATAAAACTCTGGCTATTAAAGTAAGGTTGGCTTGTCTAGAAGTCAATCTTGGTATTGGTCCATAGCTCTTGGGGAATGACAAGAATGAAATGGAGATGTATTGTGGCCTTCTTTTAATTATTCATTAAATCTAATCACACCCTCATGCATTTGCTCTATGAAAAGGGCTTCCTTATTTATGATAGAGCTCCTCCGCTCTTACTCTTTCTATCAATTGGGTTTTTCGTTTCCTCTCTGATTGTAACTCACTATTCTGATCTATCTGGTCGTTTATCTCCTGATGCAATATATCATTTTTCTTAGAATGATCAGAAAATGTCTCCTAATTAAGCTTTTAAATTTGTTATCGTTGAATAAGAGTGAGGGGAGAGATGGTCTCACTAGATTTATATTATTATATTTTTTTAACGACGAAGGAATTTATTAATATATATACAGTCTAAAAAAGAAAATGTTGGAATTTCAAAGGTGAAAGAGAAGGGAGTGGGAAAGATGATGATTACAACTTTTGTGGTTTGACGAACATCCTCCAAAGAGGCAGGATTCATGCATAGGGCATCTCCCTTTAAACTTTGACTAGTTTTCCTTCTCTCTTTAAAGTTGGATCAAAAGTATATGTTTATTTTTCTTTTAGAAAGTAAATCCAATTAAAAAAGCAAATACGTGTAATAGCCTTTTTTTTCTTCTTCAAAAACTATAACAAATTAACCACAAGAGTGTGGAGTACTGATTAAAACCTATGGGGAAATGGCTAGTTAACCCTTCTACCCCGGGTTCGAATCCAGATGCTTCCAGATTGTGGCCATTGAGGATTAATTTAGTACAACATGCTTTAGATGTCGGTGAACATTCCCGGGATTAGTTAGGGCAAAGCCTCGTATACCCTTTAAAAAAAACTATAACAAATTTAATAATTGTTATAAACATAGGGAACTTTCAATTTGTATGTTCAATGATGTCTCATTTATATACTAGAAATACGCTTCAATGCTATTTATATTTAAGGGTTGCTATTTGGACCCCCTTCACTCACATAAATATAGTGGATCCCACCACTGGGACCCACCTGTGCACCACATCACTCTCACCCCTTTACAAGGGGGTCCAAATAGAATCCACCTTTTTTAATTAGAAAAAAATATTGTTTTAATAAGTTCTTGCATGCATAAACACTGCACACACCAGGCTCTACTCGAGCTCGAGTAACTTTTTCAAAGTCGGTTTAAGTTCGAGGATGAATAACTTTTCAATGTTTGAGTTCGAGCCTAGTGTCTTTTTACTACCTAGAAGTCGAGATCAATTAACTCGTTTATTTGCTTAAACTCAATGATTTTTATATTTCGATTATGTAATTTATAAATATATTTGGTTTGAAAATTGCATGTTTTAATGGCTCGACTTGACTCGACTCGTAAGGTTTAATAAAGTTTTTGAACAAGTCCAAGTATCTATGGCTGAAACATTATACAATTGCTTTTATGTGACGCTGTCATTAAAGATTTAAAGTTATGTACAACCACTTACTAGTCTATCAAGCTTTGAGACCGAGACAACTAGGTATAACACCAACTTTTTGGAAGTTGAGGACTAAATGGTATATGATCAAAGTGTTTGTTTGAACATTGCTTAACCTTCAATTTGATTTTCTAGGATTATGGTTATTTATCTAATAAATCGAATTCATGAAACCATCCAAATATTACTCTTCATGAAATCAAAAGAGTTTTCAACAAGGAGGCTGTAAAACAAGGATTGATGGTGTGTTCTTGAAGCGAAGTTAAGGTATGATTCACGTGTTAAAGCTTTGTTTTAATATTGGATCGATAGCCTAACATGTCATAAAATGAATTGTTATCTATTTTGAAATAAATATGAGACTTTAAAGCCATTGAATTAACAAAAAAGTAAGTATTTATGTTGTTTTGACATTCTCAGTGAGAAAAAAGGCTTGATTTTTAGCCTTATCAATGAACCTACGGAGATGATATGTACCAAATATGTGTAATGGTATTGTTTTTAAGGAAAAGAATGGATAACTTTGATGCTTTGTAGCCAAAACTGGTCGGAACAATCAAGTATATCAAAGCAGACGCTTATGTGCTTTAAAACTAAGAGAGGGGTAAAGAATTGCATGAGAGTTGGCATAGTGAATGTGAGACCAAATACGAGATCAAGAGCTCATTATCGAGTTTGTGTCCAGTTGGCCAGGACAAATATTAGGCGACGTCAAACTAGAGCTCGCATAGGTCAATGTGAGGTTGATAGGGATATCAAGCTCGCATAAAAGTCACGCCTAGTCTCTGTTGGATTTCTACTTGTAGGAGATCATCATATTTCCGGTACAAGTTTAGCTTCAATGTTTTGTAGTGGTATGTGAACTTGGAGTGTATTACGTGCTCATATCCATATAAGTTTAGTACATAGATCAATACAAGAAACTTAAGCGATCGAGTGACTCATCACATACCCCCTTTTTTTAGCGACAAAATCATCCCCGCCAGTCAACCATAGAAAGATGACTAGTATGATTTTGGAACTTGTTGCATGTCATGTATTACTTGTTTTGTTTAAACTCTTCTTAGCATACCATCAACACATTTTAATGTATCACTATCAACAATGTTATGCATGAATACAAATTGAGACTGGGTTTAGCTTCATAAAAGGATGTAAACCCTTTTTTGAAAAACTAGTATATGCCTTAAGGGTGTCTCTTTAACGAGTCAAACATCAAGATATCAGGCGTTCTCCATAACATATAAACCCGTTACAAAGATCTCGGACTTGTGGGTAGTAGTACTCTTATTTTGAACTTAGTAAGGGCTTGTGGGTAAATCTAATTTGACGCTGATGTGGCAGCTCGAAATTTGTAGACTTATGGGGTTGCGGTACCGAGGGCTTAAGGGAAAATAACATAGGGTGTAAATGGGTAAATGCAAAGGACAAATGTAAAATGTTGTTAAAAAGGCATGAAAAACGAGGTATTCAGATTAGGGGAGGGGTTGAGGATATTTAAAAGTAGCTATCATCAACCAGGAATGTTCATGGGTTGAATTTTAAAGAATTTTGGTTTATCCGATTTGATTTAAATGGATGTTAGGTTTTGTCATTCGCTTCAATCTAATTAACATTGGACATATGATTGGAATGGATGTCAGGGTTTGATACAACTTTTAACCATATAATCAAAATCAATCGTTTAAACCAATTATTCATATATATATTTTTAATTTATTAAAGACCACTAGGTATAATATTAACTAAAAAACAATATGGTAAATATTAATAATTATATATAACTATTAACTGGATGATAATTGAATAGGTAATTCAATGATCATTGTATTGGAACAGTTAGTGTTTGTTGCATGTTGGATTGTCATCTAAAAACCGACCGATACAATCTAGATCTGATCTGGTCCACCTATAATTAGATATCTGATTATGATCCATCGCTTCTAATTGGATTGGTCGGTTTTAATTGGATTAGTCCACTATTTGTACACTTCTATTGTTAGCAATTATGTTTATAGATTTAAAATGATTAATATATTAAACATGATCTAAAAGTTTTGTATTTCATATAGATATAGTGGTATGGGCCACTCCATTGTTCCATTGTATGGGGAAAATTACATGTATGAAGAGTGTTACTATATTCATTGTTTTGTTGAATGTCACTGTATGGTTTTAGAAACTCAAATATTAATACAAGATTCTAAATCTAATGGCTAAGATTGTAAGTACTCCTACTTTTCTACAAAAGGCCAAGGTTTGAGGCCCATAATTGTCATACTTGGTGATTTATATAGCTTAACATGTCTATACTTATTATATAAAAAATAAATAGTATCGTATAGTCAAATGGTATTATCACTTGAAATAGTTTATGGGTCTATCTCTAACTTAGTGTATTACATTAAACCAAATATTATTAATAGTAAACATTATTATATGTAACACCTTACATAAACCTCGAAAATATCTCACGAACAAACTATACTTCTAAAGTATTCAAAGTTTCAAACATAAAAAAACACTCAAATTGCTATAGCAAAGGAATCAAAATCTACTATAGCACCAAGTTGGGTTTAGGATTTTAGGAGTTGTTACAAAATATTTACTCCGAAAACACTTATCGGGCCATTTATCTTAGAGGATGAATATGGCATAAAGCAAGAATCTTACCTACTAAGAACTATGACAAGAATTGAATGTCTTACCCAATAAGTGAGACTCTAAGAGTGAGTGCTAGCCAGACACTTACCTGATAAGCACTTGTCAGGTAAATTGTTGCATACTTGTGGTTTTAATGGATTTGAATCTTACACGACAAGATGAATTTTATTTATTACCGATAATCACTTATCAGATAAGTTTTTTGGTAAATGGGCTCTTTCTGTCACGGGCCAGACTTTAGAGAGTTAGGGGGGTAAACTGCACGGTTTAATTCCTAGACTGGGCTACTGTGTGTTAAGTGTTTGGACTTTGGACTAAAAACATTAGGCCATGAATTTGGACTGCTTTTGTGGGATTAATTATGATATGTATTTAAAAGTTAAAAATAAATCCGCTATTGACGGATGCCTAATTTTTTTAATAATTTTGGAATCACCCATAATTTTAGTGGATTTGATTTGGAATCACCACAATCTACGTGCATATCTGAATTAGCGAATTTCCATATTTGATTTTGGAATCACCCTCAACTTTAGGTTTTCTATTTGTTTAAGATCTGTTTTAGCGGATTTCTATATTTTAGATTTTTTGCAGCCCGGGTAATCGATCGGCTTGCCATCGGACCGATCGGCTCTATCGGCAACACCGAGTCATCGAATCATCGGGTTGGGAGTTCTCGGCTTCCCCTTTCCGCCCGCGTAGACGATACCCACCCCTTCTCTCTCTCTCTCTCTCTCTCTCTCTCTCTCTTCTCTCTCTCTCTCTCTCTTGTTTTGTTTTTAATTAGATGGTAGTGGGTAAATCATTATGGATGGATTGGGTTAGATTGAGTTGGTTTAAGTAAGATAGTGGAAAGCCGATGTGGCGATTGAGTTGATTGGGTTTAGAGTCTACCGGTAAGAATTAATGGGGTTTAGAAAGAAAATGGTTAAGAGGTGTTAAGGGTTTTATAGAATGACTAAAATAAATAATTTCTCTTAACATGAGGCAAAAAGACTATAGGCCCATTTATCAAATGTTTACTAGGTAAGCACTTCTAAGCACAAAGTCATTTACCTTATATGTTAACATTCTAAGCAATCAAAATGTATTGTTCGTAATTGCTTCTTACTTAGTAAACACTAACCAGGTAAGTGTCTTCTTCATCTTTAGCTGGTGAGAACCTCGGCTGTTGTCCACATCAATTATCACATTGAGTTTATTAGGGCTAATGCCATAAAACAATAACTTACGGATTAATTTGTGCATAGCCTAAGAGACCCTTTCAAAAAAAAAGCAAGTGACTTTAAAAAAAGGGTAAAATATGATTTAATCCCTAAACTTTGTGTTTAGAAATGGTTTAACCCCTAAATTTTTTTAATGAGTGTTTTAATCCCTAAACTTCTTATAATGAATGTTTTAATCCCTAAACTTGTTATAACTAATTGTTTTAGCCACTTGACATGCTATAACAAATTACCACACTTTTAAAAATCACTTTAATTCGTAAACTTATTGACAACATATGATTTAAGCCTTAAACTTTTTATTTAAAAATAGTTTAACCCCTAAATTTTTTAATAAATCTTATAATCCTTAAACTTTTATAGTATTTGATTAAATACCTAAACTTATTTAACCTAATTATTATTTTTATCTCTAATGAATGTTTAACACTTGTTTGAAGTACTTACAAAACACATGATCTTGATCTCTAACTTGCATTTCTTGATTTTCATATCCCTTGATCGGATGTAATCAATAAAATTTAGGGTATGAAGCAAATTAACCAAAAAGTTAACAAAAAAATAATCATAAGACGTTTGGTGATTCTGCGTTCATCGTGATGCAAATTTACCTAAAAATTAATGTGTAGATTTCACGGCGAACATCAATTGCGAAACAAATCAAGCACACAAATGACAGAAATAAAATCAAATGAAATGTACTAGCGAGTTTAGGAAGAGATTATTGGCCAAAAAAGATTGATTTGACCGAGTTGCAAACTATACTAGACTAGAGACGAATGGATGCATGGTTTTTCCAATCGTGAATGGATGGTAATTGGTTTAGCCGGCAGAATGTTGTATTAAATATATTAGGGATAAAAATAATTAGGTTCAACAAATTTAGGTGTTTAATCAAGTACGATAAGAAGTTTAAAGATTATAACATTTATTAAAAAAAGTTTAGGGGTTAAACCATTTTAAGTAAAAAAGTTTAAGGGTTAAATCATATTTTATCAATAAGTTTAAGAATTAAAGTGATTTTTAAAAGTGTGGTAACCTGCTATAACAGGTCAAGTAGCCAAAACAATTAATTATAGGCAAAATTGCCGAAAAAGGTAACATAAATGTCAAAAAAATCCAATCAAGGGAACGTACATTTTTTTTGCCGAGAAAGGACTATGCATTTGATTTTGTCAAAAAAAGGGAATGTGACCTGATTAACTTGATGATTGCTTAGTCAGCAGGTAACCTGCTGACGTGTCTGTCCAAGTGGCAGTCCAGTCAGCAC
Source organism: Centaurea solstitialis (assembly GCA_030169165.1). Lineage (NCBI taxonomy): Eukaryota > Viridiplantae > Streptophyta > Magnoliopsida > Asterales > Asteraceae > Centaurea > Centaurea solstitialis. The sequence continues at coordinate 18,619,015 of CM058046.1, forward strand.
CATCAAATTGCCGAAAAAGGTAACATAAATGTCAAAAAAATCCAATTAGGGGAACGTACATTTTTTTTTGCCGAGAAATGACTATGCATTTGATTTTGTCAAAAAAAAGGAATGTGACATGATTTAACTTGATGGTTGCTTAGTCAGTGGGTAACCAGGTGACGTGTTTAATTTGTCCAAGTGATAGTCCAGTTAGCACCATCACACCTTTGATCAGCGTTGATCGGAGTTGACCGCCACCAACACCCACTGCCACCACCACTCATCGTCACCCACCGCCATCGACTGCCATAGCCACGCACCGCCATCGATTGCCATCGCCACGTACCGCCACCGACTGCCACCCACCACCAATCCCCCTCTTTCTTAGAATTCAACATCTAATTGCGTATAGATGAGGTAGGCGAGTCAAGCAGACAAGCACCACCACCACCCACGTCCGCCGCCACCCCCCACCACCCACGTCCCCTGCCACCCACCGCCACCCGCTGCAACCCACGGCTCCTCACTACCCACCGCCCCCACCACTCCCTGCTACCCACTCCCACCACCACTTACTGATTTTGCCAGAAAAGGTAACATGAATGTCTAAAAAAATCCAATCAGGGGAACGTATATTTTTTTGCCGAGAAAGGACTATATATTTGATTTTGTCAAAAAATGGGGAAGAGTAACCGGTTGTACAAGTTACCGGTTACTCTTTCCCTTTTTTTGACAAAATTAAATGTATAGTCCTTTCTCGGCAAAAAAAATGTACGTTCCCCTGATTGGATTTTTTGGACATTTATGTTACCTTTTTCGGCAATTTTCCCTTAATTATAACAAGTTTAGGGATTAAAACATTCATTATAATAAGTTTAGGGATTATTCACTAAAAAAGTTTAGGGATTAAACCTTTTTTAAGTGCAAAGTTTAGGGGTTAAATCATATTTAACAAAAAAAAAGCATTTGGTAAACAACTCTAAACCTAAAAGGAACTCCAATACACATGTTAGGTGTAGGGGTGACAATTGTCGTGTTCAGGTTGGCGGATCAAAAAAGCTCAACCCGACACCATCCGTATAACTAATCGTGTCGCATTGATCAACCCTAACCCATATGGGAGAAACTCTATATGTGGATCCATAAGTCCACCTTAAACCTCACACATCAAATCCCAATGCCTTTAAGAACTTGTTTAATGCACTTGGTTGGTGTTTATTAAGTAACCAAATTTTCTTTGAGGTTCCTATGTAGGACAAGTTTCTTCCATCTAAACCAAGTTCCAGCAACAATCGAGTTGGTGAGTTAAATATTAATACAACCAAGTCCAAACATCAATTTAAAGTTTACTAGAATTTGTAGCCTTCATTTTCATCTTTATAAATGTTCAAATCCATTATATTTCGAGTTAGTTTTTTAACATCAACGTCCGAATTAACTGCATAAAAAAATCAATACAAAATATTAGTTAACATATGCAAACCATAAATTATAAAATATTACCTTTTTGAACACAAAAAATTGTTTCTAAATCATTGGAAGCCACGTAAAACAACAATGAGTTCATAAGAGATTTGGTGTGTAAAGTTCACGATGAGCATGTTGATGCACGTACTCATATTTGACCATTAAATGTGTATATGGATCAATATGCATGTTCATCTTGAGCGTTACACATCAAATCCCAATGCTTTAAATAACTTGTTTAATGCAACTGAGTTGGTATTTATTAAGTAACCAAATTTTCTTTGAGGTTCCTATGTGGGACAAATTTCTCCATTTAAGTTCCAATTATAAGTGGGTTGGCAAGTTAAATATTAATACAACCAAGTCGAAACATCAACTTAAAGTTTATTAGAATTTATAGCCTCCATTTTTGTCTTCATAAAAACTCATATCCATTATTGTTTTGAGTTAGTTTTTCAATATCAACGCCCAAATCACCTGCATTAAAAAAAGAGTAAACTACGATTTTCGTCCCTGTGGTTTACTGTTTATAACGATTTTCGTCCCTGTGGTTTAAAAATTGTTTTTTTCGTCCCTGTGGTTTTTATTCCTTTCGTTTTTCGTCCTTAAGGCTAACTGAGTTAAAAAAAAGGTACGTAAACTCAGGGACTTTTTGGTCATTTTCATTTTATTTATTTTTTCTAAGTTTTATGTACACGTGTATAGCCACTGCTGCACCCTACTAACCACCACGTGCCCATCCACCTTCTTCTTCATTAAACCAGAAATGAAAGAAAAAAATAAACAAAGAAAATAAATCTCTCTCGCTCTCTCTCATATAGTACCAGAAATGAAAAAATTCCACAAAGGCATGCATAAGAAAAGAAAAAGCTGTCTTTCTTCCTGTAACTCTAAAAAAAACCTTAAAATAACCCATTAAACCGAAAAAAGATAAAACTGAAATCATAAAAAAAAACCCATGAATAAGGTTATGGAGGAAGGTTTAGGAAAGAGAGGCTTGGTAATTGGTGGTATTTGGTGGAAAGAAATAGGTAGCAGAAGGCCACCTGTGTTGGCAAAATCAAATGAAAAAAGAAAAAGAAAAACCCACCTTCAAATTTTGCAAAATCTTCAAATGTCTTGTCAAATGAGCTACATATAACCATCAATCTATGGAGTCCCTTTTTGAATTCTTCCATAAAAGCCAACCTCAAATAAATAAAGATATACAGAGGATCTCATTAAAGCTGAAAGAAAAGAGAAAATATATGTATGTTTAGAGGGTTTACTGTTATGTTATTATATATGTATAATATAATGAGATTAAAGAAAAAGCAACATGGTAAAAAGACAAATATGCCCTTCACTAACTTGTTACTTTTAACAGAATTAGCCTTAGATCGAATTGAAAACCACAGGGACGAAAAAAGCAATTTTTAAACCCCAGGGACGAAAATCGTTATAAACAGTAAACCACAGGGACGAAAATCGTAGTTTACTCTTAAAAAAATTAATACAAAATATTGAGTAAACTACAATTTTGGTCCCTGTGGTTTATCGATTTTTTTGAAAGTGGTCCCTAAGGTTTCATAATTCAAGAAATGGTACCTGTGGTTTGAATTTTGCTTTGAAAGTGGTCCCTGTCCACTAACCCCGTCTATTTTCATCGTTAGTGTCAAGGATATTTTCGTCCAACCATATTTTATCCTTCTTTTTGTAGTTTTCTTTTGTTTTTCTTATATTCATAAAAAAAATAAAAATTTAGGGACCTAAATGTAATTATCTTCTTCCCCTTTCTTCCTCATTCTCAACCTTCTTCCCCTTTTTCTTGCTAGATTCTCTCAATCAAAAACCAACCAGACCACCACCATTTCTAAATCACAAAAGAAAGCCACCACCGCCGGCGACGTACGAGACACCGCCGCCGCCTGCTCTCTCCGGCGACGTACGAGACACCGCCGCCGCCTGCTCTCTCCGGCGACGTAATGTTCCCCCACCCCACAAATAAAGAGTGCAACAGTAGGTGGTGGTAACATACGGTTGGGGTGCAAACCCACCAGATCGCCGGAACGAGAAACCCATTGAAAATGGTGATCGAAATGGAAAAAGGTGACGGATTAAAGGGGTGCCGGTGGAGTTGGGTTAAAGGGTCACGGTGGTGATTGGGGATTTGGGGGGGGGGGTGAGGGACCATGGTTTTTTATCGATATCAACCAAAGGATGGGGAGGTGACAGGGACCAAATCACATGAATATATATATATATATATATATATATATATAACATACACACAGATACATATATAAATAAAACATACACCACATGACCATTATTATTATTTTATCACTTTTCAGTAATCAAGAAAATTGAATTGAAAAATACCCACCTGAAATTTTGGGTGAAGACATAATTGAAATTCAAATTGAAAAAAATGAAGTTTTTTTTGATGGATGATGAGGAGGGTTTTTGTTTGTTTATGTTTAATTTACAGAGAAAGGGGCAGGGGATACTTGCAGAATTCAAAGGGCATCCGGTAATGTTGTTATTGTTGTAGCCCTTTTTGCTTTTCAAGATTATCAAATTTCCAATTGATTTTAATCTTTCTTTGCTGGTAATATATGTATTTGTGGTGTTGATTTTATTGGTAAAAGTGGTTTATTTTTAGTGTGTTTATATGAAATTGGAGAAGGTGACCGGAGGATCGCCGGAGAAGGTGACCGGAGGAACGCCGGAGAAGGTGACCGGAGAAGAGCAATCCTTTTTTTATTGTTAATTACACAATGGTCCCTGTACTTTGATGGTTTTTATACAAAAATAAGAAAAATAAAAAAACAATTGCAAAATAAGAGATAAACCACGGTTGGACGGAAATACCCCTGGCACTAACAAAGGTTTTTAACGTCGTTAGTGGCCAGGGACCATTTTCAAAGCAAAATTCAAACCACAGATACCATTTCTTGAATTATGAAACCTTAAGGACCACTTTCAAAAAAATCGATAAACCACAGGGACCAAAATTGTAGTTTACTCCAAAATATTAGTTAATATATGTAAAACATAAATTATAGGGAGAATTGCACCTATATCCTTATAAAACTTAACTAATTACACCTATATCCTTGCAAACTTTTAAACTACATCTATATCCTTACAAAACCTAAGTAATTACACCTATATCCTTATATCTATTTTTTTAATTTTTAAACTATTTTAAAATAATTAATAAATATTCTTATATGTTAAATCCCTGATGTACCCTTACCCTTCTAATTAAAATAGGTGTAACTAAAAATCAATCAACAGCGTATGCACTTCTTCTAAATCGGGTACGCATCTATCAAATTGCTCCACTTCTATGATTTCATTAAAAAAAATGTGAATATTTTATTGATTCTCTCCAAAGTTATTTTGTCTTTTTTAGCCATCATCAAAACATTGAAAGCAAAAAAGAAAACAAAATAGTTGAATGGTTCACAAATCATCTTCGACTTCCATCCTCTCTCTCCTCTAAAGTTAATCCTAATCCTAATCCATACCCACACCAGATTCTCCATCTTCCCTAATTCACTACCAGCATATACATACATACATATATATATATATATATATACACACACATATATGTATAAATTTATTCAAACTTTCTCTTGATTTCAATTTCTATTTGAAGCTTTTCTAGGGCATCATCATCCATAACAGGGCAACTATGGAAACCCTACGACCAATTATTCATGGTCAAATCCACAATTACAATCCCAAATATTCATACAGGCACACTTCTTTCCGCGATAGATTTCTTGTTTTAAATGAAATTTCGAATCTTCTCATTACCAAAACGTCATTGTCCCTTCTTATAGTAACCAAATTTGTATAGAGAATCAATTTTTTCATTCTGTTGATCAAACTCACAGAGGAAGATGAAAAGTCGATCAATTTCGATACTCAACAATCTGTTTATGGAAAAACTTAGAGAAGAAAGTGGATCAATTTTAGAGATATGTACCAGATTTAGAAGAAGAAGAAGTCTATTTGTTGATCTATTTTATTTTGATTGATTTAGACCTGTTTTAAAAGGTAAGGGTAGATTGGGGATTTAACATATAAGGATATTTATTAATTATTTTAAATTAGTTTAAAACTTAATAAAATAGGTATAAGGATATATATGTAATTATTTAAGTTTTGTAAGGATATAGATGTAGTTTAAAAGTTTGTAAGGATATAGGAGTAATTAGTTAAGTTTGTAAGGATATAGGTGCAATTCTCCCTAAATTATAAAATTTTACCTTTTTCAATACAAATATACTGTTTCTAAATCATTGAAAGCCACATAAAACAACAATGAATACATAAAAGCTTAGATCAAAGGCATCTAAATTTAACAGCAAAAGAAAAAAAAATTGCAACATATTCTTGAATTTCGAAAATAAATCCATGAATTAAATGGGATTGCGGTCATGATTTCCAACATAAAAACAAGAAATCAAGAAACAAAAACCTCCTTCAAACATGAACACAATATTGTTTATTATTTAATAGATTAAAGATGAACTAATTAAACACAGGAATATTGAATAATAAACATGAACAACGGTTATACCGGCGGACACAACCGGTTTGGGACCACGCCAAACATGAACACAACCGGTTTGGGACAGGAATATTGAATAATAAACAAAAACCTCCTTCAAACATGAACACAACCGGTTTGGGACCGGTGCAGCCGGCATACCGGCGGTAACACCGCCGCGGTATGCCGGTATGTGGACGGTGAGGGTTCCCATCGGTGAATGCATGCCGTTGGTAAATTTTTTTTTTCTTTTTTTTTTCCTTTTCGACCGTTGAATAACGGTTATATATATATATATATTTTTTTTTTACTTTTTTTTTTTACTTTTTTCATATATATATACCATCTCATCTATTCAATTTTTTACCACTCATCTCATCTTCATCTCTTCCTCAACAAATTATCTCATCTCATCTTCATCTCTTCCTCAACAAATTATCTCATCTCATCTTCATCTCTTCTTCATGGATTCACACGGTACCCCTTCCGGTTCCCGACGTCGTAACTCGGCATCCCAAACGCCTCCACCGTCGGCATCCCAAACGCCTCCATCGTCGGGTGTCTATCGCCCCGCAATGGGGTTTGAAAGTTGGTTGCCTCCATCGGGTTGGCCGCAATCCCCAATGGTCGAGCACAATTGGGCGTATGCGAATATGATCGCGAATACCCCTATGATGGCGTACCCCATGCACCCCCAACAACCGACGACGCAAACCCAACAACCGACGACGGAAACCCAACAACCCACGCCGTCACAAGTGTGGGAACCACGAGACCCAACCGGAGGCAACTTGTCACCGCAATCGTGGGGAGATGACGAGGAGGTACCCGAGACCCAACCGGAGTCGCCGCCACCGCCACCGCCGCCACAACCCAAAGGTAAAAAACGTGGGAAGGGTAAGAACGTAGAAGCGAGCTCGAGTGCGAACCCGACCAAAACTAAAGCGCCTCCTAAACCGTGGACGAGTGACGAGGAGGTCAAGTTGGCGATGGCGTGGGCCAAAATCTCGGAGGATTCAACCATAGGTAACTATCGAACGGGAGGTAAATAAAAAACCGTTTTTTTAACGTACTTAAGTATTCGCTAATGTGTTTTAATTTTTTCCATTTTTGAAGTAGACAATTTTTGGATGCACGTTAAAATGTCGTTAGACAAACGCATGGGGTACGGCCCCAACGTCCGCTCAAGCGACGCCGTGCAAACCAAAGTGAAATTGCTTCTATCGGGGGTCTCGAAATTTGCTTGTATCTACAACAATGTGTTGAATCACCGAGGTAGCGGCGAATCCGACGTTGATTTATTGGAACGAGCGCTCGAGCGATACCGACGTGAGTATAATCGAACATTCCCTTTCCAAGCCGCTTGGAAAGTTCTCATCGAATGCCCGAAGTACAACCCGGTGGAAATGATGAACCCGTCGGACATCCGCGCGCCTACAAACAAACGGTCGAAAACGTCCGAAACCCAAACGGACTCCCCCGGCGATTCCGATGCTCGTACTTACACCCACCTCGGCGATTCCGAACGGCCACGACCAATGGGTCGGAACGCGGCGAGACGTGCGGGGTCTTCGTCTTCGACAAACGATACCAACTCGGGCATGTCAACCGAAGTAGGCGCTCTCACACATGGTATCACCGGGCTTGTCGATATACTTAAAGAAAAACAAAGGATGGCACACCTCCAATTCTACACATCACCGCACAACCATCTCTCGGGTCACCTTTTGGAGACCACGTTGCGAGAGAAGGCGCGGTTGCGCGAACTATACGATTGGGCTCCTTTCGAATAGTTTTTTATTCTACCATTTTAATGTAATTTTTTTTATTGTTATTTTTAATTTTAATTGTTAATTGTTAATTGTTAATTTAAATTTTAATTTTAAAATGAATTGTTAATTGTTAATTTAAATTGTTAATTTAAAAAAAAACTATACAGTTGGTATGAGTGGTACGGGTGTGGGTGAATGATATGGTAATGGTAAGGTAGTGGTAAAGCTGATGTGGCGCTGAGGTGGCAGCCTATGCAGGTGGTATGGGTGGTATGGCTGTGGATGGCCTTAGTAGATCGATTGAAACCTCCAACAAATATAGAGATTTGGAGTCGATTTCACGATTTGGTGTCGAACTGTCGATCCATTTTTTTTGGAAGAGGTATCCCAGACCACATTGGGCTCAGACTAATCCTCAGCAATTTTGGGCCGAAGCCCGACTGCTAAAGCATGCAGCCCGGGGTCGAAACCCCCGTACCTCCAGAATGCGTCCCCCAGGGATCGAACTCAGGTTCACCACTATGTAGTGCCCAAGCCTTACCACTAGGCTAACACTCCTTTAGTGGCCATTGATTTGTTGTTGATTGATTTGGTGGCGTCGACGTCGAGTTGGTAGCGTACCGGCGTCGAATGTCGATTTCAAGATTTGGAGTCGGTCAAAATGATTTGGGTGCCGAAATTTAAATTTTAACCTAATTTTCTTTTTTGTTATAAAAAAGTATTTTAAAATGATAATCGGGTTGATGGGTCAACCTATGAACCCATATGTCAATCCGAACACGACTCGTACAATAAAACGGACTGGGTTCGTATCGTGTTTTACGTCGAATCAAGGATTACCACCTCTAGCTGGATGCAAGTCCATGTGAAAGATAACTGGGGAGTTTGTGCTAAAGGGTATATGTAAGTGTCTGATTGCCTCATGTTAAAGTATTCTAAGAGAGAATGGCCCATAAAAACTTAATGAACTTTCTCATTTGAATGATTAAATTTTATTTTCTTTCCTAATTTAAAGCCATGATTATAATAAATAATTTTTTTTTGAACATCAGATAAACTCACACACATGTTCTCGTGGTATCTGGGCTCTATTCGGGCACCCCGACTAATCCTCGTCGGTTTCAAACTGGCCCGAAGGCCAGCCCAGAAACTAGTAATGCCACTTGCTACAGTGGGGTTTCAAACCCGAGTAGCCAGGGATACCATCCACTGACCTCCCCAGGAAGTTACCTTTACCACTAGGTTAGACAAGCTTTGTTAATGAATATTATTACTTTCCATAATCCATATATACATTAGTCTAATTAATGAACCATCATAATTGTCCATAATTATTGTTACATTTTCCTAATATAATGTAAAATTTGTGGTTTGCGATTGAAATTTCCCTAAAGACTTAATGCTCCAAAAAAAATCAGTTGTTTATTAATTAAAAATAACTATTAACAGACATAATCATTCAAAACAAAAAAAAAAAAAAACTTTGTTAAGTATTTCTTAAACCTTCTCATTCTCCTTCACCATAAGTAACGATTTAAAAACACTATGATCTTGTTGTGGCTTCCAAAGCTTAATTAGGACCATGTGTAAAATAAACGGACGAATATAACATTTGGATAGATTACCTATTTGAGGTTACGGGGACAAATAATTTTTTTAATTAGACCATCAAAATCAACTATATAAAATAAGGGAAAACTCAATTATTTTTTTGTACGTTTCACTTAGAACATGAGTCGATAAGTGAAACAATAATGCATGGTTAATGTCAATTATTTAGAATTCTTGTGGGAATGTTTTAGGTCGTGTTGGCAAACTAGCTGAAAAGCTAGTTAATAGTTGATAAGTTAATTGTTGACTAATAAACTTGTTAATAGCTAATAAGCTAGCTTATGAATAAATTATGTTTGACAAAAACTAGATTATGCAATAGCGGAACACAAACATTATATTTTTGGGGGCCAAAATATGATATTACAAAAAATTCGAAACCCAAAATATAACATAACAAATTTGTTTGGGTTTTTTAATATGTAATTTTTACTTATGATTAACTAGTAAATTTTATAAAAGGATTTATTTTAGCTTATTTAATACTTTAATAATAGAAAGATTACAACATCAAATAATGTTGTTTTTACTTTCTATAACTATTGTATAGTAAAAAAAACATTAATTAGAAACAAAAAAGATTTTTTAAACTAACATGCAGATAATATACATTATTTATATAAAACTCAAACCAATTTATAATTTTCTATACAATTTAAAAAACTTATATGTAACAAAAAACGTGTTTCACATAAGAAGAAGAGATCTTTATAATAAAAGAAATAATGTATTTGGCAGAAAAAGGAGCACCAAGAATTATAAAGGGGTTGCTATATGCACCCAAAAAGTGCATCGGGAATTGAAAAAGTAGCATCGGGAATTGAAAAAGTAGCCTTTGATGTTGACATGTGTGTGTATGACGCATTCACTTTTTGGGTGCATTTGGTAAAAAGTCGGGTGTATTTAGCAATTGCCATTCTAAAATAAAAGGATGATAACAATCTAATCTAAACATCAAAAGTTAACATGATAGCTAATATATTGTATTTATTCTTAAAGTTCTAGGGATATGGCCCCTTTTGGCCTTCATTGTGTTCCTCGCTTGAGCTTATAAGTATGTGAATTGACCAAAAAAGGTATCGGGAGGTTTAATATATAATTAATATTCATAAGAGTATAATTGAAAAAAGCTATAAAAAACTTTTAATACGTTACTTCAACTACCGTTTCAATAAGCTAACTTATGGTACATATTTGGATGGACTAGCTTATAAGTTAGCTTATAAACTAGCTTATTTTTGCCAAACACAACCCTAGTTAATGAAAGGAAAAAAAAAAGACAACTTATATAAATTTTAGTTAAACCCAAAAAAAATCCAATACGGATTCAAAATAATATAGATTTTTTAACACAAATATAGCATTGGACACTCTAAAATCTTTTAACTAGATCCTTATTACATGAAAAATAGTAATAACTTGTATTACCAGTAAAATTTGAATCAAATAAAAAAAAAAACAAAAATGTAATGTAAATCAACTAAATAATCAAAATCCTACCATCATTTTTCCCAAAGTTTTTTGAAAACGGTCCGTATAGACTCAAAACTAATTGCAAAAACTACGTTTTTCTTATCCTAAGTTCTTTTTTTTTTTACAACTTTCAGTTGCACACCTTAGACTTTTTAAAAATAATACAGTTGAATAAGAACCTAGTTTTTTTCTTACCTTAAGACAAAGAGATTTATTGGTAGAACGTGCCACCATAGGCCTTTAATTGGGTCTGACATTGTTAGCTGAACTACCTCAATATACGGCCATATTGAAACTGGCCATATCTACTCCATCTTCGACAAGAGGTACCATTCCTCTTGAGTTGCTTGTTTGCTTGGCATTACAGAAGAAAGAAAGAAACAAATAATCTTACTCTCTTTTGCTATGGGATAGTGTCTTGCTCATTTAGTTGAGTTTTCGCTTTTAGTTTTTTTTTTTTTTTGGTTTAATCCTGATATTACCATCTATGTTGGGTTACCAGTCATACTTCTAAACGATAAGGATCTATTCAATAAGTTTTAACTTATCTACTGATTTATTTGTTTAAAAAATTATTCAACTTGTTTCAATTTAATGTATAAATGCCAATAAAAGTTTTTCACATTTTTCACACAATTTTATTGCTTTTCAAGAAACTATTTTCACTCAAAAAATATTTCCAAAATCAAAAAATTATTAGTCATGCGAATTAACCACTTGGACAAACATGACTAGACACATTCATTTTGTAACTTTATTGTTGAAACATGCATTTATACCATTAATGTAAATTTACATTGTTTTTAAGATATTTTTAACAGAATTTTCAAAATTAAAAATTTGGAGTTTTCTTGTACTTTTTTATTTAAAAAAATATCGACCAATCTTCAAACAACATGAAGAGAATAAATAAATTAAAAAAAAATGAAAAACTTGTTGCGGTTGATTGTTTAAAAATTAAACCTATATGTGTATACTTTGATATTGAAATATTCAAAATAAAAAATAATCAGTTGAAGTTGAATATTTTCTTTTTTAAAATTTTGACTCTTATATCTCTCTGTGTTGAATAAACTATGGGCAATTTTTAAATATGCTCTGTGTTCCATGTTTGTTGTGGTCTAGCAGATGAGAGACACACCTTTATGAATAGGGAAACACTTTTTTTATAGATAGGTATATATATTATATAATAGTAGTTAAAAGAGTTAAAAAAGTTAAAAGAGCATGGTAAAAAAGACCTCATGTGTGCAATAAGGTGGATTATTATACATCAATGTGGGATGTGATGATATTTAATATAGTTGGAAAATGAATGGAATTTGGTAAAATAGACCTAAATGGTTGAAATAATTATATAATAATTGAAGATAAATTTAATGATTTATAAAATCCATGGATATAAAATTTGAAAATAAACTTGTGGAGACATCTAGTCATAATTTGTGAAACATCGTTGTCACTGATGTCAAGACCCGGGCATGCAAATGCAATAAAGAGGTATGCACGCTTGACTGATGCATACGTTGTCGATCTTCAGTTGGCTTAGGATCACACCAAAATAATTAAAATAAGATATGATATTTGTGGGTTAAAAAGAGCGTTCCATTTGGACCACATCGTCTACAACGTGGTCCTGCTCTCACCACCCATCAGAGATCATCCACGACCCTTATTCTGAACCGTTCTATATATATTTCACTAGTTAAAAAAAATATCTGTAACTACATTCATTTACCCTTATCTTCACTTTTAAGTCATTTTCATGAACATTTGTATACATTTAATCACTTTCACATGCATGATGAATTTGTTAAGGTTTCAATCATGGTAATAAAAATAGGCAAGTAAAAGTCAAATGCAAATTAAGGTATATGAATGTTTTGTTGTCACACTCTAACCGTAGCTCCTATTTTCATGTGAACCGAACACTATTTATCAATTATAATAATCATATATGTGCCAACGATAGTGATTTAAGCACATAAAATTCATTTATTTATCTTTAAAACAAAATAAATATTTAACAAATAATCTACATAGTAATATTCATATTAGATGTTGCATTTTGTAGTATGTGTGTTGCTTTGAATTGAATGATTATCTTCTTAGATAATTCTTCTTGGTTTTTGATCTTAATGATTGTCTAAGTTGTTTATGATGTTGATTAATGAGCTTGGTAAGCTCGCCATCGTGTAGAATAGGATTAGCAAGAGCTAATTGGTCCTAAATGACTTCTAAACCAGATTGATTCCGCTTACTAGTTGAGATGGATGTTGTGAAAATCTTAGAGATATTGAAATCAATGAACTACTTTGATAATGGAGTATGTAGCCGAAAAAAATGCCAATTTTCTTTGCTAGTATTGAATCTAACAAATTGTTGGTTAATGTAGTATTAGTGCAATAATAGTAGGGCATTAGTTCACTCTTTTTACAACCCTAGATAGTAGATATCAAGTTAAAATTCTGCTTCCAAATCATCAACAAGTCAAATTGATTGTGTCATACATTTCCATAGCATTAGGGATTCAAGGTTGATTGAGTTTAGCAATGTTGTCATATGCTTAGTCCATAGAGATTAAATTTCATGAAATTAAACAAAAAAATTGAAGTAGCTCCAAACATGATAGTGAAGAGACAACAGTATAAAGACAAACTAGTCACTTATAGCTCTTTTGTTTTTTCACCAAGACTTTTCATAGTATTAGTGGCATGAATCATTAATTTGTCAATCTCAAAACAACTCTATGATAATGTTTCACCAATCTAAAATAAAGAAATGAAAAATAACACTTTAGACTCTGTATTTGATAATGATAACAATATATAAACCAAACAATGTATTGATGATGATGATAGGTTGATAAGAATTGGTGCAAAAACTTGGTTAAAAGATTAACAAAAAAGGGAAGAAGGAAAACAAAAATATACCTTTTGGTATACAATTTACCTAAACACAATATCAACCAGATTTGTTTAACTTTATAAATCAAAACGATAAATATATATAAAACTAAATAATAGAAGATACTGATTCTCTAAGACCATATACATGCTTTCCTATCAAATGCTACCCAATGTTACATCAACTTACTATTATTTACCCAAAATTATTCAAAACATAAGTTATGCCCAACTCAATCTTAAGCACACTTTTTGTTTTACTAAATGACTAGACTATACCTGAGGGCAATTCGGCACATAGTTTCTCAATCTGAAATTATAGTGGTATAATTTATTTAAAAAAATAAATGTTTTTTAGTTAATCCATTATTTTTTTTTTTTTGAAAGGCAAAAGAGAACACCGAGGGAGCTTCGACAAAGCCATCACCCCCACCAAGCGAACCCAAATAATTTTATTAGAAGCACATTATTTTGTATTTTTAACGTGATAAGAGTGAAAAATAAAATCATAAGAAGTGAAATATATTAGCTCTTATATATTCTTAATATTTAATAATAATATTAAATAAAAATTATTCAATATTGGGCTCGTTTTGAAGGTATTGATGCGACGATTATAGTGATATAAATTGTAAAAAAAGAAACATAATTTTAATGCATTTTAGTTTATAATATACGATTATTTATGTTATATGATAAGGGTGTAAAATAGAAAATGAAAAATTAAGAAATTAAAATTAAATAAATAACTAATTATATGGGTATAAAGTAAAAAAAAATGAGATTAAGAGTAAAATAAATAACAAAAAAGTAGGGGATAAATAGGAGAACACATGTCAATCAGATAAATTTGAATGAACCGAAAGTGTAAATTGCGTCCAGATATATGTTTAGGCAGGAAAATCTTTACACCAATTCACTAGATGACGACACGTGGCAGCCCGGCCAGTTACTCTTTTATTACATATAAAGAAATAGAGAAAAAAAAAATAAGAAAATAAGAAAGAGAAAGAAGAGAGACCGATCGGCATGGAGAAACCGAAGGTTGGAGGTGCCGAAAGGAGAGTAATGGTGTTGCCGCTGGTTACCGAAGTATCCGAAGGAAAGCAGATGCTTTCGGCTAACCCACAACTCATAGTCTAATAGGTAATAACCAACAACTGATTTTAAAAAGTACAGCCTCGATTTCAACCACAGACATTAAAAAACACTTCCTGATTATTTGGTAAAAGAAGATTTAAACACAATCATTCCCAAATCCAAATACATGTTTACCAAATTCTAAGTTAGTGCCCCCCACAAGCTACATCTCTTCCCTTTCCACATGGCCCCCAATCCATTTTCACCCCCTTCTTCAATTCCAATCAACCTTTTTTCCAAACATTTACTCATTATCATCACATTCACATTCACATTCACAACTTTCTTTATCCACCATATACCACTTGTTCTTCTATTCTCCCCCATTTATACCCACAAAACCCATCAAACCAACTTTGTTTTTTACTCATGGGGTTCTTCAAATTGACACCATTATTGATGCTAATATGTTGTGCCTTAATCTTGCCACCATCCTCACCAGATCCCAATGATCAATCTTGTTTGACCAAATTGTTTGAATCCATTGAAGACCCAAATCACCACCTCATGAATTGGACCAAACCCACTTTCCAGAATCCATGCTCCGGCTTTCTCTCGAACCTCGGCGGAGCCACTTGCAACAATGGCCGTATCTACAAGCTCTCGCTCCCCAATCTCGACCTTCGTGGTTCGATCTCGCCCTTTATCTCCAATTGCACGAATCTCCAGTCGCTAGACCTCTCCAACAACTCGTTCACCGGACCGATTCCTACCGAAATCGAGCTCTTGGTCAACCTCGCCGTCCTCAACCTCTCCGGGAACCGTCTCTCGAACGCTATTCCGCCGTCTCTCGCCATGTGCGCTTACCTCAACGTTATTGATTTACACGATAACATGCTCACGGGAGCGATTCCAGCTCAATTGGGGTCGTTGGTGAGGCTGTCGGTTTTCGATGTTTCGGATAATAAGTTGTCGGGTCCGATTCCGGCGAGCCTCGGGAACCGGACGGGGAACCTGCCGCGGTTTAACGCGAGCTCGTATTCGGGTAACGAGGATCTTTACGGGTACCCGTTGGGCCCGATGAAGAGCGAAGGGTTATCGGTGGTGGTGATCGTGGGAATCGGGTTGGGGAGCGGGTTGTTGAGTTTGGTGTTGAGTTTTACGGTGGTTTGCGTTTGGTTGAGAGTGACGGAGAAGAAGATGGCGGACGAACAACAAGGCAAAATTACTCAATTAATGCCGGAATATTAATGTTATTTCGTGCATTAAAAATGTAAAAAACAGACTGTGATATTGATATTGATGTGTCTAATTTATTTATTCCATCAATTAGTTTTTTGTGAGATTTGAAGTTTTCTTGTGTTTTTTAATCCATCTTGTTTGTGAATTGTGATGGAACTGAAAATCAAATCATGGATATGAAATCCCAGAAACATGTATTTTTGATTTGACTACCATCGCTATCATATATTCTTCCACCCACATTTTCTAACCATCTTTGCATTTTATGGAAAAGGAAAAGGAAAAGAAATTGTAAAGTTTGAAACTAGAACGAATAGTTTTGTCTTTTATTGTTATTGTCTTGTGTTATTTTAATATCATAAGGCTATATGCTATGCTTACCGCATGTTCAGGCTGAGTGGGCTCGAGCGGGCTGAGTGGGCTGCGGTACGCAACAATGATGCTCGGCGGGCTGGTGTGTGAGGCGGGTTGGCCACACCGCTTTGTTTTTGGGTGTTGCATGTGTTGTGTGAGAGGGTTGGGATATGGGTTGTAGAAGGTTCCAGAGGGTTAATGGGAGGGTTGGAAAAAAGCTGATGTGGAGTTGATGTAAAGTCAGGTTGAAAGGATTGAGGTACTGATAGCCTATGAATGGTATTTATATAACACTGTTAGGAAAGTAATTAAAGATTTATATGATCTTGGTTTATAGAGAAATTAACTTGTGAGATTGTGGAAAACCCGTGATTAGGGTTGCGTGTATTGAGCACAATATATAGACAGAAATATTACAGAGGGGTCCCTGAACTATACAAATATTTAACACACCCCCGTAGTTTGAGCGAGAGGTAAACGAATGTTCAAACTATTTCTAAAATCAAGAAATAAACTAGCAGGTAGACCCTTCGTAAAAATATCTGCATACTGATACGCGGATGGAACATGCAAAACACGCACATGACCAATCGCAACACGCTCCCTAACAAAATGTAAATCTATTTCCACATGCTTGGTTCTCTGGTGCTGAACAGGGTTAGATGCTAGATACATGGCACTGACGTTGTCACAGAAAACAACGGTGGCACGAGAAAGGGGACAATACAACTCGAGTAGGAGGTTTCGTAACCAAGCAGTTTCAGCAACTACATTGGCTATCCCCCGGTACTCGGCCTCGGCGCTAGAACGAGAAACGACATGTTGTCGTTTGGAGGACCAAGAAACGAGATTATCACCCAGATAGACACAAAACCCTGAAGTGGACCGACGTGTAGTAGGACATCCGGCCCAGTCGGCATCCGAATAGGCAACCAAGCGATCAACAGCTGACGCCTTAATATGAAGACCATGAGACAGGGTACCCTTTAAATACCGTAAGATGCGTTTAAGCGCATTGAAATGCGGAAGACGCGGGTCATGCATAAAGAGACAGACCTGTTGAACGGCATAGGCAATATCAGGACGAGTAAAAGTCAAGTATTGCAGGGCACCAGCAAGGCTTCGATATAAGGTAGGATCCGAAACAGGCTCGCCAGCAACAGCAAGCTTTGTTTTGGTGTCAGCCGGAGTGCTACAGGGATTACACGAGACCATATCAGCTCGTGCAAGAATCTCCTGAGCAAAGGCAGATTGAGAAAGAAAGAGTCCGGACTTGCTACGAGACGCAGCAATTCCTAAGAAGAAGGATAACGGACCCAAATCAGACATGGGAAACTCAGAGGATAACTTAGAGATAACCATGGAAATAAGAGTAGAAGAGGAGACAGTAAGAATAATGTCATCGACATAAAGAAGGAGGTAGATAGTATCAGATCCGCGATGATACGTGAAAAGAGAGGTGTCGGTCTTACTGCTAAGAAAACCTAAAGAGGAAAGGTAGACAGCAAAACGATGATACCACGCACGGGGCGCCTGCTTAAGGCCATAAAGAGCCTTGCGGAGGCGACAAACATGATCGGGAAAAGAATTGTTTACATAGCCAGGGGGCTGACGCATGTAAACAGTCTCAGTGAGATCACCATGAAGAAAGGCATTCTTAACATCAAGCTGATGAATGGGCCAGTTGCGAGAGATGGAGATGCTAAGAACCGTGCGAATAGTGGCAGGTTTGACAACGGGACTGAAAGTGTCATCAAAGTCCAGGCCGGGTTGCTGAGAGAAGCCCTGAGCAACGAGACGGGCTTTGTAACGCTCAAGACGTCCATTGCTGTCAAACTTATGGCGAAACAGCCAACGATTGCCAACAATGTTAGCATCAGAGGGTTTAGGAACAAGATCCCACGTGTAGTTAGAAAGAATGGCTGTCATTTCAGCATCCATGGCGGCCCGCCAATGAGGGTCACACATGGCTTGAGCAGTAGACCGAGGAATGGGAGAGATGTCACTAGTGACCGAAAGATTGAAGATCTGTTTTGGCTTAAGAGAGCCTGTGCGCGAACGAGTGGTCATCGGATGACCGGAGGTAGCAGCCGGAGCAGGAGGCTGAGAAGGCTCAGCAGAAGAAGCGGAAGGAGAAGAGGTGGTGCCAGAGGACTCAGCGGGTGAGGGCTGAGGAGAGGAAGCAGAAGGGCCAGCGGCCGACGAAGGGGAGGAAGAATCGACCATAGGAGAGAGGGAAGGGAGAGAATCATCAACATCAAACGCGTCGTAGTCCTCAGAGGATGGATGAGGTTGGAAGTCAGGAAACGGAAAGTGGGTTTCATCAAAGTTGACATGACGAGAGATGATGACCTTTTGCGTGATGAGGTCTAAGCAACGATACCCTCGATGATCTGTGCTGGGACCGAGGTAGACACAGGCAGAGGATCGAGGAGCAAGCTTGTGAGCACTAGTAGGCGAAGTGTTGGGATAACACAAACACCCAAATACTCGCAAATGAGAATAGGTAGGAAAGAAACCAAACAATACCTCAAAGGGGGTCTTGTACTGAATGGTGGTGGACGGAAGCAGGTTAAAGGTGTGAACAGCAGAAAGGAGGGCCTCAACCCAGAATTTGGGCGGGAGAGAGGCTTGGATGAGAGACGTGCGTAAGGTGTTATTAATAGTGCGGATGGTGCGCTCAGCTTTTCCATTTTGTTGAGACGTATAGGGACAAGAAAAACGTATTTGGATACCATGAGTTTTGAAAAAATCCAAAAAAGGTTGATTGTTAAACTCACGACCGTTGTCACATTGGAAAAGCTGAATGTCCGTTTTAAATTGATTTAGAACATAGGCGCGAAAGGTTTTAAAAACAGAAAATACCTCTGATTTTGCACGTAAAGGAAAGACCCATAAGAAATGAGAATAATCATCCAAAAACAGAACATAATATTTAAATCCACTCAAGCTAGTAACAGGAGAAGTCCATAGATCAGAGTGAATAAGTTCAAACACACGAGAAGTTTTAGTAGCTGATAAAGAAAAAGGTAAACGACAATGTTTTCCTAACTGACAAGCATGACATAAAGAAGAGTTTTGACTAGAGCAAGTAATAAACTTGCGAGACAAAAGAAACTGAAAAACAGCAGCACCCGGATGACCTAGCCGTCGATGCCAGACGTCAAAAGAGACAGCAACGTTGGCCGAAGCAACCGCAGACTGAGGAGAAGGAGGAAGGACAGGATAAAGATCATGGTGATCACTGTCGCAACGCTGAAGAAACGAACCTGTTTTAAGATCCTTCACAGTAAAACCAAAAGGATCAAATTCAACAGATACAGAATTATCAATTGTAAAACGACGGACAGAGATAAGGTTTTTGATGAGTTTATCAGATACTAAGACATTTTTCAGCATAAGAGGCCAAGGAGAAAAAGGTAATTTACATTGGCCAATATATCTAGCAGGAACCACAGCACCATTACCAACCTGAATGAAACTAGAATTACAAGGAGTTAGAGAGTGCATTGTACCTTGATTGAAGGTCATGTGCCTGGATGCACCGGTGTCCATGTAAAAGTTGTTGTCCTGAGGTGGCTGCACAGACATAGCCTGAAAAACAGAAGAGAGATCAGTGTACTGTGAAGCATGTCCGCCAAAAGATGGCTGATGAGGCGGAGGTCCGCCAAACGGAGGCTGAGCAGGTGGTGGCACAAGCGTGGATGGCTGTGCATGCTGCATAAACTGCGGAGAGACTGGCATCGGAGTGGGGGACTGAGGAAGCCCATAATAGTGCTGGTGTGAGTTCGCCGACGGCTGATGGAAAGGATGAGCAATGAGCTGCTGAGGTGCACTAAGCATCGTAGGGGACGGTTGAGGAGAACCCGTCCCAAACGAAGGCACAGGAGGTGCACCAAGGAGGCCTGGCTGAACAGACGGAGCATGGCCAGGTGTGGGGGAATTCCCGAAGTACGCCTGAGAGTGTCCCTGATTACCTGCAAAAGAGTGAGAGCTTGCAGAAACATTAGTATTACCCCCCCCCTTTGGAAGCAGAACGCCCATTATTTCGACCTTTGTTAAATTTATTTTTCGATTTTCCATTTAGGGCAGATTGGGCAGAAGAGTATAAGGCAGCGGAAGAAGTGAGAGGGGTATCGGTGTGGGGTTCAACAGACTCTTCACGAGACTCGTGAAGGAGAAGCATGTTTTTGGCCTCAAGAAAAGAAGGGAAAGGTTTGGTGTTGGTGATGACGTCGACAATGCTATGATAGGAGGGTGGTAACTGTCGAAGGATTTGCATAACCAATTCAACATCAGTTATTTTGGAGTCACAGTCAGCCAGGGCGTCAGCCAAATTCTTTAGATTATGGCAAAAATCAGTGATGGACAGTGTACCTTTCTTGGTGTTACGAAATTGCTCTTGAAGTTGGAGCATGCGGGACATTTTGTTATTCAGGAAAAATTCTTCTAGTTTGTCCCAGAGGTCTTTAGCTGTGCAGCTATCACTAGAGATTATTTGTAATAAATTGGCATCACAAGTGGAGTAAAACCAGGATTTGATGCGGGAGTCAATGGCCTCCCAGTCCTCATCATCATCACCAGTAGGTTTAGATTTTCCAGTGATGTGACCATAGACTTTTGCACCCTTACACATATCCAGAAAGATACGACGCCAAAGCTTGTATTTGGATCCATCAGTGGAAAGTTTAAAACTAAACTGAGAGTATACATTGGTTAGGGCAAACACAAGTTGGCTAGCAGTGGGGGCAGTGAGGGTGGTGGAGGAGGCTGAGGTAGTCATAATTAAATGAAAAACAAAAAATAAATTAACAAACGTGCGAAAAAAAATAAGGCAAATCGCTTAACCGCGGGTAGAGGGATAGTAATGTACCACAAACCCACAAACCCTACACGTGATGGGTAAGCAGAGACGGTAGCCGGCGGCAAAAGAGTGACGATGCGAGCGTACCGAGACACGATCTGAAAAAAAAAGAAAGAAAGAAAAAAGCACCTTTTTTTTTTCTTTTTTGTTTTTTTGTTTTTTGTTTTTTTTGTTTTTTTTTTTTTTTTTTAAACCTGCAACTTTTTTTTTTGTTATGCTTTTCACGAATCCCAACAGCAGCTTTTGCTTTTCACAAATCACAAAAGCACCTTTTTTTTTAAGATAAAAAGGGTGGGTTTGGTTTTCTGGCAACAAAACCCCAAAAAGAAAAAGAAAGCTGATGGCTCTCTCTTAAGCACGCGCAGCCGGCGATTTCGACGATTCCGGCGAGTGTAGGCCGGCGCCGCTAGGGTTCCGGCGAGGTGAGAAAAAGAGACAGCGGTGCAGCAGCAACGAGGCGACGGCGGCGGCTCGGAGGGTGCGCAGGTGCACGGCGAGCAGTCGACGAACGTGGGAAACCGGCGGTTATGCAGTGGACGCAGGCGTGGGTTGTCGGCGGCGATCAGAGTTCCGGCAGCGACGGAGTGACAGAGGGGAGAACACCGGCGGGGCGAACGACGGCGGTGTTCGTGGAACAGAGGGAAGGATGCCGGAGAGAGAAGAACGACACCGGAGGTGTGAACGGCGGCGGCTGCCGGTGGTCGGCAGCGGCGGCAGGTAAAAGAAAAAAATTAGGGTTTTCTTAGGGTTTTTCGTAGGTGGCTCTGATACCATGTGAGATTGTGGAAAACCCGTGATTAGGGTTGCGTGTATTGAGCACAATATATAGACAGAAATATTACAGAGGGGTCCCTGAACTATACAAATATTTAACATAACTTTTATAACATTTTAAAAAAAAAGTGTAATACTTTTTATCTTGAATCTCAGTGATTGATTCACGAAAAATTTATTAACTTTCAATTATGATATTGAACTCTTGAAAGACAACTTAACTAGTAAGACATGACATTTTGTTGTTTTGCATTTGACAACTTATCTATTAAAGACATGACACCTTCTATCTCATATTGCATCCTTTATGCAATATAGGAAATAAATCAAAATTTTGTTGTTTGGAATTTGATATGACATTAGTTTACGATATGACATGATTGATTGAGATAAAAATAAGTCTTTTTGTATCATCCAAATAGGTGGAAGGAAAATTAAGAAGAGTAAACTACAAATTTGGTCCCTGAAGTTTACCCAAATCTGCACGTTTCGCAACGCGTTTCGTCCCTACGACTAACGACGTTAGAACTCAGTTAATTTGTGGGGTAATTTTGCCAAAATGAAAGATGAAGGTTTAAATTGCAACTATCTCTATCTCTCTCTATTCTTCATCTACTCAACACCACTATCTCTTTATCATCTTCATCATCTACCCAAGACCACTACAACCACCAACACCCACCAACACCACCAACACCCACCAACACCACCACTCACCCACAAACACCAAGTAACCACCATCACCACCACCACCACCACCATAACCCCCATCCCAAAACCACCACCGCATGTCCTACCCCGCCGGCGACCCGCCGCCTGTCCCACCCCGCCGGCGACCCACCACTCCGATCATACCTCCTGCTACCACCGACGCTCCCTCCTCTTCCTCTTCTAGATGGTGATTTCGTGATGATGGGTTTCAGATTTGATGGTTGTGGTGGTAGTGATGGTTGATTTTGTTCAGATCGATTTGGTGGTGGTGGTTGATTTCGTTCAGATCTGGTTGCGGTGGTTGATTTCGTTCAGATCTGGTGGTTGATTTCGTTTAGATCTGGTGGTTGATTTTGTGATGGTGGGTTTCAGATATGATGGCAGTAGTGGTTGATCTCGTTCAGATATGGTTGTCGATTTCATGATGGTAATTTTCAAATCTGATGGTTGTGGTGGTGGTAGTGATTGATTTCGTTCAGATCTGGTGGTGGGTTGATTTCGTTCAGATCGGTGGTGTTGGTATGGCTGTGGTGGAGGTGGAGGTGGTGGTGGTGGTGGTGGTGGGTGTGGTGTTGGTGTGGTTGTGGTGGTGGTGGTGGTGGTGGTGTTGGTGTGACTGTGGTAGAGATGGTGTGGTGGTGGTGCTGGTGGTGTTGGTGTGGGTGTGGTAGAGATGGTGGTGTGATGGTGGAGGTGTTGGTGTGGCTGTGGTGTTGGTGTTGGTGTTGTTGTGGCTGTGGTGTTGGTGGGTGTTGGTGGTTGTAGTGGTGTTGGGTAGATGATGAAGATGATAAAGAGAGAGAGAGAGGAGAGAGAGATAGAGATAGTTTCAATTTAAACCTTCGTCTTTCATTTTAACAAAATAACCCCTCACTTAACTGAATTCAAACGGCGTTAGTAGGCAGGGACGAAACGCGTTGCGAAAATGGAACTTTGGGGACGTTTTTTGTAGTTTTTGAAGTTCAAGGACGAAACATACAGATTTGGGTAAACTTCAGGGACCAAATTTGTAGTTTACTCAATAAAGAAAATAGAGATAAGAGTGAATTACACTTTTGGTTCTCTGGTTGTCACATTTTTTCAACTTTGGTCCCTAAAACAAACTAATATCAGGAATAGTCCCCGAGGTTGCCACTTTGTTTCAATTTTTGTCCTCGGACTAACTTCTGTTAAATAGGCCAGTTAACTTAAGGGGTATTTTCGTCATTTTCATATTTATTTGTTTTCAATTAATAAATAAATAGATATATAGATAAATGGGACCCACCATCACTCTCTCTCAATCATTTATCTCCCTCTCTCTCTCATCATCATCATCTTCAAACCACACCCCACCCACCAACCACCTACCTCCCTTCTTTTTCATCTTCTTTTCTTCTTCCTTTTACCAGCCACAACATCACTGGCGAGAGCATCACCGCCAAGGCCACCGTAAACCTGCAAACTCCGGCCACCTAAGCCTTCCTTGTTTTTTCGGCACACAACCACCACTTTCAGATCAGATCGTTGCCGCCCACCTTTAGATCTGAGACCGACAACCTGCAACAACAGCCTCCGCCGTCACCGATTGAAGACGTGGACCATAGAGACGATTTTCGGTTATGCCACCGCCGCTCAGATCTGAAACCACAAGGACTTTTTGCGGTTTGCAGTTGGTTCGATTGGGTCGCGGTGATGGGTTGTTGGAGTTCGTCGATGGTACATGACTTGGTTAAGCGCGCCAGAAAAACATTTCGCCGGTGGTAGGAGTTGCAAGTTGGTGGTGGCTTGAGAGTGACAACAACAATCTGGTGTTCACCGATGGTCGGAGTTGTAGGTTTGGTAATGTAGAAGAAGATCGAAGTTGGGGGTTTTGGTGGTGGTGTGTTGTGGGTGTTGGGTGGTGGGCTGTAGGCGGTGTTGGTTTTGGGTGTTAGTGGTGGTTGGTTGTGGGTGTTAGTGGTGGTTGGTTGTGGTAGGTGTTGATGGTTGTGGTTGTGGGTGTTGGTGGTGGTGGTGGGTGGGGTGGTGGTGTAGCTATGATGGAGATGGTGGTGTGGTGGGTGGGTGTGGTGGAGATGGTGGTGGTGGTGGTTTGAAGATGATGAAGAAGAGAAGAGAGAGAGAGAGAGAGAGAGAGAGAAGAGAGAGAGAGAGTGATGGTGGGTCTCATTTATCTATATATCTATTTATTTATTAATTGAAAACAAATAAATATGAAAATGACGAAAATACCCCTTGAGTTAACTAGCCTATTTAACAGAAGTTAGTTCGAGGGATCAAAATTGAAACAAAGTGGCAACCTCGTGGACTATTCCTGATATTAGTTTGTTTTAGGGACCAAAGTTGAAAAAAGGTGACAACCACAAGGACTAAAAATTATTATCTAGAGTGAATTGCAATTTTGGTCCCTGTGGTTTACCAAAACCACCACCTATCGTCCCTATAAAATTTTTATTGCAGAAAAAACACTGTGGTATGTAATTTTGCTTGGTTTTGGTCCCTTAAGACTAACACTGTTAAGTATCTCCGTTAAGTCCCTCCCATGTGCCTTACACATGAGAGCATTTTAGTCTTTTTATCCTTTTCTTCTTCCTCCCATCTTCATCTCCTTTGAACCCAAGAACATTCATCCAATATTCATGTCAATCATATTCAAACCTAAAAAATTCAAAGATTCGTTCTATACACAAATCTAAATCAAATCTAATTCGTTCCAAATTCAACTGTAACACCCTGTTTGGTAAAATTATGGATTTTTTTTTAAAGAAACATCAACTCACTGCTCAAACTCTCTAGTTGAAGCTTTTGAAAATAATGTATATACCATATTTTAGCGGAAGCTATTTCATGAAGATATTAATAAGGTTCCATACATATATTTACATATCCAAAAAGTACAAAAGAAACGTTTCCACCAAGTAAGTTAAGCCATACGAAAGTTCGGTGTTACAAAATTTGGTTCACGACCATATCTAAGCAAATGGACTGAACCATAGAAGTATTGCCAAACATGTCATACCTCAAATGTCCCAAAAGATGCTATCCCAAGTCTGCTACCCACCTCACCAGTTCGGGTATCTACTAAGTACTTCCTGCGAATACAAAAAACATAATTCTTGTTCAATTAGCATAACGCTAGTGAGTGCACCAAAAAAAACATTCAATTCATCAAACACTAGTCATCAATGTTCCATAGTTAACTAGATTACAAAAATCAATGATCACATATAAAACACGTAAGATGTGAAGGCAAGTCCATTGAACATCCGTATTTTTCCACAGTGGCCAACCATGGTCAACGACATCCACATGGGGGAACCATTCACATCTCCCGTCAAGGTGGGGGAGCACAAAGCTTTCACCATACAACGGTTACCGGGAGTTAATGATCTCTTTCCCACAAGTCCACCCGTGCCTGCGCTTGGTTCGAGACCCGTCGGTCTATTGAACCACACGGTCATAATGGGTACTTATCATTCAACCCCTCCAATTGCAACATCCATCTCAAATAACATATCCATGTTATGTGGTTAGAGCTGATACAATCTCTAACACCACACACACGTCTCATAACCAGATGTGCAATTATCCACTCTGGGTCTGGACCATAACACATAACCATGATATGAATATCATCACAAAATGCCAATCAATCACCAAGCAATTATACGAGTGCATCCCATTTTCAATAGTATTAAGCAAACTCAAGATATCACGATTTCAATCAACATATCAATGATTTCATAGCAATCTATAAGTTAACTATATCCACATAACTTATCAACAATTTCACATATGATGACTTTTAAAACTTTAAATCAACAGTTTAGGGTATCCGCAGGGTACACTCACCTTAGGGTGTGATGAGGATCACCACCCAATCCACAAATTATGTCACTTGATGTCCAAACCTATTACAAAGGTTTAAACAAAACTTATTTAGACAATTTAACCAACTTGTCAAACCGAAAGACACATTTGTCCTCAATACTAGATCACTTGTGAGGTCTCAAATAAACTTTAAAATAAGTTACTCGAGAATCCTAAAACACCTCAATAAAGCTTAAGGTCAAATACCTTAAGATTTGTCAATTTACATTTGCCAAAATACACACCCTAAACTGACATAGCTGCTGTAATTCGACTTTTTGGCAAACCTAACGTTGGAGTTAGCTTATGTGTTTCAAAGATGAACTGAAGTAGACAACTCAGGCTTTCCAACGATATATTATACGCCTGAATCCGATTAACGGTTGATTTTATACGAATTTATGAAGACAGACCTGCATGTGCTAAAATTTCCTGACAGCACCTTGATTTCGAGTTTTAAGGAACAAAACTCATCTAATAGGTCATCAATTCGACCCAAACTTAATTACAACCTCTAAATATCCTATATACCCATCAAAACAAGTTTATTTCATGCCTCAAACATAACATAATCATACCCACAAGAATCAAACCCTAACTTACAAGAGTTTTTCCCCAAATTGACACATTGGTTATAAAAGTCATCATAAACCTTTATTGAGACTTCTATAACTTCAATTAACACTAAAATTCTTAAACAAAAAGAGTTAAAACTTACTTGGAAATGGTAATCAACCCTGCCCCATCTTCAATTCCAACAAACCTAGCTTTAATCAAGTGAAATCCAAGTTGAAACACCTCTAATTGCAACAAAACCCAACATGCAAGTATGGATCTTAAAGATTTTAGCAAAATCTCTCTAATTGCTCTCTAAACTTTCTTCATAAGCTGGAAGGAAGAAAGGAAGTAGAAGAAATGAACTATTGAACTCTCTTAAATGGGGTTTTAATAAAGAATTTTACATCTAAGCCCCTCTACTCATAAACTTAACAATTGGAGACCTTCAAGTTCCATCAATTTATAACTTGACCACCAAACTTAATCAAAACATAACTAATTAGAAGGACTACCAAAATATATCACAAATTGACACATAAGTACTTAAATCAAAATGTGGGATATTACAATTCCTCCCTCCTTACATAGATTCCGTCCTCGGAATCGGTTCAGCTAAACAAATGAGGGTATAAGTTTTTCATATCTTCTTCACTTTCCCAAGTCAAGTTTGGACCTTGACTATGCTTCCATTGGACTAAGACCAACGGTATCAAACGCTTTCTCAACTCTCTAGTTTTCTTCTCTAGGATAGCCACCGGTTCTTCCACAAGTCGTTTCTTCGGGTCAACCCGCAATCCACTTATGGGTAAAATTTGATCTTCTTCCACCTTGGACTTCTTGAAGTTGGATACGTGGAAGGTGTTATGAATACCTTCTAATTCCGGGGGTAACTCCAACTCATATGCTTGCTCATTAACTTGTTTTGCTATCTTAAACGGGCCAATGTATCTTGGGTTTAATTTGCCTCGCTTGCCAAATCGAATTACGCCCTTCCAAGGTGACACCTTCAACATAACTCGGTCACCAACTTCAAAGGTCATAGGCTTTCGTTTCTTATCTGCATACATATTTTGGCGATCACGCGCCGCTTTAAGCCTTTCAAGGGCAACCTTGACTTTATCTGCGGTGATTTGAATGATCTCCGGACCGGCATATTGCTTCTCACCCGGTTCAAGCCAACATGTAGGCGTCCGACATCTCCTTCCATACAACATTTCAAATGGAGGCATCCCAATACTAGAATGGTAGGAGTTATTATAAGCAAACTCGATCAAGGGTAAATGAGAATCCCAAGATCCACCAAACTCTAACGCACAAGATCTAAGCATATCTTCCAAAGTTTGGATGGTTCTTTCAGATTGGCCATCCGTTTGTGGGTGATAAGCAGTACTCAAATGGAGACGAGTACGAAGCTCTCTTTGAAGGCTTCTCCAAAAATTTGAGGTAAAACGAGAATCTCTATCCGAAACGATGGATAGTGGTACCCCATGTCTAATCACGATCTCATTAACATATAATTTAGCCAAATTTTCCATAGTGGCGGACTCGCGAGTGGCGAGGAAATGGGCACTTTTGGTCAACCGGTCAACTATGACCCAGATCATGTCATGTCCTTTGGAAGTTCTCGGTAACTTTGTGACAAAGTCCATGGTGATATGATCCCACTTCCATTCTGGAATTTCCAAGGGTTGGAGATTTCCATACGGTCTTTGGTGTTCTATTTTGACTTGAGCACAAATAGGACATTTCTCCACGTAAGCAGCAATATCAACTTTCATTCCAGGCCACCAATACAACTGCTTCAAGTCGTGATACATTTTAGTGCAACCTGGATGGACAGACATCTTGGATCGATGAGCATCATGTAAAATCGTTTCATGATTGCCTCTACACTTTGGTACCCATACACGACCCATAAAAACTTTCAATCCGCGACTGCCATTTTCAAGACGATCTTTAAGTTTGAGCATCAATTCACCCTTGAGATTATTCTCTTGCAATGCTTCTTGTTGTGCGTCTTTAATTTGATTTATCAAGTCTGAAATGACTTCGAGTCGAAAGGACTTGCAATGAGATGGCTTGGATGG
Source organism: Centaurea solstitialis (assembly GCA_030169165.1). Classification (NCBI taxonomy): domain Eukaryota; kingdom Viridiplantae; phylum Streptophyta; class Magnoliopsida; order Asterales; family Asteraceae; genus Centaurea; species Centaurea solstitialis. The sequence goes on from CM058046.1 coordinate 18,648,297, forward strand.
AAAGTTGCGACTCAAGGCATCAGCTACAACATTTGCCTTGCCTGGATGATAACGAATCTCACAGTCATAATCTTTGATTAATTCAAGCCAACGACGTTGTCGCATGTTCAACTCTTTCTGGTCAAAGATATGTTGTAGACTTTTATGATCTGTGAAGATCACACAATGAGTACCATAGAGATAATGACGCCACAACTTCAAGGCAAAGATCACTGCTGCCATCTCCAAATCATGAGTTGGATAATTCTTTTCATGAGGCTTTAGTTGTCGTGATGCATAAGCAATAACTTTGTCCCGTTGCATGAGGACACATCCTAAACCGGATTTTGAAGCATCACTAAAGACAACAAAATCTCGTGAACCTTCAGGAAGAGAAAGAATAGGTGCTTGGCATAACAACCTTTTTAAGGTTTGGAAGGCATTTTCTGGCATATCGGACCACACAAAAGGAACATCTTTCCGAGTTAGCTTTGTTAAAGGTTCAGCAATCTTCGAGAAGTCACGAATGAAACGGCGGTAATAACCTGCAAGACCTAGAAAACTTTTGATCTCAGAAGGGGATTTAGGAGATTCCCACTTCATCACTGCTTCAATTTTAGAAGGGTCAACCTTTACGCCTTCACCACAGATAACATGCCCGAGAAACTGAACTTCTCGAAGCCAAAATTCGCATTTTGAGAATTTTGCAAAGAGTTTCTCACGTCTAAGGACCTCAAGAACTTCACGAAGATGGACTTCATGCTCCTTTTCAGTTTTATAGTAGACCAAAATATCGTCGATAAACACGATGACAGATTTATCTAGATAAGGACGACATACCCTATTCATAAGATCCATGAACACTGCTGGTGCATTCGTTAAGCCGAAAGGCATTACCAAAAATTCATAGTGTCCATATCGGGTTCTAAAAGCAGTTTTAGGAACATCTGGCTCCTTAACTCGAACTTGATGATAGCTCGATCGAAGATCAATCTTTGAGAAGTAGCTTGCACCTTGAAGTTGATCGAATAAGTCGTCGATCCTCGGGAGAGGGTACTTATTCTTGAGGGTCCGTTTATTCAATTCTCGATAATCGATGCACATACGTAGCGACCCATCCTTCTTTTTGACAAATAACACTGGGGATCCCCAAGGTGAAGAACTTGGTCTTACAAATCCCTTATCGAGTAAGTCTTGAATTTGAGTCATCATTTCCCGAACCTCTGATGGAGCTAATCGATAAGGAGCTTTTGCAACAGGGGTTGCTCCGGGAATGAGATCAATCTGAAATTCAACTTCACGGGTGGGAGGCAAACCCGGAAGATCGTCTGGGAAAACATCAGGGAATTCCTTAACTACGTTTACATCCCTTACAGAAAGCTTTTCTTTCTTAACGTCTAAAGCATAAGCCAAGAATGATTTACAACCTTTAGTCATGCATCTACGGGCTTTCATAACAGAAATGATTTCTAATCCTACTTTACGCCTTTCCCCATGAGCTACTACATGAGACCCGTTAGGTAACAGTAGGCGAATCATCTTCTTAGCGCAAATGATCTCAGCTTCATTAAGACTAAGCCAATCCATGCCTATGACCACATCAATGAAGATATATCTACCGGTAGAAGTCGAATAGGAAAAACGTTTCTGTTGATCCAGCTCTCCTAAGACCTGATGAAATGATAATGATCCTGAATCTTTACTTAGTGAATAGGTTTTTACTTCTGTTATAGCTTGAGGAATTATCACTGAGTCTGTTCAGTGTTATTCCATGTTACTTATGCTGTAACTTATTTTTATAGTAATCAGGATCAGGATCAGGAGACGAACGAGTCTGTTCTGCAGTCTACTGATCCTATCCACTGAAGTGAAGACCTCCTGAAGACATCAAGATCATACTCAAAGAACCATCAGCGACGTCGAAGAATTAGCTGATGACAGGAACAGCATGCTCGTGATCTGAAGACGGAACTCAGTGATAGCAGGCTGCTCAATATCGTATGACATCCTGAAGACTCATCAGGATACAAGTGACCCTGAACATCATCAGTTTTAGGACTCTAGTCACTGATCAGTATCCTGATCCTGAAGGATTAGTGTAATGTCTTAGTCTAATGCACAAAAGGATTATCCGCCTTTACTGACACAAAAGTACATAAGGACAGTCTCTTTACTGTTCCCTCCGTACTTATCAGACCTCAAGGCAACTGTTTACACACTTCCTCTTTTGCACACCATGCAAAGAGTATTTGTTTATAGTAAATAGTACAAAGGACCACTTACATTGTGACACGTACACAAAAGTGAGTCTACATGCATTTAATGCATTGGGTATAAATAGGACTTGAAGAGATGTTCTCCATACTTCTTCTTCATCCTAAAAATTACCCTAATCCTTTCTTTCTTTATTCCCTCTATCTTCTTTCTTCTCTTATTCTTCTCACTCTAGTGCATAGTGAAAGAACTTAGATTGTTTAGTTTAGACTTGTAGTCTTTTCTATTTCCGCAACAATCTGTAAATTCATATTGTTAATACAACAAAGAATTTAAAAGTGAAATTTGTGTGATTATATTCAACCCCCCCTTCTATAATCCCAAACACTATCCTTGCTTGAAGGTCACCTCATTGGGACCAACAAGTGGTATCAGAGCAGATACAAGCTCTCATTTTCTTCTCTTAGAAAAATCTTGTGATCCTCTCTTCTTTTATTCATGGCTCTTCAAGCTAAGGATAACTACTTTGATACCGGCTCTTCTGGAAAACCTCCTAGGTTTAACAAAGATAACTTCTCTCTTTGGAAAACTAGGATGGAACTCTTTCTTTCTGGTTCTGATCCCCAGATTCCTTACTTTCTGGAACATGGACCTCATGTGCCCACACAAACCGTTCATGCCATTCCTGCTGCAGGCAACCAACCAGCTGTACCTGAAAGGGAACTGGTAAAGCCTGTGACTGACTGGAATGATGAAGACAAACGCCTGGTCAATATTGACACTAAGGCTAGGTCTCTCATCGCCATGTCACTCCCTGATGGTGTATTCCACTCTGTCTGTCACCTTCGCTCTGCCAAAGAGATTTGGAACACCCTCTGTGTTCAATATGAAGGTACTGCTGTTCTCATGGAATCAAGAAAGATTTTCTTGGTTCGTCAGTATGAAAGCTTTATTCATCAGAAGGATGAAACTCTCTCCCAGCTACATCAGAGATTCAACTGTCTTCTGATTGATCTGAAGACCATTGGTACTATCTATCCTAACTCTGAGGTGGTTACCAAGTTCATGGAAGCTCTTCCTGAACATTGGGAAATCTACACCTCCTGCTTAACTATGTCAAAGGACATAAGGACACTCACACTGAGTGAGTTGTACGGTATTCTTCTAAACCGTGAACAACAGAAGAAACTGAAAAAGAATCTCATAAGAGATACTAAAGATACCAAAAGCAACTCTGTTGCACTGGTCTCTGATTCAGTTCCTACTGTTGCCACTCCTTCTTCAGTAACTATTACTGAATTGGAATCCTCTGACTCTGACATGTCAGAAGATCCTGAATTCAATGAATCTCTTGCTTTATTAACTAGATCTTTTAAGAAGTTTGCCAAAAAGGGAAACTTCCATAAAAAGAAACATCTCACTATTACTGACAAGCCTAAATTAGACCCTATTGATAAGGCTACTACTATCTGCTACAACTGTCAAGGCAAAGGACACTTTGCTAATGGTTGCAGGTACCGAAAAAGTCAGTTTGCTCCCTCCTCTGCCAAATCTTCCTCTAAGAACCCCAAATACCAGCGCCTGAAAGAAAAATACAAAAAGATGAAAATTCAGCGCAAGGGTAAAGGTCTTATCGCAGAAGACTGCGATTGGGATGATGTCTCCTCTGATGACTCATCTGATGAGGAAGATACTCAAGTGGCACTGATGGCCATTATTGAGGAACCTACCTTAGCTCTCATGGCTAAGATAGAAGAGGTCCCTGAAGAAATTCCTACTCAGGCTCCTGAAGCTTCTTCCTCTACTACTCCTGAAGCTTCCACTTCTGCGACTGATTCTCCCAGTCAGGTACCTATTCCTCTTGTCCCTCTTGAAAGCTTAACTCAGCTAGACCTGGTCACTCTTGATCTCTACAAAGCCTTGAATGGTAAAACCTCTGCTGAAAAAATGAACATTGATCTTCGAGGTCAACTCAAAGAATGCCAAGAAAAAATAAAACAACTTACCATTCTGGAAGAAAACTATAAAGACCAGGTCACTGTAAATAAAACTCTTTGTATTGAAAGAGAAATGGCTCTTGCTGCCAAAGAAAGAGCCCTGGCTGAGTTAAACGCTAAAAAAGTCACCATCAAAGGATGGAGTGACGCCTCTGAAAAGGTTGATGAAATATTAGCCTCAGGAAGAAATGTTAAAAACAAAAAGGGTCTTGGATACACTCGTGGAGGTACAAAATCTGATTGTTTCATGCTCAAATTTGGAAAGTTTGTTTCCTCCATTCCTGATCCTAATACTCCTGAAAACATCCCTTCTTCTTCTTCTAACACACACTCTGAAGGTGCTCCTAAGAGCAAAAAGAAAACAGTCAAGGAAAAATCCAAAACTGTAACACCTTCAAAGACCAAGAGTCCTAAACCCAAGAACAAAGTTCTGGGTGGTGGTCCTTCAGTCTCAGGATCAAAATCTTTTTCCCAAAATCCTGTTCCCGGACTGAAGATTGACCTGAAGCAAAAGACTCAGGAGAAGAAACCAATTCCTCCTCTGTCCAATGCTAAAGGCATACTTGGTACTGGTCCTGCTCACTTGAAGTTCAAAAACTTCCTGGACCCCACAAAACGCTTTCTCTATCGCAAATGTTATCACTGTGGATTAAATGACCATATTGCGAGTAAGTGTCCTGATGCTACCAAAGCTGAAAAATCAGCTAAGGTAAAGAAAAATCCTAAGACTGATAATTCAGTCAAAGGAAAGAAGGTTGTCAAGACTGTCTCTTCAGTCAAGACTCCAGCCTCAAAAACTGATAAATCAGTTAAGGCTGCCACTGACTCCACCAGTCCTACTGATAATTCTGGATCCATAGTTCTATGGGTACCAAGAAAAACTTAAACTCTAAATTTTACAGGATAAGGGCATCTGGTATCTGGACAGTGGATGCTCTCGACACATGACTGGTTCTAAATTTGTCCTCTCTAACTACCGTGAAGAAAGAGGTCCTGCTGTGACCTTTGGTGGAAACGGTAAAGGCCAAACCCGAGGGTATGGCACACTGACCAACGGAGTAACTACGTTCAAAAGAGTTGCTTACGTTGAAGGCCTGATGCATAATCTTCTGAGCATCAGTCAACTGTGTGATAAAGATCACAAAGTCTCCTTCTCAAAGAAGAAGTGCAAAGTCAAAAACAGAAGAAAGGAAGTTATTCTCACTGGAGTGAGACATGCTGATATCTACATCATCAACATGAATACTTCCACTGACAACTTCTGTTTTGTATCTCGTGCTTCCTCTGATACAAATTGGCTTTGGCACAAGCGTCTCTCTCATCTCAACTTCAAGACGCTGAATCAACTCTACATCAACAATCTTGTCATTGGTCTTCCTGACTTTCGCTATACAAAGGTATCTCTTTGTTCAACATGTGAGAAAGGAAAACAGACCAGGGCTAGCTTCAAGTCCAAGCAAATTTCCTCCATCAGCTCTCCTCTACAACTTCTCCACATGGATCTCTTTGGACCTATCATCGTCCAATCCATTGCTGGAAAGAAATATATTCTGGTAATCGTTGATGAATTTTCCAGATATACTTGGGTATTCTTTCTTCGATCCAAGAGTGATGCTCCTGAAGAAATCATTCTGTTCGTCAGGAAGATGGAGAGACTCAACAACCTTGTTGTTCGATCAATCAGGAGTGACCACGGAACTGAATTCAAAAACAGTACCCTGGAAACCTTCTTCGATCAGAAAGGTATCTCTCAGAACTTCTCATCCGTAAGAACTCCTCAGCAAAATGGTGTTGCTGAAAGACGAAACAGAACCCTGATTGAAGCTGCACGATCTATGTTGAGTGAAGCAAACCTTGCCACTCAATTCTGGGCTGAAGCTGTTAACACCGCTTGCTATACCCAGAACAGATCTCTGATAGTAAAGCGCTTCAAAAGAACTCCTTACGAACTCTTTCGTAACAGGAAACCCTCAATCGAACATCTTCACATCTTTGGTTGTGTCTGCTACATCCTGAACAACAAAGATAATCTTGGAAAGTTCGATTCCAAGTCTGATGATGGAATCTTCCTTGGATACTCCTCTATCTCTAAAACCTACCGTGTGTTCAACAAACGAAGACAAGCCATTGAGGAAACGATTCATGTCAAGTTTGATGAATCGGGTCCTACCTTTCCTCACCCTCATGAAAATTCTGAAATAAATCAGTGGGCTGATTCTTTCTTTCAAATCCCTGAAACTTCCATTGCTGATCCATCTCCTCAAGACCTTCCTGATGGTTTTGAAGAAGATCCTCCTATACCACCCACTGAAATAACTACTCCACCTCTGATAAATGCCACTCCAATTACCCAAATCGCACCAACTGAACCTGATCAACCCACTAACAGTGAAGACTTTTCTCAAACCACTGCTAGTGAACCTATGCCTACTAACCTTCTCCCTGATCCATCAGTGAATGAAGCTTCCACTTCAGGACAGGTGTATCAGCCACCTGCTCTTCGATGGACCAAGGATCATCCTATTGATCAAGTTCTTGGTAATCCCTCCTCTAGCATTAAAACTCGACGCCAATCTGGTAACATCTGTCTTTACGTTAATTTCATCTCTGAAAATGAACCAAAAGAAATAGATGATGCTTTGCGTGATCCTGCCTGGGTCTCAGCCATGCAGGAAGAGCTAGCAGAGTTCATCAGAAACAATGTCTGGCTTCTCGTCCCTAGGCCTCGAAAACGTACTATCATTGGTTCCAAGTGGATTTTTCGAAATAAACTTGATGAGATTGGTACTATTATTCGAAACAAGGCTCGCCTTGTGGCTCAGGGATACAGGCAGGAAGAGGGCATTGATTACGATGAAACCTTTGCTCCTGTGGCTAGGCTCGAAGCAATTCGACTTTTCCTAGCCTTCGCAGCACATATGAACTTCAAGGTTTATCAGATGGACATCAAAAATGCCTTTCTGAATGGTAAACTTAATGAAGAAGTCTATGTGGCTCAGCCTCCTGGCTTTGTAGATCCTAAGTTCCCTGATCACGTCTACAAGTTAAACAAGGCTCTCTATGGGTTAAAACAGGCTCCTCGTGCCTGGTATGATACCCTCTCAACCTTTCTTCTCTCTAAAGGTTTTGTTCGTGGAAAGATCGATAGCACTTTATTTCTAAAGAAATATCCTAAGCATATCCTTCTTGTCCAGATATATGTCGATGACATTATCTTTGGATCCACCAATCCCAAACTCTGCGAAAAGTTTGAGTTGCTCATGAAATCTGAATATAAAATGTCTATGATGGGTGAACTTACATTCTTTTTAGGACTTCAGATCAAGCAATCTGAAAAGGGAATCTTTATCAATCAAGGCAAATATGTGCATGAGATGCTGAAGAAATTTGATCTCACATCCTGTACACCGATGAAGACTCCAATGGCTCCTCCTCTGTCACTTGACAAGGATTCCAAAGGGAAACCTGTTGATGTGACTCTTTACAGAGGAATGATCGGCTCTCTGCTGTATCTTACAGCTAGTCGCCCTGATATCATGTATTCTACATGTTTATGTGCTCGTTATCAGGCTGAACCCAAAGAATCCCATCTGATCGCTGTAAAGCGGATCTTCAGATATCTGAAGGGAACTCCTAATCTGGGTCTTTGGTACTCCAAGGACTCAGGGTTCGATCTAACAGCTTATTTTGATAGTGACTTTGCAGGATGTAAGATCGACAGGAAAAGCACCACTGGTGGGTGTCACCTACTTGGTGGCAAGTTGGTGAGTTGGACTAGCAAGAAACAGAACTCTGTGTCCACATCAACTGCTGAAGCTGAATATGTTGCAGCAGGAATCTGTTGTGCTCAAGTCCTGTGGCTGAGAAATCAACTTCAGGACTATGACATACAACTTTCTAAAATTCCTATCTACTGTGACAACACTTCAGCAATAGCCATCGCCAACAATCCTGTCTTACACTCCAAGACAAAGCACATTGAAGTGAGATATCACTTCATCAGGGATCATGTGATGAATGGTGATATTGAACTCCATTTTGTCCCTACTGAATATCAGCTTGCTGCCCTCTTTACCAAACCACTGGATGTAACGCGTTTCAATATGCTCATCAGTGAACTTGGGATGTTAAATCCTGATGATTGAAGTTTATCAGGACAAACAATTGTTAAATCCTATAGAATAACTATTCTCAGGACTCTTTCCTTAACAACTCCTGAACAAACTCTCATCAGAGGATGACTCTATTCAGTACTTACAAAATCTTTGTTCAAAATCCGAATACTGATGATTCTCAGGTAAGTACCTCTGCTCCTGAAACCTTATCGCATTAAATGTGATAAGAGGATTTTCCCAAAACAGTACTTATCTGATAAGTACTCCAATTCCAAGAAAACAAATCTTTCATCAAAATGGAATTATCCCCTGAAAAGGTGGTTTTTATCTTTTCAAATAAAACAAACTTTTCATCTGCACTGACACGTAATGGGACGTTTCCTGTTCCCCACGACGTGTGTCAGGCGCGTGAACGCGCGTAGAACTTCCTTTTTCATCATTACGTTTGAATTTAGCCGCCCTTTTCTCTCTCATCCATTTTCTCTCTCCTACCACGAGGTATAAAAACCTCACTCGTAACCCATTTCACTCTTTACGCTCACTATTCTCTCTCAAAGAATTCAAAGCAAGAAAAAGCAATTGTCTCGAATCTGCATTCTCAAGAACACCAAGAACACACACTTACCACATTTCTAACAAGATCAACGTAAGTTTCTCTATGTTCTTTGTTCTTTCCACAATCTAAGTTGACATTCTTCTCCAAAAACAACTTATTTTGATAAACGTTTTTCCAAAAACCCTAAGATCACTTCGTTTGATCTTAGTTTTCCCAAAATCTTCTAAGATTTTTGTTAAAACTGTTTAGATGATTTGTCTTATTTCTCTTAAGAACAAACATCAACTACTATTTTGATATCTCTTCATCAAAATAGAAGTTCTTTTTAATACCAAAACACATTCCTTTTGTGTATTTTGGTATCTAATCCATTCCAAGTATAAAGGATTTCACCACTTTTATGAACATATTCTGTGTTCATTGAAAAGTGAAGAAAAATGCATATTTTGGATCCTTAATCATCCACATATGTTATTTTTGTGTTTAACAGGATGGCTGCTACTACATCCACATCTCTAGACGCTCAGCTCTCCTCTGAGGCAACAACCTTGATGACTGCTACTGGAAACCTTCCAATAGTCATCCCCCAGCACGATCTGCAGTTCAAACCCAACAATCTCATTGGGCAATTCGACCTACCAGCAAACAAGGCGTATCTGAAGCCTGCTAGGGACTTTCTACTCTCCTGTCCCCTGAAGACGGCTTTCACTCTCAACCCTGCGCCCAACAAACCTCTGCTCCTGCAACTGTGGTCCACTGCTACCACTGCCCAAGAAAGGAACTCAAAGGGTAAGATGCACGAGGTGATCAAGTTCCAAATCAAGGACGACATCATCTCGTTCGGCATTGGGACCCTGAGGAACGTCCTCAACTTCCCCAAGAAGGAGAAATTTCCTGCTCCTCCTACCTCTGACGAAATCATCGAATTCCTGGATGCCATAGGCTACAACTGGCCTGTGAAAGAAGGCCTTCCTCTGGTGAAGACTGCTGCCACTGTCCACAAGAAGGGGCTAAACGCTACGTTCTATTACATATGGAACACGTTTGGTCTCTGTCTGACAGGGAAGACGGGGAGCACGGAGCAATTCCCCACGGTGATTCAGAACATGGTCTTCTCTGTGATCAAAAATCGCAAGTTTGACTATGTCCGCTACATCTGGGACGACATGGTCAAAAAGATCAAGAACATGACCAGGGTGGTCAACGTCCCCTACACCAGGTTCTTCTCTGCCGTCATGGCACTGCACATGGGTACCAACTACCCAACAGAGGGAAACTTCAACAACTGCGCCTTAGGCGTAAAGTTCCTGGACCAGGTTTCTCCGAAATCTGATGAAGTTCCTCTTTCTACTGTCCTGGTTGTCCCTGAACCAACAGTAGAAGAGCAACCCACCTCTCCTCCTGTCCAAGGTATGTCTTCTCTTTTCTCATCCAAACCATCTTCTTCTCTTTCTATGCATGCTATGTCAGTAGCTAACCCTATACTGACTTCCCCAGCTGCAAACACCTCTGCGGCGCCTCTGAAGCGCCCTCCTCCCTCTGGCTCCTCTCCTCCACCTCAGCCCAAACGCGCCAAATCTAAGGCGCAAAAGAAAAAGAAGGCACCGGCTGGTAAGAAATATTACATTACCCTGCCTCAACTTTTTAATAAACCTTCCCCTTTATCTAAAACTTCTACACCTGTAGATACTCCTGTTACTGCTCCTGTCCAACAAGAACCTGAGGTTGTTCATCTCGAACACTCAGAGAATGAGGGGGGTAATCGTTCTGATACCCTCCTAGCCTCAGGTAATAAATTTAAGCAACTTATTGCTATCTCTTCTTTTATGAAAGCTTCTGAGACCTCTAGTGCTCACTTAGCTACTGATATTACAGGTTCTTTAGGAGCAGCTGTTGAAGGGCATCCTCAACTACACCAAGATGACCCCTTCAATGACTTCATCTTCACGGACGCCGACCGTCAGCTGAACGCAGCTGAGCTTCGTCGTCAGTCCGCTGAACGACAGTTGCAGGATGCTCGCTTAGCACTGCAACTGCAAGAGGAAGCTCACAAGGCCCAGCTTCAGGCCATGGAGCTTGAGCTAGCTTCTGCCAAGGCTGATGCCACTGCCGCCGCAGCCTCGGCTACTGCTGCTGCCGCCGCCCCTGCTCCTACCGGTGTCACTATCACCATACCCTGTCTGGATGCGATCCATGACAAGGTCTCTCAGGTGGCTACCTCCTCTTCCTCCCTTCAGGCGTCTGTTGACGACCTGAAGGCCACGGCGCTGCCCACTCTCTCCACAGCGGTCAACAACAACTCCACCTCCACCACCAACTTCCAACAACTTGTGGTGCAGAGGTTGGATGCACAGGAGAATGGCCTTCGAGCCCTACAGGAGAAAGTGGCTGAGCTCGCCACTTCAGTCAACACACTCACCACTGCTCCTCCTCTACCGCCGTCGTTCAATACGGCTGATAGGGAACTTCTACAGTCCCTGCTCTCATCTTCCTTCATCACCAGGAAGCTCAACGCCGACATGGCCTCTCTCCTCTAACGGTGTGTTTCAACAGCCGCCTTACAACAGGCACCTGTTGAGGGGGAGAGACAGCCCCAGAGAGACCATTCCGTTTATTCCCCCTCCACCAACTGGAGGACCAATGAACAAGGGGGAACGAACGATGATGAAGATGATGAAGATGATGATGATGAAGACGACGACACCTTCTTCGTTGAGAAGGTTCCAGCTTCAACGCCCACTCCAGGGGCTGCACACTCTCAGGGGGAGAACCCCGGTGCACCTGGTACGTTACTACTACCATCCTCTCCCTCATCTTCTGATAACCAACCCATCTCCACTCTCCTTAAATCTAAACCTACCCCCGAAACCATCACCCTCGACACCTCCTCTGAAGACTCACCAATAAACAACCTACAAATGGTTGTCTACCAACCACCCAAACAACCTACCCCTGAACCAACACCTCAATCTACTCCCAAACAAACCTCTGAACCTAAAAACCAAAGTGACTCTGAATGTTATGATGTGAACTTCGGTTCTGTCACTGGTGAGATTGTTCGCCTTATGGAGAATAGTCCATCAGAACAGACACGAGCCGAACTAAGCAGAATGACTTTCAGAGTAACTCCACTCAACCCTGAATCCATTCCTTCCAAAACCAACCCGCTTTAATCCTGAAGCATCTTCTTCTAGAACCCCAGAAGTCCGAGCCCCTCCTGAAACCATATGCCTCTCATCAGATGATGAATTCATCTCTGATGACTTCTCTACCCCTGCTTCTTCTCCCAGATCTCCTCCCTCTAACTCTCCTAGATCTGAAGGTGAGAATTACCCTGACACTTCTGTTACTATCAACAGGGATGGGCGTTTAGACGCCGTGATAGAGCGACTCGAGAGTACAAGAGCAAAAATTCCTCTTCGTACCTCTTGGGACTCCGAGTTCGCCTATCTATCAAAGGAGGAGTACGACCTCGCTGTACAGGCTCAGGAGGAGCACAATAAGAAGCAGAAGGAAGCTTTCCTGTCTGCTCAAGCCGCTCGAAGGCTTGCATCGGATTTTGTTGATGAAGATGCTAAAATAAGTGTTGATCCTGTTCTAGCACAGAAGGCCGCGCTGAAGGTCTTCAACAGAAACGCTGAGGAACAGACTGAAGAAGTGAACTCAGAGCTTGACTGGTGCCGAGATCGACTACACCTCAGGAAACATGGTGCTGCTATCTCTGGAATCCATCTCAGCCGAACACGCGGCAAAAGAGCAAAAACATGGATCACCGTCAAACGCTCAGGAGTCAAGGATGTGCAACACACTCTTGACAAGTTGGAAAGATACAACTTGTCAGAGTGGAACGAGATCAGAAGCCTACTTCCTAAAGCCAATAGAAATTACAGGGCTGAAGTAGAAGAAGTCATAAATGGACTTATTGCACGCATCAGAAGAACAACCGAAATTCCTGATGACCTTCTCCAACCTTCTTCAGCACTGCCTCAGCCTCCTGTTCGAAGATCAGCGGGTGCTTCAACAAGGAGACCAACTCCTTGCATGCCCAGGATGGTTGTCAAGCCACTGGACCTCTCGATGCTTGATCTTTCCTTCCCTACAGGAGTCTCTCTCTCTGAAGGACAAGTCATCAGAGAACCTGTTCATGGTATTTGTGTGAGCGACAACTCCAAGATACTACGCTTTCAGCGTTTCAGCGAGCTACACAAAGCACCATATGAACACTTGGTTTCAGTTCTCTTCACTGCTCAAAAGGATAAGAAAAACCAAGATAATAAAGAGATCATTCGCACTGTCAGAGCTATACTCGATCATAGAATCGCCTTCAGTGATACTCCTGTTCCAATCCAAGTCAAGACTGAAGAACTTAGTGAAGACTCTGATAGTAAGAACTTTTGTAATTTTTCTTTCAGTACTTCATGTATGTACTATTGTATTTTCTTTACTCTTGTAACCTTATTGAGATTAATGAAAATGCAATTCAGTGCATTGTACTTTATTCCATCATAGTACTGAAAAAGATCCCTCAAAACAGTAAATGGGACATGTACCTTTATGAGTTCTATTTCCTACTGTTTCATCTAGACTTAGAATTTTTTTTTCTTTCTAGACTTAGACAATTTCTCCATTGTCTTATCATTATCATTTAGGGGGAGATTGTTGATCCAGCTCTCCTAAGACCTGATGAAATGATAATGATCCTGAATCTTTACTTAGTGAATAGGTTTTTACTTCTGTTATAGCTTGAGGAATTATCACTGAGTCTGTTCAGTGTTATTCCATGTTACTTATGCTGTAACTTATTTTTATAGTAATCAGGATCAGGATCAGGAGACGAATGAGTCTGTTCTGCAGTCTACTGATCCTATCCACTGAAGTGAAGACCTCCTGAAGACATCAAGATCATACTCAAAGAACCATCAGCGACGTCGAAGAATTAGCTGATGACAGGAACAGCATGCTCGTGATCTGAAGACGGAACTCAGTGATAGCAGGCTGCTCAATATCGTATGACATCCTGAAGACTCATCAGGATACAAGTGACCCTGAACATCATCAGTTTTAGGACTCTAGTCACTGATCAGTATCCTGATCCTGAAGGATTAGTGTAATGTCTTAGTCTAATGCACAAAAGGATTATCCGCCTTTACTGACACAAAAGTACATAAGGACAGTCTCTTTACTGTTCCCTCCGTACTTATCAGACCTCAAGGCAACTGTTTACACACTTCCTCTTTTGCACACCATGCAAAGAGTATTTGTTTATAGTAAATAGTACAAAGGACCACTTACATTGTGACACGTACACAAAAGTGAGTCTACATGCATTTAATGCATTGGGTATAAATAGGACTTGAAGAGATGTTCTCCATACTTCTTCTTCATCCTAAAAATTACCCTAATCCTTTCTTTCTTTATTCCCTCTATCTTCTTTCTTCTCTTATTCTTCTCACTCTAGTGCATAGTGAAAGAACTTAGATTGTTTAGTTTAGACTTGTAGTCTTTTCTATTTCCGCAACAATCTGTAAATTCATATTGTTAATACAACAAAGAATTTAAAAGTGAAATTTGTGTGATTATATTCAACCCCCCCCTTCTATAATCCCAAACACTATCATTGCTTGAAGGTCACCTCATTGGGACCAACAGTTTCCATCAATATCAAGGAAGCAATTATCACAAATTTCAGTCACAGAGATAATCTTGCCATCGGCAATTTCAACATCAAGAGGGTTGACAAGCTTATTACGAGATAAATTCAAGGCTGCACAATAGGCATGAGATATGAAGGACCGATTTGCACCAGCATCAAATAACACATAAGCGGGTGTAGAATTTATCAAGAACGTACCGGTCACTACATCTCCTGCATCACGAGCCTCTTCGGCAGTCATTCGAAAAGCTCGTCCTTTAGCTTTTGGTGGATTCTTGTTTACTAAAGATGAACTTCCACTTCCTCCCTCCTTGCGTTGAGGACATTCAGAAACTTTGTGATCTGGTTTGTGGCAGATGAAACATACATTTTCCTTGAATTGGCAGTCTGACGCAACGTCCCCTGGCTTACCACAACGATGGCAGGCTCTAGTATGTTTGTTGCAATCTCCTTCGTGACGAGATTTACATGACTTGCACCATTTAAAGTTTGAACTTTCACCCTTAGATTTGGATGAGATTAACGAGTAACCCTTCTTTCTAGATTGATTACCGGTAGATTCAACTTTCCTCTTTTCGCCCGACAACCTCTTTGCCTGCTTCGAAGCCTCAAGATCATCGTAAATGAATTTTGCTCTTTGAGTGGCTTGGAGTAAGGTGGGGCAATCCCTTACATGAACTTTGTATTCCGGGGGAAGGGTCTCAACAAAACGTTTGACCTTTGTCTTTTCATCCGGAACCCAAGTGGTCCCAAAGCTGAGTTTTTCAATAAACTTCCTCACATGCTCATCCATAGACAGGTCACCAAGCTTCATATTCAGAAACTCTCTTTCAATCCTATCTAACTCCCTTTCTGTACAAAACTCTTTCTGGAAGAGTTCTAGAAAAGCTTCCCATCCTAACTTATCAGCTTTGCCTTTAGGCATTGCTACTTTGATTGAATTCCACCATATAAGGGCTCTTCCTTTTAACTGTCTTACCGCATAAGGAACTTTGTGTTCCTCATCACAGTCACATGAGGTAAATGTTTGCTCCATTTCTCGAATCCAACTAAAGGTTATAATTGGATCGTCACTACCCTCATATTTTGGAGGTGCACAACTTAGGAAAACCTTATACGAAGTGGTAGGTTTCTTGGAGATGGAGGCCTCACTCGATCCTCCCATGGTTGGGGATTGCTGTGACTCAGAACTTTTCTTAACTTGGCCCTCTAGTTCTTGAATTCGGGCCAACAGTTGAGCTATGAGGGATGACTGATCTGGTGGGTTGTTGGGACTAGGCTGAGATGGTTGGGAGTTTTCTGGAGGAATTTCATCACCTCCAGGTGGAACTAGATGAAAGTTGTCATCATTGTTGGCATCCATTCTTTACGCCTTATCTACTACACACAAGCAGACAATAAACAAGTAGTGCATTATGTACATTTACTATAGACTTGGCACAATTACAAAGATAGCCACCTAACTCTCAAGAAACTCTCTACTTAACCCAGGTTACCCACCCGACATGTTTGGCATTTTAACCATGGTCAACCTTGGTTTGAGACCAAACACTGATTATTGTGCTTGATTCCCTCAAACCTAGGCTCTGATACCAACTTGTAACACCCTGTTTGGTAAAATTGTGGATTTTTTTTTAAAGAAACATCAACTCACTGCTCAAACTCTCTAGTTGAAGCTTTTGAAAATAATGTATATACCATATTTTAGCGGAAGCTATTTCATGAAAATATTAATAAGGTTCCATACATATATTTACATATCCAAAAAGTACAAAAGAAACGTTTCCACCAAGTAAGTTAAGCCATACGAAAGTTCGGTGTTACAAAATTCGGTTCACGACCATATCTAAGCAAATGGACTGAACCATAGAAGTATTGCCAAACATGTCATACCTCAAATGTCCCAAAAGATGTTATCCCAAGTCTGCTACCCACCTCACCAGTTCGGGTATCTACTAAGTACTTCCTGCGGATACAAAAAACATAATTCTTGTTCAATTAGCATAACGCTAGTGAATGCACCAAAAAAACATTTAATTCATCAAACACTAGTCATCAATGTTCTATAGTTAACTAGATTACAAAAATCAATGATCACATATAAAACACGTAAGATGTGAAGGCAAGTCCATTGAACATCCGTATTTTTCCACAGTGGCCAACCATGGTCAACGACATCCACATGGGGGAACCATTCACATCTCCCGTCAAGGTGGGGGAGCACAAAGCTTTCACCATACAACGGTTACCGGGAGTTAATGATCTCTTTCCCACAAGTCCACCCGTGCATGCGCTTGGTTCGAGACCCGTCGGTCTATTGAACCGCACGGTCATAATGGGTACTTATCATTCAACCCCTCCAATTGCAACATCCATCTCAAATAACATATCCATGTTATGTGGTTAGAGCTGATACAATCTCTAACACCACACACACGTCTCATAACCAGATGTGCAATTATCCACTCTGGGTCCGGACCATAACACATAACCATGATATGAATATCATCACAAAATGCCAATCAATCACCAAGCAATTATACGAGTGCATCCCATTTTCAATAGTATTAAGCAAACTCAAGATATCACGATTTCAATCAACATATCAATGATTTCATAGCAATCTATAAGTTAACTATATCCACATAAATTATCAACAATTTCACATATGATGACTTTTAAAACTTTAAATCAACAGTTTAGGGTATCCGCAGGGTACACTCACCTTAGGGTGTGATGAGGATCACCACCCAATCCACAAATTATGTCACTTGATGTCCAAACCTATTACAAAGGTTTAAACAAAACTTATTTAGACAATTTAACCAACTTGTCAAACCGAAAGACACATTTGTCCTCAATACTAGATCACTTGTGAGGTCTCAAATAAACTTTAAAATAAGTTACTCGAGAATCCTAAAACACCTCAATAAAGCTTAAGGTCAAATACCTTAAGATTTGTCAATTTACATTTGCCAAAATACACACCCTAAACTGACATAGCTGCTGTAATTCGACTTTTTGGAAAACCTAACGTTGGAGTTAGCTTATGTGTTTCAAAGATGAACTGAAGTAGACAACTCAGGCTTTCCAACGATATATTATACGCCTGAATCCGATTAACGGTTGATTTTATACGAATTTATGAAGACAGACCTGCATGTGCTGAAATTTCCTGACAACACCTTGATTTCGAGTTTTAAGGAACAAAACTCATCTAATAGGTCATCAATTCGACCCAAACTTAATTACAACCTCTAAATATCCTATATACCCATCAAAACAAGTTTATTTCATGCCTCAAACATAACATAATCATACCCACAAGAATCAAACCCTAACTTACAAGAGTTTTTCCCCAAATTGACACATTGGTTATAAAAGTCATCATAGAACTTTATTGAGACTTCTATAACTTCAATTAACACTAAAATTCTTAAACAAAAAGAGTTAAAACTTACTTGGAAATGGTAATCAACCCTGCCCCATCTTCAATTCCAACAAACCTAGCTTTAATCAAGTGAAATCCAAGTTGAAACACCTCTAATTGCAACAAAACCCAACATGCAAGTATGGATCTTAAAGATTTTAGCAAAATCTCTCTAATTGCTCTCTAAACTTTCTTCATAAGCTGGAAGGAAGAAAGGAAGTAGAAGAAATGAACTATTGAACTCTCTTAAATGGGGTTTAATAAAGAATTTTACATCTAAGCCCCTCTACTCATAAACTTAACAATTGGAGACCTTCAAGTTCCATCAATTTATAACTTGACCACCAAACTTAATCAAAACATAACTAATTAGAAGGACTACCAAAATATATCACAAATTGACACATAAGTACTTAAATCAAAATGCCGGCTGGAGATGGTAGCCGGCGTTTGGACCGCGTAGATGGTGTGGAGGTCGCCGACTGGAGGCGGGGGCCGGCATTTGGCCGGCTTGGAGGCCCCGACCGGAGATGGTGGACGGCGTTTGGACGGCGTGGCTGTCACCGGTTGGAGATGTAGACAGCCATCGTAGTTTGGACAGCGTGGCGGTCGCCGGTTAGAGATGGCGACGGTGGTCGGCGTTTGGACGGCATGGGTGGCGTGGTGGTTGTCGGCTGGAGATGGCGGCGATTTGTGTAGGTGGCCGTAAGAAAGAAGAAGAAAAATCAGAGAAGAAGAAAAATCAGAGGGGAAGAATATGTGCTGGAAATGATTTTGGTTTGAATTTTGAAATGGTATTGGTTTGAATTTGGGTTTGGGAAAATATGGAAATGATTTTTGGGGGGACTAATTAGAGTGAATTACAAGTTTGATCTTTGTAATTTGTTTTTCATAAAAAAGACTAAAATGCCCTCATGTGCAAGGCACATGGAAGGGACTTAACAGACACATCTAACGGTGTTAGTTTTGAGGGACCAAAACCGAGCAAAAATACATACCATAATGTTTTTTCTGCAATAAAAAATTTGTAGGAACCAAACATGCTAGTTTCATTAAACCACAGGGACCAAAATTGCAATTCACTCTATTATCTATAATATACAAATGGCAGGCGCACCGGCTCCTACCCGCCG
The DNA here is from genome assembly GCA_030169165.1 of Centaurea solstitialis. NCBI lineage: Eukaryota > Viridiplantae > Streptophyta > Magnoliopsida > Asterales > Asteraceae > Centaurea > Centaurea solstitialis. The sequence goes on from CM058046.1 coordinate 18,667,374, forward strand.
GTGCGACCCGCCCCTAACCCAAACTCCAAATCTATTTTATTTTTAATTTTACATATTTACCCCCTATACTTATAATACTTATTTATTTTATACTTTTTACTTCAATATTTCATTTTACGTTTTAGTCATATATCCTATTGGCTAAAATATGTTAAAAAAACACGTTTTAATTTTAAAAATTACGCCATTATAATCGTATCGTCGATGCACTCAAAATGAGCATAATATTGAATATTTTTTGATATAATTATTTTATTATATACTATATATTGTACGATTATATGAAGCCAAAACACTGTTCATGAACAACGACTACCAACATTTGGAGAAATTACATTTTACCCCCTTAAACTTATAATATTTATTCACTGTTAAAGTGTCGGTTTTTACTGTTCATGAACAGTCTTTTGGCTTCATGGTAATTGTTAGTATTATTAAAATCTCCTAAAATTAATTTTTTTTGATTTTTTGATTTCTTAGATCTTTTATTTTTTATTAAACCTTTCGTATGACAACATTTGTACAAACTCTATGTTTCATATAAATTCATGTTACTACTTACGATCAAATCTACCATAGTTTATAACACGGTGTGAAGCTCGTGCTCTTAATATATAGGTAACTTCCTCTAAAATATTAACATACAATTCATGTTACTATTTACGATCAAATGTACCACAGTTTATAAACCCGGCACGAAGCCCCCAACTCTTAATAGGTAACTTTCTCAAAAATATTGTTCACAACAATAGACCTTTAAAATATTAGCAAAACTCCCCGCAACAAAGCACAGACAAACCCTCTCGTTAAACTACAAATAGACCTTTAAAATAGAGTGCTTCAAGTAAGTCACAAACTACTGTTGCTTTAAGTGAATGAAAAGTGAATCAAAAACTATCATTCACTTTTCTTTTGTCTTCCTATCCTCTTTTATTTAAGTTTTTGATATAAAATCTTAACATACATTAATAATCTAAGTTATGTTAACTTACATTTACATGTTAATTTTTGCGAAACATCTCTAATTAGGGGTGTTCACAGGACAGGGAGGACGGGACAAGTAGCGAAAATTTTGAAAACTATATGTATGGAACGGGTATCTAATTTTAATATCCAAAACTGAACCGCATGGGGGTGGGTACCCGCACCAAACTGAACCGAAAAAGAGCGTCAGTTCCCGGTTGCCCGCATTTTGTCTAGTGTTTTGATGTACACTAAGTATAAATTAGAAAATGAAGTTATCTTATGACAAACTAAAACAATTAACACTAAAAATTATTAGAAAAGGAAATAAGAGTATGGAGGATTGTCGTTGGTATGGGTGTGCAAAAACAATCTAGACCGAATCTGGCCGACAAACCAATGACAATGAGGGGTGAACGAAGAAAACACAATATGTGATGAAGATTTTCTCTAGAAGGGTAATTTTTTGTTATGAAAGATTAATAAATATATTTTTCTTAAAAAACTAAATATATACGGGACGTGTATCCGTGGGTAGTAAATTTAGAGAACGGACTCGACCTGCAACTCGGGTACCCTTATTTTCGAGGTTTTCGACTCACGAGTTGCTCGGGTATCGGTTTTCTTAGTTTTGGATCATACATTTCAGTTGGATAGTTTGGTTTTTTTGAACACCCATATTGCTAATAAAGAACTTCTTATTATCATTATTAATATTTCTAGATACGGCTTCTATTAATTTTAATAAGTATATCTGATTCAAACTTAAAGGCATTGAAATATTTCTATAGAAAGCTAGATTTCCTGATCAATCATTGGTGGATCTAGGATTTTTGTCAAGCGATTGTACGTTTAAGGTAGACCAAAGACCTGCAAAGACGTTTGGTGTGTGTTTAGCCAGATTCAACTGTTTCGAAGGATTTTCTCCCTTTTTTTGGGTGATTTCAAGATATCTTTTTATTGTTTTTTGTAAATGTTTCTTATATTTCTAACACGGTAAGACACTAAAAGTTTAATAGATGTTATTTTATATCTAAATTTAAAATCCTACTTGTAAACCTTTATTAAAGTTGTTGGTGGTTAGGCGGGGGTGATGGCCATGCCGAAGCTCCTTGCCTTTCCTCCTTTCGCTGTTTAAAAAAAACCATACATGTAAAGCCCTCAGTAGCGCAGCCCACGAGCCCTCAAAGCCCGAGCTGCCGACATCAGCTTTACCCACAAGCCCTCACCGAACTATCAATAGGAGTACCACTACCCAGAATCCGGATACTCTTTATATATATAGAGAGAGAGGGGGGGGGAGAGAGAGAGAAATCAAATACACACCAATCAAATCAAGAAAGAGAAAGAGAAAAAGAAGGGGAGAGAGAGAGAGGGTAGGCAAAAGGCTTGGAAGCCCTCGTTGGAAACCGTAGCTGAAGCCTGCTGGGGGAATAATGGAAACCGCCGAAGCCCGCAGGCAAGCTTGAAGGGCTACCCCCGGGCCTAAGTCGTAAAATAAGCTGAGCGGGGATGTAGGAGCTCGTTCAAACATAAATAGATCCGCCCTTGCCTGAAATAGTAGTAATTAACGATTTTAGCCCGTATATGTATTCGGTGTGGGATAAAAAGTTGCCATTACAAAACTGTTATTTTTTCCTTATGATAAGAACTTAATTTTTATACATTCTTTTTATTGGACAAAAGATTAACTCACCTTCTATTTTATTTTTTCTCTTATTAATTTTTTCATTGTTTTCTTTAAATCAATGTTTTTTTTTTTTTGTAATTTTTCATAACTAATTAATAACTTATATGTCTGTATATTCATAATAAAATTATTTGGTAAATTTATTTACTTATGAAGAAAAAACAATATTATCTTTTTTGAATAATACTGTTCTAAAGTAAGTAAAATTAGTTTTATTTTCATTAGCTTGGGAAATAAATATCATATTTATATTTCCATGGTCTTTGTACATCTATTATGGATAATAAACAATAAATTCCATTAATATATACTTTATCGTACACAATTAATTTTACAGCACACTAATATTGAATTGTTATAGAGTATTGAGAAATGGTATATAACAAAAGATGTTATTCTAATATAATTAAGGTGTATACTAACAACTAATGAAGCTGCCGTTCAAAGAAAAATAAAAAATGTTATTACGTCATGTTATTTGTTTGCAATGTGTTGTAATTAAAAAAGATCTTTGTGATGATTATTTCACATAATTGTTTATTAAAAGTGATATTTAATATACATGTAAATATTTTAATAATTTGAGAAGTAAAATAACCTCTTACACTTCATACTATTAGTAATCTACATAAAAACATATAGTCCTTTTATTTTGCTTTGATTATAGCATCACCTCTTATTTATAGAGGTGAAATATCATTTCAAACTACAAAACCTCTTAAAACACAAACTAGAATCAAATATTTTGTATATGATATAACCTTCTTAGACATTTGATACTTTATCAAACTTTCTTTTTTTAGAAATATAAAAAGTTTTATGTACTTATCAATAAATATAATGCATACAGCATGGATCATGTGTATTTTAATAAAATAAAATATTATTATTTTCATTCTTAAGTACACAAAAATGTAGAATTAACACTTAGCATACATAAACAAATCTTTTAAATTAAATAGATTGTAAGACTCATTTGATGATGATAAAAGGATAGTTATAGTTTTGTCATTTGGTCTTAAAGATCTTTAAAAATTATTAGTTAACACTTTAAGAATGCATGAAAAATTTGCTATAATATCTTGATAGTAGTAATTGGGTTAGAGATGTTTGGCAATTTAAGCCATTTAAATAACTCAACCCATTTAGTTTGGTTTAGGAAATCATAGCAAAATTTTCATATAGTTCTCTAAGTTTTAACTAATGAGTCTTTTAAAACCATTAAGACAATGTGACAAAACTATAGCTATCTTTTTATCATCATCAAATGAATCTTATTGTAACATCCCAAAATTCAAAATTTAAAATTTAAGGTAACAAGTAAAATTTAGCAACTTGCATTGATGATTCGAGTCGCAAATCAAGACCAAACCAGCCCTTTTACAAACCTTTCCTTAACAACGTTCACTAACTCATTCCGTATACATGGTCGTCCTACGTTTGATGCGGAAGCTAATCTATTACAGCTGAGAATTTTAATGGAAACTGATCTATAACTCAACCATGGACTTCACTCGACATCCTCATGCTAAGCATTAGAACTTCCCTTTACTTGATACATGCCTGAAAATGTTTTTAAGTTTGAAAAATAGAGTGGGTTAGACCGGATGGTCTAGTGAATTCCCTTGAAACATTTAAAACCAATAAACACTTTATAAGAGTCAAACACAAGTAAAACCAACATTTTCAGAATATCACATATATTAAATCCAAATGTTAGTTCAAAACTTTCATTTTACAATTCCATCGATAACACGACAAGGTATGAGCTCAAGACCTTCGTTTACTTTAGAGTTTGTCATTCAAGGCAGGACATTTTCCCCATCGCCTCCCCTTCGCGATGAAACATAACCCACTCCAAAGGAGCACCCCTAGATCATATACACTCCTCCATGATCTAGACATTCATTACCTTCCCAAGAGGCCACACGACCTCAAGGTACTCTACCTTGAAGACTCGCTCAAAACAATATTTACAATCACATTCCATTTCTTAATTATTCACAATCCAAATCATAGTGTCATCGAAATCATTCCATGAGTAAAACAAACTTTTAAACGTTTAGTTTCACTAATCTTTCACAATCCAAGCATTTAGCATTTCCATAAGCATTTAAGATTGTAACAAGGTTTAATACATATAAACAACTTTATTTAAAATAATTAGAGATAGGGAACTCACCTCGCTTGCGACAACTCGCTAAACCTTATAACCTCTTAATTAGTCCAAACCGACACCTGAATTAAACGTACATTTGAAGTGTCAAAACTTCTCAAAATACTCCTAATGTTCTTCTCATAACATCTTAAGACAAGCCCCTAGGCTTGGCCTCAAATCCTACGCGAAATGAAGAAATTTGGAAAAACATCCAATGCTGCAGCAGCGCAAACGGCGGGTAGACCCGCGGCTCTGACCCGCGGATGCCTGCAGGTCATCCCTGTTGTGCAGCTAACCCGGGATCAGCCCAAATCCAAGTTTTCCAAGGTTTCTAAGTCCCATTTCAACCTTTAATAAGTTATAACTAATCCAAATCAAACCCATTCACATTAATATCATCTTTAATCAATATTCTAAGGGTTGATTGGTCTCATTTCACCCAAATCTATAAAAACACATAAAGTTTCAATAAAATGAGTTTTTACTCAACAATCCCAATTAAAGATTAACCCAAATGAGTACTCCATCATGCTTCTAAGTCCATTAAAAGTTTTGCTTACAAAGTAAAACCCATTTTAATCCAAATGGAAATTCCAAGTCTCTAGATGAACTCATCCAAGGGATTTTAAAATTATAAACATCCTTAGATGCTAAATCCAAAACTAAAACTTATAAAATAAGTGAAATCTCCATGGAGAGGATACATGTTCTAATTGAACTTTCCAATAAGCCCTAAATCCCCAAATCAATTTTTGTATAACTCCATTAATGGAGTAACCAAACATAGAGTAGAGATTAATACCTTAAGAAGATGATTTCCCCATTGATTCCTCTTTAATCTTCAAGTTTTCTTCATTGAAAGCAAATTCCTTCCAAATATTTTTTTCTTTCTCACCAAGTTGCTCTTCACTCTCTCTCACACACAAAAGGTGAAATTTTACGTGTAGGATGAGTGGATGAAAATGAGGAGGAGAGTCTCCTTTTTCACTATTTAGTCACTCACTTACACTTTTGGTCCTTCAATACACGTAACACTTACTAAACTAACCCCACATTTCTATTAATTTCAAATTTAAAGTTTGGGTTATTACAACAATCTATTTTATCAAAAGGTTTGATTATGTAAGCTAAATGTTAATTCTAAAATGTTCTGTTTTGTAACTTACTCAATAATAAATTGAAGAATTCGTTCATCGATGTTATCAGTGATAGTTCCGAGTATATCGTTATGCTTTCCATATATAACAAAGTCCTATTAATTTTTCGTTGCATTGTTTATAGCAATATATGATGGTGACATTGTAATAGACCATATATACGATTCTCCAAGACATACTTGTAATGATCCAAAGCTACTTTTGATCAAATACCTAATACAAATTATTTAATAAATAATTAATTCGTAAATTTTATTAAATATTTGCCAAACATTGTGTTTATTTTTAATTGGAAGGAGTAATATCTAATTGGAACATACAATACATAACTATATATCATTTTAGATGTCCTCCAATATAATTGAATTTCAGAATTTTTTTAGAAAAACTTTCAGAAACTTAAGTTATGTTTGGTTAACTAGTTGATAAGCTAGCTCATGATAGATAAGTTAGTTGTAGAATCATAAACTAGTTGTTGACTGATAAGTTAGCTAATTAACAGATTATGTTTAACAAAACTTGCTTAAAATCATATAAAATTACTAAAAATGACGCCTTAGATAAATAAATAATAACAAATACTTTGAAATTTGATTAAAATTTATGGATCTTATGTAATTATGCCTGATAGCTAGTCCAAATATCTAACCTGTAACTAGACCATTTTAAATGGACCTTTTATTTGGATCTCGTATGCTTGTGGAATTAAGCAACTTTTAAATACGATAAGAAGATTTTGTAATACAAAGCCATTTTATGATTTTAGTTTGGACTTGAAAGTAAAGGAATGTGATATTTGATCTCTCTCCAATGTTATAATCAATTCCATTAACAATGTGAAAAATATGATTTTAGCAACGATACGACATGAATGTAAGAGATCTAAAATCATTTACCAGATGAAAATATTTTCTTTCATATAATTTGTGATAATATATATTAGTGTTTTTTTTTTTTTTTTTGTATCTTGATAAGGACAAGATAAACTTGTAATAAAATTATAAATACAATAATTTAGTTTGAGGCAACATTATCTTATAAACCATTGCCAATAAACCGGATGAATAAAAAAAATTCCTATGTGATTTACGTTGTATAAACAATCATGTAGTTAATAAGAAGAGTAGCTTTCAATTTTATTTTATATATAGGCTCTAAAAGGACATTTGTTATATATTTGACTCCTTTTTTTTCTTCCCATATAAAGTAAAAAATAATAATAAAATTTTTGACATGTTACACGTTTTCTACAATTATAGTTTTACGTCAAAAATACACTGGCCTTTTATATATGACTTTTATATGTCTTTTATGATGGTCTCATAAAAGATGTTTTAGAAAAATGCTATAGCATAAGAACATTTATTAATGTGTTTGGAGTATAGTTTTTTGTGAAAGTGGAAACATGTTTGTGAACTCTTGAGTCCATAACATCTTCCTTATGTATATTTTCTTTTTTCATTTAATATTTTTTATTGAACTAAAAAGATAAAACATACAAGATTATGATCCAAACCAAAGCAAATTCAAACGTACCTAGCGCATCCTTTTCGAAAACAAGGTATAGAATGTTGTAAGATGTACCACAATGCTTTAATAAATTCTAAATAACTTAAATCATTTGCGTTAATGACTTATATCTTAACAAGTTTTAAATACATTAATTGATTATCAAACGATTTTATAGAGTATAAAGAGGAAACTTAAAAAATTTATCCTTATGCATTAATATGTTACAAACTTGTATTTTTAACAAATTTTAAATTCTTATCGAGTAAGACATGAGATCATGTGAGAAGTGCCATATTTGGTGAGAAATGCTTTCAAACTCTTGATAACTTTTAATCTAATATCCTTCCGTGAATAATGAATTGCAGCTTAAAGAGAAATTGATCTGGTGCATATTATTTTAGTACATCTCATCCTAATGTTCATTTACTTCTCATCCAAGAATTGATAACCACTTTTTATGCTTCTCACCAAATTTAACACATCTTACCGAAACCGAACCCTATCAATAAATGTTTAATAATGTATGATAGGGCCAAAACTGTACTATTATCAATTAAAAAATAAAATAAAAAAAAAGTTAAAACACCTCTCACTAGGTCACTCTTGTACCTGCATAAAATGCATGGACCATCTTGGTGAGAGGTATTGACGTGTATGGGCTAATCATAAACGATTATTAAAATGATTGACTTAACTGTCTTCATCGAATAGTACAAGGACCCAATATGTAACTTAGCTAAACTTACAAATATTCCCCAAATTAATTAATTCAGATCGGAACGCCACTACAACTGGCCAATGGTTTCTTCTATAAAATCCGCCATGATCGTTCTCCGTCAAGCTCATCCTCCTTTTCACGCCCTACATTACACACACACAGTTCACCATAGAACCAACTTCACCGTCTCCAGTCGCCGATCAGTCAACCGCCGCCGTCACGGACCGCCGCCGCCGCCGTGGATCTCGTCTCCGGCGTCATTTCCTCAATTGACATCGTCAATCACCGGTTTGGCGAGTAGGAGGAAGATGATGGAGAATACGATTGATAATAGCTACATTGTTGCCACTTTCTTTGCTTCCTTTTTAGGTTTTCTTCTTCTATCGGTTCTACGGCGTCGTACCAGTAGTAATTCAATCTCGCACTCTAATAAGAAGATCACTTCCGGCAATTACAGTAGTATTATTAGAAATCGGAGCGATCCGAGTGGAGAATTCCGTCACCGATTTGGATCTGGAGACGCCGATGTGATAATCGTCGGAGCTGGTGTCACCGGTGCCGCCCTTGCTTATACCCTAGGCAAGGTCAGATTCGGTCTTATTAATTGAATATTTTGTTTTGTTTTTCTTTTTTCATAGCTATTATGTTTTTTCAGTGATGATGACATATATGTCTTGATGTGATTCATAAGATATTCTTCATTTTAATATTTAACTTAGAGCTAAGTATATCGAAATGTATCCAAGTTGTCGTAGTTTTTATCATTGTGTATCCTCAACTTAAAAACTTAACATGTAATGTACTGAATCAAATAAAATTGTCATTCTATCTACTAACCTATCGATCTATGTATCCATTTATTGTTATTTAATGTACCGAACCTTTTATTTAATAATGTTTTAACTTATTGATGGAAGTGGTACATGAGGGGAGAACGTCATTTTATTGTTAACTTTGTTGAAAAAAGTGTGATAGTTCCAAAGAAAAATTTTCGATATAAAAGTGAGGTAATGGTTGCATGCAAATTCTGTCAGCCGAATGTGATGTTCTTGGATTCTGCTGTTCGAATATTGCTTAATTCGAATATTGCTGTTCGAATCAATCAATTTCTTCGGATATTATATTTTATTATGAAACTGGTCATTTGTAGTATCCAACTATGTGTACATGGATAGATTATTTTAGATTTGGAGGAAAGGCAGGATAAAATGATGTATATTACTATATTTATTATGACTATGGATAACAAAGTTATTTTTTTTAATCTTTTAGCTAGAGTTGATATAATAATATGAAATCAATTTGTGCATCTTATATCTTTGATTAATTTTGTAGCATTTTAATGACGACGGAATAGAACGAACTATTTTATGAGTAATTACAGTACTACTATAGTACTATTAGTCTAAACATCCATCTTGTAACTGGTTATAACAGGAAGGACGTAGAGTTCGCGTGATTGAGAGAGACTTATCAGAGCCAGACAGGATTGTAGGTGAATTGCTACAACCAGGTGGATACCTTAAGCTAATTGAATTGGGTCTTGAAGGTATATGTTCTAGCTATTATTCATCTATGGCTAGATAAAAGTTAAAGAAAATGATATAATTTCTTGAACTGGGGTTACAAAGTAATTTCCATCTGATTTTGGTCTGAAAATATTGATTTTGGTTGCAAAAATCTGCAGACTGTGTGGAGGAAATAGATGCTCAAAGGATACTTGGATATGCACTTTTTAAGGATGGAAAGAGCACTCGATTGCCTTATCCCTTGGAGAAATTTCATTCAGATGTATCTGGTCGAAGCTTTCACAACGGACGCTTTGTACAGAGCATGCGAGAGAAAGCTGCTACACTTCCTAAGTTAGTTGCTGTTTGTGTTTTGCGGCCAAACTTGAATTTTCTTGACTTCTTGTTTTTTTTACATGTAACATTTTCTATAAATTTTCAGTGTAACATTGGAGCAAGGCACTGTGACATCCCTTCTTGAAGATGAAGGAACTATAAGAGGTGTTCAATATAAAACAAAATCTGGTGATGTAGTGCAATTCTTTGCACCTCTTACAGTCGTCTGTGATGGCTGTTTCTCTAATCTGCGTCGTTCTCTTTGCAAACCACAGGTATACTATTGAATGGTTGAACAGTTTGTGTGCTTTTACTCAGCCTAAAATTACTGCCTTTAGACCATCTCCAATCAAGTCCACAACCCCCAAAAAGAACATCTACTTGATGAGCCCTTTAACATCAAAATTAAACTGTAACCACACTCTGCATATATGCCATTTCTTTACCATATCCGGCATTTTGATGTTCTTTTTGCCAGCCGGTTGGAGCTTCCAAACCAGCAAAATGGTGTTTTGCGGTACAGTTGGACATGCCCTTAGGTGTAGCAAGTATATCTGAGTTTTGGTTAATTAGATACCTGTATCCTTGTGACTGCAGGTTGAAGTTGCCTCCTGCTTTGTGGGTCTGGTTTTGGAGAACTGCGAACTTCCATATCCAAATCATGGGCATGTGATCTTAGCAGATCCTTCGCCTATCCTATTTTATCCAATTAGCACCACTGAAGTTCGTTGTTTGGTTGATATACCTGGCCAAAAGCTTCCTGCTCTTGCTAATGGGGACATGGCAAAGTATTTGAAGATGAATGTGGCTCCTCAGGTTCCAGCTGAGCTGCATGATGCTTTTGTAGCTGCTATTGATAAAGGTAGTATAAGAACAATGCCAAACATGAGCATGCCGAGTGCTCCTGTTCCTACACATGGGGCCCTTTTGTTGGGCGATGCTTTCAACATGCGCCATCCGTTGACTGGTGGAGGGATGACCGTTGCACTCTCAGACGTTGTTGTGTTACAAGACCTTCTTAAACCCTTGCGTGATTTCACCGATGCAGATTCACTTTCCACATATCTAGAATCGTTCTACACCTTACGTAAGGCAAGAATTTAATGTTTTTCGTCAAATTGTATCAAGAAATCTAAGGCAAAGGCCCGGTGATATAAGCGAAGCCATTTTCTTACGAGAAGAGTCTTTTTTTTATGCAGCCGGTTGCATCTACCATAAATACATTAGCTGGGGCTTTGTACAAGGTTTTCTGCGCTTCTCCTGATGAAGCAATGAAGGAAATGCGAGAAGCTTGCTTTGACTATTTGAGGCTTGGTGGTTGTTGTGCAAGAGGGCCTATCGGTCTACTCTCTGGGCTAAACCCGAATCCAGTTAGTTTAGTTTTTCATTTCTTTGCAGTGGCTGTATATGGCTTTGGTCGGCTTCTACTGCCTCTACCCTCCCCAAAGCGGTTATGGATCGGAGCTAGGTTGATTCTGGTGAGTAAAGTAATCAAGATTCTGATTTGTAAAATTTTGACACCCATTCTGGTCTTACATAAAAGAAGGTGGTTTTACAGGGTGCAGCAGGAATCATCTTTCCTATCATTAGAGCTGAAGGAGTGAGGCAAATGTTCTTTCCTGCTACTGTACCTGCTTATTACAGAGCTCCTCCTCCTAAGGTTTCACAATGACAACCACAAGGGTGGTGGCGTACTGGCGTTAGCTTTTTGTGGCCAGGCTTACTCTCATACGGCCGTTTCTTGATTTCAAAATTGCCAAGGATATAGTCCAAGCAAAGCCTAGATGAACCTTTTCCATAAAAGGTTTCACAATGCCATTGGAAGAGGAGGTATACATATACATATACATATCCCATTTACTTTTTTCAAGAGTCAAGTTGTAGGATATTGTAAGAAATGTAAAGTTGGTTTGAAAAGAAAATGATTATGGAAACTATATATAGTTTAGGTGTATTTGTTCCATGGCTTTTGCCAAATTGTAAATCATATTCCTCATTTGTCCTTGATTCTACCTACACAAGTGAAAATCACATTACATTTGATTCTTCATCTGTCTTCGGTAATTATATTAATATTCACTGGATTAACAAATTTAGAACATAGTCCAAACCTAAGTCAATCAAATGGTAATACCTAAAAATCACTTTGGACCACTATAAACTTATTAAGGCTTTCTAGAGAGTTTTAAAGTAGTAAGTAATACCTGAAACCAAGGTTGATTCCTTATTAATACAAAGGTTCCAGTTAATTTTATAAAGTTAACTAAAATTGGCATTACATGGTTGTACTTCAATAACCTATAAATCTTTGAAACTTATGCAATTGAAGCCGGAATAAAACCATAAATAAAATACAATAGAGTTAATACATTACTGGCAATTTGGTAATTCGATCAATTCAATTTAATTGAAAACCATAAAGTGGCATTAATGATTGTTGGGAGGCAATTTACAAATTTACAAATTCAAATACAAAACGGTAATTAAATAATTAAAATTATATGGACAAGTAGACTAATAACAATATGACATGAATAGAAAACTACTAAACTTGATAAATAAGCCTTCATTAAATATAATATAAATACTAATTAATAGAATAAGAAAAATACAAAAGAAAGTAACTGAAATGGCTATGGGCTACAAAATTTTCTTTAGGTCCACATATTCATTGCAACCAAATTGGCAACCAGCCATGTTGGTCGGCCCACTAACGAAACAAAACCCGGAATTGATCCGATTCGCTCCCTAGTAGCCCCATATTTTGATTCGGGTCAATGGCCCTTGATTTTTCACCATATTACATCTTTTTATTTTATTTTAAGAGTGTCCAGGCCAAAGCCCAACTAATTCTCGACAATTTTGAGGGCTAAACATGACCCCATTTAAATGTCTCCACGCATGCACACGGGAAGGCTCGAACTCGTTTAGGGCTATATGAACCCCCCAAGCGATAACCAATCCGCCACAACGCTGTTGACACAAAATTACATCTTTGTGCAATAATTTAGTAGGCACAAACCTATTTCATCGTGTCGCATACAAATCAACGTCTAATATAAAACTAAAATTGATAGTTTTTCTTCACGGTTTGACCATTGCCATTTGCACCTGTTTATGACGATACCGAATAATTTTGCAACATAAAATACTAACTAATGAATGATCAATCATAAGACTGACATCATATTTAACTTGAGATCACTTTTACTTATGTAAATCCTAACTCTTCCTGTTCAAAGTTACTCTAATATCTCGATCTTTTCTTTTATCTTTTTTTTTTTAATGGCAAGCAAAACAATTTATTCCAACAATAAACCAACCAGTACAACAAATACAAACGCGAAACAAACCTAAACCACCCTTTCAAAACAACAACTATAGAAACAAAAAGAACAAGACTTCTTACCGACAAGCCGAACTAACGACTAACAAAACACCGGCTTAACGACTAAATTACGAGATGTAACTTATCCGTGAAGCTGGTAAAGACGAAGGAGTACCACAGAAAGAACCAAAATTGATAGATGAAGCAAATGGTATAGTTTTTATATGGAATTGCTAGAGATGTCTTCTTATGGCTTTTTTTAGAGTTTAAATTTCAAAAAAAAAATTGCCAATTGGAAGAATAGATCTTCACATTTATTAAACTTAACATGTACCTCTTTGACTATATTGGTTTCATGTTTTTACATCTTTTCTCTCCGTTTTGACTTTTTATTTCAAAATCTTTAAACAAAATATACTAATTCTCCGATATCTATTTATATGTTTTGGAGTATTACATCAAAAATCAAGATAATTACTTCCCAATCAAAGGTGATTGTCTTTTGAGCATTCGACTAAATATAACTTTATCGGTAATGCATCCATCAAACTAATCATTTTTCCCTTTTTTATAGCCCGTCTTTACTCTCCAACTGATCCTTTTGCTTACAATTTATTTTTTTATTGGATGTTTGTGTCAATATTTTATATACGACCATTAAAAAAAAAGATTATATACAAATTTGTTTAATGGATTCAACTTTAACATGCGAATAAGGACAAAAAGAAAGGCTAGGGATTCAAAGTTTCATGGAGGGTTGCAAAGGAAGTGTCATGACTAATCGAAATGATAACACAAAATAAACAAAAAATTATGAAACAACTAAATAAAATTCAAGTAAATGTAGAAATGGTGTACCTTTAGAATGATGAAATTCGAATCGAAGAAGATAAACGGATAGAGGCCTGCAAACCCAGTGCCCAAATATGAATTTTCGCCCTCAATTATGTTTGGTTCGGAGTTTGAACGTCGCCTAAAGGATACAACTATCTGAACGAATTGATAGATTGTGCAGTAAGGGAGAAAATGAGAAGAAGTAGAGAGAGTTTTTGATAGAAAATTGCATCTCAAAATGAAGGAAAAGCAAGGTTTGTATATCTTTTGCTTAAACAATCGAAATTAACTGTGACAAAACTGCTAGAAACAAATGCAAGTCTAGATGCGGGTTTAGACAACAAGAGAGTGTAATATGGCGAGCCCCAAGGTCCAAGCCCTATTCTTTTGACCTTTACTAAAGCCAAAGCCAACTACTATAATTCTTGGGATCTCTTCTCCATTTTGTTAAATATTGTAGGTTTAGGCTCATAAACCACAAAAGTTTTAAGAGGTTTCCTATGTGGCACTGGAGAATAGTCTAATATTATTGATTAAAAACTATCTTGGTTATTACTTTAACAAAAAATTCAATTTAGCTTCCATTATTTAATTTTGCTACATGTAATCGGTATAAAAAAAATTAGTGACGGTGAGAGATCCATTTCCACCAATCTCATTTAACATTCAAATGATGTCTGGTTGTTCTATTTTTCCACGAGTATCGTGAACAACTATAACAATGGCACACAATTGTGTAACCGGTTAATTCTCAAACAAAAATGCATCAAAGAAGTTTATCAAACAGATAATTAGACTTTGGATTTACATTTCATGGCAAAGATGAAATGTTGAAGGCAATGAATATGGATCGAAATTTAAGATATGTCACAAAAAATCATAGATTTGAAAATGAAAAAGAAAACATATTATTTCAATTAAATACAAATGAAGGATTACTTTAACCCAAACTTAGTTGTTCACAATTTAAAAGTTCATAGGCAATTACATAGAATTATAGTTTATAGGTTTATCTTATCTTTATTGCATGAGTTTATAAGTCTTGATAATGTCATTATCTGAATATTAATGAAATGCACGTGATATAAGGTTGGCATTGGTGTTGACATGGGTTTGGGCATTGGTAGGGGCCATGGACAAGAGACTTAGGTGGGATAGGCTATAGAATTCTAGAAGAAAGACCTACAATACGTAATAAATATACAAATTTATCATAATAAAATGAGCAGAATGTTAGGTGGTTTGGATAACAATATTACATCTTGTACGATCCATAATAATATAGATATTTTCTTATAAAGTGTCATCTAAACTTTGAAATTTTCAACACAAAAAAACAAGGTAATTTTTTGTGTTAAATAAGGTATTGGCATGATCTTAATGATCATACAATTAGTGACTTGCATTGATATTTAGAAATGAAATATGATTTTTCTTGTTAATTTTTGTTTGCATAGCAATATGTAGTTCGCTTTTGTTCACTCAAAATTTGGCCTTATCATCCGTTAAGTTATTGATATTTTTTTCTTTTGATTTAACATATTAGTATCATAAGTCATTTGCTATAAACACATAATGTACATTGAACTATTTAAAATACAATAGCAATCAAAAGATACTTTTTATCTGGTAATGGTTTAAACTCGAAATTAAAATAATTCAATCGACTGAACCATATGAATCCAAAATAGAAAGACTAGTATTTGGATTTAGAAGGCTAAATGTTGGTTGGTACATGTTACAAGTTGGATTTTTTACAAGCAAAGGGAGGGGCCAAAATGTCATCTTGTTCCCCAATAGTGTGATCTCAATGGGTTGGCTTGTCCCCATTTCTTTAACCCATGTAATCAACCTTCTTATTTTATTTTCCCCTTCCTCTTTTTGTAATTTTTTTATATAATAAACATATAAACTTGATTTAAATAATAAGTAAATATCATAAGAAAATAGATTAAAAGAATAAAAATTTGTGTATGTATAAATTAATTTGAAAGTACATATGTAAAAAAGTTTTTCTAAATATACTTGATCATAACTACTAAGACTATAATTAAATGGCATATGATATGTACATATGATATTTTAACATATTTTTTCGAACAATAGTTAACTTACGCACACGTTTCAACACGAAGTCGACGAGATATCCGGGATCCATACGGGCATCCGACTAATCCTCGGTGACCATGGACCGACCCATGGTCAGGGGATCGTCACATGCTTACCCTATGAATCGAACCTGGGTAGACAAAGATGTCATCCACTGTCCCTCCCAATGATGTTACTGAACACTAGGCTACTACTAATACTTTGATGATATTCTGACATATTATAAAAGAAAAATGACTCAATACTCATAAGAAGATTAAAACACGATTTAAAGTTATATACCTACACATCACTATATTTTAATTATATTTGAAATTAATTTAAGTTTAAGTTATATATAACAAGATGTGTATATTGTCGATGAAAATAGATCATACACCTAAGTAGGGGTGTTAGCGAGTCGAGCTTTTAACGAGCTACTCGAGCTCGAGCTCGTTTATCTCGAGCTCGAGCTTAATAATACTCGAGCTCGAGTCGATCTCGAACATAAAATCGAGCTCGTTTAACTTAACGAGCCGAGCTTTATAACACCAATGTTCGACTCGACTCGTTCGAAAACTCGATTAAATTTTTCGAGTCGAGTCGAGCCGAGCCGAGCCATTCGAGCATACCTTTGTTCGAGCTAAATATTTTCATATATTTATTAATAAATAGTACACAAATATAAAAATTATCGAGCTCAAGTTGATAAACGAGTTAATCGATCGCGAGTTCGAACCTATAAACGAGCTTCGAGCTCGAGCCTGATAGCTCAAAGAATATTCGAGCTCGAGCTCGAGCCCTACATTGAAAAAGTTAATCGAGCTCGAGTCGAGCTCGAGCCCAGTATTATTTTTTGAGCTCGGCTCGATTAACCTACTACTCGACTCGGCTCGGCTCGTTAACACCCCTACACCTAAGTGTGCTTAAAAATTATGAACAACAAACCAATAAAGTCATATTCTAGAATGCATAAAGAATGTTTTCATTTGAAACATTAGTTGTATATGTTATTAATTACTCATAAAATATGGTATAGAATATTTGTAGACTTGTCTAACATTTTTTTTAATGATTTCACGTGATTCAAATAACAAGAAATGAAGAGAGAAATCAATGATCGGAATGGGCGAACATGAAGCATCATGTGAATTTTGGGAGGTAACACATGGAAATCAGATGGTAGACCACAATTTTTATGTTTTCCTTTTAAATAATTATATTTTATATTTTTGTATATTTGTTTGTTTACTGGATTTATACAATTTATATATGTTTTTTTTAATCTAATATAATATTTAATTCTTTCTTGAAAATATTTTTCTTTCATTATACAACAACTAAAAGTTAATAAAAAAGTTTTATCCTCTTCTAGATGTTTTCATATTAAAATTACACATTCAAGTGAAAGACATTTTATATATTTAACCAAAAATATATATTCAAACGTTGAAATAAAAGAAGTCATAAATTCATAGGGCCATAAAGGGTAGCGTAATAATATGAAAAAAACAAAAAAGTTTAGATATTGCATCTGCATTTCAGTCGATCTTGTTCTAATAATCCAAAACGAGTCAAACGTTTAAAGTCATTTGTGGCACCCTATATTGAAGCGGTCCAATATCATTTATGATATCGATTTGAAACCTAACACAATATAATGTCTATTTTCATATTAAAGTTTATTTTATGAATTTTGTACAAAATTAACCTATCAACCAATCAAAATTCAAGATAAGAACTCGAAGGTACTAAAGATTTTGTCAATTGTATCTCAAACAAGGAACATCCATTTATTACCTCGAACATCATTCTTATATTGTCTCTCAAAATAGTGTGATTTACAAATCGAAAAGACTCAAATGTTCATCTTTTGGTATGTTCGACATTATATATCCTTTGGAGACATGAATTGATTTTTCATATAGATGACTCCACCACAATCCCCAATGAGTAAAAAATATAAATAATTAACCAACACAACCGTTAACTATAAGATTCAATTTAACTAGTTAAGTGAAAACGTATATACCTCTATGTAGGTTGTATACAACTACAATTGGTATACTCCATCTACATCTACCATAACTTACATATTCTTTACTTTCGACTCTCTTATATAAGTATAAACATTGAATTATCAGTAATGTATCTATAATGGATCTGTCAAAATTTACCCTTTTTGAATCATTACATAAGAACAAATCAACATGGGGTTGTTTGTAAACTCGTAGTTTAGAGACATAAAACATATATGTAAGATATAAAGTTTGAAAAATATTAGTTTTAAAGATCTTGTCAATAAAAGTGGATGTTGAAAGGAGAAAAAACAAAAAGTAGAAATGGATCCCAATAACTTGTTTCTTCGTAGGTTCACAACACAACACCCATGAGCTGTTTTGTTACTTAAATTAACAAATAATTGACACAAAAAGAGTTAGCAAATATTTGGGTTGTAACCAAAAAGTTAAGAAAACCGGCCTTTAAATCTTGGACCAGTTTCCCTATAAACAACCACTCTCCATTTTCTATTTATTCCCTCATACTTTATCTTTTTTTCCACTTGTAATTAAACAATAATTTAATTGTTTTTTTCTTTATAGATAAACACATTAATCATGCAGTCCATGGAGTTAAACAATTTAATGAATATATGTTTGAAAATCCAGTAAAAACAATTTTTGAAGATTATATTTATGTAGTATATTGAAATGTTTACGTATAATTAGTGTTTGATATGATAGATTGTTGTTTAACTTCATTTAACCGTAAGAAATTCCACATATTGATAAATCAACTAACGAATATGTTTTTGTTTTGCTTATATTCTTTATTTTTTTTTAATGACGTTAGATAACACACTAAAATAGAACTGATATTGTGTTAATCTAAATTTTAAGAAACTAACTTTTGAATCACAATTTTGGAATAAACGTTAAAAGATTCGTAAATGTGACTTTTTTTTTTTTGGAAAGGAGACGGTACTCCTGGCAAACTAAAAGGAAAAGAAAACAAAGATACACCTAGAAGGCGAGGAACTCCCTCCCAAAGAAGCTTAACCCCCTAAAGGACATGCCCCAAAAGAGGAAAAACATCACTATAAAACAAGTTGAATGAGAACTACAAGTTGGTTTACTAAATCACTTGAATGAGAACTACAAGTTGGTTTACTAAATAGTGGTGGTTCTATAAGTTGAAAGTTAGTAAAAAAGGTGCTTTTATTTATACAGTTTCCCTTTTATGGATAAATTTTAGTCTTTTTGGCATATATTAGTTGAAAAGTTAACTTTTGTAAAAATTCTACATGTTACAGGAACCAAATTTGTTTACTCTATTTTTTTTAAAATCATTATAGAGAAAACTACAACTTTGTCACTTGAATGAGAACTACAAGTTGGTTTACTAAATAGTGGTGGTTCTATAAGTTGAAAATTAGTAAAAAAGGTGCTTTTATTTATACAGTTTTCCTTTTATGGATAAATTTTAGTCTTTTTGGCATATATTAGTTGAAAAGTTAACTTTTGTAAAAATTCTACATGTTACAGGAACCAAATTTGTTTACTCTATTTTTTTTAAATCATTATAGAGAAAACTACAACTTTGGTCCATGTGGTTTATATAAATCTTGAAAATGGTTCCTAAAATGCAAAAAATACAAGAATAGTCACTATATTTACAATTTGATTTGAAAGTGATCCCATTCATGAATGCGTTACTTGAAGGTATTTCCGTTATTCTGCCTTCTTTTACTAAACTCTTTTAGAAAATTATGAAATTATATATATACAAATATGTGTGTATGTGTGCGTAACAAAGGGTTTAAGGGTGGACATACATAGAAAGTATGGGGTGCACATGTTCCCACTCCAAGGTCTAGGAAGTAGAGAAGAATTATCTACATGCATAAAAGGTGCAACTGCTTTATTTCTTGAATACCATAATACGTTTTGAAAATAAACTAAAGAGAGAAGTTTATGATGTCAGAGACGATCTATCTTGTGTGCTAAGGTGCTTCTTTTGGATGAGACACGGGTTTAAACCTTGCCATTGTCAACCTTTTCTATTTCTTGGCTTTTAATTTAATTTTTTTTGGAAGAGATTGCGATGGGAAGCAAGGAACAAATTAATAGATCTGGATTGATTTTGCAACGTTTCTATAGATTTATTTCTTATTGTCAAATAGTAATATCGCTCGAGTTTTTTTTGAAGTGGTAGATTTGATCCCATGGTGCTACTCTGATTAGATAAGAGAAATATGGCGTGTGAAGAAGAAGTAACTAGTAGGCAAAGGATGCTAGTGCAAGTTATAGTGATGTTGTATTGTGTATCTATGTGTATGTATGTGTGTATCTATATGTATGCATATATATATATATATGTGTGTGTGTGTGTGTGTGTGTGTAGAGAGAGAGAGAGAGAGAAAGAAAACAAGACAGTATATATATTCAAAGGAAAATCTTTTTTGGAAAAGGAAGGGGGTATCCGTGAGAGAAGAAAGAGGGAATAATTGTAAGAGGAGGGAACATGGGTTTAGGGATGATGCTTGGGAATAAGGAGAAAAAGAGAGGAATTGAGGGAAAAGAAAGGGGTTGGAGTTGTGGTGGAGAATAACAATGGTGAAACAAAGCGAGATCGCCGAAGAGAAGGTGGGGTGCATCATTGGGTACAGGACAAAAAAGGGTAAAAAAAGCGAAAATACACCACTTTCAAATCAAATTTTAAAATAGGGATCATTCTCGTACCCTTTTACGTTTAGAAACCCATTTCAAGGGGTTATATTAACCAAAGGAATCAAAAGGCACAATAATTTTCAAACACACATACAGGAGAGTTGTCGATCGAGAAATTGGGGCACCCCAATCACTAAAAGAGTAAACTACAAATCTGGTTCCTTTGGTTTGTCGAAATTAACACTTTTCTTACTTGTGGTGTCGAAATTACAAGATAACCATCATATTTTATAGAATTCATAGAATTCTTTTAACAATCCTTTGGACCCCTCGTCATAAAATTACTTTAACAAAACTATACTCATCTATGACCGATTGTTGGGACCGTTGACTTAAGATGGTAGTATGTATAGTACTTGTCAAGTTTGACTTTTTACAATCCTTTGTAATTAAGTTTTTCCATCTTGTATAGTTGATGGTGGAAGTCATAGAAAGGAGGCTAGCTAATAAGGTATGTATGACACAACCATTCATGTTTATTGATTTCTAAGTATTAATATATATATATATATATATATAAGAATTTACCAACTACAAAATAATAAACTGCTTGTCATTGATTAGTTTATTTATATTTTTTGAAATGTTTGTCTACTTAATTAAATCAAAATGAGTTATATGAATATATATGTATTGTTAAATGAAAATAGCATTAGTAGCTTAATAGTCAGTAACATCATTTTTACTTGAGTTCGATTTGAGGGGGGAACAGGAGGCGACACCCCAGTTTATGGGTCGACCTTTGGGCCGGGCATAGGCGAGGCTATGGGCCGGTAACGGTTTTCATGATCGAGAGAATTAGTCGGGTGTCCGAATGGATCTCGAATACCTTTTCGACTTCGGTAGGGGCGCGTGTGTGTTTGACTGCCGTCCAAAAAAACATCATTTGGAGCGACAGTTGATGCGTCCCTATCTATCTGGATTCGATTCATGGGGTTAGCATGTAAGAAATACCCTGATTAAGGAACGACTTTTGGGCCGGTCCATTGTCGCTCGAATTAATTAATTTGATGCCGATATGGATCCTGGATACCTCGTTAAATAAATAGTTATATGAAGATGTGCACAAAATTAAATGAGGTTTGATTTTTAATTTATTAGATGTTGACTTGAAAGGTCAACCCTATATATAAAGAGGGTGAAATGGCCGACATGAAAGGAGGCAGGTAGACCCCATGCCATGGTGACGGGGCGTGCCATGCATGGACTTTTAAGGGCTACCCCCTTTCCCTTCAAGATTTCTTGTCGGAAATAGAGTTTGCCTAATAAACAATTTTTATTTTATTTTTAGAAAATGTGAAATCTCAAAAATAATATATAATTACATTTTTTTAGCATGTTTTGTTATATATAATTTTAATTATTTATATACTATTAACAAAATGTTCATAATTAAGTTTGTGGGTTGTATATTATAGATGTAATTTCATATATGATATTAAGACTTTATACATTTTAACAAAAAAATTGATTAATTTATCGTTTATCCTATCCCCAAACACATATATAGATGTATGTACATGGGACAAAATCCAATTAACATCGTCTTGCTACATATTAGAAACTTTAGGAATCAACATTCCACATATCCTTAACTTGCTGTGATTGTCTTACTAATTATATTAACAATCTTATTCAATCGTTTCCTAATATAAAAAGCTTAATATTTCTCATTTGAAATAATTCAATCAATGTAATATTCCGTTAGTTAAAACAATGTTATGTTATCAAAAAAGTTCAGTCACCAAAGGAGTGTTAGCCTAGTGATAAGGCTTGGGCACTACATAGTGGTAAACCCGAGTTTGAGCCTTAGGGACGCATTCTGGAGGTACGGGGGCTTCGACCCCGGGCTGCATGCTTTAGCAGTCGGGCTTCGACCCAAAATTGCCGAGGATTAGTCTAGGCCCAATGTGATCTGGGATACCTCTTTCAAAAAAAGTTCAGTCCATCTGGTTGTTCCATTAGTTAAATAACAATATATTATTTAGCAGATCAAACATATATCAACTATTATGTTGTTTCAAACTGTTATTGTTTCAATAATGGAGGTTTGTAACGATTGATAAGGTGATTTGTATAATTAAATATGGAAGTGTAATATTATGTGGTTAATATTGGTCAACGAAATCTTTAACAGATAGGAAGTTCTTATAAAATTTTGGGTGTATATATATATATATATTGAGGCATGTTTAAATAAAAATTGATTTTCAATTGTGAACTGGGAGACAAAGACGAGTATGACATGTGTCTGACACCTTCACCTATTTTTCATCATAAATAATATAAAAAAACATGGTAGATGCCACCCTTTTGAGGATTCTCCGTCGTAGATCCCATAATCATAATTGGATATATAGGCAAATTAACACATGCATTCTATTGGAAGAGTCGTGGTGCCGAGTATCGAACTGGGGACCTCAGAAGTATGGATTACACTCACTCTCATAAGAACATAATTTTTATTTGATATACTTGGTTAGTTCCTTATTTTTCAAATATGAGGTCTTGTGTTCGAGTTCTGTTGGAGTTCTTTTTCTAGTTTTAACTTTTAAACATGAGGTCTTGTGTGTGTGTTAACTTGCCGGATTTTTTTTTCTTCAAATTTATTATGTTTCTAAAAGAATTACAATAATAAGACTTGAACACAAGACCTCATAATCAAATAATGCTACCATTTGAAAATATTTTCGGATCCGTCCTTGTCCACAACTCTACATCTTTGACACATCAATGACAACAATAAAAAATAATATATCATTTTTTTAACAACAAAAAAGTATATCATTACGATGAATA
This sequence comes from Centaurea solstitialis, assembly GCA_030169165.1. Taxonomy (NCBI): domain Eukaryota; kingdom Viridiplantae; phylum Streptophyta; class Magnoliopsida; order Asterales; family Asteraceae; genus Centaurea; species Centaurea solstitialis. The sequence continues at coordinate 18,691,195 of CM058046.1, forward strand.
ATGTGTATTATTCATCATAAATCGTTCATAAATATTTAGTTAACCACTGCTGTTAATACCGGATATGGACATTGGAAACCGGTGTCGCAGTTTCCTTCATCCCCAATTCACAATTAAAAATCAGTTTGCAATTAAACTTATAATAAATAATAATATATGAGTGCTACATGTGATTTTTTTATTTGCTTTGGTCATGCAAACTAAGGCAAGAAAAAGACAAAAGGCTGAGCACAACTGTGTTTTTAATCTGTTTTAAATTATCGCAGCTTCTTGACAATTTCCGTGTGAATATGGACGTAAAAGAATTGAAGAATCCGAATATTACAACTTAATTGCTGGCTTTCTTTATATACAATAATAGGTTATTAGTACACATAACTTTTAATTTGACAATGTTCAACTATACGTTAATTAAATACATGTCTATGATATCAAATTAATAACAAAAATAAATAGTTTTTACATCAAAGTTGATGAATGATGATATATTTTAAATGGCAAACGTAAATTAAGTAATTCTAAAAGAACTAAATGTTTATGTATTAATTATTTTTCTATAAATGGATTTACCATCGAATATATATAGTTTAGAGAGTAACTGATTTAATCCAAAGTTAACTAAAGACAAATAAAAGTTAAGATTAGCCTGATTAGGGTCATTAAAAAATTTTCTTTAACAATTATTTTCGTAGTTTTATAAAGAGAAAAGTTCAGAAAAACTCAACGAACTATTCTATTTTAAATGATTAGGTTGTTAAACTATTTTTTTTAAATGAAAAACTATTAAACTTTATTCTTCTAAATGAATAAGTCACCAAACTATTCTTTTAAATGTAAAAACTATTCAACTTTCTCATTGCGAATAATTAAGTCCCCAATCATTTTTTAATAAAATAAATTATCAAATTTTTAAAAATTTGTTATTTACATTTTTTTTAGCTTAAACTAATATAGTTATATCTTTTGCCTTTTAAAACATTTTTAATCGGTTATAAATAGTTTTGTACATTTCCTAAAAGATGTAAATAACCAATGTTTGAAAATTTAATAATTTATTTATTAAAAATGAGAAAATTTTAATGGGTTTTTCATTAAAGGAGATACTTTTGGACTTTATTAGTAAAAATGAAAATAGTTTAAAAACTTAACCATTCAAAATAGGACAGTTCGTTTTTTTTCTTTTACTTTTCTCTTTTATAAAATTACTTGAAATATGTATAAAGTAACTGAAATGCTCATAAATACGAGAATACTAAGTTACTAACTATTTATGATTATACAATTTGCAAAATGACATGTAAAATAAATTTCACATAAATTAACAGGTAGAAAAAATAGTACAGACAACTATTTCCACATCTTTAGGTCACGGTAAAAGATTGTATGAATCAAATACGATTTTGTATGTAATTTTATTATAAAATCATACGTAATTAATGTAATATATTATTTTATTTTAAATAATAATATTCTTATGTGAAACTGAATTTAATTAGACATATATTAACAGACGGTATGGTTCTGGATATGATGAGTCCCAAATTGAAAAAGATGATTAGATTAGAATAACGTTTAATTATATGTGGGGAGTGCGTGTGCATTTTCTTTTATAATAAGTAATAATAATTTAAAAGAAGAAAAAAAGATTCGGAACACTGGTCAATGATCTTACGTGGCACTCCTTTATTGTTCACAGCTAGCATCATCCTTCCCACTTCCTCTGTATATATACACACCTTCTCCAACCTCTCACTCAATCCAAATCCTCCTTCCAACATTCATTCTCTCAATATATATATCTCTCTCTAAATATATATATATATATACTCTCTCTCTCTATATATATATATATATATTCTCTCTCATACACACATAGAAACATAAAAATCAAACAGAAACCTGCAAGATGTTGTCTGCAAAAGCCACTTGTAACTCCCACGGCCAAGATTCATCGTACTTCCTCGGATGGGAGGAATACGAGAAGAATCCTTACCACCACCTTAACAATCCCAATGGAATCATTCAGATGGGTCTCGCCGAGAATCAGCTCTCTTTCGACCTTCTGGAAACATGGCTTAATAACAACCCGCATTCAGCCGGTGTCGATGATCACTCCATCTTCAAACAGCTCGCTCTCTTCCAAGATTATCACGGCCTTCCTGCTTTCAAAAACGTACGTAATTATTATATATAACCCACCATTAATCTTTCAATTCTACTAAATTATATATAATACATCTCTCTTTATATTTCTTATATTAACATGTATATGTGTATTGATTCATTTACAGGCATTAGTTGAATTCATGTCCGAGATCAGAGATAACAAAGTCACGTTTGATCCAAACAACCTTGTACTCACCGCCGGTGCAACCTCCGCCAATGAAACCCTAATGTTTTGCCTCGCTAATCCCGGCGAAGCTTTCCTCCTCCCCACCCCATATTATCCAGGGTGAGTTCATCTTTAATTAAGATCAGGTTCAAATGAAAACTCAATTTTAATTGCAAACGTGAGCACAGTCAAGAGTGCGACACGTGTCATGTTCAATTTTTATATTCACGTGAATAACACAATATTCAATGTTATTAAAGAGTGACATTTTGTGTATTATTCACTCTGAATAATACATGTTTATTCAAAGTAAATATGCCACATGCCGTGATATCATCATCATCATCAACATCACTTTTTTAACGTCAAGGAAGCTAATAAAATTATATTTTTTACAGGTTTGATAGAGATCTCAAGTGGAGAACAGGAGCTGAGATCGTACCAATCCACTGCTCGAGTTCCAACGGTTTCCGGATCACCGAATCAGCCCTCGAAGATGCATACCAGCAAGCCGAAAAGCAGAACCTCAAGGTGAAAGGGGTTTTAGTCACAAACCCTTCAAACCCATTAGGCACGTCGTTAAGCTTGCATGAGCTCGACCTCCTCATCGACTTCATCTCCTCCAAGAACATCCATCTCATTAGCGACGAAATCTATTCCGGAACCGTCTTCTGCTCTCCGGGCTTCGTTAGCATCATGGAGGTCTTAAAGAACAAGAATCTTACCAACACCGAGGTCTGGAAACGAGTTCACATCGTTTACAGCCTTTCCAAAGATCTTGGTCTACCGGGCTTTCGAGTTGGAGCCATTTACTCCAACGACAAAATCGTTGTCTCGGCCGCAACGAAGATGTCAAGCTTCGGGTTGATCTCTTCTCAAACTCAATACCTACTATCGGAAATGTTATCCGATAAGAAATTCACCAGAAACTATCTTTCGGAGAATCGAAAAAGGCTGAGACAAAGGCATGAAATGATGGAAAAGGCCTTGCAAAAAGCCGGTATTAGATGTCTCAAGGGAAATGCCGGTTTATTTAGTTGGGTGGATATGAGACACCTTTTGAGCTCACCAACTTTCGAAGGCGAAATGGAGTTATGGAAGAAGATTGTGTACGATGTGGGGTTGAATATCTCGCCCGGTTCATCGTGCCATTGCAGTGAACCGGGCTGGTTTAGGGTTTGCTTTGCCAACATGTCAAAGGAAACCCTAGTTCTTGCCATGAAACGTTTGAGTTCGTTTGTCGACTCCATGGCCAAGAAAAGCAACGAAAGCCATCATCGGCGGCCGATGATCAGAAATTCAAGAAGATTGAAGTCACTTCCCAAGTGGGTTTTTTCGCTATCGTTCACAACCGCAAAGTCGGGGAGGAACGGTATGTAATCCGACGTGACGATCGATCGATGTCGAAGTATAAACGTGTGGGATTTTTGTAATCGGGTTCTTTAATTTATTTTTTCTCAATATGATGTTGTATTGAGTTTAGTAATTCTTTCCTTTCTTTCTTTTTGATTCCTTTTTGGGGATTATTTCATGCAGAGAAAGTGCATTTTGTTCATGCATTAAAAGAAGTGGAAATGTGCTTCTTTCGTTTGCAAATTAATTCTTGGTATGATAGAAGAAGAAATAAAATGTTACTTTCTTGAATTTGATTGTTTTTTTTTAATTTCTACAATATATGCACGTAATAAGGAAATTATATAAAACCATGCATATAACACTCTTTAGGGTGCGTTTGGTATGATGGACAGAGTGGGACAGGACAGGACAGAACAGTCCTGTCCCATGTTTGGTACACTCTTATGTTGGACTAGGTAGAACTCAATAGAACAGCATATGGGACACGCGTGTCCACCTCTACCCCCATGGGACTAACTGGAACAGGGTTTGTTTGACCCATTTGCCCCTCATCTGCTTTCTCCCTCTCGACCTCACCCAATCGATCTGCTCTCTCTTTCTCGACCTAACCCTGTCGCCGACGAGCTCACTCTCACGTCGACCACCACCACCGCTCATCTCTCGCTCCGTCGACCTCCGTCTCTCGACCTAACCCTGTCGCCGTCGACTTCCTTTTTTTAAGCCGTCGACCACCGCCACTGCTCTCCGTCGCCATCTACCACTGCTGCTAGTCGTCTCCATCTACCACTGCTGCTACTCGTCGTCGACCAGCGCCACAACTCTCCGTCGCCATCTACTACTGCTGCTAGTCGTCGCCATCTATCACTGTTGCTACTCGCCTTCGACCACCGCCACAGCTCTCCGTCGGCCTTGCTACTACACAGGTAATCGATTTTGGTTTCTAATTTGCTAATTTGATAATTGGTTCTTGATAATCTATTTCCTGATTGCATAATTTTGGTTTTTGTTTTTGAGAATTTGATAATGGATTCTGGTTCATGTGTTTGCTTCATAATTTTGGTTCTTGATTTTGGGAATTTGATAATGAATTTTGATAACGGATTTTGGTTCATGTGTTTGCCACTGGTTCAACTCTATAAATCGATTTTGGTACTTTGTTGATTTTGGAATTGAATTTGGTAACTGAACTAGGGGTATATTGGTCATTTTAACCAGTTCTGTCCCGTCCAGTCCAGTCGTATAATGTCTTACCAAACGCTGAACACCTGTCCTGTCCTGTCCTGTCCTGTCCTGTCCCATCCTGTCATGTCCCGTCTGCGTACCAAACGCACCCTTAAAGATGTCAAAAAAAGTTTGTTGTTGTGGTTGGTGGTCTAATTTGATTAAGCAAAAATTTATTGACGTTTGATAATAATGAGAGTTACTAGACTATCTTTTTTCCCGTTTTGTTAATGATCTTCTCCTTTTTTTATTTTGTTGAACGGCAGCTTAATTAGTTGTTAGTATACAACTTAGTTAGACTAGAAAAACTCATTTACCCAAGTTTGAACCTGGAACTTCTACTTTAAGAAGGTGACCCCTCTACCAACCAGGGTAACGCTAGTTGGCAAATGATCTTCTACTATAAAATACGTTGTACATATATAGCCTATTACTTACGGTGGGAACTAATAATGAACAAATTTTGAAAGTGAGTTAGATGAGGACACGAAGAGATTTGATATTGTTTACATAAAAACATCAATACTTTATCTTTAATTAGCCGACAATTGTGACACATGAAATTAAGTTGTATAATATTTTAGAAGACCAATGTACCGATCTTATTTGGCATTCTGCAAAACTGATTTTGTACTTTTGACTTCTGGTGACAACATTCAAGAAAATATTCATGTTTTTTTTTTTTTCTTTTAAATATTAGTTTAAGTAATAAAAAGAATAGCACAAAAACCGACCAAATATTCCGTTGGACTTTAAAAAAGATTTTCTTTACCCTTTTTCTGTTGTGTATTCAAGTACAAGGAAAATGTACACTATATTATGATAAAGTGACACTAAATCAGAAATTTTGGTTGGTAAATAAATTAGAGTGAGGATTTTGTTAACACATACACTCGGAGCCATATGCTTTTCACATGGTTTTGGTAAATTTTTGTATATACATATGATGTGATGTGTACGGTCAGGTTCAAATGTGAACTTAACTTTTATCGTGTCACGTGACAATATTCAGTCTGAATATTCATACTTTATTCAAACTGAATAAAGTCTGAATATTCAAACTAAATGAATAAAACTTTATTCAGTCTGAATAAATTTTAGCCGCCGATTCAGACTACCACATGGCACGATTTTATTGGTTTTTACGTTCACAATAAAAAGTAAATTCACATTTAAACTTTCCTCATGATGTGTATACACACCCTCCTAATTAACCATGTAGACTTATGCATATTACATGCATCAAATATGCAGGGGATGCACAATAAGAAATCACAAATTGCTTTAATTGTGTAGCTAAAGCCAATGTCTATATTGGATATCAGATTTTACTTTCTTTTTATAGGGATTTTGGCACAAATGCCCTTAGGGGCACCCCCATTTGGTTAATTGCCCCTTCTCTCTCTCATTTTGCAGCGTATACCCCCGCCGCGCATCTATAGGTGCGTTATAACGCACCTATAGCTAAAAGACAAAAAAAAAACCAGCATCTATAGATGCGCATCTATAGGTGCGTTATAACGCACCTGAAGCTAAAAGACAAAAAAAAACGAGCATCTATAGCGCATCTATAGATGCGCATCTATAGACGGTCACGGTCAAAGCCTCCGGTGCGTTATAACGCACCTATAACGCACCGTTATGGGTGCGTTATAACGCACCTTTGAGTTGCGCCGTTAAAGAAGCGCTTAACGCACCTATTTTGTTGACTATTGGCAGTCAAAGGGTTTTTTTTTTTTGTCTTTTAGCTATAGGTGCGTTATAACGCACCTATAGATGCGCGACGGGGGTATACACTGCAAAATGAGAGAGAGAAGGGGCAAATAACAAAATGGGGGGTGCCCCTAAGGGCATTTGTGCCAAAATCCCCTTTTTATAGTAATCACCAATCAACCAACATTTATTGTATAGAGAAATAAAAACGAAATCATAAAGCTTAGAACTTTAACAATCAATATATCCACATTATACTTATATGGACCATTTTATGACAGAATGAATATATCAGTTATTTACTTATATGTTAATTATTATAATCGGTTGTTGGATTTTAATCACCAAATATTAATTAGGATTGAAATATATAAACAAATTTATTTTTTTAACATGTAAGGAAAAAAAAAAAAGCATTCTGCAAATGGTAATGGTGGCATATGTCAACTAATTTAATTTAATAAATAAAAGAATATTAAAATAAATTGTTAATTTGTAGGTCAGTAATGTTAGGTCAACTTTGACTTTGGAGTTGTTTTTACATTTTAGAAGATGAGGTATACGCGGCAAACAGCCACAGGCTGTGCTGGATCCTACCAACCACCTACTCTCCTTAAAACATAAAACACGTAATACTAATCTTAATTATAAATTCATAATAGCTTTATATTTTTCTTTTAAGACATTTTTTTCATTTATAGTAATTCATATCATAATTATCACATTAACAACCTTTTTCCCAATAAAAAACTTAATTATATAGCCTACTTTAAAATTGATATCAATTTGTTTTTTTTTGGGATCGGCAGACATGACAAACTTTTAGTTCGATTGCTTTTTAGCAACATCGGTTTTCGTCTTCACTTTTCTTTGTGTCCCCATTGTAGGAAAGAACTGTAAATGTATGGCTCATTGGTTTAATTTCCCAGTTAATATTTTCCTACAGTACTCTATGATACGATGTGACATTCTCTCAATATAGCTACAAAAAGGCAAGGCACGGTACTGGGAAACTTTGTGGATTGCTAGCTATGAATGTTATATGGCCTTCTTCGAATAAATTGGTTTTTTCAGTTCGTGGTCAATAACCGATTCTAGATTTAGCATTTTGAAATGTAGTTGATTTGTTTTAGTTGGATTTCATATCGAAAAGAAAATCTCGGGTAACATAAGTAGACCAATGTTGCAACCTACGGGATTACATCTAATCTTACTCAATTCGTGTTTCGACTTTGTCATCCAATCAGTGCACAACATAGTGCATTTGTATTCTGTGGTTTGGTTAGTTCTCAATGTTCAATGGATGCTTGATGAGATCTGTGTTCTCGTGGTTCAATAGGGGCCATATTTGTTAGCTTTGTTCTCGAATTCTAGTTGTTTGAGTTTAGTCTTCGTTTTGATCTATGTTTTGATGTGTTACGTTTTAGGGTTATTGGGCTTTTTCTGCATCCAACATCTTGTAGAATAACTATGAAGATTTTGATATTTTTTTTTTGCTTTGTTTCCAATAAAGTTTTGTTGTCTTTAAAACAAAAAATTACTAACGTTATTTGATTATAAATAACAGATGGAAAAACTTTCTAATAGTCAATTTGTTAATTTTGATTCAAGTTGTTGAGAAAATAAGAAGATGGTTAGATTCACAAGTACCAATTATGTTTAGCTTGATCATAGTCAAGTTGAAGTTATTTAAATAAGCATTCTTGTGACACCCAAACACTTTGATCAACTAATATCAAATTACAAAATTCATGGATGAAACACGAAGAGAAAGTTTATATGTTGAAAAACTAATGTCAACCTTATACGCTATAAAAGTACCAATTCATACACTATATATATTTATATACAAAGTCAACAATTGTTGCTTCTCAAGGAATCTCTCCACAAGAAGTTAAAGCAATTTTCACCAAACTTTCATTTGGTCAAACTTTCCAATTGCAAGCTTCATATTTTTGTTAAATCACATATGATTCAACGACTTTGCCTGTAACTTTAAGTCACGTCCAAAGTCGTCCGCATTCCATTTTTTTCGCTAATGTAAAATCACATATGATTTTGTATATAGACGAAACTCCTTATTCCCGTAAATAATTAGCGTTCTCATTTGAACTTTTTTCTATATATATACATAGAGCAAAATAAGAATTAATTCATTTTCGTGTGTAACTATCACATTTTCATATTTTAAACTATAAATCTGACTTTAGTATCAGCTTCAAGTTAAATATAATTTTTGTCACCTAAATAATGAGGTCATATATCATAATCTATATATATATAGGTGTAGGATCATGTGAGACCAAGCTGTTACCGTGAGACCGCGTGAGACCAATACCTAACGTATGAAACTTCACAAAAAAACACCGTGAATGTACATAAAACAAGAATACGCAGACCTAAAATTCACTTTCGATGCAAAAAAATATCGAAAACAAGCTAAAAAACGTAACCTTCACAGCTCAAGTTCTGTGAAGGTTACATATATATAATGCGAACCTTCACAAAAAAAACTGCTGTGAAGGTTTCGTTTTTTAAGCTTTTTTTGGAAAAAAAAATTTCAATAGTGTTTTTTAGTATGTTTTAACGATGAATGTTCAATTTTTTTTACCTTCACAAATGTTTTGATATGAAATTTCAAGTAAAATATGTTGGTCTCACCGGTCTCACCAAAAAGGCTTGGTCTCACCGGAACTTAACTCTATATATATATATATGACAAATCCCTTTGAATTACTATACATGAGAATATAGTAAAAAAGGATCATTCAAAGTGGAAAGATCTAGGTTAGTATCACTAACTTGTTCCAGGTTTGAATTTAGGTTAAATAGGGTCTACTAGGTCTCGTTCCATGTTTGATGTTAGGTTAAATAGGGTCTACTAGGTCTTACATGATTGTTATTTGATTAGAGATAAAGATTCTTTTGATTAATTCTAGCTAGGCATGGATGAACATGATCGATGATGTATGTATGGCCAGGGGCGGAGCCATAATTTATTCTCAGGGTGTGCCAAGATTTTTTTTTAAACATTCTTGATTTCAAAGTTGAAAAAGTTTCTCAAAGTATCTATGTTTTATAATAAATAGTTGTCCCAAAATAGTTGAGAGAAATTGTTTGTGACCTAAAAGCATAATTCTATGGATATTTATACAATGTTTTTGTGTAAATATCGATTCTCGAAGATTTACAACAAAATACATAAGATTATCAAACACGTTCATTTATGATAGTTAACTTAACAAATGATAAATATATAATTTTAATTTATCGTTTAGTTAAATGAATGAACACGAGTTCATTCATCTAGACATGAAATTTAACTAAACATGAGATTCAATTCATTCATCCAGACATGAAATTTAACTAACCGAGTCTCGTTCACTCATTCAGACATGAACAACTAACAATTTTATTTAGGACGAGGGAGAGGCTCATTTATTCATTTAGATTTATAAAAAAGACATTTACTTTTACTAACAGACTAGCAATTTAAAACTCAGTTTATTTATTTAGATTTATGTTTGTTATGTACAAACAGATATTTATAAACTTGTTAATTTATTTAGATCTATAAACAGATATCTATAAAGTCAGCTTATTTATTTAGATTAGAGAAATTCTTTCACCCACCAGGTACTGACTCTTTTCCATCCCACATCGGAATAATGTGAAAGCACAAGCCTTGAAGTTTATATATAATGGAACTTTGTTTGAACCTTGAATTTATCCCACATCGGCTTGGAGATATCTCCTCTCAGTTAAAGGATTTCTTTTAATAGTGGGCCACTGAATTAATTTATTCATTTCTTTGAGAACTTCAAGCCTGCAACCGCCTTGAAGTTGGTTGCTTTGAATTGAGTGGTTGTTCTTATACAAATTTTTAATAAAAAGTTTTGGAAAGTGACGGGGAGCCATGGCACATTCTGGTGCTCAAGTGGCTCCGCCCCTGTGTATGGCATACAAAGACATGATGCATGAGGATGTTGTAAGGATTTCGAAACCACATGTACATGCAAATTTTAAGGGAACCACAATGTACATTTGTCCAAACTAACATCTTATCACGTTGGTATGTCATTGTAACATTAAACATTGTCAGATTTTTTCTAGTAAGAAGAAAGTAATTGTATTAAGCAATTGCAATAAATATTGCAACAACACCTGAAAGATATATACTCAATTTAAAAAACATAACAAACTCAAATGTCTATTTAACAGAATCCTAAAAGTAAAAATTAGTGTTTATTAGAAACCCTATTTAACCTAACGACTCATAGTGAAAATCAAGTTGAACAAATTAAGTTCTAATACAATCAATGGTTGATATATAATCAAAGTGTTGATAAACTCCAACAGATACAAAGACCTTTAGATTTACTATTTCCTCCTTCCTTCCTTCAAATAGGATTTTAAGAAAGGCCATTGAGATTGAATGAATGGTGTCAATATTATGTATAAGATCATGGGTATTTATTAGGCATTTAAGAAATCACTTCAAAATAATAGCATTCATATATTAATCACCCTTATATAATATAAAAAAATAGTAGGTGTTAAAAGATAAAAAGAAAGGGAAGATTTGTTGAATTTCCATATCTACTTTCCAAGTATTGATAAGGACCACCTTGATGGGATGAAGGAGCAACCTTGTAAGTCTGGTCCTTTTAATGTTGAATTAGGTGAGGACAAGATTAGACAGAATGAACATGAAAGTTTTGTCTTATATTCCATCTCTCCATACCTACAATTTACTAAAATGGGTCCACGCATCAAATACTATTTGGTCCCTTTTCTCAATGATATTATTACATGCAATTATACATTGAGAAAAAAAATCAAAAATAATTAGAATAGCCAAAAAACCGCACCGGTGACCAAAATACCCATCCGGCCGCTCTCCGGCGACCGCTCTCCGGCGCCGGCAGCCGCTCCACGGCGGTTTCCGGCAAAAATTCATTTGGGCCGCTCCAGGCCCGGCCGCTCGGAGCGGCCCAATCCAGCTTTATATACTAATTGCTGCAAATACACCAATAAGATCTCTTCCAGCCCAATGGTAAGGCGTGGAAGTTGTATAGAAATGGCCTGGGTTCGATTCTTGTAGGTGACATCTTTTTTTAAATAAAATCCAATGAAATTTACGAAAAAAATGGTGGTGCGTGAGGTTCGAACCCACGCCACTCCAGTTTAAGATACGCATCTAAACCATCAGGCTAGGAATACCACTTCCACACAAAAAGCCTAACAAATTTTATTTGTTCAATCATCTGGGCCGGAAAACTCGCCGGAGCGGCCGGAAAACTCGCCGGAGAGCGGCCGGATGGGTATTTTGGTCACCGGTGCGGTTTTTTGGCTATTCTAATTATTTTTGATTTTTTTTTGGGTAAAAAAATAATTTTCTCTTATACATTTAAGATATAAGAAACAAGTTTTAATGTTAATGTATATATGATAAATTAATAAGTATGTGTGTTGTTAGAAATTTCCTCAAAAGTTAAAATCCGTGAAACTATGTGTTATTTTAAATGGATATTTGGTTTCATATAATTGTGTTTCCTTTGGATGAAATATCTAAAAATGTTTTGCATGTCAAATAATACATAGATGTTGGATATTTTAGTGTAATTGGATTAACTAGTTTGACCAATTTCATCATGATAAACATCATTTAGGCTTGGCGGTGCGGAGTGCACACCTACTTGAATTTATTATGATATTAGGGGCGAAGCCCCTAATGAACGGGGGTCCGGGGGCAGCGCCCCCGGTAGCGGGGTCCAAGGGGCGGCAGCCCCTGGCGGGATTAACTAGTTTGACCAATTTCACTCAGAAATTTATTTTCTGAATTTATTGACCCGTTTTCAAACCCGACCCGAAAGCTTGTTTTTGGCGGTTCTTAACAAGAAAAACTGCCGTTTTGGCAGTTCCCCGTACAAAAGGAATTTGGTCATCGTTTTCTTCTCTCTGGTTCACGAAATCGAAAACACACATACATAGAATTCGTAATATTCTCTGAATTGTATCCGATTGAATAATTCGGGAGAACCACCGAATTGATTCGATCTGAAAGTGTTTCACGCCTTTCAGAGATATCCGATTATTCCTGTTTTTCGTTACTGTCAATTTTCCTCACAATAGATACATTTATATATGGAATGCACATTATACTCAGGTCATAATATAAAAAAAGATGTGAAACAATAAGAATAAAGGTTAAAAGTTAAAACTCTTTTGGACACTTTTGGTTGAGTAGTTTAGATGGTTGGTCTCATATGTGTTGTTAAAAGTAGTTTAGATGGTTGGTCTCATATGTGTTGTTATGTCTATGAAACCAGTTTTTATTGGTTGTTAACTTTTCGGTTACCTAAATGTTTATCATTAGCCAACGGGTTTATAGCCCAGCGGCATTTGAAGTGGTGTTAAGGTGTCCGCTTTCTTTGTAGTTGTGGGTTCGAGTACCGTCGTAAACAATGGTGTGCGAGTATTCTTTTTTTTTTTTTTTTTTTTGGAAATGGTAGAACCCTGGCAATTTTATAAAAAATAAAAAAGAGTACAAAAAGCACACTAGGGACCCCACAAACCGGTGACTCAAAGCGGCACGCAAAAAAGAAGTAACAACAAAGGAACCATCAAAAGGAAAAACCTCATCCCAAGAAACAAAAGAGAGAAAGGAAAACTAATGCTCCGTCTTGGGAATCAACTGTCTGTCAGCTTCAGAAAACTGCTCACACTGTTTGAGAAAGTAAACCACCTGTTTCTCCGTCCACGTAGCCATCTGAGTAGCAGTAGGCCAATCCCGCTCAGCTAACCTTCGATCAATATCTTGTTTTTGCCGTAGCCAAGTGCCATACGGGGTTCCCAGAGATGCATCAGACAGCGCATCCTCCACAAGTTCAGCATCATCCTCAGAATCAGAATCTGAACCATCATCATCACTAATAATCTGTCTCTCCGGGAGGGTAAATCCTCTTAACGTACCATCAGGTTCCTTACCAAAGACTCTTTCCCACCTCCCAATGAAATAATCCAGTTTTGTGCGACTCCAAGAATTAATACTTACAGGCTCAAGTCCCACACTCTTTTTTCAATAAAATCATCAATTTCTTTTTTGTCCAAACTCCACTGCGGGTCCTCTTCTAACACAGTAATCTGATTGGAAACTTTAACTGGCATAGGAATCCTCTCAGTATTAAAATTAGGGGCCTTAGGAGAGGGGTTTTCATCAATAAGCTTTGTCTTTCCTTTATCAAGTGGGTCAATCATAGGTAAAGTAACTTTGGGTACGTAGCTTTGGTTGATTTTGATGCTAGTATTAAAAACAACCTTAGGCCCCACTTTCAAAGGATCAACTGTCGGCTTGGGCTTCTTTTTCCTCTTTGGGAATTTAAACCCATCATCCTTAGGTTTAGAGGATTCACCAACATCAGGGTTAACCTTTTTCACCTCATCAGCTGTTCGAGGTCTTATGACACACATATCAAAATCATGACCGAACACTTTACAGTGGCTACATCTCTTAGGTTTCCAAAGAAACTCAGTTTTGAATTTCCTTAGTTTACCCAAGATAATCGCATCAATATCTGAAGGTAACTCATAATCAGCCGAAACATTAACCAATACTCTGGCAAAATTAGCTCTACCAGACTTGGTTACACACATTTCATCCGTGTATCGATCAACAGACACAGGTTCCCCAACGACACTAGCAATCCTACTAATAATCTCATAATCCCACACATCCAAAGGTAAGCCATAAATATTAACCCATAAAGGGACTGTTTTCAACTCAGGTTTATCAGAACAAAGTCCCGGTTGCCATTTCTGAATAAAGATTGGCATGCCATTAAATAACCACGGACCATTTTCAAAAACAAAGTTTAATCCTTGATCCGAATTAAATTTGAAAAAGAAGTATCCTTGCTCATTTAAAATAACATCAGTAAGGCCATATTTTTTTCCACATTCGTCTAGCATGATACTGAACAAAAGGAAAAACAGGCCTTTTACCAAGAAAGTAGCCAGCAAGTGTAAGAGCCGCTTGCTTTTGGATCAAATCATCAGGAATAATCGCATGCCTAGTGCCAAGCTCAGATACTACCGGAGGATAGTACGTAAGTTTACCTTTACCGCACACGAGGTTGGCACTTTTCTTCAGAAGATCAACAAATGACATAGGCTTATGAGCAACATTCGTCTCATCAGCATGCAAGAAAACCTTGCCTTCAGAGTCCACAAAGCTACCAGCATTTGGTGCTTTTTCTTTCGACAAAGACGGCTCATTACCCATATCTGATCCAACCTTCGAATTGGACACGGATGCCGTAGGTAAGACCCCACGACCAGAACCCATCTCGACCAGAGAAGCCAAGAACGAAGAAAACATGGCAGCAGCCGGAGACAGCATCGGTGACTTCTGTTGATGACCATGAGCACCTGAAACATCCCTCAGCAGCTGCTGAAAAGAACCCACATCACCAATCACTCCCGTAGCCCCCGCCGGTGTCTCCACAAATGGTTCCACAACAGCAGGCGAGTCCACCGGCAAATCCAGGTGCAGAGAAGAAATCGACGTAAGGAAGGCAGCGGTGGTAAAAGTTTGATCACCACCACCAGTCACCACCACGTCGGACCGCGGTCCCAGCGGCTGTGAAGGTCCCGGCGGTTGTAGTTGCTAAACCAAAGCGGCAGCAGAAGGCGACGCCGACGACGCCGAGACCGGCGACACGGCGGAAGGCAGAGGCAACGTGGCAGAAAGCGATAGCGATGGCGTGCGATCCGGCAAGAAGAAAGTAGTGGCGGCAGTGGTGTTTGTCACAGAATCCGACACCGCCACCCGATCACCCTCAGGCCGACGATCACCCGGAGCGCCACCACACGCCGGTACGGCGGCTGTGGTGGCCGGCGACGAAGCGGAAGGGGGCGGCGAAGCCGTACCCTTTTTGGCTTTGATTTTCTTCACCCGGTTTCGAGTAACCGGGGGTTCAGGCGGCTGATCTGCCACCATAGGGCAGTAAAGGAGGTTACGGCGACCACCCCCACCAAACCGTGAATGGCCGGCGGCGGCCGGAAAAATGGGTTCGGCGGCAGAAACCCTAGAAACCCTAGACGGCGGCCGTTTTAATCGCTTGTGAAGTTTTCAAATAACTAATTCTTTTAGATATCCAATTATGGCCTATCGGTTTCAATTGTGTGCGAGAATTCTTCCGTTAAAAAAAATGTTTATCATTGGCTTGCAAGTCGATTGCTTTAATTTTTAGATGAGAGGGGTGTCAAAGGTAACAACTACGATGTATGATTTGAGGCTGAAACACCTTGAGATTTTAGGACGTTATTACACTATGCATACAGGGGCGGATCCCTATGGGGGCCTTCGGGGGCCATGGCCCCCTGTTTTTCCAGTTAAATGCCGTATTTTATATATTGGTACACATATGTTAAATATCGTGTTTTTCATTTTAATACATATATGGTAAAGCAGCTCAATTGGTTATCACATTCTACAAACATCCTTAAGGTCATGAGTTCAAAACCCCTCTTTTGCATTTCCCTATTTTTGATATTATTTTCCTTTTCTTCAACTAAAATTACTATCACTTACTTAAATATTAGTTTTTCATCATCATTTTACCTTCCTATCATCATTTTTCTTTAGACTATTAATATTAAATATACGCAAAACTTAGTTTTTAAACAATATAAAAAAATAATTTGTATTTATTTTTATCATTTTTGCTTCTCATCAACTATATTACATGTAAAAAAAAAATACTTTTTAAATAATATTAAAAATGATTTTCATTTATCCACTTTTATTATTTTTCCTTTTAATCCACTACATTTTATATCATTAATACTAATTATATATAAAAATTAGTTTTCAAATAATATAAAGAAATAATGTTAAAGTTAGTATATAGTGTTATATTAATAATATAAAGAGTCCGTTTTATCTATTCATAATACTTTAAAAGCGTAACAAAATTTTTGTACTATTTTCAGGTAATAATTTAGATGTACTTACTTTTAGTCTTACATTAACAATTTTTTTCTTCTAAAATTTAATATTACATCATATCAAAAAAAATATACTTACATTAAAATATATATTTCGGCCTCCGGATCTACAATGATCGTGTTCCGCCTCATAACGCACATAGTTATTTTGTTGTACCCCATAAATATTAAAATGAGTATAACCTTTTAATATTAAAATTTGAATATGGGCCGCTTGGTTTGCAAAATGCAAATTCACTTGTAATTCTTGTTGGGCCGATTGACTTCGTCATTGCTGAAGCCCAAGCTCATAGTTAATCTTAAATTGATTTTAGAGACAACTTAAAAAGTCATTTCATTTCGGTTGTTGCAATAGGAAATGATATCCTGCTTGAAAGTAATATATGACGGTAGAATATATGCAAACTTGTCATTTCTCCTAAACTGCGGTTCCGTTATGTTATTTTTAACAGCAAATATACACATGCACTCAACTAATCTACTTCTAAAATTTACATCATTGTCACGACGGGACTCGAACCCACAACCACAAGGGAAGGGGACACCTTATAAACACTCCAAATGCCGCTGGGCTACAAGCTCGTTAACTGTTCGGTTATGTTTATGCCCCATTTTCTAAAACATTACAACTTTTATAAGTTTTTCAAAGTGTTTTCTTCAAGTTTTTCACGTTTAATTTATATATTGAAGTGCAATATTCATCGTGTTTTTCAATACTAAATCTCGAAAATTGTAATTATAAAAACATATATAACATTTTTATGTGAAATTTTTTTATTTTTATTGTTAGAACCGGGGACGCATGAAACAAAGTGTTTGGTAGAATTTGGAATTGAATTTCATTATGATCTCGTATATTACATTATTTATTCGTTAATTGGATTCTTATTTATACTTAATTTTCCAAATTATATCTAAAACACGGAATTCAATTTCATTTCAAATACTATAAACCAAACATATCAAATATATCGGATAATCCAAATTATTGTTGTTGCAAATCTTTTTCGAGGATCAAGCTCTAGCTTGGCCGACTAGCTAGCAAAGCATTTGCATGCTCTTGTACCATACCCCATAACATGTTAACATGCTTCTCTTCAGTAAGTGTTGCACCGATCGCAACCCGAATCACGAAAATATTTTCGACCACCGCATGCGTCATGTAAACATTTCCAGTCCCGTTCAACAATTCCAACAGCTTCCGGTTCAAGCAGTTTATCTCTTCTTCGTTGCTACTTTCGCTCGATGGTGCAATCCTAAAACACACGGTAGCAAAGTTTCTAGGAACCACAACTTCAAATCTCGTGTCCTCGAACAAAAGTGCTTCAAAACGTTGAGCCATTTTCACGTGTCTTCTAACGAACTCTCGTAGTCCGGAAACTCCGTAGCTTTTCATCACCATCCATAACTTCATCGACCGAAACCGCCTACTAAGAGCAATCTGCCAGTCTTTGTAGTCCACCACTTGCTTCGACTCGGTCGCTTTGTTCTTCAAATATTCAGGATCGGTCGAGAGCGCTTCCGTGAGATCGCTACGATCTCTAACCCAAAGGCAACAACAGTCTAAAGAGGTCAACAACCATTTATGAGGGTTGAAACTGAATGAGTTTGCACTCTCTACACCATCAAGAAAGCGACGAAACTCCGGGCATATGCACGCGCTTCCGGCGTAAGCCGCGTCTACGTGGCACCATATATCGAACTTCTTTGCAACTTCACACAAGATCCCAATTGGGTCAATTGCTGTTGTTTGTGTTGTTCCAACTGTGAGACATAAATACAATGGCACCAAACCAGCTCTAATATCAGATTCAATAGCCATCAACAATGCATTTGGGCATAACTGGAAATTACCCGACCTCGTGGTCCGGATAGCCCGAACATTGTCGGGGCTAATCCCGACGATTCGGCTCGCCTTTTGGAGAGAAAAATGTGTCTGATCAGAGCAGTAGACAACAAGCTTCTCAATGTGGTTCAACTTCTTTTGTCTAGCAGCAACCAAAGTGCATACAAAGGCCTCACATGTACTGCCATGTATCACACCCCCACCGTCACTAGAAAACGAGAACGATTTAGGAAGTTCGAGAAGGTTCAAAAGCCACTCCACGACAACGATTTCGAGCTCGGTGGCAGCAGGAGATGCCAACCAGTTAAACCCTACTGTGTTAAACCCCGTAAGAAGCATTTCGCCAAGAAAGTTCGCAGTGCTTCCATTAGATTGGAAGTAAGCAAAGAAACCAGGACTTTGCCAATGGGTTATTCCCGGAATTATATGGTTTTGTACATCTTGTAATATAGCTTCAAGAGGTTGAGGTTGGAATGGTGGTGAATCGGGCATAGTTTTCGTGAGAAAACCGGGTTTAACTTGGCTACAAACCGGATATTTTTCGATATTCGAGTAGTAATCTGCTAAGAAATCTACTACCAAATGTGCTTGCTTTCTAAACTCCTCATGGTCTAGAGGATTCAAGAACTCAGTTGTTGCAACAAAACTACCCATTTTGATGGAAGTAAAACTTTGGAAAAACTTAATACTATTATTGTATGCTTGTATGATATTTTTGAATTGTCTAAACATGTCTATATAAGTACTTAGTTTTTTGATGTATAATTAAATAGCCTTATGTATTCTTTTGGAAAGGATTTCTCCACGCAATATACTACTACATAAATAGCCTTATGCACTATATTATATAGATAGCCCTATAGGCGACGTATTGATGGATATAGATATATGGGCTAGATCAACATCAAAACAAGATAAATAAGATCAACAACAATCGAGGTCAACACATTATGATTCTAGAGAATCACAAAAAACTAATTTAACTAATTAGGCGTTGTTTGGTAAAAATAAGCTAGCTTATAAGCTATAAGCCAGGTACATGTTTGGATGAACCATAAGCTAGCTTATAAGCTGAAAAACTACTTTGAATAATGTTTTGGTAACTTATTGTAATTATGAGACTTTTATTTTTTTATTCCAAATATAACCTTTTATTTCTTTCATTACTAATTTTTAAACATGTTTTTTTTTTTTTTTTTTTTTTTTTTTTTTTTGTCATTTACAGTCATAAGCTACCTTATCAGCTAATATTTGCCAAACGCATCTTATTCAACAGCTAGCTTATTAGTTATCAGCTACCTTATTAGTCATTAGCTACCTTATCAACTATTTTGCCAAACATAACCTTAGTAATATGAAGTATTTCATATAAGGGTTTGATTTTACTAATTCCCTGCAAAAAAACGTGTTTGGTGAAATTATATACATGGCATACAATACTAAATATTCAAATGTTACCATGATTTTAGTTTTCAACACAAAATACATATTAAGGTATTAGTTGTTTTATGTGATTAACTTTGTTCCGTTTTTAGTAAAATTGGGATAAATATATGTTGACATGAAAATGAAATGAAGAACAAAATAAAGAAATTGGCACAAAAAATTAATAAAATTTAATGGGACAAATTAATTGAAGACACCAATAGTTGAGTGGTAAGGGCCTCTTTCGACATATTTCGCAAGTTAATTCGAATCTAGGCAATCTAAACTTCTTTTTCCTTAAATAGTAAAAGTACCACTTTCTATGCAAGGCCTAGGCTGAGCTGCCGTCGTAAATGAAGCACTTCGAGGAATTTATGTGATATGTTCGCTCTCTTTTCCTCTACCCCTTCTAGCTAGTTATTATGATAGCATGTTAGTTTTAAAAAGATACAACTTGATTTTCTTTGCTCATTTTCGCCTTGTTTGTTTTGCTTTTTAAATGCTTATTTACCACTTATGTTTGATCCGGTCAGACATAAGACAACTAAGACCGTTTATTTTTTCTTTCTTTTCATTAGAGCCCCTTAACTTCCTTTGATAAATTAAGATGGCGTTTATTTTCTAAGAGGTTTTAATACTAAACTCTCACGTGTTATTTCAATCTAAAAGATAATAGGTGTGCCAAAGTCATTTTAGACTCTTTAAGATTATTTGACTTTATAAACTTAAACATCTAAATCTTTAAGTTGACTAAAAAAATTCATGTTGCAAATTTCCATCTTGAAAAAGAGACTACAGTTGCATAACACACACTCATACCATCAACCATCTTCTTCATCTCTCTTTGTGACTCTCAATGATCCATTCCATCCTTTTTTTCATGAAAACTTGTTGAATCTCTACCCATTTTGTCATTTGTTCGTTGATCGCTTCAATTCACCGATCGAAACACAAGTTTTAATTTCACTCCAAAAAAGAAATCGAAATGCAACAAGAGGAGGGGCAGCAACTAAAGTTTTCATAGACATCGGATACATAGAAAGAGATCGAAGTTCACAAAAAGAAGTAGAAATTCAAACAAATAGAGATGAGGGCAACAACACTTCTCACAAGAATCGAAATGCAAAGAAAGATATAGAAATTCAAAGAAAGGTATCAAAATTAAAAGAAATCTAAATGTGAAGAAACAAAAACACAAGTTTCCATTGTGTCATTGTTGGATCTAGCCTTGTTACAAGAAAGTGCACTTTTACCGGGGGTGTTTAGGAAGGCCAGTGGTAAAAATAATTTTTACCGATGACTTAGACGAAAACCTCGGTAAAAGTTTAACTTTTTGCCGGAGGAAAATAGCATCGGCAAAAATACACTTTTACCGACAACATTCGTATAAGCCGCCCGTTAAAGTTACTGTAAAGCCTGAATTTTCACAACAACCATTTAAAGAGAAATCCGTAAAAATAAGGCGGAAGCTTTGTTTAAAACTTGCATAAGAGAAATTCCATTCAAAAGAAACACTCCGGGTTTTAGGCTATATAACCCAAAGTATGAGTCTAGCGAAACAAAACACAACATAATTCAGTTTAAGGTTTCAAAGAAAAACATCCAACACATGTTTTTCAAAATAAACTCCAGTTCATAAGTTCCATAACTCCATGACTAAGTGATTGACTGAGCTGCGGCTAACCGGATCATCAAGCGGGAGCTTTACCCTTGCTACTAGAAGTAGTACCTGCCACTAAAAGGGAAAACAACCACGGGTAAGCTTTCGCTTAGTGAGCACATATCTATACTAACATGGCAATACATACATAACCGAATCACATTGCAATCACATAACAAATGACTTGATCCTTTGACACTGGTACCAGGCCGCTTAATCCAACTTAATCCTTTGCTCCCGAAGGAACTAATTTACTAGTGGTAACTAGAACCACTAGGCAATAGCATAATCCATAGTACATAATCACACATGCAAGTCTATCACATAGGTACAACCACGTTGGCAGAGATAAAGTACTCACCTTTCGGCCGTTCAAATACTCACACGAGCTAGCACGATGTTCAAGATAAGTTACCTAAACAATTAAGCACAATTACATGTCAAAATGATGCTTAACAAGACCTCGTGATATCCATACCGAAAAGCTAACCTTAGACATAGCTAGGCTAGTCCATTTGACCCAATACTCTAGGCCTCATCCTTTCTAAACATCCCTAACATGATCCCACAGCCAAATCTCTGAAAAGCCAAAAACCAAAAATTGAAAAGTGGCCAGATACTTGCGCGACTTGACCCCGCGACTTCAGGTCGCGGGATTCTCCAAACTCGACCAAAGTCGCGACCAGCCTCGAATTCTCATGCCAAGGCCTCAATTTTACCAAATTAACATCACAATGACTTTCTACCACAACTAGGGTCGATCCCTAACACTTACATGCGAATAACTTGACTCAATTCCTTCCAATTACATGCAATTGATGATCTTATGACCATGGACTCACATCCCCAACCCTAACCCTTAATCCTACATGCTCTTTGCATCCAAAGGACTTACAAAAGACATAGATGTCATACCTTAGTTGGGAATTTCACCACAATTGCTCCACCCAGCCTCCAATTGATCTCTGGTTCAATCTCCCAAATCGCCTCCCTCTCTCTCTTTCACGTACTTTTCCAAAAACTGACAGGGGAATGAGGGTTTTTCCCCTTTTACATAAGCCTCTACTCAAACCCTTAACTTCTCAGAATGACACTCTAGTCCCTCCCTTCTACAAATTTAATTAATCAAGTTAAACAATTAGCCAAGTAACGGTAAGACTAAAAGTAAGAAAACGGGGCGCTACAGTTACCTATACCGATGGATATTTCAAACTGCCAGCAAAAGTATCTTTAAAAAAATTTCACTTAAAACTTTTCTAACGGACTATCCAAACTCGTCGACAATTCTTTTTATTAATTAAATTTCACTTACATTTTTACCGGCGGAATTCCATATCTGTCGGCAACTGTATTTTAGTTTTTAGTATTTTTCCTAATATAATTCCCAAACCATTCTTAGGATTGGTTTTTTTACGGTAAAAGTTAATAAGTAAATAAGTTAAAAAGTGTTTGGGTTAAAAAGTAGGTTTATATGAAAGATAAGCTAAAAGCCAAAAAGTTAAATAAAAACGCCAAACTTTACTAACTTTTCAAAAACAAATTTTCGATTTAAAAGCTATTCTGAAAAGTGTTTTTCAGTTTGCCAAACATTATTTTTAACTTATTGGCTTTTTAAAAAGTCAACAAGTCAATAATTACTTTTGAAACACAATCCCAAACACCCTCTATCATCAACATTCTTTGGTAAGTAATTATTTGTTATCTTTACTCCTCTTTCTTATTCTTAATTCTCAAATCCTCTTTCTTATATTGTTGAGTCTAACTACAAATATATATCGTTATTCTTAAATATTTTATAGTATATTGTAGATAAACATAATATTAAATTAAGTATCTTTATTTAAATTTTCAATGTATTATTTAAAACTTTCTAAATGTACTTGAACATTGGTTCGAGGTGGAGGAATAAAGAAGAGGATAAAGAAATGTTATCCTAGGAATTCAAACTCACAATTATTGCCAACTTCTACGTACCATAATCATCAACCCCACAATCCCATCTCATCCAACCAAATCATTTCTGGGTTCCACATCCTCTACTTATTTCTTAAATAGATTACACAGACAAATAAAAATAAAGACTAAATTATAAATTTGTTAGACCACAGGTTGTACCGGGCCTGAAGGCCTCGGCTTGGCATCCGGTTCTTCGGGTTGATTTGAAAACACCATCATGTTCAATTCGGATAGGTGGTGTTCGGCTGCCACATCCCAATGAGCGATCGGCATCCCCCCGCCCCCCCCCCCCCCCCAACTACAGTAAAGTGTTTTTTTATTTTTCATTTTTAAATCATAACCCATTATATATATATATATATATATATATATATATATAGAGGGAGGTTCAAATGTAAACTCTATATTTCGTGTAAACTTTGTGAACTCATCGTGGCCCTTGATCAAAAAAATCAAAGGAGGATATTGATTCATAGAAAATATGGAAATGTGAAATATATGGTAAGTCAATGATTATGGAAATATGAAAATGTGAAATATGGAAACGTTTTTGAAAATCAATGGTGTGGATTGGTTTACATAGTTTACACGAAATATAGAGTTTACATTTGAAACTCCCTCTATATATATATATATATATATATATAGGAAGAGAAAGGTTTAAATAAGAAGTGCTAAAAAATATGAAGTAGAGAAGTGATCTCCACCACTCATCCGACTAATAAGGTGGCTTTAACCGGTTACGGTGGACGCGATCACGGGAGATTGATGTGATTCATGGGAGGGTAGAGATTATTAAAGGAGGGGACCCGGTCAAAGCCGCCTTTATTGACCGAATGAGTGGTTGACATCACTTCTCTACTTCTTATTTTTTTAGTACTTCTCATTTGAACCTAATACTATATAGGAAAGTTCAAATGTAAACCACCTTTGTGAACGTGAAGACAGCCGAGAGCGCGACACGTGACGGAGACTAGTCAATAAAGGCGGGTTTGAGTGCCCCCCCCCCCCCCCCCCCCCCCCTTAATTCAATGCCCTCCCATGAATCGCGCCTAGTCATCCACTGTGGACCTGACGTGGTGCCTAGTCATCCGCCACGTGTCTCTCTTTCGGTTGTCCTCACGTTCACAACCAAAAAGTGGTTCACATTTGAACCCACCCCTATATATATATATATATATAAGTACGTTCAAACAAGAACAAACTCAATTTGTAGGAACAAAGGGTAATTACTAACCACACAAATCTATTTAGGAGGCCAAAGTTATTATGCAACCTAGTAAAAGGTTACAACTCATACAACCTTTATCTAAATCATTCGTTTAGCCCATTTATATAGATTCTCATCGATTCTCTAGATGTATTTTCATGATTTCATCAAATTTCAGCAACAAATATCGATGCACATGACGAATTATGAGATGCATCACATGAAAGTGATACTTTCATGATGCATTCGTGATATAATATGCATTTAATGATCTAGTATGCATTTAATGAAAATGGTATGCATTGTAGTTAATATTATTGCATGAAATTACTAATTATTGATGAATCGAGTAATTAATCATAAATAATGGAAAAAAAAATGATTTATATGAAGATTGTACGGGTTGTAACATTTTAGTGGGTTGCATAATAAACTAACCCCTGTTTAGGAAACCAAAACTTAATTCAATATATATTTATATAGTTGAAGGGTATTTTGGGTATAAACTTACTTTTTGGAAACAATATTACTCATAATTGAATTTTGATTTTCCCTCTCTTTTGCTTCATATCTCTAAATATTTCAAGACAAAATATCTTACCAAATTTATTTATATATTTGATTTTGTCTCTTTTAAACATAAAATATCTTAACAAATTGTTGATTTAATGGTTTTACTTAGTTTAAAATCATTTGTGATCATATAATTTTGTTTAGCTTAAGATCACTTGAAAAATGCAATATGTAAATCATTTTTTAACAAGAAGAATAAATGTGATTTTGCTTAGTTTAAAATCACTTATAACATAACTTGTGATCATATGGTTTTGCTTAGTATAAAATCACTTGTAAATCACATAAGATTTTGTACGTAATTTTAAAAATCATATGTGATATTGACTTGGATATTAGATGTACTAGTTAACGACCCGTATATTATACGGGCATTTGAAACATGTTATTTTAATTTTTAATAAGAATAGACACTTACATGACAATTGCCATTACCATTTAAATACTTATGTAAATTATATGTTATACGACAATTGCCATTATAATTGCTTATTACAATAGATATTTTAGTTATCTAATAGCTGTTAATATTTTAAAATTGAAAATTTATTATTCTTTTGTCAAAAGATTTGAATTTCGTGAATGATTTTAAAACTGGAGGGATTCAGAAATAAAATATGTGTAGTGTTTTGATTTGTAGGATTTTAAATAAAATAAAATATAATTATTTATAAATAACCTACAAAAATAGTTAGATTAAAAAGATGAAATCTTTAAATTTCAAGAATATTAGCAATTGAGTTTTAAATAAAATAATATTTCATTACTTATAAATATATAAAAATAATTAGGTTAAAAAGATGAAATCTTTAAGTTTCAAGAATATGAAAAATAAAATTGTAATAAAATCTAAACAAATTAATTTATATCTATTTTTATAACTGGAGGGATTCAAAAATAAAATAGTGTTTTTTATTTGTAGAATTTTAAATAAAAAATTAATTACTTATAAATAATCTATAAAAATAATTAGATTAAAAAGATATAATCTTTAAATTTCAATAATATCAACAATGGAGTTTTAAATAAAATAAATTTTAATTACTTATAAATAATCTATAAAAATACTTAGGTTAAAAAGATAAAATCTTTAAATTTCAAGAATATCAAGAATAGAATTGTAATAAAAATCTAAACAAATTAATTTATATCTAATTTTAATAATGTAGTTAAATTAAAAAAATATTCAATATTAAACTCATTTTGAAGGTATTGTCGAGACGATTATAATGGTATAACTTATTAAAAAGAAAAAAACAAAAATTTTAATACATTTTAATTAATATATATTAATATCTTAAAATGATAAGGATGTAAAGTGAAAGATGAGAAACTAATGGATAAAAAGTAATTTAATCAAATAATTCTAAGGGTAAAAAATGTAAATTATAAAGATAATTATGGTATTAAAATAATAAGAATAATTGATGACATCATCATTTGATGATTCTTTTTTAATTGGCCAAAAACCTTTTTTTAATATATATA
Organism: Centaurea solstitialis; assembly: GCA_030169165.1. Classification (NCBI taxonomy): domain Eukaryota; kingdom Viridiplantae; phylum Streptophyta; class Magnoliopsida; order Asterales; family Asteraceae; genus Centaurea; species Centaurea solstitialis. The sequence continues at coordinate 18,717,986 of CM058046.1, forward strand.
TATATATATATATATATAGATAAGTAATATGGACATTACACATGTAAGCTAAACAGATCACATATGATTTTGGTTTGAGCAAGAAGAATAAATGTAATTTTGCTTAGTTTAAAATCAATTGTGATTATATGATTTTGCTTAGTTTAAAATCACTTGTAAAATCACATATGATTTTGTACGTAATTTTAAAAATCATATGTGATGTTAACTTGGATATTACACGTGTAAGCTAAATAGATCACATATGATTTTTACTATAAGTTTTGAAATAACTATGGATATTAACTTGTAAGCTAAATAGATCACGTATGATTTTTACTATAAAATCATCTTTAAATAAATATAATATCAAGAAAAATATAAGAAACCAAACTCATCATATAGGATTTTTAAAAAATTGAAAGTTTATTGCTTTTAAAAACTAAAATATGAAATATCTTTAAAAAAAGTTCATTATTTTTAAACTTTAAAAATTGAAAAGGTTTTTTATTTTTAAAAATAGCTTTAAAAAGATTACTACAATACCAAATATATAAACAAAATCACATATGATTTTAGGATCATATATATGTTAATGTAAAATCATATGTAATTTTGTAGAAATGTAGATGTAAAATCATATATGATTTTGTACAAATGATATTCACACATTTTAAATATTGAATATGTTTAATAAATATAAGATTAAGATCTCACAAATATTTTTACAAAATTCAAACTCCTGCTAATTTTTATGAATTAAAATAGAGCTTAATTGTTAAAACTATTTAAATAAATATAAGATCATGATAAATTACAATACCTTGTATGTTAACAAAATCACATAAGACCAAAGGAGTGTTAGCCTAGTGGTAAGACTTGAGCACTACATAGCGGTGAACCCGAGTTCGAGCCCTGGGGGACGCATTCTGGAGGTACGGGGGTTTCGACCCCGGGCTGCATGCTTTAGCAGTTGGGCTTCAACCCAAAATTGCCGAGGATTAGTCTAGGCCCAATGTGGTCTGGGATACCTCTTCCAAAAAAAAAAAAAAAATCACATATGATTTCAGTATCATATATGATTTTGTACAAATGTTAATGTAAATCATATGTGAATTTTCTACAAATGTAAATGTAGAATCATATATGATTTTATACAAACGATAATCACACATGATTACAATGCTAAATATGCAAACATAATCACATATGATTTCAATATTTTGTACATGTTAATGCAAACATTATCAAACATGATTTTGTATTAATTATTATTGTCAATGAATAGTGCATTTTTCAAACTAATATTACATATGTCAATGAATAGTGAAACCATCATATATCAGTGAATAGTGAATTTTTCAAACCAATATTTTACAATATATTGTATACATATTTTACCCCTAAAGTAAATGCCCCTAGGTGGAAAGTGGGTATAAAGTACCTATAATTACTAATATGCCATTCAATATAATATGTATTATTTAGTTCAAACTAGTGGTGGAAATGTAGTTCCTTTATTCCTACAAATGAGGTTGTTCTTGTATGAACCTCCCTTTATATATATATATATATATATATATATATATATATATATAGAGAGGAGAGAGAGAGAGAGAGAGAGTTCATTTGTAAACCACAAAAAACGTGTAAACCGTGTAAACTCATGGTTACATACGTAAATCAATGAAAAATCTTTTGTAGAGTTGTTTAATATGATGAAAATGTTTCATATACTAAATTTTTTGATGAAATTGTTTCATATGAAGGTGTTTATTTACCTAGAAATGAAAAAGTTTCACAGAAACGAGAAAAAAGTTCCATATGAATAAAAACACCAAAATATGAAACATTTTCATCAAAATTTGATGTTTATGAAACATTTTCATCATATTAAACAACTCCGTGAATCAATTTCATTGATTTAATCTATGCAACCATGAGTTTACACAGTTTACACGTTTTTTGTGGTTTACAAATTAACTTCCCTCTATATATATAGTATTAGGTTCAAATGAGAAGTGCTAAAAAAATGAGAAGTAGAGAAGTGATCACCACCACTCATCCGGTCAATAAAGGCAGCTTTGACCGGGTCTCCGCCTTTAATAATCTCTACCTTCCTATGAATCGCGTCAATCCCCTGTGATCGCGTCCACCATAACCGGTCAAAGCCACCTTTATTGACCGGATGAGTGGTGATGATCACTTCTCTACTTCTCATTTTTTTTAGCACTTCTCATTTGAACCTTTATATATATATATATATATATATATATATATAAAGAGAGAGGTTGAAATGGAAAGTGCTAAAAATGAGAAACAGAGAAGTGATCTCCGTCATTCATCCGGTCGAAACGAAAAGCGTGACCGCGTTGTTTGCCAAATTAACCACGATCAATACGAAAAACATATTAGCCAATTTTATAGGACGCTTTTGAGAAGTGTCTTATAAATTTTATAAGACACTTCTCAAAAGCATCCTATAAAGTTTATACGGCACTTCTCAAAAGCGTCCTATAAAATTAGCTAATACTACGTTTTTTTTAAATATTCTAAAAAACTTGTTACGCCTTTAGATAGGATGCTTTTGTGTTTGGTCCTATAAATTAGCATCCTAAAACACTCTATTAAGACGCTTTTTTATTTTAGACGTCCTATAAAGTCAATTTTGTTGTAGTGTTTGTACCTAAAACGCAACCACAACAAACAGGCCCATCAAATCTAGGCAAATTTAGCGGGAGATCTAAACCTAAATCGTGGACAACCACCGAGGAGATCAAGTTGGTAAAGGCATGGAGCGAGACTTCGGAAGACTCCATGAAAGGTAACTACCAAACCTCAGGTATTTTAATTATTTAATATTGTTATTAATATTTATGTAGAGTTTTTGGACCGAGTTAGGGTGTCTCTTGAAGAAAGAGTCAAACATCTCCTCGGTTACCACACTGTACATCAAGTGACTAGCAAGTTTAAAGCCATAAGCAATAAAGTCTTAAAATTTGCCGGTGTTTAATTACAACAACGCAAAAAATATGAGAGGTAGTGGGGAGAGTGATGCGGATATCTTACGAAGAGCTAACTACCGTTACCAACAAGATAATAACGGCAAATTAACCATTTGATCACGAACAACGTTGGCCAGTCCTTAGAGATTGTTCGAGATGGCATCGAGTACCTCTTGTGTCATTTCTAAATTTTTAGATATCATCATTTAGTTATGTAACTTTTAATTTTTTAGATATTTTTATTTTCGTAATGTAATTTTTAATTTTTAAACTTTCGAATATTATTATTATTTTAATTTAATTTTTTAATTTATTATTATTATTTAAATTTTTATAAAATTAAAAAGGTTGAGGTAGATTTGGGTAAGATATAACTCATGTGTTGAGTCTGAAAAATAACACTACTGAGGTTACCACTGCTGATTATCACTGCTGGAAGATTACCACTGCTAGCTTTGGGATTACTACTGCTGAAGAGATGATTTGAAGATACCACTGCTAGTATGTGAGTTAACACTGAAGAACAACTTACCACTGCTAGTACAAGAATTGCCACTGCTAGTACAAGTTACCACTGCTGGAACAGAATTGCCACTGCTGATGAAGATTACTACTGATTCTGTTTTGTCACTGCTGAGGAGATAAAGATAAGGAAAGGATTCTGTTGGAGAAGATATGGGATAGATACGATTGTTTTGGAGATTATCTAGAATAGATTTACTTTCCTTATTGTAATCTGTAACTTGTATAAATAGCTGGTAGGTTCTTCTTTGTTAAGATACGAGTCTTTCATAAGTTTTTGTTTAGAATTAGAAGCCTCAAGATTATTCTTGAATCCCTGCACTAGAGAAGTTGTGCACGTCTGTTTGAGTCTATTCAAGCAGATTGGGGCTTTGGTTGTAATCATTAAACTTGTGATTCAATATACAAATCTATTTTGCAATTCATTGTTTCAATTCAATCAAAGTGTTATTCCGCAAACTTCTTTGATTTGAGTTTTCTGTTCTTGATATTGAAAGGATTATGTGCAAGACAGTAATTAGGATCACTATGTCCAATGTTATAAGACACTAGTGGGTCACACTGCTACACACCCAACCCGAGACCTATTGGATTTATTGTGTGGAATAAATAATAAATTGTTTATTTATTATTTATCGGTAATTACTTAATTGATGAGTATAATTAATTAAGGTAATTATTGAGAGAGATATTTCTTAATTAACAAGTATGATTAATTAAGGAAATTATTGAGAGACATATTTCTTGATTAGCAAGAATAGTTAATTAAGGAAATTATTTGGTTTGTGATTCTGTATCATTACCATGTATACCTATATAAATATAGGGTTAGGGTAATGGCAATAATCATCTGATTTCATTCTAACTTATTCACCAAGAATCACAAATCTCTCTCTCTCGCTCCCTCTCTCTCTCTTGTCGGCGTTGACACACACACACATACCGGGAGATTTTCCGATCGAATCCTAGGCGGTCTAGCAGCCAGTCTCACGGTGGTGCAGTAGCGGTGTATCCCTCACTAGCATCCGGAGGATTGTTTGTATCATCTAAAGGTAAACGCGAGAAAACCCCCTTTGATAATTGTGTTTAATAAAACTACGGATGGATCATTGTTCGGGTTAGGTTTTATCCGCTGCGTAATTATTTATCTGTTCATCCGACCCGATAGAACCCAACAGTGGTATCAGAGCCACTTCCGTACGTTTATCAAACCTGTTTTGTAGTTTAGGTTTTGATAAAATTGGTTTTAGGTTTTATAAAATCTGTAAATTTCGCGTTTTGTTTAATTTTGATTTTATGGTTTATCCGGTGACTCGTGGCAATCGGCGGCGGAACGGCGGTGATAACCGGCCGGACCACCGGGCCGATCGCCGGACGAGTCATAACCGCGAACCACCGTACCACCGAAGCCGTGAACGGCAACGGTGGTGGTGTTCGGTTTGAGCCACCATAAACCACCGCACCACCGAAGCCTAGATTGGCGACGGTGGTGGTGGCCGTTTCCTGTCAAAACCGCAAACCACCACACCACCAAAGCCACAACGACGATGGTGGTGGTGGTCGTCCCAAATCCACAGCCGCACCACCGATCGGCTAAGGCAGCCACGGTGGTGGCGGCGTTTCTCGTTTACGATCGCCGCAAAGGCGAGGACGGCGGCGGTAGTTTCGCTGCTGTTGTCGACGGCCGCTGGTGGCGGTGACGGTGTCTTGACGCCGTTTGCCGTCGCCGGTGGTGGAGGCGGTGGCGGCTTGTTTCGGTTCAGCAGGAGGGTGGCGGCGGTTGCGCTTCGGCGTTGCCGTCGTGTGCCGTTTTTTGATCAAACGCCAATCGGCCACGCCACGGTGGTGGCGGCCGATCGCTGCTGCTACTGTGGTGGTGGCGGCTGTCCAAGGCGGTGATCAATGGTGGTTGTCGATAGCGGTTGGCGGCGATAGGGTAGTTCACGATCACAACCACGGCCGAAGCCGTGGTGGTGGTTGTTTGTTTTAAATCGCCGGCGAGGTGGTGGTGGCGGTGTCCTCGCCGCTACCATCATCCGAGATAACCGATACCGATAATTGATAATGGTTATTTTACCATTATCGAACCAACGGATAAACGCGTTTTTGGTAATTATCAGTTAGGATAGTTATCAGATCGTAATATTTTTCCGAATTGGATAAAGGTTTTAATCGTTTAATTGTTATGAATTTAATTTTAATTTTATTAAAATCCTTTTCTAATCCAGTTTAGATTATTACGGAAAAACCAGTTTTATCGAAATCAGTTCAGTTAGTTTAATTTTAAACTAGTTTTTGTTGTCATAGCCAAGCCCAAAGACCTATGGTTGTGTTTAATGCTTTATTATCGTTTTATTATTCTATTCATGGTAAGGGAGGCCTGCGAGCCATTTACAACCCCTTTTGTACTTTAATTTTAAATAGTCTAGTTGGAAGGCCTGCGTGCCATTTGCAACTCAATTTTGTAAAATTAGAATAGTTCCAAAGGAGTAAAACTTGAAGACGGAGCTTCGCGGAAACACGACCGGAGATGTTGGAGCCAGTGGGAGCACCAAGATTTCATGCCTTGTGGTTGTTTAGTCACATAGGATTTTGGACCGTCAGTTCTCGTGTTGGCTCACAAGACTGACAATAGATCTGGGCAAAAGCTATGACACTGTCTTGTTTTTATCTGCGTGGTTGATTATGATTGCTTAGTCTTAGATAAAACCAAAATTTTATGAAATCAGAATAAAAGAGTTCGATTACAGTTTGATTTTCGAACCAGTTCTTTTAAAAATAAAAACTGGCTAAATCCTTAGGAAAATCTTAGATCAGTTAGTGTGATCCATTTGTGGACACCTTTGGCGTAAGGTACGTTGGGCTCGAAGGAGTCGAACCTTTAGCCCCACGTTCAAACCCCAAGCTGAAGGGGGTGAAAAGACTCTGCGATATCGGGGGGTACCGACCAGAGTACATCCAGTCCAAAATGGTGCGATCTATTTTGGTAATTGTTACAACTCACCGGGTGGTACCGGGCCAAAACACACTAGAGGGACTAAATATGCACGGATTCAAGTATCCGATGTCCCGACGATCTAGAAGTCGTATCTTCGTTTAAAGATACGATTGGTATAAGGCATTACCTACCAGAAATAGCATGGATTGGCTTGCGTGAGCAAACCGCCTGTCAATTCATGTGAAATATGGATTCTAGTCTAATATAATTATTGTTCTAAGGTAATAATTTATTAGAAATACAATCAGATAACTAAATCGGAATTTTATATTTGACTGTAGATGTCTGCTATTATCTTTTATTCACCTGAGGAATCTCTCCGCCTGATAATGGGGAAATGGAAGCTTACAGGCCAAAATTTTCCAGTCTGGAAAATGCACCTTGACAATGTCTTGGATGCACAGGGTAAGCGGTACGTGATAGAGAAACCCGTTTCACGACCCGGTTGCAATGCTCCTGAAAAGGACTTTGCTGAATACTTCAAATTCATGGCTGACGAATCTGATGTGATGTCGATTCTGTCCTTTTCTACCTCACCCGAGTTTACTACTGATTTGAGGGTTAGATATTGCCATGAGGTCGTGAAGAATATAGAAAACCAGGTGGGTTTCTATAAGAAGAGTGGGAAGTATCTGATCATGAAAGAGATCTATTCTCTGAAACTGGAAAAGGGTCAATCTGTTAAAGAGCATCTCCTAGAGATGAGGAAGCTCTTTAAAAGTTTGTCACGCATGGGATACAAAGTTGTCCAGGAGGAACTTGTGCATCTCATGTGGTTCTCCCTCACTGATGAGATACGTAACACAGTTAGTGCGTACATTGGAGAACCAAAGAGAGACGTGGCAAAGCTTCATGAGGATATTTTGGCCAGTTTGGAGCCGAAAACTGCAGCACCTGCTGACCTCATGGACACGGATTGGATTGACGAGCTGGGAGATCTGAGTTGCCCAGAATGCGGTAGCAAGGATATTTGTGCTCACTCGATGGACATCGACCAGCTAGACATCGGTTTACCCGATGCACCAGGTATCTTTATGATAGACTGTTTGATCACTTCTTATGAATCATGGGTACTTGATACAGGCAGTGGTAATCACATTTGTAATCATTTACAGGGATTCAAAAGAAGGGAGATGCTGGGGAAGGACCGTTCGAACCTAAGAGTCGGCGAAGGCCAGATGCTTGTAGCTGAGTCTATAGGGTCTTACAGTCTTAGTTTACCCTTGGGTCTAGTATTGGAACTTGAAAATTGTTACTATGTTCCTAGAATGATCAAAAATGTTATTTCTTTCGATTTACTTGTAGACCAAGGTTTTTATTATAAATACGATTATAAACTTATCTCTTGCTTTAAAAATGATATCTTTTATTTCAAAGCAACTCCCTCTAATGGTCTATATGTGTTAAATCTACAAGAAAATAGAGAAGTCTATCATATAAGTAAACGATCCAAGGATATTGAGGATCAGACTTACCTCTGGCATTGTCGTCTAGGTCACATAAACAAGAAACGCATAGAGAAACTCCAGAAAGGAGGACTCCTTGGGTCTTTCGATTTTAAACCGTTTGACAATTGCGAATCTTGTTTATCCGGCAAGATGACAAAGCAACCCTTCAACAAAGACAATGAAAGGGCAAATGATTTGTTGGGAATTATACACACAGATGTGTGTGGTCCCTTCAGTCATGAAGCTAGAGGAGGATACCGGTACTTCATCACTTTTACTGACGATTTCAGTAGATATGGTTATGTCTACTTGATGAGACATAAATCTGAAGCCTTTGAAAGATTTAAGGAATTTCAGAGTGAAGTACAGAATCAACTTGACAAGAAGATCAAGTTCCTAAGGTCAGATCGAGGTGGGGAATATCTGAGTCAGGAATTTAACAATCATTTGATAGAATGTGGGATTGTTTCACAACTCACACCTCCGTACACACCCCAGATGAATGGTGTGTCAGAAAGGAGAAAGCGTACCTTGCTTGATATGGTAAGATCAATGATGTGTCGTTCCTCACTACCAGTGTCATTTTGGGGACATGCGCTAGAAACAGCGGCCCACATACTGAACAAAGTGCCAACTAAATCGGTAGAAAAGACACCATATGAAATTTGGACAGGCAAGAAACCAAAATTGTCTTTTCTAAAGATTTGGGGTTGTGAAGTATATGTCAAGAGACCAACTTCTGAAAAACTCAAACCCAAATCAGATAAGTGCTTCTTCGTAGGATATCCCAAGACTACTGTGGGATACTACTTCTACAATCCTACCGAGAACAAAGTCTTTGTAGCTCGGGGAGGTGATTTTCTGGAGGATAAGTTCCTCAACCAAGAGGATACCAGGAATGATGTAGATCTACAGGAGGTAGAGGAAGATGACACTTCACCGATAGTTGAGCCAGTTGCTCAACAAGAATATGTTGAGACTCAACCGGAAACGGTTGAGGAGGTGCAAACACAGGAACTTCGCAGATCCACTAGGATAAGGCAAGAGCCAGATAGGTATCTTGGGTTCTTAGTCTCTCAGGATGATGGAGACTTGAATGAACCGACTTCCTATGGGGAAGCTGTATCAGGCAGTGAGTCTGAACAATGGCAGGAGGCCATGAAGGCTGAGATGCAGTCCATGTACGACAACCAAGTATGGGAGTTGACAGAATTACCCCAACACTGTAGGGCTGTTGGACGTAAATGGGTTTTCAAGAAGAAAACTGACATGGACGGTAATGTGCACACCTTTAAAGCTAGACTGGTAGCAAAAGGTTTCACGCAAACTCATGGTATTGACTATGATGAAACTTTTTCACCAGTAGCAATGTTAAAGTCTATTAGGATCTTGATGGCCATTTCAGCGTACTTCAATTACGAGATTTGGCAGATGGATGTTAAGACGGCCTTCCTGAACGGGAAGTTAACAGAAGACGTCTATATGGAACAGCCGGAAGGTTTCATAGATCCAAAGAATCCTAATAAAGTGTGCAAGTTGTTGAAATCCATATATGGATTAAAACAGGCATCTAGAAGTTGGAACTTACACTTTGATGAGCGAATCAAAGAATTTGGTTTTGCCAAGAGTGAGTTTGAACCATGTGTTTACACAAAGTTCAGTGGGAGCATAGTAACCTTCTTGGTCTTATATGTAGATGATATTCTACTCATTGGAAATGACGTACCAACTTTACAGAGTGTAAAGACTTGGTTAAGCAAGTGTTTCCAAATGAAAGACCTTGGAGAAGCCGCCTATATACTTGGTATAAAGATCTATAGGAATAGATCTAGACGGCTTATCGGGCTTAGTCAGAGTACATACATTGACAAAATCCTGAAACGATTCAGGATGGACGAATCCAAGAAAGGATTTATCCCAATGCAGCATGGCATAGTGCTAAGCAAAGCACAGTGTCCTGTTTCTAGTGAAGATCAGGACAAGATGAAATTGATCCCATATGCTTCAGCGATAGGATCAATTATGTATGCCATGTTATGTACAAGGCCCGATGTTGCTTACTCGATAAGTGTTACGAGCAGATACCAGCAGAACCCAGGTGAAGCCCATTGGGTGGCTGTCAAGAACATTCTCAAGTACATGAGACGCACAAAAGAAATGTTCTTGGTCTTTGGAGGATCTGAAGACGAGATTAGCGTCACAGGCTACACTGACGCTAGTTTTCAGACCGACAAAGATGATTTTAGATCACAGTCAGGATATGTATTTACCCTAAATGGAGGCGCGATCTCGTGGAAGAGCTCGAAGCAAGATACCATAGCGGATTCCACTACAGAAGCAGAGTACATTGCAGCATCAGATGCGGCAAAGGAAGTTGTCTGGCTCAGGAGTTTTATCACGGATCTAAGAGTTGTAGCCAGTATCTCTAGACCCATTGATATTTACTGTGATAACTCTGGGGCAGTAGCGCAAGCGAAGGAGCCCAGAGAACATCACAAGTCGAGACATGTACTCAGGAAATATCACCTCATCCGAGAGATTATTGGAAGAGGAGATGTGAGAATATGCAAGATTCCGACGGATGAGAACGTTGCAGATCCGCTAACAAAGCCTTTAGCTAGAGCAAAGCATGAGGGCCATACTAGTTCCATAGGAATGCAGTACCTGGATACTAGTAGTTAGTTTATGTTATCGATTATCAATGTAATTTTTGAAACATTATGAAAGTTTATTTCACAGTGTGTTGGAAATAAAGAGATACTATTTTAAAAATGTTTCAAGAAAAATTACTTTTCGCATATTTAAGGTTATCCATGATTTTTCACGAGTTCGTAAAAATCTAAATCTCCGTAGCAACTTATTGAGATGGGAATCTCAGTAGGGTTATAACGCTATTATGAAGTGTTTAATATACAGTTGATATAGTTAGACATTCATAGATACTTATCAGAGTGAATAGGTATTGGATGTGACCAGTTTCAAGTCTGCTTCATGGAGCCTTTGTCATAAGCATTGACTTGATGATAGGTTGTCCTTTGACCTGAGATATCTGGTCTATGATCATGAGGACTACTGTACTCTTAGCATGCTCTAACGCCGCACCGTAACTGGGTGGTCATAAGGGGTATGACTAGATGCAGCGGAAGCCGTGGTTGTAGATGCGGATAGTCAAGATGGGATTTACACCTCCTACATGGGAGAGATATTTCTGGGCCCCCTGACGATTAAGATTGGCAGAAATGCGTGGCCACGCTCGGATAGAATAACAGTGGGTTATTTGGAAGATCCGTTACTGCAGGCAATCGAGATCAGAGTCAGGAAATACTTGAGTTTATGATTGAACTATCTCAGCTCCATGTCAAAACTCACTTTAAAATATCGTGTGTAAAAGGAATGAACCTGTGTACAATTCAAATATGAATCGTATCTCTGGCTATAAGAGATCTTATAACCTGGTCAACCTAAGTGTCTGGCTAGGGACCTCCTTAGGCTAATAGTGACAGTTAAGTTACTTGTCTGGCACAAGTGGGAGTCTGAAAGGATTATGTGCAAGACAGTAATTAGGATCACTATGTCCAATGTTATAAGACACTAGTGGGTCACACTGCTACACACCCAACCCGAGACCTATTGGATTTATTGTGTGGAATAAATAATAAATTGTTTATTTATTATTTATCGGTAATTACTTAATTGATGAGTATAATTAATTAAGGTAATTATTGAGAGAGATATTTCTTAATTAACAAGTATGATTAATTAAGGAAATTATTGAGAGACATATTTCTTGATTAGCAAGAATAGTTAATTAAGGAAATTATTTGGTTTGTGATTCTGTATCATTACCATGTATACCTATATAAATATAGGGTTAGGGTAATGGCAATAATCATCTGATTTCATTCTAACTTATTCACCAAGAATCACAAATCTCTCTCTCTCGCTCTCTCTCTCTCTCTTGTCGGCGTTGACACACACACATACCGGGAGATTTTCCGATCGAATCCTAGGCGGTCTAGCAGCCAGTCTCACGGTGGTGCAGTAGCGGTGTATCCCTCACTAGCATCCGGAGGATTGTTTGTATCATCTAAAGGTAAACGCGAGAAAACCCCCTTTGATAATTGTGTTTAATAAACTACGGATGGATCATTGTTCGGGTTAGGTTTTATCCGCTGCGTAATTATTTATTTGTTCATCCGACCCGATAGAACCCAACAGATATATTGATTGATATTCGATCCTGTCAAGTGGTATCAGAGCATGTGAGATACAGAAAACAATTAAACAATGGATACCCAGGAAACTGTCTTGGTCTCTAAGGTTCCCATGCTCAAACCCAATGAGTTTGACATGTGGAAAATCAGGATCCGTCAATACATGCTTCTCACAGATTATGGTATGTGGGAGGTTGTTGAAAACGGACCTGGCACTGATGAAGTAGTTGTTGAAGGAGGTGCAAGACCCCCACCCAGATCTGATGCTGACAGAAAAAGAAGGCAAACTGAGATGAAAGCATTAAGTACTTTGCTGTTGGCTATTCCCAATGAATACCAACATCAATTTAGTACATACACAGATGCCAAATCTCTCTGGACTGCACTTGAGAAGAGGTTCTCAGGAACCAAAAGCACAAAGAGGAACCAGAAGGCCATTCTAAAGCAACAATATGAGAACTTCACATCCCTGAAGAATGAATCTATGACTCAAACCTTTGATAGATTCAACAAGCTTATTGGAGAACTTGCAACTGTAGATGTGAAGATGGACAAAGATGATGTGAATAGAAAGTTCCTCAGATCTCTTGGAGAGGAATGGACTATGTACACTGTTGCTTTCAGACAAGGAGATAATCTTGAAGACAAAGAACTGGAAGATCTATACAATGATCTAAGGATCTTTGAAGCAGAAGTGGAGAAGAAGAAAAGACCCATTGGATACTCCCACAATGCTGCATTACTTTCCTCTGAAAACCCTAGTTCTTTTAATACCACTGCTTTTAATAATACCACTGCTACTTATAATACTACTGCTAATGAAACTGTTTCTAATTCATCTCAGGAAACCAATTTAGATATCATTCTGGAAGCTTTCTTAGCAAGTCATGTCAAATCATCATTGATCAATGATGATTTAGATCAAATCAATGCAGATGATCTTGAAGAGATGGACATAAAGTGGCAGATGGCTATGCTGACCCTGAGGATGAAAAGGTTTATCAGGAGAACTGGAAGAAACAACTTTGATGTCAAAAGAGGTGATAAGGCTAGCTTTGATAAGTCAAAAGTCAGATGCTACAAGTGTAATGAGCCAGGGCACTTTGCTAGAGAATGCAAAGGTGAACCACAAACAATCAGAACACTGGAAGTGGTTCTTCTCAAGCCCCAAGATTCAACAACAGGGGAAGCAACACAAATCCTAGTTCATCACAAGCACTTGTCTCACAAGAAGGACAAGGATTTGATTGGAGTGACCACGCTGAAGAAGCAGTTCAAAATCAAGCACTCATGGCTGAGATCAAGGAGTCTGAAATCCCCACTGAGGTAACTTCTAAACTTTGTTCTGATTCTTGTTTAGAAACTGTGAAAAAGTATAGGGATCATAATCAGACCATGAGTGATAGTATTAAAAAGATGGAGAGAGAAAGAAGAGAGTATGTTAAGATCATTGACAATCTGGAGGATCAAATAAAGGCCTACAAAGCCAATGAACTTCAGTTTGAATATGATCATAACTACTGGAAGTGGGAAAAGAAGGAACTTGAGAGAAAATTGTCAAAAGAAAAGGAGGAGTTGGAGAGTGCTAGGAAAGAGTTGACCAAAGCCAAAGAAGACCTAGATAAATTTTCAAAGTCCTCTAAAGCTTTAGAGTCAATTATCAGAGCACAAGTGACTGATGACTTAAAAAGGGGAATAGGATACAATAGTACCCCTCCTCCTTACAATCAGAACTACATTCCTCCCACAACTGATCTTCTTGATAGTGTAGACAGAGGTGAGTTGAAAGAAGGATTGGATAGGATAGATCCAATTGAATCAGAGGAGGAATCTGATAAGAAAAGCACTTCTGAGACCATTCCTGATGAAAACCATCTTCTCACCAATGAAAAGGGTGGTATGCCATTTGTTCCTAGCAAAAAGATAGAGACCACTAGGAAAGATAAAGGGAAATCTGTCATGTCATCAGACAAAAATAAAAAGATTGAGACACCTACAAAGAAGAGTAAGAAGGACCACTATACTCAAAGGACTGTAGTTGATCCTGGTACTTCCTCACAGTCTCAAAACAAAAATCATCCAAGAGGGAACAAAAGGAACTGGAATAACCATTGGGCACAATGTCATGGTATTGATCTGAGCAAGGTAAACAGACCAAAACCATGCTTCATCTGCTGTAAGACAAATCATCTAGCAAGAGACTGTTACTTCAATCCAGTTAATCAAAGAAACAGTTTTCAAGCCAGAAGACTTGTGCCTACACACAAAAAGTTTGTTCCTAAACAAAACAGATCTAGTCAACCTAAAAGAAAAGTTCAAAAGAAAAAGGTTGAAAAGAAGTCTGTTAAGTTGGTTACTAAATGGGTACCAAAAGCTTCACTCAGTAATACTACTGCTTCAACAAGCAGTGGTAATAACAGTGTTGCTTCTGATAGCAGTGGTAACAGCAGTGGAAACTCAAACACTGTTACCACTAAAGTGTCTTCATTAAGAAAACCCATTATAACCAAATATTCCAGCCATGAGATCCCAAATAAAGATTATCTTTTGAAGCTCAACAAATTGACAGAGGTCAATTATGTTAATGATAAAGGAGAACCCAAGACCATATTGGCTTGGGTTCCCTCAAGACACTAACTGTTTCATCATATGTGCAGGGCAACCAAGGAAGAAGGAGTACTCTTTGGCATATGGATAGTGGTTGCTCTAGGCACATGACAGGTATCATGTCTTTACTTGAAGACTTTAAAAAGTTTGAAGGTGGACATGTTGCCTTTGGGGATAATCCAACTGGAGGTAAGATTAGTGGTAAAGGTAAGGTATCAAAAGGTAAGATGACCTTTGATGATGTTTATTATGTGGAGCAGTTGAGATACAACTTGCTAAGTGTATCTCAAGTTTGTGACAAAAAGTTTGGAGTATTCTTTACTGTTACTGAGTGTCTTATACTTGCTCCTGGTTTTAAGATAGATGAGAGTCAGATAATGCTTAGGACTCCCAGAAAAGATAATGTTTACTGTTTGGACATTGAAGATGCTTCCTCTTTATCATCTTTAAACTGTTTATTCTCAAAAGCATCTGTGAGTGAATCATCACTATGGCATAGGAGGATGTGTCACATGAACTTTAAAAACATGAATTTACTTGTCAAAAACAACCTTGTAAGAGGTTTGCCTGCAAAGGAATTTTCATGTGATGATCACTGTGTAGCATGCCTCAAAGGTAAGCAACACAAAAACTCACACAAGTCCAAAGAAGTAAACACTATCTCATCACCTTTACAATTATTGCACATGGATCTTTTTGGTCCTACCAATGTGATGAGTATAGGCAAGAAATCCTATTGTCTTGTGATAGTTGATGATTATTCTAGGTTTACTTGGGTTTACTTTCTAAGAACAAAGGATGAGACAAGTGGACTGATCAAACCTTTTGTGACTAGAGTGGAAAACAAGACAAACCTTAGGGTAAAAGTCATTAGATAAGACAATGGAACTGAATTCAAGAATGCTGATTTGAATAGCTTTTGTGAGGAAAAAGGTATTAAGAGACAATAAAGTGCTCCTAGAACTCCTCAACAGAATGGTGTTGCTGAGAGGAGAAATAGGACACTGATTGAGGCTGCAAGAACTATGTTGGCTGACTCTAAACTTCCAATCACTTTCTGGGCAGAAGCAGTTAACACTGCTTGTTATGTCCAAAACAGAGTTCTTGTCGTCAAATCAAAAGGAAAGACACCCTATGAACTTTTTGAGAAAAAGAAACCCTATATAGGATTTTTAAAACCATTTGGGTGTCCTTGCACTATTCTTGACACCAAAACTCACTTAGGCAAATTTGAAAGCAAATCTGATGATGGATTTCTTGTAGGATACTCTTCTCAGAGCAAAGCACTTAGAGTTTTCAATAGTTCTACAAGAATCATAGAAGAAAGTGACAATGTCAAATGCAATGAGAACACTCATAATATACCTGGAAGTGGTCCCAATTGGCTGTTTGACATTGATTCACTGACTAACTCTTTGAATGTGAGCTATACAGTGAATACAGGTTCAGGTACAGAGCAAGACAAAGAAACAAGTCCTACATTTGTTATGTTTCCCATGCCTTTTGTGGACTCAAATGAAGCTAGTACCACTGTAGAATCAACTTCTGATGATCAAACAGAACCTGGATCTGAGAAGAGTGATGAGCAACAAATTGTGGAATCTTCTGACACTACTGATGAAATTCCTGTTTTAGAAGAAGGACCTCAATGGGATCAAGAACCAGAGGTGAATGATTCAAATCTAGGGGTGGATTTGCCTGAAGAACCCCTACATCTCACAAGAACTCAGAAGAATCATCCACCTACTCTGGTAATAGGAGACATTCAGTCTCCTATGATAACAAGGAAGCAAAGCAAGTCTCTTCCCAATCCACACTTGAGCATGATTTCTGTTTTTCTCTCACAAACAGAACCCAAGAAAGCTTATGATGCAATGAAGGACCCAAGTTGGATAGAGGCTATGCAAGAAGAACTGTTGCAGTTTGTCCTTCAGCATGTGTGGGATCTGGTGGATCTCCCAACAGGACATAGGGTGATTGGCACTAAGTGGATTTTCAGAAACAAGACTGATGAGAGAGGAATTGTGATCAAGAACAAAGCAAGATTAGTAGTACAGGGGTTAGGGGTGTAAACGAGTCGAACCGAGCTCGAGCTCGACAGGGCTCGAGCTCGGCTCGAGACTTTATGTAAAGCTCGAGTTCGACTCGATAGCTCGACGAGCTTTCATACTTCAAGCTCGAGCTCGACTCGTGAAAGATACATTATAGCTCGAACTCGGCTCGAAAAACTCGAAATTGTATAAAAAATAGGCTATTTAGGTTGTAGCTCGAGCTCGGCTCGAAAAGCTCGAAAGATATATATTTAGGTTCTTTTGATGTATACCCCTTATATATACATAATATATATAATAATATAAAAATATATATGTGCTATACAAGGCTCGAAAAGTTCGATAAGAACTCGAGTCAAACTCTTAAAAGCTCGAGCTCGGCTCGTTAAATATTCGAGCTTGTTTTTTGGACTCGAACTCGATAAAGTTCGACTCGAACGAGCCGAGTTCGAGCTCGAGCTCGAGTTACTCGATAAAAGCTCGACTCGTTTACACCCCTAACAGGGGTATACTCAAGAGGAAGGAATAGACTATGATGATGTATTTGCACCTGTTGCCAGAATTGAAGCCATCAGGCTATTCTTGGCATTTGCATCTTACAAAGGATTCAAAGTCTATCAGATGGATGTCAAAAGTGCCTTTCTCTATGGCACTATAGATGAAGAGGTGTATGTCAGTCAACCACCATGGTTTGAAGATCCCAAATACCCTGATAAAGTTTACAAGTTGAGGAAAGCACTGTATGGTCTTCATCAAGCACCTAGGGCTTGGTATGATACCTTGTCCTCCTACTTGTTGGAAAACAAGTTTGAAAGAGGTGTCATTGATAAGACCTTGTTCATCAAGAGAACTAAGACTGATATGCTTCTGGTGCAGATTTATGTAGATGATATCATCTTTGGATCTACAAAGGATGATATGTGCAAGGAGTTTGAGGAACTGATGCATAAGAAGTTTAAGATGAGTTCTATGGGAGAGCTAACTTTCTTTCTTGGTTTACAGGTCAAGCAAAAGACTGATGGGATATTCATCAATCAGTCCAAATATGTAGCATCCATGCTTCAGAAGTTTGGAATGAGTGATGCAAAGCCAGCAAGCACACCAATGGAAACACATAAACACCTCACTGCTGATGTTGAGGGGGAGGAAGTTGATGTTCATCATTACAGATCCATGATTGGATCATTAATGTATCTTACAGCTTCTAGACCTGATATTATGTTTGCTGTTTGTGTTTGTGCTAGGTATCAAGTTAGGCCCAAGGAGTCTCATCTACATGCTGTCAAAAGGATCTTCAAATATCTTAAAGGCCAACCAAGATTGGGACTGTGGTATCCCAATGATTCTTCGTTTGACCTAGTGGCCTACACAGATAGTGATTATGGAGGAGCAAACTTGGATAGAAAGTCTACATCAGGAGGATGTCAATTTTTGGGAGGAAGATTGGTCTCATGGCAATGCAAGAAACAGACCACTGTTTCACAATCAACAACAGAGGCTGAATACATAGCTGCATCTCAATGTTGTTCTCAAGTTCTTTGGATTCAAAATCAAATGCAGGACTATGGTCTTTCTTTCTTGCAGACACCAATCTACATTGACAATAACAGTGCTATTAGCATTGTTAATAATCCAGTCAAGCACTCCAAGACCAAACATATAGAGATCAAGTACCATTTTATTAGAGATTGTAATGAAAAGAAGTTAATTCAAGTTCTGAAAGTCCACACTGATGATCAATATGCAGACCTGTTCACAAAAGCATTTGATGTAGGCAGGTTTACATTTTTGGTTACAGGTGTTGGAATGATGAATTCTGAATAATCCTTCTTCTTCTTACACTTTTATTTGTACTTTCTCTGTATATTTTCTTCCTTTTTAGTTTTATTTTTTTAAGTTGGTATTTTAATGAGTTTGTGAATGTTGCAGATGCATGGTGAAGTTCTTGGTTTGATCAATAGAAGCAGGGTGATGTTACCACTGCTTAGTTGGAGTTATTTCTACTAGCAGTGTTTCTATCGCAAAACATAATTTCTTCACTAAGTCTTTACCACTGCTTGTTTCGCACATTACCACCGCTAGCAGTTTCGCACATTACCACCGCTAGCACATTCGCACATTACCACCGCTAGCACATTCACACATTACCACCGCTAGCACATTCGCACATTACCACCGCTCGCACATTTGCATTTTTACCACTGCACATGTTATTACCACTACGTGTGTCCCTTACCACTGCTTTTGACTTCACACGCGTTTGGTACCACTGCTATGGTAAATTACCACTGCTTTTAACGTGGCACGCATACTTACCACTGCTTGTCTGTTTTACCACTGCTTCTAACGAATACCATTGCTAGTGCTCCCTTACCACTGCTTTTGATTTATACCACTGCCTGTGTTCATTACCACTGCTTGTGGTAGTTACCTCTGCTCATGAGTTCAGTATAAAAGCCCTAACTTGACCGCCTTTTTCACAAACGGCTATTCTGAACTTTTGCTCTGAAAACGTTTGCGATTTTGCACCCATCTCCCTCTGTGTTCTTGATGTTGGGAATTGATGCGTATAAACGCGCAGCGGAAAAACAAAACAAGATAAAACCAATTCCCAAGAACGGATCCAATCCTAACCTTTACAGATACAATTTAGCGAGGTTTGATGATTTACCTTATGCGATTAGTTTTTCGGAAGGCTTGTAGGGGATACACCGCTACTGACACCGATCGAGATAGTTGCTAGACCACCACCAAGGATTACCCGGAAAAACGAACGCAAACCTCCACCTCTTGGAATTCAGCGCCGGTTTTTAGTGAGAGAGAGAGAGAGAGAGAGAGAAGAGAGAGAGTTTTTCTGAGTTGTAGGATTAAAACTGAATTGTTATATGTTAACTGATAAACCCTTAACCCTTTATTTATATGGATAAAACTTAGCAGAGTTTTATTCCATATAAGATTCTTTGGTAATTATCTCCAAATATAATTTCCATAATTAATTAATTCATCTAATTAATTAATTTATAAATAGTTTAACTAACTATTTATTTTAACTCTCTCATTAAATAATTAATAAACAATTAATTATTTCTCATGTAATCCAAATGTTCTCATTTTGGCGTGCAGCGGTGTGACCTACTAGTGTCTTATAACATTGGACACGGTAACCCTGTTACTGTCTCGCACATAATCCTAACACTTGAATTTCATTCGCGTACTGATTCTCCATCTGATTTTAGGGTTTCTATTGCGTAATCGATCATGGAATCTCTGTCTTTTGTCAAAGATCACAACAAAGTGGGTTATCTCATCAAAGATGCCAATTCCGAAGGGTTTGAAGACATTCTTGATTTCTTGGCATCATCTCACATTGCCTATGCCGCGACCATCAATCCAACAATCTACATTCAACATATGCAAGATTTCTGGTCAAATGCGGTGATTCAAGAAGATGAAGGGGTCAAACACATTCAAACCACCATCTGTGGTCAATCACTAACTCTTACCCCTGCAAAGCTCAGATTTCATCTTCAACTCCATGACGAAGGAGGTATTTCTATTCTTACACCCTCAACCATCATGGAAGCTTTTATAAGAATGGGGTATACAGGCTCTCGCACTTCTTTAAAATACCTTAAGGGTAAATTTTGCCCTCAGTGGAGGTTCTTTGTGCATACCCTTTTACACTGTTTTTCTAAGAAATCCACCAGTTTTGGTGAGTTCACTAGCACCATTGCTTCTGCTTTGGTCTGCTTGGCCACTAACCAGGTGTTTAACTTTTCACAAATGCTTTTTGATGATCTTGTTTACAATCTTGAAAACATCAATAATGACAAAGTAAAATCCTTTTATATGTTTCCAAGATTTGTGCAAGAAGTTATTACTAAGGAATTGACGACTGTACCCATGGATGGAGACACTTACAAGAGTCAAGCTCTTGGTAATAAAGTGTTTTCAAACATGAAGAGACCTGCTTCAGGCTCAAATGAGACTTTCACCCCATTGTTCTCTACAATGATGCGGGTGAACCACCCACATGGTGAGGCATCAGGCTTGCATCCCTCACAATCAAGCATTCCCACTGATGACCTACCCACACCTATCACTGATAGCATTCCTCAGTCCCTTGACATAACCCCCCCTCCTCCACTCAAAAAGTATAACGAAAAGAACAGGGGAGCTCCTTCCTCTTCTGGTTCTCAACCTAAACAGCCTTTACACCATCAGTTGGAGCACTCTCCTTCTGAAACTATCCAAAGGGACACCCCTGGAGTGATGCCCCACTCAAGTATAAAGAAGGTGCCCTCTAAGGAGATGGAAGGGCATGTGGTTGGTGAGGCTCAAACTACTGATGTTGCACAAGGTGTGCATCAGGACAGTTTGAACATAGATAAGACCCCCACCACGGCAACTCCTATTGAGAAATCAAAGGGAGGTCCCGGGTGCCAAGAAACCAAGGGGGCATCTAGTGCTTCAGCAAGGCTGAAGACTAATGTCAAAAAGCTCAAAGATCCAGTAATGGAGGTTAACACTTCTAAATCTGGTGAGGGCAGTTTTTCACACAAAGAATTGATGGATAATTTCACAGCCATTGCCAAGGATTTGAAAGCTTATGAGAAGAACTTTCATGTCCATGATGAAAAGCACAAGTCTCATGAAGAGAGGTTGGATCTGTTGGAGGAGCTTATTGATGTACAGAATCAGCTTATCAAGGATAAGGATGCAATGCTGGAGGAATTGCTCAACAAGATCAAGTCTCAAGGTGCTCTAGTTGCCTCAATGCGCTTGAAGATTGCTGCTCTTAACAAGAGATACTCCACTTTGGTCTCATTCACAAAGGGGGAGAGGAGATCTAAAGTGAAGGGGGGGTCTAAGAAGAAGACAAAAACTATTGATGAAACTGAGGTTGTGAATGAACCTGCAGTAGAGATGAAGACTGAAGCTAAGGGGGAGTTACAGAAGGAAGTTGGTACAGGGGCTAAAACTGCTTTGGAAGTGAATGAGGATGAAGTTACAGTTGCTAAGCTACTCTTGAAACTGCCTGAGGTTACTCCACCAACCAAGGGTGTAGTTATCAAAGAGCCTAAAGTGACAAAGAAGAAAACTGAAGTACTTGTTGATCCAAAAGATAAAGGAAAGGAGAAAATGGTAGAAGAAGCTGAGCCTGAATCTGATGATGATGAAGAGATGAGTCTTAAGTCTGTGGTTAAGCCTGTGATAGATACTGTCACTGAGCACTTTCCGTCTGTTGAACTGATCAAACAGATTGAAGAAGAAGAAGAGAAGAAAAGAAAAGAAGAATTGGCAAGAATTGCTGAAAGAGACAGAGTTGAGGCTGAAAGAATGCAAGAGGAATGGAATAAGGAGGAACCTGAAGTAGTAAAGAAGAAACCTGCCAAAAGGACTACAAAGAAATCAACTCCAAAGGCTGTGACAGAAAAGAGGAGGATCATGGTGAGGTATCTGTCTGGTGCTCTTGGAAAACCAGTTCAATATTTTGCCAAGTGGGATCTGGAAAAGATTGAGAACAAGTATAATGTCACAAGGGAGGCCATGCATTTGGAAGCAATGGAGGAACAACAAGTTGAAGTAGAAGATGTGGCCTTAGTTCAAAGGAAGAGAAAAAGAGATCAGATTGAAGAACAGGTTACTACTGAAGGTAATCCTGTGGATAATGTGGTGATGACTACGGAAACTGTAGCTGATTCTGATCAGCAAGTGGTCCAAGTGGTTGAGAAGAAGGATGTGGAACAGGCTGAGAAAGAAGAGAAAGAGGCTGAGAATGTTGAGAAACTAACTGCTGCTGAAGAGTTGGTTAAAGAGGTTGAAATTGCTGAATCACCTAAGCCAAAGAGAAAGAAATCAATTGCCAAGAAGGGGAAGAAGACCAAGGAGGTTGAAGAAACTTCAAATGTTTCTATGTGGATATTCTTTGATAATGATCAAATTGATTATTTCAAGGTTTTTAGAAGTGATGCCACTAATGAGGTGTTTGCTAGCATCCTTGGAATTTTCAGAAAACTATCAAGAGCTGATCTGAAGAAGATGTATGAGATTGCTTGTACTAAGGAGATTGAAGATTTTGAGGAAGCCAGATTACTTGTTGAAGATCTGAAGATGATGTTTGCTTTCTCAAAAACAAAGGCAGAGTTGAAGAACAGAGGAAAAAGGGATCAGAATGATAGTGTTGGTGAAGGAAAAGTTATCTCTTGGAACACCTATGAAAATAGGGTGTTCTCAGTAAATTTTGAGAAAGGTAGGATAAGCTACTTTCTGATGGATAAAAGATATGACTTTGAGCCTATTGTGATTGGTAGTTTACTGGAGGCAAAGAAGACTGATTTAACTGAACTTGATAAGGAGTTGATTGAAAGGTTGAAAGAACAATTGCTGGAGGTGAATGAGAGGTATCTTGATGAAAAGAGGATTGAGCAAAGACCGAAGAAAGTCACAGGTTGGGGTGTTGATAAAGATCTACAGTATGTAATAAGGATGAATGATGGTTCAGAACTCTGTGATTCTGATTGGATAAAGATCTTAGAAGCATGTACCAGAGAAAATCTGCAGGAGATGTATGATTTCAGATGCAAAGTGATTGATATAGCTATGGGTGAAAGAGATAGCTCTGAGAGGACTGAAAAGAAGAAAGTTGCACTAGAATGTTTGTATTGGTTGTTTGAACCATTCAGACTTCTAGATGTAAGAAGTAGAAACTGTGAATCTGTGAAAGAGTGGAGATGGTATGAAAAGAGCAAAGTATACAGTCTGAAAATCAATGATGGTGACATGGAGTATTATCTGGAAGAATGTGAAACTGATGTACTTGATGTACAAAGACTGCAGTGCATGATGAATATAGAACTGAGTACAAGTGGTGAACCTACAAAGGCTGCAAGACTGCTGGTGAAGCAAATGAAGACTTACTTGAAGATCAGACTCACAAACTTAGCTCCTCATGTTGAGAAGTTAAGTTAGGGGGAGATTGTTGAGTCTGAAAAATAACACTGCTGAGGTTACCACTGCTGATTATCACTGCTGGAAGATTACCACTGCTAGCTTTGGGATTACTACTGCTGAAGAGATGATTTGAAGATACCACTGCTAGTATGTGAGTTAACACTGAAGAACAACTTACCACTGCTAGTACAAGAATTGCCACTGCTAGTACAAGTTACCACTGCTGGAACAGAATTGCCACTGCTGATGAAGATTACTACTGATTCTGTTTTGTCACTGCTGAGGAGATAAAGATAAGGAAAGGATTCTGTTGGAGAAGATATGGGATAGATATGATTGTTTTGGAGATTATCTAGAATAGATTTACTTTCCTTATTGTAATCTGTAACTTGTATAAATAGCTGGTAGGTTCTTCTTTGTTAAGATACGAGTCTTTCATAAGTTTTTGTTTAGAATTAGAAGCCTCAAGATTATTCTTGAATCCCTGCACTAGAGAAGTTGTGCACGTCTGTTTGAGTCTATTCAAGCAGATTGGGGCTTTGGTTGTAATCATTAAACTTGTGATTCAATATACAAATCTATTTTGCAATTCATTGTTTCAATTAAATCAAAGTGTTATTCCGCAAACTTCTTTGATTTGAGTTTTCTGTTCTTGATATATTGATTGATATTCGATCCTGTCATCATGATTTGAATAATTTTAGGGTAATTATTGGAAAGCTGATGTGGCTTTAGGTAGATTTGGGTAATTTCGAGTAAATGGTCTTATTGTGGTTATAGGTTGATAACAAGCATGTTTCTAAATCTTAAAGTTTGTGAGTAGGGTCTTTATGGTTATAGCATTGTTACGAAGCTTTCTCAGCTCTTACTTTTATTAAAAAGCTTCGTTTAGAAAAAAAGGATATTTTGGTCTTTTTCTTCTTCTCTTTTATTTTATTATATTGAAATTGGTATGCTTAATATGTTTAACCAAAAATATGTACCTACTCCAATGATCTTCTCTGGACGAATATCATATATCTAGTCATCTTCTCTAATAAATGGCCATTTTAGAGAACCATACATCAAACACGGCCATTTATGTCAAATGAACCCAAATCCAAATCATAATCTCCAAAAAATTTGACCAAATCAACCCCAACCCATCAAATAATAAAACAAGAAAATGGAATGGGATAACATTATCCCTAGCAAAGTGTGGATACTTGGCTAGCATATGAGATTAAATCGGATTCCAAACGGAACAATTAACAAAAGAAGAGGGGTGGAGCTTGGGATCTACAGGTGTCCCTTTTACGGTGCACAATTGGAAAGGTTGAAACATGTGTTTATTGAATGTCGTCTAGCAGCAGAAGTGCGAAGTCCCTCAACATTTGGTGGAACATTTATCCCATTTGATTGCTCTAGAGTAAAGCAACTACTAGATACCTCGAATGACAAGAATTTAAATTCTAAGTTGACCCAAATCATCGATGTAGTGGTGTAGGCCTTTTTATAGAAGGTTTGGGAGCGTAGGAATGAAAAGATTTTCAATAACAAGTTGGCCAACCCCCTATTGCTTGCTAATGAGACTTGAGCCACTGCTTTCCATTGGATTAGTAATCATGCATTATTCGGTAGGAACCTTAGTTGGACCGATTGGTGTTGTAACCCGATTGTTGTCCTGGCTTCATGTTTGTAGCTAATTGCTCACTAGTTTTTCGGTGCTTTAATAAAGTTTGTTGTTAAAAAAACCTATCAATACTTGCATCTTTTTTTTTTGAACGACAATTTATTAAGGAGCGAGATTAGCAAGACACTAGCTCGAGAATAAACCTACTTGTTAGAGGTTGTTTACAAAGTAATAGTTACAAATTTTAGATCAAAGTTGTCTAATTGCACAAAAAATATATCAATGAAATTATACATCAAAGTTTGATCTTATTTAGATGATTACGAGATATTTAATGTTATTTCTATAACATGGCATACTCATACAAATATGTGCATGTATGACTTTGACTGAGTTACTTAATTTGGTTCGGCATCAAAACTTATATACTAAATTAAGAAATGAAAATGAAGATACTCTTTGCATTAGTTTATATAATTTTATATTGTTTGGCACTCCACTAAATTAAGATGCTTCTAAATTACACTTATAAGTTATAACATTCGAAAACTCGTTGTTCTCAAGTACTTTTCTTCATAAAATCTGAACAAATTGGTAATCAAAGATGTATATATGTGTTGAATACAAATGTACAGAGGAAGACGCTATTAATAGCCGAAGAAATACAGCAGAAAAGGAAAGCAAATAATCTCTCTATCAATCAGGGCTAACATTAAGGAAAAAAATAAAGAAAGAATATGGAGGAGAAATAAGCAGATTCCCATTACTCC
The DNA here is from genome assembly GCA_030169165.1 of Centaurea solstitialis. Taxonomy (NCBI): domain Eukaryota; kingdom Viridiplantae; phylum Streptophyta; class Magnoliopsida; order Asterales; family Asteraceae; genus Centaurea; species Centaurea solstitialis. Next base: position 18,744,146 of record CM058046.1, read on the forward strand.
CCCTCAAGTTGGAGCATGGAGATTTTGAATGCCCAACTTGTCACGTAATAACTGAAATTGTTGAGCTCCCAAGGCCTTTGTGAACATGTCGGCGATTTGAGATTTAGAATGGATGCTCAACGGCTGTATCTCTTGCGACTCGACCCTTTCACGAACAAAGTGACAATCCATCTCAACGTGCTTCGTTCGTTCATGAAAAACAGGATTGTTGGCGATATGCCGCGCAGCTTGGTTATCGCAGAAAAGAGGGGTTGGTCCACTCTGTTTTACATCTAATTCGCTCAGCAGCCATCTCATCCATAATACCTCACTTACCGTGGTTGCCATTGCTCGATACTCTGCTTCAGCGGACGATCGAGAGACAACCGATTGTTTCTTGGATCTCCAAGAGATTGGTGCTCCTCCTAAGAGAAGGAGATATCCGGTTCTTGACCTTCTGGTGAACGGACATCCCAACCAATCCGAGTCGCAATACGTTACAAGATCGGTTCCGCCATCATATGGTAACAGGATACCTTGACCAGGAGTGGCTTTTAGATAGCGTAGAACACGGGTGGCTGCATCCATGTGTGTTTGACGTGGGTCGGCGACAAATTGGCTTAGTACATTGACTGAATATGCAATATCCGGACGTGTTGCTTGCAAGTAAAGAAGTCTTCCAATTAGTCTTCGGTATTGACTTGCATCCACCTTAGGTTCTTTATCGTCTTTGTCTAACTTCAAACCTTGTTCCATAGGGAAGCAACTTGGCCGACATCCTCGTAAACCACAATCGTCTAGAATGTCCAGAATGTACTTCCTTTGACTTAACACAAGACCGTCACGTGTTCGCGCCACTTCGATTCCCAAGAAATACTTTAGTACTCCGAGATCCTTGATGCTAAATTTTGTATCAAGATAGTTCTTCGTCTCTTGAATCTTCTCCAAATTGTTTCCAGCGATGATCACATCGTCTACATAGATGAGTGCCGTGACAAACGTGGCATTATCCTTGTAGATGAAGAGTGAGTGGTCCATCTTGGTTTGCTTGAAACCAATCTCAATGAGAGCCAATGTGAACTTTTGGTACCAATTCCGAGGGGCTTGCTTTAGTCCATAGAGGGACTTCTTTAGCCTGCATACTCTTGTCTCGTCCCTTTTTCGAAAACCTTCAGGTATTTTCATGTACACCTCCTCATCCAACTCTCCGTGTAAGAAGGCATTGTTTACATCTAGTTGATGTATTACCCAACCCTTCTTTACGGCCACAGCAAGAAAAGTACGAACGGTAACGAGTTTGGCCACCGGTGCAAATGTTTCATGGTAATCGACTCCTTCCATTTGGGTGAAACCTTTCGCGACCAACCGTGCCTTGTACCTTTCAATTTCACCGTTGGGCTTATACTTGATCTTATAGACCCATTTAGAGTCTATGGCTCGTTTGCCCTCCGGTAGCTCTTCAAGACTCCATGTCTCATTCTCTTCAAGAGCTTGAATTTCATTCTTCATTGCTTGTCTCCAACTTTCAATCTGAACAGCCTGAGCAAAGTATTTTGGCTCATCGTTTGAGTCGATGGCCGTCAGATAAGCTTTGTGAGAGTTAGAGAAATTTTTATAAGAAATGAAATTAGCCAAGGGATGTACCGTCGAGGACTCATTGTTGGTGACGGGTTGTGCATGGTCTACCGATGGGGGAAGTTTGACGTCGAAGTCGGCAAGGCGTTTCGGTTGAGTTTTATTTCTCTTCTGCTTGATCTGTTCTGGGGTTCAACAACAGTTTCATCATGGTTCAAACTCCCAAGGTCATCATTTACCTCCATCGATTCGTCCCGTTGGGCCTGTGTGGTGCTACTTTCTTCTCGGTTGCCATACTCTTCAATGCCTTCTGTTTGGCCCGATGGTGAGGCCTCTTGAGGAGGCATGTTATCGGCTTCAATCTGATTGGATGAGGTGGTTTCTTGGGTCGACCTATCTTCATCGAACGTTTCCCATCTCTTTGGAAATTTAAAAATCTCTTCTTCAATTTCCTAATTAACAGTCGAGAATGGAAATGTTCCTTCCGCAAACTTTACGTCCCTTGAAACAACAATCTTTCCATGTTTTGCATCATAGATCTTGTATCCCTTTGTTCCCTTTGGATACCCGACAAAGATACCCGGCCTCCCCTTTTCTTCAAACTTGTCTCCTTTCGTTTCGGTATTCCTATAATATGCCAAGCATCCAAAAACCTTCAAAAAATCATAGTCTGGCTTTTGATTATATAGGATCTCGAAAGGAGTTTTATTCTTTATCACTTCCGATGGCAACCGATTAATCAAGTAGGTTGCGGTCAATATGCACTCTCCCCAAAATTTAGTTGGTAAGTTTGCCTCAAATCTCAATGCCCGTGCCGTTTCAAGAAGATGTCTATGCTTTCTTTCCACCACTCCATTTTGTTGGGGTGTGTGTGGACAAGTCGTTTCTAGCACAATCCCTTGATCGGCATAAAATTCGAGCATGCGATTCGATGTAAATTCGCCCCCGTTGTCACACCTAAGTCTTTTAATGTTCTTCTCAAACTGAGTTTTCACGAACTTGTAAAAACTTATTAAACACGAACTTGCATCACTTTTACATTTAAGAAGAAATACCCAAATCGCCCTACTGTAATCATCTACTATAGTGAGAAAGTCTCTGGCATGTGAGAGTGAGGGAGTACGGTAAGGACCCCAAATATCGCAATGTATTAAGTCGAAACAACCATGAGTTTTAATAGAGCTAACAGGAAAGGGTGATCTTGTATGCTTCGCTTTAGCACAAGAATCACAAAACCAATCTTTATTCTTAATTGAAATACTCTTAAGAAAATCAATGTGAGCAAGTTTGGCATTTGAAGCATGGCCCAAACGGTTGTGCCAAATGTCGATAGTCGCCGTCATAGCTTGTCTTCTGTCTTCAACTATCCCCATTTGGTAGAGGCCATCCTTGCACTTACCCGCTCCAATCAACGTCCTCGAGGTCAAGCCCTGCATAACAAAAAAATCCGGGAAGAACATTACTGCACATTGAAGTTCTCTTGATATTTTACTAACAGATAGTAAATTGCAATTAAAGTCGGGAACATGTAAGACCCCCTTCAACTTTGTTCCATCTTTTAAGATGTAATCTCCTCTTCCTTCTACGGCTATCCTTTCACCATTTGGTATGGTGACCGGGGGCTCGTGAATGCCTTTGATTCGATTTTCGAGGATGGAAGCCATGTGTGTAACATGATCTGTGGCACCTGAATCCATAATCCAATTGTTTCTTCTATCATAGTTACCTGTTATGTTTGCAGTTGAGCCACCACCTGATGCCATATTAGCTACCGGTGATGCACCAGCCTTTGCTCCTCCTGTAAAGAGATTCAAAAATTGTTGGTATTGGTCACCAGTTAGACCCGGTATAGGGCTGGTTTCGGAGTCAACACAGGCTGCTCTCGGCTTGGTCTTTTCCCGTTTCGTTCCTTTCCCTGGCCACCACTCCGGATATCCAATACGCTTAAAACATCCATCGCGGTTGTGACCGTCTTTGTTACAGAAGGTACAATGCTCAGTCTGATCTCCAGAATTTCGTTTGCCTTCTCTTTGATTGTTCCTGTTCGCTTGTTGGTGCATATCATGCTTCGAATGAACAAAGGCTTGGAAGGCAGTAGCATCAACAGTGTTTTGCTTCCCTGTCGTTACATTCCTCTATTGTTCATCTTCCGACACTAGATGGTATGCCGCACCAAGAGTCGGTATAGGGTTCATCGCCAAGATTTGTGTTCTAATGGCTGAGAATTCACTGGCCAGACCAAGTAAAAACTCATAGAGTCTTTCCTTTTCTTTTAAATCTTCCATTTTCTTCCCAATTCCACAAGAGCAACCATCGCAGGAGCATCTCGGGCTGGGCAAAACGGATTGCAGTTCATCCCACAAAACACGAAGTTTTGTGTAATATGTCGAAACAGAGTCTCCGTCTTGCCGTGTGGCTGTCAATCTCTGCTTCAGTTCGTAAGCCCTGGGGGCACTCTGCTTTCCAAATCTTTCCTTTAGGTCTCTCCACATTTCTTTCGCCGTACTAGCATATTTGACGCTATTACGTATCTCCTTTTCCATAGCCGTGTTTAGCCAGCCTTTAATCATTGCATCACATCTCATCCACCCCATGTATTCTGCAGCGGTTTGGTTCGGCTTCTTTATGGACCCGTCAATGAAACCGTTTTTGTTTTTGGCAAGGAGGAAGTTGATCATTTCTTGAGACCAATCAACGTAATTGCCGTCGGTGAGGGTTTCACTAACGTGCATTTGTCTAGGGTAGTCAGAGGGGTGGATATAATATGGTGAATCATGATCGGAGGTGGCTCCTTCTTTCGTGTTGTTTTCGTTAGTTTTACCGGTCATGATGAAGATAAAAGAAGGAAACGAACGAGTTGAATTTTCTGGATGTTAGGGTTTGTTTTGGCCTGCTCTGATACCATGAACAAATTGGTAATCAAAGATGTATATATGTGTTGAATACAAATGTACAGAGGAAGACGCTATTAATAGCCGAAGAAATACAGCAGAAAAGGAAAGCAAATAATCTCTCTATCAATCAGGGCTAACATTAAGGAAAAAAATAAAGAAAGAATATGGAGGAGAAATAAGCAGATTCCCATTAAAATCCGTTGAGGGACCATTGCTAGGGACGCAACCCACTTGAGCGCCAACATATCATGGTGCCATTATCCAACGATATCAGGTTCTATTAGCTTACATGAATATACACTCAACTCCTCATAATTTGTGATATAGCCATGGGCGGATACACGCTAGTTGAGATGGGGGGCATAGGCCCCAACTAACAAAATAAAAAAACTAATTTTTTTATATAAAAATCAAAATATTTTTTTTAGCTTTCACCATATTTTCCCTTACTGATTTCTCGTCTAGGACCCCATCAACCAAAGAATCACTTTGAAATCAACCAAAAACCAATAAAAATCTTTAAATCAATCAACAAAACTTTTCGAAATCAACCAAAAAAAACCAAAAGGTCCCACCGAATCAACTAAAAAAGTTAAAAATCCCTTGAAATCAATCAAAAAAAATTTAAAGATCTTTGAAAACAGTGGAATTAGGCTAAAAAACTTATAAAAACTATGTGAACCTTTAATCTACCTTAAAGATGCCCCCACTAAAAAATATTCATGAATCCACCACTGGATATACCTTAAGTGCTAACAGGTTATTTGAACAAACATCATCAATGATCTTTATCTCACTTCCCACCTTCTAATATTTCCACCCAAAAACGCCTAAAAACGTTTAATTTAGAATTTTTGTTAACAAAAATATATAGAAACCCATATTTGAACAAAGATCTAAAAAACTTATGAAGTTGATATGATGTTTTGAGTCGACTTAAAACTTACACCACCATCGATTGTTATTGTTCCACAAACAAGATCTATCCAATATTTTTAAAGGTCAATATCTCTTCATTTAGCTTCAAGGCCGGTTCTACGTACCTAATCATAATGAAGTGGACCACCACAAGTTTGTACGTACTAGCTACTAAAAGACGAATGGCCTAATTTCTATGAATATGATCATTAGTTAATTTAACTACAATTAATTAGTCAACACAATCATTATATATATTACAAATTCTTTTATTAATTAAAAGAATTCAAAGATTGTACGTAAATATATCTTTTTGAGAAAATGTCCCATGAAAAATCATAAATCATTGACAAAATTAGTAATAACAAGGTGCAAATTAATTATACGAAAGAAATCTTGTTCGAATTTTTTTTATTCAAAATAAATCTTGAAATCATTATACAAAAGTTGATATAGCACGAGAGAGAAGTTGCATGGCAACTAAGTGCTTACTAAACACATACGATTGCCATATACGAAAATTATTATAATTAAGGAAGAGTAGCTAGAATTATTGATTATGTTAATTAGTTAATATATATTTCACAAAATATTTAATTATTTGGCAATACTTATGTTATTAACTTATTATATCTACCATGGAATATAATAAGAGATGAATGGTCGTGTCATCGTATGACAAGTTGAGTTAATAATGAAAAGTCTGAGAAACAGATCTAAACCCTTATAATTAATCTCATTTATTCCATGAATTGTGTTTTAGAATGAAATTGCTCTGATACATCTCGTTGTATCTTATCTTGATGCATCACATCCTAATTAATGTATATCTAACGGTTGATAATCACTTTCTACGTTTCTCAAATAAGTCTCAACTTTTCAACGGTACCGAGTGGCTGACCTGAAGGGTTGTGGAGAGAAGATCCCCCACTAAAATAATTAAACGTATCTAGGTTCAAAACATTTTTTCCTTAGTTTCTAATGAAGTTTCCTCCATTAATATTCGTTAGTGTTCTTACCAACTAAAAAAATATCACAAAACCAACCAAAAAAAAAAAACCTTCTTGAAATCAGCCAAAAAACCAAGAAAAACTCTTGAAATTGATGAAAAAATAATAAAATTCCTTGAAACGATGGAATTATGCTAAAACCACACCGGACGACTTTGCATGACTTTAGTCTACGTTAAAGATTCTCCCACTAAACAAACATCTTAGATCCTTCACTTTCGGAGCCCAACCCTTAGGGGTGTTCAAAAAAACCGAAAACCCGAACCGAACCGAACCGTGTGATCCGAAACCGCGAAAACTGATACCCGAGCAACCCGTAACCCGAAAAACCCGAAAATGAGGGTACCCACTAAGTCGTGGGACGGGTTCGGTTCACAAAATTTACTACCTGCGGGTACCCGCCCTGCCCCGTATATATTTAGTTTATTAAAATATATATTTATTAATACTTCAAAGTAAAAAAATTACTAATCTTAAAAAAACTCTTCATCACATACCGTGTTTTCTTCGTTCACCCATACTCTTATTTTCATTTGCTAATATTTTTAATGTTAATTGTTTTAGTTTTGTCACAAAATAACTTCATTTTTTAGTATATATTTTGTATACATCATAACATTCGGCAAAATGCGGGTACCCGTGAACCGAACCGCGGGTACCCGCTCCTTTTCGGTTTAGTTCGGTGCGGGTACCCGCCTCGCGCGGTTAGGTTTCGGATAGTAAAATTAGGTACCCGCCCCGTACATGTGGTTCTCAAAAGGTTCACTACCCGCCCCACCCCTCCCCGCGAACACCCCTACCAACCCTATAATAAGAATAAAAACATTTGAGCCTTAGTAAGTGGAAACAAGCACTTTTAGGCTCTGATTTTCAAAATCACGAATTAAAATGTAAAAAAAAGATATTGGTTTAAATTATTTTTATTTTATATATTTAATGTAAGTGTTGGTTTTCACTATAAGGCCATACGTTATACTTGAGCCAAAGGCGTCAATTTGGCATCGGTATCATCGGGTTCAGTCGGCAATACCACGACATCTTCATTGGCTTGGTGGTCTTCGGTTCCCAAGAATCGATCGGCAAACCCCATCCCCCCACTACCAACCCCCCTCCCCCCTCTTCTTTCTCTCTATCTTTTTTTATAATTAAAATAAAAGCGAACGTAAGAATATTGAGTTAGTTATAACTTATGTTTTGGATAATTTTGATTAAAATAGTAAAAAGCTGATGTAGCATTACGTAGCTTTAAATTGAAGAGCAAGTACAACTCATGGCCTAAAAATACACAAACGTTTTTAGGAGCTAGTTACGTGTCATATAGGTTGCTTCACAATTAATTGTATTTATTGTAATCAAATCAACACATAAAATCATAAATGAATATTTTATCTTAACACGTATTATTCAAGAGGTAAGGATTAAATATTGATTTATTGTTCGTATCATTTCAATCATTAACAAATTATAATATAAAATAAGTTTTTCTTTTTCCAAAAAGATATAGTTTGTTATATAGATTAAAAAATGGATTCAAATAGCGATTGCCATCATATTTGTTGGATCACACAAAATTTGGTTAAATTCTATTGATCAATTTTTTTTTCTTTTTCGTTTGATTTGTTTTTGGTTAAATTTTATTTGTCAAATTTGAAATAATTGGATTGGTTAAAAAACATCAAATTAAACAGAGTATTTTATAGGACTAATATTTATAGGATCAAACAAAATAACGATCTATCTAAAAGTGTTACAATAAGCTTATAGAACGTTTTTCAACGTTTTAACAAGTTTTAAAGACATTTTCAAAATTAAATATCATATTAATTATTTTATAGGTCGCTTTTGAAAAGGGTCGCATAAACTCTATTTTTTAAATGACATTTGTGTTTATATAAAATAGTTAATATAATGTTTTATTTTAACAATTTGATTTAAAACACTTGTTACAACACTAAAAAAACTATACTATAAGTTTATTGTAACACTTTTAGATAAAAATTCTTTTTTTTATTTGGTTCTACAAACTTGGGTCATGTAACCTATTATTTTTTTATTTTATATCGTCCTATAAACTCAACTTTATTATAGTAAAAAAGTAAAACTAAATTACACTTTTGGTCCCTATAGTTTGGTGTTTATAACACATTTGGTTCCTAAAATTTAAGAATTACACTTTAAACACCGTGGTATGCAATTTTGATTGAATTTGGTTCCTACCTCTAACAGTTGTTCGGTCTCTTCGTTAAGTAGAAGGGCATTAATGTCTTTTTAATTTTCTACCATTTTAACAATTTTTAATTAATTTTTTCTTTTCTCTCTTTGAATCCTCATCTTCTTCACTTTGAAGATCATGGACAATGAAAGAACACTTTTCCATATCAAATCAAAATTTTAGAATATCAATCAAAATCAAAAACTAAAACCCTCAAAATCTAAACCAAACCCTAAAATATGAAAGCAAAGCCATTTAATCAAAATCTAAACTACATATTGTTTCATATTGTTTCTTTATCAAAAGAAAGAAAACCCGATCATTAAAAACCCAAATAGAAATCCAAATCTTTGTATAAAACCCAAATCATTAAAAAAAACCTATGTATAAAACCTAAATAAAGCCTTAATTCAAATCGGAATCCAACCTAAATTTGTAGGTGTAGAAGCAGATTCAAAAACCGATGAAGAGAAAGCGGGATGCAAGATCTAAAAAAACCCAATCTGGTGTGATTTTCTAATGTGTTCTCCGGTGTCTGCTCCTCCACCACCATTGATAATCTTTATCCTCTCTCATCATCTCTCTATCTCTCTCAAACACTGAAATCACACTAAAACCCCGAAACTATGTGATAGAGTTTGAGAAAACTGTCAAGATCAAGAGAAGGATGTGAGAGAAGATGACTTTGTGCAAAATCAATACCAACTAATGGTCATCATTAGGGTTTTTTCCGGATTCGATTGCTTGTTTGTGTAGAAGAACGAAATTCTATATCAGAGTGCAAAAGAAGCAGATCTTGATTGAACATATATTGAGCTCATATTTCTAAAACATAGCTCCATTGAACCAAATTCGTGTTTAGGTTCAATTTCATGCCATCAGGGGTGAGAGAGAAAAGGGGATAACAACATAGCTCATAGATCTTGACCTGATTCCTGGTTTGCGGATCCTTTCAACCTCGAACCTAGATCTGAACCTCAAATTTGGACTGAGGTCGTGATTGTTCTCAGAGATGCAGAAAAAAGAAGGTGAATTGAGAGATTTAGTTTTTTTTTTTTTTTTTTTTGGTTTGATTTTGGTTTCTTAATTTGTGATTGAATTTGGATTTTGGTTTCGTGATGTAGGTTTTTGTCTTTTGATAAAGAAACAATATGTGTTTTAGATTTTGATTAAATGGTTTTGATTCATATATTTAGGGTTTTGATTTTAGGTTTGATTTTGATTTTGAGGATTTTGGTTTTTGATTCTTGGTTTTGATTGAGATTCTAAAATTTGGATGTTATTTGGTTTTGGATTTGATACGGAAGTGTTCTTCTATTGTCCATGATCAATAAAGTGAAGAAGATGAAGATTCAAAGAGAGAAAAGAAAAAATCAGTTAAAATGGTAGAAAAAGTAAAATGACAATAATGCTCTTCTACTTAACGAAGAGACTAAACGGCTGTTACCGGCAAGCAAGGATTAAATCCGATCGAAATTAAAGTGTAACTTTTTAAATTGTAAAGGATAAACATGTTGTAAACACCTAACCACATATACCAAAAGTGTAATTTACTCTAAAAGCAATTTGAATTTGTGTAATTTACTCTAAAAGTAATTAATTTGAATTTGGGTTTTTTGCTACTTGTGTGTAGTATTTGTCGAAATATTATTTGTATGAAAAGGCCAGGGAAAGTTGATTTAAACGGGTAATGGGTTAGTAATCAGCATGTGACCTAACTTTGTGATGAAATGTGAGCCGACAATGCATTATAATTGGATATCGACTTTATTATATTACTTATAACTTCCTGCCTTAAATCATGTAACTTGGTCCCTTTTAACACCTCATCACTTTTTTTCTATTTCAGCTAACTTTTGGATTCTTCTGCATCTTCATTAATTTATTATTTTAATATAATCAATCCAATCTAATCTTACGTAAAATAATAATTTTATGAATCTAGTAAACCCAATAAATCTCATATAAAATCATAAAGCAATATAATATATATAATATACATGTATAGGGTCAGGTTTAAATGAGAACTCATCTTTCATTGTGAACATGACGACAGCCGAGAGCGTGCCACACGGCATACTCAGTCTGAATAATCAAGTTCAAATGAGAACTCATCTTTCATACCGAATGTAGTATTATTTAGTCTGAATAGTTCAGACTAAATATGTCACGTGACATGCTTTCGGTTGTTCTGACGTTCACAATGAAATTTGAGTTCGCAGCCGAACTTTCGTCTAGAGAGAGGGGCTCAAGAAAAAACCTCAAAAAACGGAAAACCGAGTAACACCCTTGTAGCCCTCCATCTAGACTATATGCACTTATGCATACAGGTAATTAGATTTTTTTTTTTTTTGTTTTTTGTTGGGAGGGGGGAGGGGTTATGCGCAATTGCATATGCACCATTACATGTGCATATTACAAATTTACACATATGCCAAGTACATACAATCTAAATAATGGGCTACAAGAATGTTCATCAACTTTTCCCTTATTTAAGGTTTTCTTTTGAACTTGACCATATATATAAAAACATTATATTTACCTCAAGAACAAAGACAGTTTTTAAAAGAGTCTTCTTTTTTTATTTTCTGGTTAACTCTAGAAACATAAATTATGATAAATGAAAACATTAAATAAATATGTAGGAAAACCTAAAAAACACTATAACATGGGACATGATGTCCTACCCCACATTCAGAAATGGAGACATGTATACATATCTATCATCCTCACTGCCTCTCCATTTATGAAAGTCAGCAAGATAATATGAACACTATCTCTCTCTCTCTACAAAACTCAGTACAAAAGGGACATTTCATGTGGTCTCCCTCTATTTGGGAATTTAATTTTTATTTGCTTTTTTCTTTTGACTCAAAGAACAATATCAAATAAAGACAATATAATCAGATATCACACGTAACTGCATATTTATATGCAAACAATTAAAGATACATATACAAACACGTATCAATTATACGGTTTTAAACGAAACATAGAGTAATAAGCTATTGATAGCACAACCCATAAAACCCTCAAGCCACTTTGCTACATCAGCTTTACCCACAAACCCATAATAAGCTCGAATAGAAGTATTACTACCCGCAAAACATAATACCCAACATATATATTTCAGTAATAGAAAAAGAGTGAGAGAGGAAGAATACTCGAGCTGATTAGGTTGAGGAACCCGCCGTCGAAAACAATCGCATAAGCCCGCACGGAGCGTAATGCAAACCAACAAACCCACTTGAGCTCAAGAGAGGAGCCCACACGAAACCGGTTGGCGTTGCTCATAGCCTCATAATATCCATCAAGTTGATCATGGTTTTAAGGTAAAAGGTTTCACATGTTGGTTTTCTTATTTTATATATTTATTTATTATGTGTAAAAAGTAAAAATTGATTAACTAAATAATATCATATTTAATTGTATGTTAGGTACATAATTTTTTCTATAGTTTTTTTATTTGAAAAATATAACATAAGTATTTTTATGTTTTATATTTGGATGGTGATGAAACACGGTGCAGAAAAAAGAAAAAAAGATCGAACATTCTCGTTTTGTTTGGACCGCTCCATTTCGACCTGAGTTTTTAATTTCTTTAAATATAAAGGTGGTCCTCCTTACTTGAATATTAATAACTTAATTATTAGAAACCAAAATATTTTTATCGTAAGTAGCAGTAAAATAACATATGTTAATTTTATTATCTTATTTTAACTTTATATGATAATTTTTTTTTGTTTTTTTCATTATTGTTATATATATTATTGTATTTATCATCGCTACTATTTAAGACGTCCGTTTCTTTTAAAGTTTGTATATTCAAAAAAAATTAGATAAAAGGTGGCACAATTTATAATATCGTAATTGCTAATTTGTATATTGGATGTGTATTATGAAAAATATATATAGGTTTGTTTATGGAATGATAATGTTACATGATATAAAAGTATATCTTTCATATAAAATTAAACAATTAAACGTTGATCAATATTGATATTCTGTCGGTCATTGTTTCGTTAATATTTTTTTAAAGATAAATTTTTATAAAGAAAAAATAAGAATCCAAAAGAAGACATTGAAGGACATATGTGAAAAACTAGAAAACATTGACATATGAGGAGATCGAAACAAAAGAGAACTAGGAATGGTTTTGTTAACCTATTAATTTTTTTAGTATAATAGAATGTATTTTATATTCAAAACAATATTGATTAGTTCTTGAAATTAAAGAAATTTATTTTCAAAATCATAAGATACAATGTGTCATTTTTTTCATTCGGTATATTCAATCATACAAACCAAGAAAACGTCCAATAAAAGAGATATTTCAATATGAACTATTTGAAGTGATTGATTGAACACTCGATTGAAATTTATTATGTTCAATTGTTCATCATTCTGATGAGTATGTTACCGAAAGTGTTTTATCTGATGAGGGCCATCATTATCATCAGAAAGAGTAACGTCGAAGTTTCTTAATCTATTTGTCATGTTTGCAATATAGATATATGGTTATCAAATATCCATGACTACCTCATATTTTATTTTTTCTTTATAATAATAATAATCTAAAATTTAGAAGTAATTAACAAATTTAATCACACAATCAACCACTACTTAACTAAGATAAAACTTTAAACCAAGTACATGCATGTCGATAAAAGAATTGAGCTTTATTTATTTTATTTATTTTCTCTATATATTGATATTTAATTATGTGTCTTTACCACATAGGCACATACACACCATATTCCTTTTTGTGGCAACCATTCATTTATTTGGGTATTAATAATCATATATAACCACCAATTATTTGTTATATTCTCTCCTTCATACTCTCATACTCTTTTGAAACCTAAAAGAATATTGAAATGGGTTTCCATAGTTTTGCCAACACTCAACTTGTACTAGAACTAGGCCTCAACTCATCTTCTAATATTCCCCAAAACCCTTCCAAGTTATCGAGCCCGACCTCCGATCATCATCATCATCGTCACCCATCTCTAACCTTGGCGCTTTCCGGAGATTCATCATCTTTCTCGAATGCAAGTGTGAAGAGGGAGAGAGAAATTGCAAGCGAAGAATCCGAAAGGGTAAACACTACTAGTGATGATCAAGAAGACGAAGATGGTAGCGTTAATGGTAGAAAGAAACTCAGGTTAACAAAAGCTCAATCTGGATTACTTGAGGAAGCCTTCAAACTTCATACCACTTTGAATCCTGTAATTACCATACTAAATATTTTAGTTATCTTTTAATTAATTAGAAACAAATTTATTTTTTTAATTTCCATCTAATATGTTATTTGTTTTGGGTTTTTTCTTTCTACAAAAATATTTATATTTTATATTGTTGTTGATTATTAATTAGCAGAAACAAAAGCAAGAGCTAGCAAGGGACCTAAAACTAAGGCCTAGACAAGTTGAAGTTTGGTTCCAAAACAGGAGAGCCAGGTATTAATTTTTCTAAATTGTTTTCCATGTATTTTTGAAAGAAGACAATATAATATAAATACATATATTTATATGTTAACTGATAAATTAAAGAGTTTTCTATCCATACCCCTTTAAGGGTATGGATAGCTGCATGTGAAAGAAGAGAATCAGAGATGGTAGAACGGGGTATAAATAGTAACACCCTTAATTAATTTGGTTTCTTGTGTTTTGATTATAATTAAAGAACAAAGCTGAAACAAACGGAGGTGGATTGCGAGTACTTGAAGAAATGTTGTGAGACGTTAAAGGACGAGAACAGAAGACTCCGGCGAGAAGTTGAAGAACTGAAAGCATCAAAAACCGTTTACATGCCGATGCCAGCGGCCACCCTCACCGTGTGTCCGTCGTGTGAACATGTAAATCCCAAAACCCCTTTTACCATCCCTCCTAAACCAAACTTTTTCAATAATCCTCAGCTTGTTAATTATTAATTATATATATATATATATATATATATTGCTTTAAATTCTTAATCTTAAATCACCCATGCACAGCCCCCTACCCTTTTTTAGAGTTAAGGGCTTAGTTAGTTTATTTTGCAGGTTATGGATTATTAGTATATTTTTTTAAGACTTTAATTTTGCACTTGTATGCTTCCTTGTAAATATACCTGCTTTGTTGTACAACAACGAAATGTCACATAAATATATATATATTTATGTATGTTTTGTTTAATTTATTTATTCGGGTTTGAACAAATGTTTGCCGACATCTCGTATCTTTAATTTATAATAGATTATATATTGTCGAATTAATAGAAATGGGACCTTGCTATTACTATATCAAAGGAAAGCAACTTCAAAGACTACATATATAGACATCTCTCATAATTGTTTTTGACCAAAAAAGATATGGGCTTAATACATATATTCGTTGTATATATAAAGTTTGTATTAAAAAAAATTAATCCGCAAAAAAAAAAAATTCTGAGTCAAAGAAATAAAATAAAGAAACAAAGCAAAACAGATTAATTCGAATTCATCATCATCTATCTAAAAATGTTTGTCACGAGAGTTATCCGGCATCCACAAGTTAATTAAGGCTTAGGGGTTGTTTGGCGGTTGCTGAATGGTTTGGTGTTGGATGATTAAGTGGTCAGAATGATTAAGAGGCTATTATGATATGGTGCAAAATGAAACATGGTGGTTTGGTAATTCGAATTCAAAGGATTTTGGAACCATTAAAAGGCAGTTCATTTTTTTGCCAAACAAAAGTCATCTCTTAACGATTCAGATACTGTCTCTTAATAAAACGGTTAATAAGTAAACAAAAACCACCTAAATTATCTCCAATGCCATGTTCTCTTATATGTAGTTTTTATAAAAAGTTATTTAGATTTTCTTTTACCTTTTAATGTAATACTAGATAGTTTTTAGTACATAATTAAATTTCAATTATTTAATATTAATGACATATTAATAAGTAATAGCAGAAAATATATATCTTCTTTATTATTGTATATAATAAATATTTTACGTCATAATTAAGTCATTCACTCTATAACGGCATACATGACTTTATTGTGACTTTTAATGTGTTTGCGACTTGAATTTATCCCGTCATATATCATCCTCATACCATTTGAAACCATAATTTTACTCCAATTTTGTTTTTCTAATTACATTTTCAAATGAATATTAACCAATAACGTATTAATATGTATATTTGTTTTCTAAGAATCATATTAAATAAAAATATTATATTTGTTCAATTTTAATTAATCAAATTACTTAATATGAATGTAATTAATAAAAAAACTAAGATGATTGATATGTATTGATTGTTTCCACGTCCATTGTTTTCCATCATGTTAATCACTTAAATGTATTAATTTAATAAGATACTATATAATATAGTTAGAAAAACGTAAGATGTAATCAATAATATTTTGATTTAGAGAAGGTAGGTTTATTAGAGGTGAAAACATGCAATTTGGTCAATATAAGGGACAAGGGAACCTAGACCCACGTGAAAAGGTGAGGAGGTGTGAAATTAAGGATAACGACAACTCTACAACAAGTTATTTGATTAGATCGTTTTCAACTGTTTTACAGAATGAAAATTCAAAATGCTTTTAACAATAATTTACGTCGCTTCTAACAGTTTTTTTTAAATTATATTATAAATTACAAGAAAATTTCATTTTTTTAGCTAATGTTAAATGACGACTTAATTGATACTACTAAGCCATTTTTTGTATGATTGGGCAAAATAGCCGGTTTCAATTCTTTATCTCCTACTTTCCATTTTCTAAAGGCCCACCATAGTTCCTGCGGGCTTGCCTATGGGCTTGTGGGTTTCCATTACGCCCCCAACGGGCTTCCATTCAGATTTTCAGAGACGGGCTTGGAAGCCCAACCCTACCCACGCTGTCTCTCTCTAACTCATTTTTTTATCGAATTTTATATGTGTGTGTGTGGGGGGGGGGGTATTCGGGCTTGCGGGTAGTGGTACTCTTATTTCAGACTTGGTGAGGGCTTGTAGATAAAACTAATATTCAACCGATGTAGTAGCTCGGGCTTTTATGGTCTTGTGGGTTGCCCCAGGCTTCTGGAAAAGTTATCGAAGAAAAAATGACCAAAATCTCTAGAGATGTTAAAACATTTTTAATATTTCTTGAAAATGAAGAATGAAACTCTAAATCTCTAAAAGAAAAAATACATTTAATTTTAACATATTTTTTGTTTTAAAAATTACAACATAAAATAAGTGTGAAAAATAAAGAGTTTGAGTAAAAGAAATGACACAATAGTTGGAATGGTTCAAACCTCTTGTCCTACTTTTGTGATCCATCTCAAGAGGCCATAAAACAACTACAATGCTTAATGGACAAACATATGCTGATAAAATGCATGACACCTCATATTTTTACATTATTTTTCTTCAAACATCTTTTACGAGTAAAAAGCAAGAAAATCGAGAAAACCGAGGAAGCGAAATAATGATAAGTTTTCAGATACCAATAAATAAAAAAATTCATTTCTCTCTTTCTTCCGCTTTGAGAACACAATATTAATGACGTTAACGGTTAGCACAATCATAAAAACTACATTTTTCAATAAACAAGTTTAGGAACGACAATTTCAATTTATTATAATTATTAATTTAAAAAGTCACAAAATTTTGTAAACAAAAAAACTAATAATATGGAAAATAAGTTTTTCAATATTTGACATCCATTAAATGTTGGATTTTGTCACCAATCCAATTTGAATGACATTGACAATGAATCTGATATGATCCAATGGATGATTTGATCGTGTGTGTGACAACTGTCAGTTTTTGACTTTCAGGTTAGCTACTCGTTTAATCCACTCAGTAGCATTTCCGTAGGTTAAAAACTAGTTATTTAAGTTTCTAAATGAAACTAGGTTAGTTTGCGTGAAAAATTTAGGCTAAAACCTAAAAGTCCCGAAAATTGCCCGAAAAGCCCGTACCGGTCCGAAATCGTCCGAAAATCCTATAATGCCAAATTAAAGTTAAATTTTAGAAAAATTAAGTTATTTTATTTAAAAATAAGTAAATTAACTTGAATGATCCAAAAATTTCTCTCGAAAAATCGGTTCCTACCGAAAACGCGCTAAAAACCGACACTGCGTGAAATCGAGCTGTTTAATTTAAACCTTTTTAAACATTTAATTAAAAAAAAAATAAGAAGAAAATGGGGATAGGCCAAGTTGGCCGGCCACCCCCCCTATTCCCTCTCCTTTTCTTTTTTTTTTCTTAAACAACACACCATCATCATCACTTCACTCCATTTTTCAAAAACTCTCTCTCTCTAACCTTTTCTCTCTCTAAAATTCTCTCTTTTTCTCTCTAAATTCCAGCCATAATATCATCAAAAATCTGGAAATTTGAAGATTTAAAAACATGATTTAAAGTGTTCTTGGTGTTGTTCAAAGGTAAGATGCAATGTATAGTAGTTTAGCTTCGATTTTAAACCCATTTGGGTACTTTTCTTCATCTTTTTATGGGGTTTTAATCCTCTTTGTTGGATGAACATCATCCTTGATGTTTGAGGAAGAGATTTAGCCATGAAAATGTGTTAAAACGTTTGAATGTGGCAAAAATCTATGATTTCTCCATAAAAACACAAGGATGATGAGTGAAATCACTAGTTTATGGTGTTTTGACACTTGTTTTGGATGGAAAACGATTTTGAAGATGCATGCATACATTTGTTTGATATTTAAAAGTTATTTCATCTATTTTTACAATATTTGGTTGGGGGATTGAAGTTCGTAATCATCTAACCCCAAAAACCTCAAAGATCATTAGTGTTTTGATGGAAAAGTGTTGGTTTGGTCTTGAAAGGTTGCTGTCCGATTTTTGTAGGGTGTTTAGACGACTCAAAAGTATAGTAAATGATCTTATTTTGCTACAAAAATTTGATAGATGAAAGTTTTAATAGTTAGGAAGAAAACCCATTTTGAATCACTCAAAAATTCGGAGTAAAACCCCTTCAACTAACTAAAAACTTTTTGATGTTCATCAGCTTCTGTCAGAAATCTTCTATCATCTTCATGCATGCATATCTCATAGGTAACTTGTTCAAAATGCTTGATTTTTAATTCTAAACTCAAGTTTACTGAGTTAGCTTTCCAAAGAGTCCAAAACCATGTGATTTAGTGGATTTTAAAGGGATGAACCAATGAAAACAAGTTGATGGTGCAAGCTGTCCCAAGATGGCAGATCCACATGCACAACTTTAAAGAGGCATATCTCTCTCAAAAATCACCTAAATGATGTGAATCTTGTCTCATTAGCTTGGTATATGTTTTATTTAGAAAACCCCTTTGGAAATTCGTGATTTGGTGGGATAATGAACTCTCTATGAACAAAAATTTACTGACATGTATCTTTGAAAAATAAAAGTGTGCACTGATTTTGCAAAAATGTTTAAAAATAGTAAAACACCTCTAAAAATTGTGAAATTTGGTAGAGATGATCTTAACATCCCCAAAATCAGAGGGTAAAAATTTGAGGATTTATCATTTGGTGGACCTAAGCTCAAAAGTGGCATTTTTACAACTTGATATTTTGGACAGATTCTGGAAATTGACAGAAATCCAATTTTATGAACTTTAAGCTTTCCAAAATAATTGGAAGTCTCCAAAATGCACCAAAACAAACTTTTACTATATTGGTTTACATAAACAACGTAACGGCATTATAATGGATATTGGTACGATTTATGACTTAGGAACCGTTGATCTTGGAACTTACGTTAAGAATTACGTATTTGTTAGGGCAATTCTAGATTCGGGGCCGAGACACGAAAACGCACTAACGTTTGTTTGAACGCTAATCACTCGAGGTGAGTATTCACAGCCCCCGTTTTTACCGTTTTTACGAGTTTTGGGGTGAAAAGCATGTTTATAAATGAATGTGAAAAATTGTGAAATTATTGCGAAATGAAATGAAATGAAATGAAATGTATTGTGAGCTAAATTTGAAATGTTATGCGGCATGATATATTGAGTAAAAGTCCCATGTTGAATACACTACTATTAACTCGTTTCGAGCCAATGGTTATTGTGGATAGCGCTATTTGGTAGAGTGGACCCACCCTTGTTTACTGACGAGTATAGGGTGCACGTAATCATATGTGGTACTACACATGTGGGGTTTAGTCCCACCGCTGAGGTAGTGCAGCGTCTACACATGTGGGGTTTTAGTCCCACCGTTGAGGTAGTTCGCGAGAACGCTCTACCCATGTGGTTCGCAACCACCTCTGAGGTAGATCGTTGGGGCAAAGGTTTAGGTTTAGTAGTGGCTCGAGAATATATCTTGCATAAATGTTATGTTTAACAGTTGAGGTTGAACATTGGTTTTTACGATAAAGATTTTCTGCATTGAAAATGTTTTGTGCATATAAAACCTGTGAACTCACCAACTCTCGTAGTTGACGCTTGTTTTAACATGCTTTTCAGGAAATCAGAGGGTGAATGAAAAAGCTTAATTTGAGCATTGTAGACATCAATCAAGACTTCGTTTATTTTGTTATGTTTGTAAATTCCAAACTCTGGTTGGTTGTAATACGTTTTGTAAACTTTAAATATTTTTGAAATGAATGGTTGGTGTTGATTATCTCCTATCGCAATGAAATCTAGACTGTTACACCCTGCGGTTCCGCTTTAGCGGGGTGTTACAGATTTGGTATCAGAGCCATAGGTTATAGAGAACATCGGTTTTTCATAAAAACCAAGTACTATAACCAACCTTTTTCGAAAAGAAGTTAAAACTTTTAATTAAAAGATTTCGAGGTATAGGAGAGTTTAAATGCTCGTGTGATTAGAATAGGTGCTATCCTGGTATATCATAGAAATGCGGAGCCTGATCACCTACGCATAGCCATGATATAAGTAGGATAAGACTTATGAACTAGTCATACTGTTAGAATTTAAAAGCTGGAACCTTCGAAAAATATCCTGAAAAACATAAACCGTGTGAGTTCACATAAGCATATTATGATGCTGATATTTACTATAGCACTTACGCGTTTAAGTAAAGTAACGCCACTGTTGAACACTCCTGCGTTAGCACTTAGGATGTCACTATTATTTGAATGCGCGTTAGTTAGTTATGCGAACACTGCAATCACTATGCCGAACACTATTACTTAGACTTCGGAGAAAGACCCGTCTAGGCATTACGATTCCGGCATTGGAGTAACAAGCAAAGACGTTTCAATCGATCCACCTCCGAACCTCACAACACCTCATATGAGACAACTCAGAAGAGAGCTGCGGCAACCATTCGGAGTGGACTGGCGATAACACATCTAGTTAATGTAAGGTCATTTCATATCCTTTCGGGGATACTGATTGGTTGTACTACCAGTATGACACTAGGAGAGGCTTGAACAATCCGAGCACACTCGACAGACTGCAAAATAGTCGAAGCAGAGTATCAAGTTAGAACCGGGATATAATTAAGTTGACGAAATTGGTGCATCTCTTGGAGGAAGGTACCACCAACGCTATAGAGAAGGTTATGACGGCAAGAAGGACGACTAGGAGAGTTGACTTGAGCTAGCAAGTTGTGGCGATACTGTTGGCAAAGTTGATCCTATCGATTGTAACTCTAGTGATTTTGAAAGAATTCCAAAAATGCACTTTTGGGTTGTTCCATTTAAAACCCCAGTATGAGCAAGAGAAATATTTTAAGGATGCATTAGCATCAAACTTTGAACTCTTCAGATATGTATTAAGCTTTTACGAAATTAATTTTTATTAAATCACCAAGGCGTTCTTACCGATTTTATTTTAAAGAAATTGTCATAAATAAAAACACAAATATTTTCGAACATTTATTAGAGACAACTTTTAATTAAATATACATTTTACAAATGAATTAGAATTGTATCTTCCAGAAGAAACACACGTAGCTAGAAAGTGAATCGTGAGAATTAATCGATCAACATTGCTCAACTGATAGCCCAACAAGTCCAGGAAGTCGTACCTACCATAGTCACTCAAGATTACTACCGACCTTGTTGCAAATAAAAGAAATAAGGGGGTCGTAGCGTCCATCGAATGGAAAGATGGTAATAAAAGAAAGTAGAGCACCAGCCAGAAGAGACAACTCAAGATCATTCAGATAAAAGTCGAAAAGTAGTCAAGAAATGCACACTGAGGTTAGCAAGAAAGGACTTTAGTATAGATTTAATCCCGATCAAGATAGGGAGTTTGATATAATCATTGGTATGGATTGGATGTCCAACCATAGGGCAACAATATGCTGTGCTGAGAAGATAGTTAGGCTAGCATTACCCGATGGAGGTGTGCTTGAAGTACACGGAGAAAAGCCAAGGAGAGACATTAAGATAGTGTCATACATGAAAATGCGTAGCCATCCACGAAAGGAATGTGTAGCATTCATGGCGCACGTGGTGGATAAGAAAGCAGAGGAGAAACAAATCCAGGATATCCCAGTTGTGCGGGAATTTCCTGAGGTTTTCCCGGAAGAGCTACCTGGATTGCCCCCGCAACGACAAGTAGAATTCCACATCGACTTAGTTCCAGGAGCAGGCCCTATAGCAAAGTCACCATATCGTCTAGCACCATCTGAGATGCAGGAGCTTTCAAACCAACTTCAAGAGCTGCTAGACAAAGGATTCATTCGACCCAGCTCTTCGCCCTGGGGAGCCCCTGTGTTGTTCGTCAAAAAGAAAGATGGATCTTTTCGCATGTGCATCGATTACAGAGAGCTGAACAAGATCACTATCAAGAACCGATACCCTCTTCCGCGCATCGACGATCTATTCGACCAATTGCAAGGAGCCACGTACTTCTCCAAGATCGACCTTTGATCCGGATACCATCAAATGCGAGTTCGTGAGGAAGACATTGCAAAGACGGCGTTCAGAACTCGTTATGGTCATTATGAGTTCTTGGTCATGCCTTTTGGTTTGACGAACGCTCCAGCAGTGTTCATGGACCTGATGAACCGAGTATGTCGACCGTACTTGGACAAGTTCGTGATTGTCTTCATAGACGACATCCTGATATACTCGCAAAGCAAGGAGGACCACGCGCATCATTTGAGGCTGATACTAGAATTACTTAAGGCTGAAAAGCTTTATGCCAAATTCTCAAAGTGCGAATTTTGGATCCGAGAAATTCACTTTTTAGGCCATGTGGTGAACAAAGAAGGAATACACGTCGATCCAGCCAAGGTTGAGGCCGTAAAGAAGTGGGAAGCCCCGAAGACGCCGACAGAAATTCGACAATTTCTCGGTTTGGCAGGCTTCTACCGACGATTCATTGCAAATTTCTCCAAGATTGCACAGCCGCTGACAACCTTAACGCAAAAAGACAAGAAGTTTATTTGGGGAGAGAAACAGGAAGAAGCATTCCAATTGCTCAAGCATAAGTTGTGCAATGCACCTATTCTGGCGTTACCCGAAGGAACGAATAACTTTGTGGTGTATTGCGATGCGTCGCATCAAGGCTTGGGATGTGTTCTGATGCAGAACGAGAAGGTCATTGCCTATGCATCCAGACAACTGAAGGTTCACGAGAAGAACTACACCACTCGCGACTTGGAGCTCGGAGCAGTGGTATTTGCCCTTTGGAGACATTATCTCTACGGCACCAAATGCACCATCTATACGGACCATAAGAGTCTCCAGCACATTCTCGATCAGAAAATGCTGAATATGAGACAGAGAAGATGGGTTGAGTTGCTCAGCGATTACGACTGCGAGATTAAGTATCGTCCAAGGAAAGCAAACGTCGTAGCTGATGCGCTAAGCAGGAAGGAGCGAGTGAAGCCTATCAGGACGCGAGCAATGGGAATGATAGTGCAGACCAGTCTGAAAAGTCAGATATTGAAAGCTCAGAGAGAAGCTCTGAAGGCTGACAATTTAAAGAAGGAAACTCTTCATAAGTTGGAAAAAGAGTTTGAGGAGAAATCGGATGGGGTGCGTTATTTCAAAAATAGGATTTGGGTTCCGAAAGTCGATCAGTTAAGGAAAATGATCATGGACGAAGCTCATCAGTCAAAGTATTCGATACACCCAGGTGCTGATAAGATGTACAAGGGATTGAAGGAACACTACTGGTGGCCTGGTATGAAAGGGGATATCGCCACTTACGTGAGTAAGTGCTTGACTTGTGCAAGAGTTAAGGCAGAGCACCAGAAACCATCCGGACTCTTACAGCAACCAATAATCCCAGAATGGAAATGGGAGCAGATATCAATGGATTTCGTGACCAAGTTACCCAAGACTAAAAAGGGCCATGATTCGATTTGGGTAATCGTTGACCAACTCACGAAATCTGCGCACTTCTTGCCAATAAAAGAAAGCTTTAGTATTGATAGACTAGCGCAATTGTATGTCGATGAGATAGTCATGCGTCATGGAGTGCCGATCTCGATCATCTCCGATAGAGACAGCAGATTCACCTCACGATTCTGGCAGTCACTACAGGCAACATTAGGTACCAGTGTGGATTTGAGCACCGCCTATCATCCACAAAATGACGGTCAGACAGAAAGGACTATACAGACACTGGAGGATATGCTACGTGCATGTGTGTTATAATTCGGAGGTAGCTGGGATGATCACCTACCTTTGGTTGAATTCTCCTACAACAACAGTTACCATACAAGTATTCAGTGTGCCCCGTACGAAGCTCTGTATGGACGCAAGTGCAGATCCCCACTCAATTGGTTGGAAGTGGGAGAGAGTCGACTGCTTAGACCTGACATCGTACAGGAGACCACTGATAAGATTAAGCTAGTGCAGGAAAAGCTTAAAGCAGCCAGGGATCGCCAGAAAAGCTACGCTGATAATCGGCGAAAGCCGTTAGAATTCCAAGTTTGCGATAAAGTGTTACTAAAGGTATCACCCTGGAAAGGACTGATAAGATTTGGAAAGAGAGGGAAATTGAGCCCTCGTTTTGTTGGACCATTTAAGATCATGGAAAGAATCGGACCCGTCGCATACAGATTGCACTTACCAATAGAGCTCAGCTCTATTCATGACACGTTCCACGTGTCCAATCGAAAGAAATGTCTGTCGGAAGAGACAGTAGTCTTGCCTTTGGAAGAGATAGAAATTGATGAACAACTGCGTGCCGCGGAGGAGCCTATTGAGATTCTTGATCGAGAAATCAAGCAACTCCGGCGCAGTAGTATACCGATTGTCAAAGTGCGATGGAACTCTAGGCACGGACCAGAGTTTACTTGGGAGCGGGAGGCTTTCATGAAAGACAAGTACCGGCATCTCTTCACAAAAGACCCCTGCGTTACTAGCAAGAATTAAATTTCGGGACGAAATTTCTTTCAACCGGGGTAAATGTGACAACTGTCAGTTTTTGACTTTCAGGTTAGCTACTCGTTTAATCCACTCAGTAGCATTTCCGTAGGTTAAAAACTAGTTATTTAAGTTTCTAAATGAAACTAGGTTAGTTTGCGTGAAAAATTTAGGCTAAAACCTAAAAGTCCCGAAAATTGCCCGAAAAGCCCGTACCGGTCCGAAATCGTCCGAAAATCCTATAATGCCAAATTAAAGTTAAATTTTAGAAAAATTAAGTTATTTTATTTAAAAATAAGTAAATTAACTTGAATGATCCAAAAATTTCTCTCGAAAAATCGGTTCCTACCGAAAACGCGCTAAAAACCGACACTGCGTGAAATCGAGCTGTTTAATTTAAACCTTTTTAAACATTTAATTAAAAAAAAAATAAGAAGAAAATGGGGATAGGCCAAGTTGGCCGGCCACCCCCCCTATTCCCTCTCCTTTTCTTTTTTTTTTCTTAAACAACACACCATCATCATCACTTCACTCCATTTTTCAAAAACTCTCTCTCTCTAACCTTTTCTCTCTCTAAAATTCTCTCTTTTTCTCTCTAAATTCCAGCCATAATATCATCAAAAATCTGGAAATTTGAAGATTTAAAAACATGATTTAAAGTGTTCTTGGTGTTGTTCAAAGGTAAGATGCAATGTATAGTAGTTTAGCTTCGATTTTAAACCCATTTGGGTACTTTTCTTCATCTTTTTATGGGGTTTTAATCCTCTTTGTTGGATGAACATCATCCTTGATGTTTGAGGAAGAGATTTAGCCATGAAAATGTGTTAAAACGTTTGAATGTGGCAAAAATCTATGATTTCTCCATAAAAACACAAGGATGATGAGTGAAATCACTAGTTTATGGTGTTTTGACACTTGTTTTGGATGGAAAACGATTTTGAAGATGCATGCATACATTTGTTTGATATTTAAAAGTTATTTCATCTATTTTTACAATATTTGGTTGGGGGATTGAAGTTCGTAATCATCTAACCCCAAAAACCTCAAAGATCATTAGTGTTTTGATGGAAAAGTGTTGGTTTGGTCTTGAAAGGTTGCTGTCCGATTTTTGTAGGGTGTTTAGACGACTCAAAAGTATAGTAAATGATCTTATTTTGCTACAAAAATTTGATAGATGAAAGTTTTAATAGTTAGGAAGAAAACCCATTTTGAATCACTCAAAAATTCGGAGTAAAACCCCTTCAACTAACTAAAAACTTTTTGATGTTCATCAGCTTCTGTCAGAAATCTTCTATCATCTTCATGCATGCATATCTCATAGGTAACTTGTTCAAAATGCTTGATTTTTAATTCTAAACTCAAGTTTACTGAGTTAGCTTTCCAAAGAGTCCAAAACCATGTGATTTAGTGGATTTTAAAGGGATGAACCAATGAAAACAAGTTGATGGTGCAAGCTGTCCCAAGATGGCAGATCCACATGCACAACTTTAAAGAGGCATATCTCTCTCAAAAATCACCTAAATGATGTGAATCTTGTCTCATTAGCTTGGTATATGTTTTATTTAGAAAACCCCTTTGGAAATTCGTGATTTGGTGGGATAATGAACTCTCTATGAACAAAAATTTACTGACATGTATCTTTGAAAAATAAAAGTGTGCACTGATTTTGCAAAAATGTTTAAAAATAGTAAAACACCTCTAAAAATTGTGAAATTTGGTAGAGATGATCTTAACATCCCCAAAATCAGAGGGTAAAAATTTGAGGATTTATCATTTGGTGGACCTAAGCTCAAAAGTGGCATTTTTACAACTTGATATTTTGGACAGATTCTGGAAATTGACAGAAATCCAATTTTATGAACTTTAAGCTTTCCAAAATAATTGGAAGTCTCCAAAATGCACCAAAACAAACTTTTACTATATTGGTTTACATAAACAACGTAACGGCATTATAATGGATATTGGTACGATTTATGACTTAGGAACCGTTGATCTTGGAACTTACGTTAAGAATTACGTATTTGTTAGGGCAATTCTAGATTCGGGGCCGAGACACGAAAACGCACTAACGTTTGTTTGAACGCTAATCACTCGAGGTGAGTATTCACAGCCCCCGTTTTTACCGTTTTTACGAGTTTTGGGGTGAAAAGCATGTTTATAAATGAATGTGAAAAATTGTGAAATTATTGCGAAATGAAATGAAATGAAATGAAATGTATTGTGAGCTAAATTTGAAATGTTATGCGGCATGATATATTGAGTAAAAGTCCCATGTTGAATACACTACTATTAACTCGTTTCGAGCCAATGGTTATTGTGGATAGCGCTATTTGGTAGAGTGGACCCACCCTTGTTTACTGACGAGTATAGGGTGCACGTAATCATATGTGGTACTACACATGTGGGGTTTAGTCCCACCGCTGAGGTAGTGCAGCGTCTACACATGTGGGGTTTTAGTCCCACCGTTGAGGTAGTTCGCGAGAACGCTCTACCCATGTGGTTCGCAACCACCTCTGAGGTAGATCGTTGGGGCAAAGGTTTAGGTTTAGTAGTGGCTCGAGAATATATCTTGCATAAATGTTATGTTTAACAGTTGAGGTTGAACATTGGTTTTTACGATAAAGATTTTCTGCATTGAAAATGTTTTGTGCATATAAAACCTGTGAACTCACCAACTCTCGTAGTTGACGCTTGTTTTAACATGCTTTTCAGGAAATCAGAGGGTGAATGAAAAAGCTTAATTTGAGCATTGTAGACATCAATCAAGACTTCGTTTATTTTGTTATGTTTGTAAATTCCAAACTCTGGTTGGTTGTAATACGTTTTGTAAACTTTAAATATTTTTGAAATGAATGGTTGGTGTTGATTATCTCCTATCGCAATGAAATCTAGACTGTTACACCCTGCGGTTCCGCTTTAGCGGGGTGTTACAGTGTGGTTTGATCCGTTCTTATAGACATTTGCTAGATTTAATCCAACAAATATTAATTATATTAGATGGGGTCCGATCCTACATCCAATGAATAATGAGATCAAATTGAATCCATGCATTGAATGTGTTGATGCAATCTAATTTTCCAAGAAAGAAACAAATAAGTCATTCACTTTTTAACATAAGTGATGCAAAAAAAATAAAAAAACAACACAAAACTAATTTAGATTTGAGCAAATTGAAAATTTTTTTTGGATGATAGTTGTTGAATGAATAACTAAATGGTAATTGAATGATCAATTGGATGTTTGCGGGTTCGGTTCGGTCCGTTTTGGACTACCATCTAAAAACTGACCAATCCAATCTAAATTAGATGTAGAAATTCTCAATTCTAATTGGATCAATGTACAACCCTAAGGCCCTGTGTAGCGCTCCTTGGGCTCGGCGGTTTGGCTTCGCGGGCTGGGGTGAGCTGCCGTGGGCTACGGTACGACTGCAACGGGTTGGGGGCAGGCTGCAGCTATTGGCTTCCACAAACCAAGCGAACCGTAGCTCATGCTCTCTCTCTTACTCCTTTCTCTCTCTACACTCTTCTCTCTCTTTTTTTATTTATTTAAAATATGTATGTATTAGGTATTTGGTTTGGTGGGTTGTGGTACTTGAGAGAGTGGACTTGTAAGGGTTTACAGTGGGTTTAGGATAAAGCTGATGTGGTAGAGTAGGCTTGTGGTAGAGTAGGCTTGGGGAATAGATGAGTTGCGCTACCGATAACCTGAAAGTATGTAATTTATACCCCCAACTTGGGTGGAATTGACTTGAGAGCATCCAAAAAAAAGTGGTAGTTGTTGGGGTAGAAGTAGAACGTTAAATAGACGAACCCTTCCAACTCCCGCCGGTAGACGACGTCATCCAACAACCCCTTCCAAACGAAATCCAGGTTAGAATGCACTGCACACCACCTGTTTGATATAAAGTTCGCCTTCTTCATTGGATTTCAAATCAATCATCATCTGCTGATTGCTTGCTTACCTTCTAGTTTCACTATTTCAATGCACTTGTGAGAATATCAGTTTTGCAGAATCTGTTCAATTTCGATCTCATTGTTTATGCCCTTTCCGTATGAATATCATCAGCTCGGTAAGAATAATTTTAATCACCACATTATAGATGTCAGTTATCTCCACTGTTTCACTTCCATTGTTTTCTCTACCAGAAAACCACTGAATTGGCCCTCTCATCATCTTTCTCCCGTGCGGTTTACTCTCAGGTCAGTTGGTATTGCCTTTTCTTCTTACTCATTCTACTGAATTAGCGGTCTTTTACTAAGGGCTTTACCCGGTAAGCGTTTGCTAGGTCATTTACCTTACTAGATGAACATGGCAAGGGCAGGCAATCTTACCTGGTAAGAGTGATGATAGGGAAAAAGAGTCTTACCTAGTCAATGAGGGTAATTGACTCTTACCCTGTAAGCGCATGCCGGGTAAATTATTGCATACGGTATTGTTTTAATTGATAACAATCTTACCTGGTAAACTAAGTTAGAGTGTTGTGACTATTACCCGTAAATGAACCCTTTGTGTTTTTTGAGACTAAGGGGTCGTTTAGCAAATGCTTACCGGCTAAGCGTTAACATATATCATTTACCTTATTGATTGAGCATGGCAAACACCAAGAAACTTACCTGGTAAAGAGGACAAGTGACAAAGAGTCTTACCTGATAAGTTTGGAAAGCGACTCTTACTTGGTAAGTGTTTAACGAGTTTAAGATGCTTGCCAACAATCCATTTTCATGGCCAAGGATGTTATTTGATAAGGTAAATGAGGGTGAATCTCTTGTCGGTAAGTGTTTACCCAGTAAGATTTTGGTAAATGACCCTTTTGTATTGAATCAAAGGCTTCTAATTTTGAAGGGTTCCGACTAGGAGCTTCGGAGTTCCTTCTGACTCAGAGCCTCTGATCCTTCTCGACAACTGTTGTGCAGTTATGTGATAGTTGCCGAACTACCCCTTAACAGTACATTTCCCATACAAATATTTAAAACGCTTAATCTAGGGTGATATACTCGAGCTTTTTTACCTTAAATACAAGAGTGATTCTTGGATTATCCAAACACTGATTTTCTGAAACCTAAGGCTGTAAATGGTCGAAAGATAGTATTTGGAAAATGCAATTGATACACGATCCAAGAATCCAAGTGACTGTAACCAAGATACCCAAATTCTCAACATTTAATTCCTTTTTGTTGTGTAAGACCAAGTTTTTTTTTCGTCAAGAGGGTTTATTACAATTAAATTATAATATCTTTTACCATCATGTAGAAGAGAATTAACTGAATTTTTATCCATTTACACATTTCTAACATTTACCAAGAAGCAATTCTCTTTATTGGATTCCATGCATTCTTATCCTAGATTGAAGAAATTGGATGGGAACATTTGGTGAAGGTGGCTGAAGATCTGTCATTTGTTACCTTTCGTGTTATGTAAGATTCTTTAGCCTTCATACAGACAGCATGAAGTTTAGCCAAATGATTCAATCATCCACTACTGTTTAGCTTCTCCATTTTTTGATATTTCCTTGCATTACAATGAAGGTCTGTCTTGGCATATCTTTCTACCCTTAATTATAGTTTTACTCTAAAGGTGTTATTTTTTTTTCTGATTGCCAGTGACAAGAAGGAAAGAGTCCATGAGTTAGAGATTTTGTTGGATAAATCTTATCCAAACTGCCCACCATCAGTTTCAGCTGTTAGTTATCTATAGCCCCTTTTGTCTTCCAAACAATCCCTGTTCCAGGATTAATAATTTAACCACTTCATCAGGATGTACCTTACATATTCGATTTAGAATGGTCAACGAATTCAAGACTTTCGGATGTTGTGAAGCAATTTAGACAGGTACAGAGGACGCACAGTCAGCTATCATGAACTTTTGTATATAGAACCTTTTTTTGGTACAACATGTTATCTTCTGGTTGATGTTCCCAGCATCTGGAGAAGCTTCAACAATTTTGGTCCACATTGGAAGAAATTGACCAATCTCTTTGGATTTCTGATTCAGCACAGTTGCATCGTGCCACGCCATACCGCCATATTAATATAGGTAACTTGTTCCTAATGATATATGTAACGAACTTAAGTTGTTTCTTTCCGTGTCCCTGCCTTACCTTATGTGTCAAACAAGTGATCCGTTGTCAAGCATATTATTCAGTTTGTGTCAACCTTGGGACTGTATTTATAAGAAGGGAAAAGCATGAGCTTTTTCACCTAAGATTGTTTAGAGGAGTATGCAAATCCATCCTTCTATGTCTCATTTAGGCCATTTGAGTCGGGGATATGACAGATAAGCTGCGGTTTTCTCAGCTAACTTGTAATATCTTATAGACTTTTCTGAACTCTATCTGTGTAATTGCTCTCTAAATTTTCCACCCACGTCTTTGTGAAGTAAATTTTCTCTTTGCCTCTTCTTTTCCAGGGAATGATTGCTCTGTCATTTTATTGATACATGCAAGTGATCCAAGATCATTACCAGAGTAGGATTGAATCCTATCGAGCATTCTGCTTGCTATGGTTGCTTCTGGTAACTTTTGTTGACAGTTACATGTTCTATGTTGTGCAAGGTGTCATTTTATGGGTTCGGATGAACAAGTGAACTTGCTTCGTGATAAATGGCGGAGAAATTGCAAGAGATGGTATATGTTCAACACTCTTTTGTGGATACCAAATCACCATTCTACATCTGTATGCATCAAACTTCAAACCCAACATGTGATTGAATTGTCTGAACAAATCCTCTACTTTAGGATGGATCTGTCTTCCAACATTGGCTTCCGTCCACAATAACTTATTCCACTTTAAAGTAAGATGGAAATAGCACATGTTAATCACCTATCTTAACCAACTAACCACTGTTTATATCAAGAATAAACTGTTAACTTAAGTACTTGAACAATTAAGTACTTAAGTACTTGAACATTTACAGCTCAGGAGCTTTGTTTTTGTTCAGCATGATTAACCAAGTGGCTTTTATGTCCATGAGAGCTTGTGTGTTATTATTCTCAATGCTGTAATTTGATGTTACAACCCATATCATTTAGAGATGGACATGCTACTCAACCAACTACAACATGACTTGTATGTATACAAGAAAAGATTATAATAAGAGGATTCATTTAACCATCCAGGTTTAACCTGATTCAACTTAGTACAGATTGTGAAGTATGAGCCATAACTATGTTTAGAGATATAGTTACAAGTCCATGCCTCTCATCACTACTGTTAAACCAATGAAGGGAAGAGAAAGGCATCGTATAATTGACAACATAAAATCAAGGAAGAGTATTTGAGTTAATGAAATGAGCTAATGGAACCTAGGGATCGCTGATGATACAAAGCTACATCCTGTTTGAGGGGAAACATGGATAAATATGTAGCACCATCACCATCTCAGCATCGGATACACACTTTTCAAACTGGATTAAGCAAGTGTGGACACCAAAAGGCTGTAAGGTAATTCTTTGATAGTTCAGTTTGAGTAGCTACAGTTTAGCGTAAAAGGACTGGTTATGTAAATTGTTTTATTTCAGTTAGTTAGTTGGCCAATTGTATTTCCATTCCTTTGTTATGTAGTACGGTTACCACCGTGCCTCCTCTGCTCTGGCTTGTATATAAAGAGGAGGACTGTGTCAAAGCTAACGTGTTGGTTAGGGGACCCCATACGGTGACTTAATTTTTGTCTGGTTGTAGGAGAGGTTCACAATGATCTCTTTGGTGCTAGGAGGGCCTCCAACTTTTGAATGAAGCTGACATGTTGCCCTTCATTGGTTTAACAGATCGTATAGCCTTGATATGTTTTGTACCCCGCCAACTGTTTTCTTTCAATGTCCTTTCGTTGCAACCTTTTTTGATTGGCCGGTGTCACGTTTCACAATGATGTCTTTTTCTTGGCAACGTTGATTAGGCTAATAGAAGTATTCTAGATCTATTTTGAAGACGTTTGAATTTTGATTAATCATATCATGTGATTTTTAAATATTTTATTTTTAATACTCCTTTATCTTTGGAGAACTTCTCAATTGTGATTTTTACATGCTATTTTAGGACGAAAGACAAACTATTTACCGAAAACCTAGCAAATGTGTTGGAGGTTGACCTTCCAGGACCTCCAGGCATTGAGAAAAACGACCAGCAAATTGAATGTGGAATATGTTACTCACAGTTCCTCCCAATAGGTAAATGCAGTGTTCTACAATTCTTAATGCTTGCATAAACTTCTGTCAGCCAACTTGGTGTTGGTAATATAGATGACGAACTTGGAGGTGAAAGCGGAGGCAAAACGGATTATACGTGTGAAAATAGCACCTGTAGCAAGGCTTTTCACAGCGTTTGCCTTAGAGATTGGTTGCGTTCCATCACAACAACAAGACAGTATGTAACCGCTATCCCATTTGCTGCCCCCATTAAGTAACATGAAACGGCTTAATGACTCAGTCTTGTACATGGTTACAATGCAGGTCATTCGACGTTCTCTTTGGGAATTGTCCATATTGCTCGGACCCAGTTGCAGTAAAAATTGGCACAAGAACATAGATCATTTTCCGCTTAAGTTTTCTTATTCACGATCTCGAGGTAAGCAAACTATTGGCTCGATCTAAGTCTTGTTCTGCTTTAAATGTGATCTGCAGTTCTGCACCAGTGTAGGGGCATCATGACTTTTAGAAACAAGATTTTTCATATGACACGTAGGATTCACATTAAATGGGTCTACAGCAACTATTCAGTATTTATTATTGTTGAAATTATATTCACCTTGGGACCTTTTCAAGATTGTTTAGTTCAGAGAGCCAAAGCATGCATAAAGTTAAGAGGAATGGGGGAAAAGTTAAAGCTTTTATTCACATAAAAAGTGGTATACAGTACGCATTTCTTATTTCCTTTCACAAATATGGCCCAGACATGATTTGTGTCCTCCAAAGTGCCGCAATTACTGTCATCACAGTTTCGAAAAGAAGCATGAACAATTCAATTTCTATTCTGAAAATAGGCGTCTAGATTCCGGCCATACATTCTGGTGGAGTAACGGGGTAGCGATGTTTGTCTGTGCAATAATCATAAACCATATGGTTCAAGCGGACCCACCGGTAACGGCGGGCCGCAACAGGGTCCAGGTGCTGATAGGTGGCACCCTCCCACCAATTGGATGGGTTAGAGGTACAAGTAGTGGGACCCGGGACGGTGCAGCCTTCAATGTCAAAGTCCTTGTAGTATGCATAAAAGGGTGCTTTGGTCCAATCTATTTTTTCGAGTCCACCCCTTGTTGCCCAATCGTCTGCCTCCCATAATGTTGAATACACTCCCATTGGCTGCATTTTTGGAAATGGGATACCTTTGGCTTCATTATTCTTGTATACTCTGATAGGCACCTCATCCACATAAAACCTATACAAGAATACATCATTTAGTTATACCGTACAGCTTTATCGAATAATTTGATTACCATGCAACTTACACCACATGTTGATGGTTCCATAGAATGGAGTAAGTATGGAAGTCAGCAGCCGGGTCGAACCAGAGGTTGACCCTTTGTTCTTTATCACCCTTCCCATGAGCGTAAACATTGGTTTGAACTGAGTACGGCTGCCCGGTTCGGTTCCCCAAGAACTCGAAATCGAGTTCATCGCGAATTTGATCGGTATCTGAGTTCATCTGCCATGAAAACCATCTTTATTAAAAGAATCGAGAAAAAGGGGGGGGGGTATAGTAAGTTTTTGGTATGAGTATCAAGGATTTTACGTAGAAGGCGGTGACAGTGCCAGCAGAGTCTCCTGGAATGAGCTTAATCTTCATGCTCACACGTCCAAACAAGTATTTGCTTTTGGAAGCAAACCCACAACCTATATGATGCAATAATGTCGTTAAAAATGGGGTTAAGTTTGATATCACGGGTTTCATGTAGCTACTTACATACCGGAGTTTTGGTCGAGTAGAAGTTGGATGGCCCTTCCACCATCGAGTTGCTTGATGTGGGAGTCGGACCATGTTATCCGAAAATCCTGCAAGAAGGTAGCCGGTTTCGCATTGGACAAAGGGGCAAGTGTGAGAAAGGTAGTTAGGAAAAGAGTGAAAAGAAGGTTGTTAGAAAACATCTTGAGATTGATTGTGTTGGATATAGGAGGGGGGTATGGTATATATATATTATATAGTGCAGTGCTATATATCTGAAAAGCAAGGAGAGTGGGGGCCTTGTGTAAAATGGTTTGGCTTTCTATAGCGTTCATGGGATTAAAAAAAGAGATTTATGTGTGTGTTTTTTGGATGATATAAATAAGAAAGGGGTATTACAATAGGAAGTGATGCATACACAGGGTTATCATCATAGACACATGGGTAAAAAGTAAAACTTTTTAACCACCTCCAAAAAAAATTTCACAAAGTTGTTAGAAACCATAAGTCGTCGCAAAAAGCAAGAAAAAGTGTCTTGTAGCATTGACTTGCACTTTCTTGGCTATCATGTGAGAAAATAAAGCGATAGGTATAATATAAAACTTTTTCCGTGAGGTGGTCATTCAATTGAAGATGGTAACTCTCCATACAAACAAACATGAGATGAGGTAAAGAGTATAACATCATCTATGGGAGGTATGCAAACAAGATGGAGCTAAAAAGCAAAAAGATGTTGTTTCACAGATGGGGGTCTCTCAGATAACCAACCTAACAGAAGTTATCATATGAATGAGTGAATGACTAGTCATGATATGATGTTAACAATACTACTTTACTTTTATTGGTGTATAGGGGTCGTACAAATATGTGGTGTTTCAAAGATGGAATATATTTTTTTATCAAGATTTGGTGCTAAACATTTTAATTTTACGATACATAACACATTTTATCATTGGTCAACAATATTAAAAACGATTTATTCAGTCGTTGGAACGGTTATGTGAGATTGTGTGTAGAAGTTTGTAACACGAAGTAATGGTTATGTGATTATATCTATCATGTATTGTTTTGGTTGGATTCAGCTCCAGGCATTGAATTTAAATAAAGTAAGAGGTCATTTACTAAACACTTATTCGAGTAAGCACTTATGAAATCATATTACCTTACAGGAAGCATATGACAAGGATAAGAATTTTACCTCAGTAAGAGCGAAGGCAAGGATGAGGGTCTTACCCGTTAAGTGAGCGTCGTCATCTCTTACCACGGTTAGCACTTACCGGATAAATTGTTGCATACGATACCGTTTTTGTGAACTAAAATCTTACCCGATAGGTAAGTAACAGTGTTGAAGTATGTTGGTAAGCACTTGCTCGGATAAGCATTTGGTAAACCGGGCTTAATTGTGGTTGCCATTGAAATTTGTATACATATTGGATAAATTTGGGATTTTGTTTACCGTAAAAAAGTTGATAGTAATTTTTTTGTTGTTGTCCAAGAAAAATGAGTTGATCACTTTTGGGACCAAATAATACTCGTACGGAAGCATCTTTGTTGATAAAAGATGGTCAAATATAAATCAAGTCACAAAGTAAATAAATTATTGCACTTGTTTATGTTTACTTCCAGAATGGAAAAAAAAAATTATTCCCACCACCGGTCATTTAAAAACACATGGATATTTTTATTTAATATATAATTTTTTTTCTCTTTCTTCAATAAAATGCTTAACATATGATTAGTGACAAAATATTAGATATGAATTATATATATATAAAGGGCAAATCAGGTAAAAAGCCTTAATTGTGTTAAAATTAGTGAAGACTAATTCTAACTATCCAACTTAAGACCATAAAAGAATGTGTTATCTTGTAGAAATAAATGAGAAAATTCTAACAAATTCTATCTTTAAAAGAGTTTAAAGGGTAAAAAAGATGTTTGACTTAATGATTTTGTGTAGGAAATAAATCCGTGAATCTCTCGTTCTCTCCTTTTGATATTCAACACAAATAATTCTTATTTTTTATTTTTTTTTTTATTTTTTATTTTTTACTTTTACTTTTTTATAACGTAAATACAATACCACAATCTAAGGCTATGTTTGGCAAGCGTAGCTTATAAGCTAGTTGGTAGCTGATAAGCTAGCTGTTGATTGATAAGCTTGCTAGTAGCTGATAAGCTAGCTGTTGAACAAATTATGTTTGGCAAAAACTAGCTTATGAGTATGTAAAATGACCAAAAAGGGTACCTTTGAATTTAATAATTAATATTAATAAGGGTATAATTGGAAAAAAACTACAATAAGCTACTCAAAGTAGCGTTTCAAAAAGCTAGCTGATAAGCTAGCTTCCTGGTACCTGTTTGGATGGACTAGCTTATCAGCTAGCTTATGCTTGTCAAACAAAGCCTAAAATATGAGTTGCAATAGTTTTCCTAATAAATTGACTATATAAAATAAAAGCATTTTAGTCTTTTAGTTTAACATTAATATCATAATACTTTTTGAGGTATTTTAAACGTTACAACATGAGTTTTTTTTTCAATCAATATTGAATGTTTACTTTTTTTTTTGAAGTGAAACTTAAATAAAGTCTTTTAGACTTGTATAAACAACTATTTTGTTTGCGTCAACTCATACACATCCGGCAACCCTTAGTTCTTCCGTATATGATTAACTCATGATTTCTGTTTCTTGTCGTGCTTTTCTTTGTTAATCATAAGTATCTAAACTAGCTTGTGCACTTCTTAATGAATGTCTATTTACATGGCATCACACTCACTCGACTATGATAAGCATCTTGTTTCTTTTATTGAAACTAGCTTGTATCTTGGGAACTCGAATTGACATTGAAATCAACTAGTGACCAGAGCAAATGACAAGTTGATACTATACAAATGCAATGCAAGAAAAAGGGGGAAAAGTACGTGTTAAACACGAAAAAGGAAGTTACAACATAAAAAAATCATTGAAAGCCATAAAGTTAAGTCGGGCCTAACACAATATTGAGTCGGTTCATCATTTCTTGACGACAAGAATATAACTACCAAACCTTTTTAGAGGGAACTTATGGGGTAGGTAAAAAGCTATGAATGAAACCAACCACATGCTATTTTCTTACCAAATCATATAAATTGATTTACTAAGGTTTCATTAAATACTTATCAGGTGAGCACTTATCGATAATAGTTAACACTTCTTATCTTATCGGGTAAGATTCTACTTCATGAAAGCAGCATTATATGCAAAAATTAACCCTGTAAACATTTATTAAATAAGAATTATCACTTTCATCTATCGAATAAGAGTCTTGATCCTTGTCATATTTATCTGACATGATAAGCGACTTGATAAACTCCCTCGTAGATTATATTTGTTATGATTCATTCTCTTTATTTTATTAATAAAATATTAAATATAAGTTATATAAGTTTTAATTTGAAACAAAGTTAATGGTGGTCCTAGAAGTAAAGTGCCCAATTGAAGGGTAAAAAACATCTCCGTCCAATCATATCTCTGGCTTTACCTAGTCCTTTTTCCCTCCTGTAATAAATTCAAATATACACATACCCTTTTTACTTCAAATTACATTTATTATATGACACTTTTTATATTTGTTTTTTAACTATTTTAATTCAATCTATTTGTTGTCGACACACATTTAGATTTATGAAGTATATGACACTTGAAGATATGTTTATAAGAGAAAGGTTCAAATGAGAACGATAACTATTTAAGAAAATACGAGGACGATTCTCAATCACTCATTCGGTCAATAAAAACGGTTTTGACCGGGTCACCCTCCTTTAATCATCACCACCCTCCATGAATCGCGTCAATTCTCCGTGTTCGCGTCCACCGTAACCGAAGATGTTTGGCTGAGAATCGTCCTCCCGTTTTCTTAAATTGGCATCGTTCT
The DNA here is from genome assembly GCA_030169165.1 of Centaurea solstitialis. Lineage (NCBI taxonomy): Eukaryota > Viridiplantae > Streptophyta > Magnoliopsida > Asterales > Asteraceae > Centaurea > Centaurea solstitialis. The sequence continues at coordinate 18,782,786 of CM058046.1, forward strand.
TGTATGAACCTATCTCATGTTTATAGTATGACACTTTTTATACACACACATACCCTACACAATTTTTTTTAGGAATAAGGTTCAAAAATCATAACAAACTTTTATATTTTATTAAAATAAATCCTTGAAAATTTTCTTTTAATCCGTTAAGTTTTCGAATATTCTTTTTAATAAATAAGCAACAGAACTTTTAAATATTGGTTACTTGCATCTTTTAATTGTTAAAAGCTAATTGTAAGTGGTTGGAAATGTTCTAAAGTTGCAAAAACTAAAAACCTCAATAACTTTTGCGGTTTTGAAATCCTATATCATTCATACCCCTCGCACTCAACGCCATCACTCCTCATGTCGCATCGTCATCCTTCTCCATAGAATTTGTCACCGTTGTTGGACCCTGCATCGATTCCCCTCGTTTAGATAGTTTTCTTTTTCTATATGTTCATAAGTACTCCAATAAATTGTAGTAAAGGAAGGGTATGGAGATTAATGGCAAGGGCATACAACGGCAATGGAGGGTATGGAGAACAAACAACGATGGGTGGTTAGGCTGAGGGGCAACGATGTCATCGAGAGTAAGGGGTTTAAATGATGTAGAGTTTAGGAACAATAAAATTGAATTGTGTATTTATTTTACTTTAAAACCTTTTTTGTTAGGTCTATCTTTTTTAGGTTAAAAGAATGCAAAAACCTATTTTTGAAGCTCAATAAGTCATTTATATAAAAAAAAAAAAATACATAAATTCAATTACTTAAAATAAGAAATCGTTCAATAATTTATTTTTTCAAGATAGAACTTTACCCTCTTTTCTAGCTATTTTTAGTTTATATGTTTGAGACGTGAAGTCTAGTCATGTGTCTTTTGTTGAACATTGATGTAAATTTAAATGGTTGTAAATTAAAGTTTCGTGAAACGGTGTTTCATGTGTTTTCGTTCGTCTGAATGATTCAGCCAGCAATACCACCATTGACCATACTACTACCTAGTACCTAATACCTATTATACCTAATTAGTCCAAATGGTGGGCCTGGCTATGAGTGGGCCAGATGTTTCTTCAAGCCCATTAATCTTTAACAGGTTAACTTGACTGGATGGAATGGACCACCTCTTAGTTTTTAATTTTCATCATCGTGTCGATTACATATTTCACGGACCAAATTTACTATATTCATATGTATTGTTACATATATGAATAAACTTTGTTAAGAACATCCACAATGGGCCGGCAAGGGGGAGCGGCAAGGCTTCAGTGCCGATTGACAAGGCCGTCAACACCATCGTGGTTGATTGGCAAGGAGTGAAACCGGCAAGGCCACGCCGACCCTTAGACTACCCCACCCTCTCTCTCCTTTCTCTCTATCTCTCTCTTCTTTCTCTCTCTCTTCTTTTTTTTTTATTAATTATTTAGATTGGTATGGGAGTCAAGACCAATGTGATTGAATTAGTAAGGATTGATAATGTGTTGGTAAGATAGTGAAAAGCTGATGTAGCACTGATGTGGCAACTGGTACCATTGGCAAAAGTCAAGAATGAGTCAACTAAGGTACACTTCGACTAATATCATAGATCTTGAAAATAATAATTAGAAAAATATTTCGTGACCCTAACAAGACTCGAATTAGTGATATATGAGAGGTGCGAAGGCCAGGCTTTTATTTGCCGTTGAGCTAGCCTTGAGCAAACTACAAAGTTTGTTAGAAACGTAGGTATGCTAAAGTCAAATCTCATAAATCCTCTTATATAGGATCATAGATGATATAGTAATAGTCATTGAATCAATACCAAAAATTTCTACCTCTCGCTTTCAATGAATTAAAAACTAGACTTTTCCATTCAACAATGATAATGTAGATGCTAATACATATTTTAATAAAAATGGTCTATTTACTATTTAAGGGAATATAACATGGACAAATTGAAAGATATTTGAGGATCAAAATAGAAATTATCATTATAAAGTAATGAAAAAGTAATTTGATTTAAGTGAATATAATATAGACATATTGAAAGATATTTGAGGATCAAAATTTAAATTATCATTGAGTAATAAAAAAGAAATTTGATTAAAAACATTAAAAGAAAGGTGACTTATTGATTGTTGTGGTAGAAATTCAAAGTTATATCACGGTTCTAACAATTCAAAGTAATTTGTTAATCGGGCAATTTTTTTGTTATATTCAATTCATATAGTTAAACAAAAACGACGATCCAATGAGACCGAAGAAGAAAAAACGACTATGTTGGATACATTTATAATACTTATACGGTTTTCTAAAAATCCTCTAATCACATTCGTATATTTCAAATAATTGGTTACTAAAATAAAATGGGTCTTTTATAGTGCAATCGTTTTTGGACATCATAATAGAATTTAATGAGACCTTGAGTTTATATAACAAAAGTTTGTGTACTCTAAAAAATAGTATAACAATAAGTTGTTATGACGAAATTAGCTCATTAAGAAGACGGGGACCTAATAAAACACAAAAATAAATCATAGTATAAGAATATAATTTTTTTTAAAACGGTTATTGAGCAACGGAGTATCATCATGCCACCATGGCACCAAGCCACGACAAACCAAGTTCGAAATCTCTCAAAGGAGAATAACCACCCCCAGCCTAGCCATCCAGTTTCCATTAAAAAGACGTCAAAGCATCAACTGGGATTCGAACCCGGCACTCGTTCAGGGAAAATTCACCACATGGACTCCAGTAAGAGTCGAACTCCTGACCTTCACCCACATGAAGACTATAACTCATGCATCATAGTATTAGAACTTTTAATGACACTTTTGAAAACCCTCATAAGTAACATGTTATATAAAACTAATAATAAAGTTCTTTTTATTTTAAAAGTGTCATACAAAAAAGCTAATAGACCTTTTTCTTGAGTCATATTAGGTTTATCTAATTTTGTAGATAAAATTTGTTAGGTTGTTTAACTTCTTGTACAGTTATTGGTGCTATGAACTTAAAGTTTCATCAAAATTTTAGTACAAGTCGAAATAAATGAACATCAAAAAGAAAAAATTCATTTTATTTTAAGTACTTTGTACATACATATACTAACCAAGACTTAAGAACGACTTTCGTGTATCACAATCTACATAATAAAAATTGGATTCTTTCGTTTAATCAAACTTCTTTATGAATTAAAATTTACTTATTTTTATTTTTATTTTAAATGGAATATTTATGTAAAGGTGAATGATCATATAAGAAGTTAAGCTAATGATAAGAATTGGATTTGAACTTTTGATCACGTTTAATCTCATGCTTCCGATAATTTGCACCTTACTGAACATTTATATCTAACAATTGATAATTACTTTTTATATTTCTAACATTTAGGTTGTGTTTGTTTTTTCCACTTATCACTTTTTCAGCACTTTTTGGGGGCAAATCACTTATTCGGTCAGTGGTTTTCTCATTCAGACTGTTTGTTTTTTTATTTTATTAAGTGTCACTTATCACTTTTTCACCACTTACCCAAAAAGTGAAGGTAAAACCACTTTTTGTTCACCTTTTCATTTTTTTCATTAAGTTTGGACTTGTTTGGATTGTTTATTAAGCTTGGACTTGTTTGGATTTTTCATTAAGCTCATTAAGCTTGTTTGGATTGTTCATTAAGCTCATTAAGCTTGTTTGGATTGTTTATTAAGCTCATTAAGCTTGTTTGGATTGTTCTATAAAGCTCATTAAGCTGCTAGATTGTTAAAGTTTACTATTGTACTTGATTGAGTTGACGTATTTCAGTTGATTTTAGTTCTTATGAATAATCAGATTCAGATTCAAATGTTTGACAGTTTACAAAAACAAACAGTCTTGACAGATTCAGATTCAGTCTTCAGCACCACCACTTAACAATCAGAAATGAAAACAGATTCAGTCTTCAGCATCACTTAAAAAACAAACAGATTCAATCTCAACTTGTTTTTGAAACTCAACCTTTATATAAATAAGTAGAGATACGTAAATAATTAGACTTACAAATAGGCTGGAAGTTGGCCTTCATTTCAAAGTGGGGCTCTAATAATTCTGAGGCAATTCCAAAACTACATTTCAACTCGACATAATTACTTTAGCTTTATGAAAAGCCTTTTTGGCTTTTAATAACAATCATAAGATGATATAGTACCTTTTAAATTATATATTTTTGTTCTATTTATATTATTTTAAAAACTAATTAAAATATATATTATCGAAGTATTAGTAGCTTAGTGGTCGGTAATATTCTTGACAGAGATAGTGGATGACATCTCTGTCTACCCAGGTTCAATTCATGGGGTGAGTATGAGCAATGTCCTGACCATGCGTCGGCTTTCGGGTCGGTTCATGGTCGCCGAGGATTAGTTGGGTGTCCGTATGAATCCCGGATACCTTGTCGACTTTGTATCAAAACGTGATGAGATAGCTGTCATTCAACAACAAAAATTAAAAATATATTTGGTCATCAAAGACTTTAAAAATAAAATTACGTGGTTGAAGTTCAAGGGACTAAATTATCAAATATTGTATACAAGTATGTGTCATAAGTGTTTTTTTAATTAGTTATTTATCATTTGAAGTATGAATCTGTTAAAATTTTGATGAGAAAATTATATACAGTTACGTGATGGACTGACATATATTGTGAATATGTGATGATATTGTACCGACATAGAATAGTTTTATGTTTCGATGCAACAGCAAGATTCTATTTCTAACAAGTATTGTCTGCTGCTGATTCAACATACTGCCAGTGTAGTATCTGAGTAAATACTGCTATTATTCTTTATAAAATGATAATTGTAAAAATATCATGTCAATTTAACTATGTGCATATATATGTTTACAAATGCAATAGATTAGATTTGCAAGCAAATTGCCATGTACATCGCCACTACTTTTATTTATGATTGAGTATTTTCAGGAAAAAAAAATAGAATGTTTCAAAATTCATTGTTATGAAACAATCACTTAAAAGAGAATCAGTACATTTTAGAAATTTTGTTGTTGGTATAATATATTTCTTTATGAAAATGTTAAGTATTACATTCTTGAAGTTTTTGATAACAATGCCCTTGATTATCATGGTTGTAACATTATTTGTGAAAAAATTTAACTTCAAAAGGCAAGGGTATATCAACCAAACTACACCAATTTATGAGTTATCGCTTTTACTTATATTATCGGGTCAGGCTCTCAACAATCCTTAATCTAGTGATGGAATGTTACCATATTTGTGACTGAAACAAAAAACCGCAGTGGATAAAATATTTTAGTTACGAAAACTATTCATGGTCAAAATCCCATTGGATCCAATGACGATTAAAACAAAAAATAATAACACAACATAAAGTGTTTAGAGATGTACCTTTCGAGATCAGTTGTAGTTGAACGGAGCACAAGAATTCAAAACAGATTTCTTCTACTGGAATCCGCACACGAGCAGGCGTAGTGGCCACCCCTCATCCGCAAACGCTTCCTACTGGAATGTTATTTGACTCGGGTTCGAATCCAGGGGAGACATGATGTCTTTACGGGTGCAAGCAAAAGGGTCTGCTTGTAGGGTCTACAAATGTGGGCCACGGGTCCCTGCCAAAAAACCTTTTTATTTACTTACATCGGGTGTTAGCCCAAAAAGTAGATCTTGTAAATAATAAATAACTATCTAAATCTTTTAGGTAACTAGGGGTGGGTGGGTTCAAATGTGAACCACTTTTTGGTTGTGAACGTGAGAACAACCGGGAGCGCGACACGTGACGGATGACTAGGCGCCACGTCAGATGCACGGCGGATGACTAGGCGCGATTCATGGGAGGGCATTGAATTAAAGACGGGGACCACACTCAAAGTCGCCACGTGTCGCGCTCTCGGTTGTCCTCACGTTCACAACCAAAAAGTGGTTCACATTTGAACTTTCCTCTAGATATAACTATATTTATTTACATATAAATTATGTAATTATCATAATTACACTTTTACACACATTTTATAATTATTTTTTAAGAATAATTATTTAACTGTCAATGATGATTTTTGCGAATTACTTTTCCAAATATAGACAAAAAATTTATTTTGCGAATTACGAAGTAAGATTATGAATTTTTTATCATGCTTATCTTGTTAGACTGTTACCATTTGGTAAATGGCCTACAAATGTAAATCTTTGACTTGTCTCTTTAATTATGGGATGAAAAATTTCATGACAAACTCCTATCAAGAAAGATAAAATTGTTATGTGGGGGCTGCATTTGTTTTTTACGTCTTTTTTTCTAATCGGAATAAATGATGCATTAATTATTTGAAAAACATTTTGTCGAATTTTTTTGATAGCTTTTATTCGTGTTCACACCCTTCAAGATTTTATTTATCATTCCAAATTTTTTTATAATTCGGATCAAGTTTGTTTGTCTTTTTTTCTTTTAAAAGAAGTTTGCTTGATGCTTAAACTGATAATTATAAAAATAATTTTGTTACATAACTTATTTAGTTAGTTTTGTCCTACCTTTAATATTACTTTAAGAAGTCTGAATTAGGAGAACCTCTGAGTCTAATAATGCACATTAATATAGTTAAAAAAGAGGTTGTTTTTCTAAACGTGTCGACTGTAATATAAATACTAATAAAAGTTATGTTTTAAACGTGTACTATGTAAAAATGGTTGTTATATTCTTTAGCCATTATAGTTATTGAATGTAAATTATTACATAATAAATGTTTTATAATAACATGCCTGACATTCATTTTTATTTTTTTGTTATTATATTATGTTTGTAAAATTATAATAATAAAAATTAAGGCTGTAAATTCGTTATTATGTTTTTTTAAAGCAATTGATCATATTTATGTACTTTGAGGCTTATTTTGTTGTTTATTATATCTATTACCATTTATCCAGTTTCCAGTTTCCATTTCTAAATAACGAATCTAATAAGTAAATTTTCAGACATAAAAGGAAAATGTATGTAGTAAATTGTGAAAGAGACAGTACTCCGCTATATCTTATCTATCCATGGTCCGCGGGATGGTCAACAATAAAAGGTTGTATTTGGTTTGATAAATACGTCATCTCTTATTCTAATAAGTGTTTCTTACCAAGAGGTAAAAAAATGATAAAGAGGTTAATATATAGCCCCACAATCACTTGCTCAATGGTCTCAAGTTTGTTGATTCTGAAGCTTGTTCGCCTATACTGGTGTGTTCATATTATGGGTACATCAAATCAAAGTTTTAAGAATGATAAAATTTAATTAGTCAATATATTGAATAGACTTAGAGAGTATCACGTAGAGAGGGTGATGGCCATGCCGAAGTTCCTTGCCTTTCGTGGTCATTTTGCTCTTCAAAAAAAAAATATCATGTAAGCGCTTAAGCAGTTTGAATTTATATTTCAACGATTTCAGGAAAAAATCGTGCTTAATAAAAGTAATTTGTTTAAAATAAAACCTCAGATAATTATTTACATAGTACCTTAGAATAATAACTGTCTTAAGTTTTTGGACTTGATTTTTATTGATACAAATAGTTATTGTTGTAATGCCAAATAAAAAGGCAATATAAATTTGGTTTGAATTGCACTGCACCTACAACAGGAAAGAAGTAAGAAGATGATCTTAATTAGATATTAGCAAAAAGGATATAAATATTATTTCAAAAACATTTGCATACAATATTGAATAGTGAGGCAATAGATTTGGTGTTGGGGAGTTGAGTAATTCTGCTAACTCTATCCAACATTTAAGGCTTCAAAATGTTGTGTTCAAAATGTTGAAATCTTAGATAAAGCTTCAACATTTAACTCTATCCAACATTTTGAAGCCTTAGAGGGTGTTTTTGGGATTCCATTTTGAAACTCCTTTTTAACTTATTAACTTTTTGAAGAAGTTAATAAGTTAAAAACATGTTTGGCAAATACAAAAGTGCTTTTAAAACTTCATTTGGAGAAGGAAGGAAATGGAGTTTTCAAGAAGTCACAATTTGTGACTTATTGACTTATTGACAAAAATTCCTTCTCAAAAAGTTGATAAGCTAAGCCAAACACTATAACTTATTGACTTATTGCTATAAACCCTTCTCAAAAAGTTGATAAGCTAATCCAAACACTTTATTTAAAAACTCCTTCTCCTATCGCTATAAGTCAATAAGCACTTTTGTTCAAAAGCACTTTTGAACTCAAAATGGAATCCCAAACACTACCGCTATAGTTAAGGTTATATATATAACCTTATCACAAGGAAGGTTGTGTTCTGTTTGGAGGTGGGGTAATACTACAAACTTAGAAGGGGTTTCAATGGTTAACTTTGAGGAATACAAGAAAGAGTAGAAAGTAGGGCAAGCAGATTAACACTATATCTAATAATATGGGAACATCATTATAAATATAATTGTATAGCCTTACTAATCAACAATCCAATTACATCTATCATTTAGATACTGGATTTAACCGCAATACATAAGTCTATCGGGTTATAATCCGACCACATAAGAAACACCGACGGCATCCCATGTATGCCATTGCCAGCTCCATCCATTATATAATGTAGAGCATGAATAATGGTTGTTTCCACCTAATTCTAAATCTTGTAATACTTCACAAGAGAATCTTTCTTATTACTTTGGTAATTGCTACCATCAATTATATATCATTCATTCTTTGTTAATTCAATTGGCCTCTAACCAAGCCTACAAGCTAAAACAAGAATGGATACCTCAAGATCAGATGAGATGCTGCATTATATACAACTGCATTAATCATGGTTAAAGAAAGCCAACAACAAAACTAGTAATAATCTGCTTGTATGTAATAATGTTAAATAAGATGCAGTGTAAATAGCCTTTATTTCTCTCCTCATGGCCCTATAAGAAGGGATTCCAGTATATGCCTTACATCACACATGTATGTATTTGTCTCTTGTTGTTCCAGGTTTAATGACACTTTCTTATCCCACCATTTCCTCCACTGCAAGGACAACAACAGTCGACATTAGATACATAGATCCAAATCTAGCAGCATTTCATTAAAGAGATCAAAATTTTAGTCATGATGAATTGGTGACTAGCCTCCAGAGACTGGCAAAATATCAACCATGTAATGATCCCCATTTCTTAATAGTCTCCTCAACTGTCACAAAGTAGACCACTTTATTTCCTAATGTGAGTGTGACCAAGCGGTTGTAGGTTGTGCATCTAATGGCATCTAAAGTACCAGAATGGTCAAAGGTGAGCATCACCACAGAAACTTTTCTGATGTGTTTTTAGTAACACTCGAGACCCATGGTCAAGGGATTGAGATTTTTGTTGCATGCCCATTAACATACCTAGCTCCCCAAGCAAGACAAGGGCCCGTTTCAAACCCATGACCTCTAGTTTAAGGGCCAACCACTCGGAAAAGCTCAGTTAGGTGTACCCAATAATCCACAAAGCCTAAGAAAAGACTAAAGGGGCGTTTGATGGAATCGTTTTGAGGGATTTGGAATTGGAGGATTCAGAATGGAATTGGATTCCATTCTTCATAATTAATTTATAATACAAACTATAAAAATAATTGAATTATCTTTTATTGATTGATTATTAGAAACCACGTGTTTTTAACAAAATTTTGAACATTATTATATACAAACAAACCATACGGATGCCATGCGATATCAACCACCCTAGAATTTAAAAATCCTATGTTCATGGGATTTCACAAGATTCCAAATCCAGGCAATCCTTCAAACCAAACATGGGATTAAAATGGAATAATATTCCAAATCCTCCAAACCAAATGGGATGGATTTGGATTTCAAATTCATGCCGATCTTATGTTTGGATTGCAGAAATGTCCGGATTTTAAATCCCTCAAACACAAGATCTCAAAATCCTAAGAGGGTGGCTAGGAATTGAAGGGATTTTGTATAATTTGTATGATAATGTTCTAAAATAAGTTAAAAATATTTGTTTTCTAAAAATTAGTTAAATAAAAGGTAGCTTAATGATTTTTATAATTATTAATGATTTTTTACAAATAATGAAATTCAAATCCATTCCAAATCCTACAAACCAAACACACAAAAGAATTTCAAACCCTCCCAACTCCAAATACAAATCCCTACATGATATCCAATCCATTTCATTCCTACAAACCAAATGTTCCCTAAAAAACAAAAATAGTGAAGGCAAGAATGAATCGACATAAATCATGTTCAGCCTATACAAAGGATACCTAGGGCCATTTACCAAATTCTAACCAGGTAAGTGCTTACCAACAAAAGATTCACTTTCATTTACCTTATCATGTAACATCCTTGGCCATGAAAATGGATTGTTGGCAAGGATCTTAAATCCACTAACTTGCTTACTGAGTAAGAGTCGTTTCCACACTCACAGGGTAAGATTCTCGGTCCTTGTCTTGTCTCTTACGGGGAGTCCTTCCCATGCTCAATCAATGAGGTAAATAAAAATGGTAAGTGCTCCTGGTAAGCGTTTAGTAAACAGCCCCTTGGTTGATACTTATCTGTGCACAACCAAGACACTACATTTCCACATAAAGGTAGTCGGGAAGTATCCATCGGGTTAAGCGTTGATAAGCTGTGTTGACTGAACATAACCCCACAACAAAGACCTTTGCCAAAGGGTCAATGGCACAGAGGCCCCAGGGTCCAGATTACCAGTAGAACCCAATTTCCTTGGTCAGGGGTTCAAGCATCATAAAAAAGGAGGAGTGTGTGAGTTTTGCCGTGTCCAAAAAGTATATACTTCGTAAAGAAGGATTGTGAAGGGGTGAATGTCAATAAGAAACACCCTATGGCTTCACAACGTGATTAACATCATTTGTCGTTACGCATTCCAATATATATCAACTCTAATTTTATATTCAAGAGACTTGAATCTCTATGACTACTGAACCTCAATCGTCCTAACAACTATCTTGGTGCCTCCTTCAGGCACATGTCAATACTGAATGATGAAACCCTCGTGCCAACTATGCAATCATTCCTAGACCTAGACTAACAAATTCTTGATCAAGACCAGCAACTAATATACTCCTAACGAATTCTTGTATGAACTCTAAAAAGGAGTCTCTTGTGCAAGATTGCTATATCATTCTCAAAACTAGATCACAAACACCAGATGAAGTATTATTTATTATTCAGTCATAAAGGCAAAATATCTAAGCAGGTAATATCATCACGCCACGCCCTATAAAGAGGTACCTCCAGTCTCAAAACAGGTAAGATGCTCATATGGCCAAAAACCAAAATTATATTATTCAGATGACACAAAATAATAACCACATCAGGAAGCAATCATCCAACATTTCATACGGAATAAAAATCTTAACATTCAAAATCAAGCATTCATATTCAACTAACTGCAAAATTTAAGAACAACAAACTATAAGCATGTAAGTGGTAATTAGCACATGAATTAAGGTTATACAGTATACCCTGTAACAACAGCAGGATGTAACTCAGCAGCTCCTCCAAGTGTTCCAATTAAATCAGTGTTGGGACCATTGTATACTCTTGATGTCAATCCCTTCCTTCACCATCTCATAAAGTGGGCTCATTTCCCTCAACTTCTCAACCTGGTTAACCGTCAAGTCGATCGCTTTATCTATCTCTTCCTCAGTGGTAAACCTCCCAATTCCAAACCTAATGGAAGTATGAGCCATATCTTCATCCACACCCAAAGCCCTCAACACATAAGAAGGCTCCAAACTAGCACTAGTACAAGCACTCCCACTTGAAACAGCCACCTCCTTCAATCCCATCAACAAGCTCTCTCCTTCAACATATGCAAAAGACAAGTTCAAATTCCCTGCATACCTTCTCTCAGTGCTCCCATTCACCACCACACCATCAAGCCTAGCCCTAATCCCATTAAGCATCCTATCTTTCAGCTTAGTTATCCTCTTCTCATCATACTCCATCTCCTTCATCGCAAGCTCGCAAGCCGCGCCCATCCCAACCACCAAAGGCGTCGGAACCGTCCCGCCCTGATCCCCCTCTCCTGCCCACCGCCATTCATCTGCGGCTCAACCCTAATTCGAGGCCTCCGCCTCATGTACAAAGCCCCAACACCTTTCGGACCGTAAACCTTATGCCCACTCAACGACATCAAGCTCACATTCCACTTGTTCACATCAATCGGAATCTTCCCCAACGCCTGCGCAGCGTCCGTATGAAACGGAACACCGAATTCCTTACAAATTTGTCCAATTTCCTCCATCGGCTGAATCACTCCAATCTCATTATTCACCGCCATCACCGAAACAAGCCCCGTATCGCTCCGAATCGAATTCCGGAGCTCCTCCAGGTCCACCAGACCGTCCGATTTCACCGGAAGGTACGTGATTTCATATCCTTCCTGCTGCAAATGCCGGCACGAATCCAGCACGCACTTATGCTCCGTCTGCGTCGTGATGACGTGCTTCTTCTTCTCCTTGTAGAAGTGCATCACGCCTTTGACGGAGATGTTGTTGCTCTCGGTGGCGCCGGAGGTGAACACGACCTCCTTCGGCGAGGCGTTGATGAGGCCGGCGACCTGCGACCGTGCGACCTCAACGGCCTCGTCGGACTCCCAGCCGTAGAGGTGAGTTCGCGAGTGAGGGTTTCCGTAGCGAGAGACGAAGTAAGGGAGCATGGCGTCGAGAACCCTAGGGTCGACGGGGGAGGTGGCCTGCATATCTAGGTATAGAGGTCTACCTGAGATCTTAACGCCTTTCATTGAAATTCCGGGGGAGTCATCGTAGGGCTCCGTCGTGACGGCGGCGGCGGCGGTGGAGAGAGGGCGGGTGGATGGAGGGATTTTGGGAGATAGGGAGCGGCGGCGGAGGGCGGCGGCGAGAAGCTTGGAGGCCATTTTTGGGGGTTTGATTGATAGGTTTTGTGGATTTTTGGGTTTTCTGAAACTCTGTTTGGGATGCAAAAGGCAGAGATACGGGGGAGATTGGGAGAGGCTAGGGATACAGCCCTGAATGACGGTCACCGACTCACGGACAGAAGATGGTACACGTGGCGTGTTGGCAACCGTTATCTGTTGGAGAATATATATATATAGCAAGATATATATACACTCGGGGATAGGCATGGAAACTTTTATGGAAACGGTGTCGTATTTGCTTGCCACTTGATTTCCCTTTTTGGAAAAAGGTTAGATATAGAAACCCGATCGACTCACAATCGCTCGTTAGTAATATGAGAAAAACACATTTGAGTTACTTAACGGTTGTGGTCATGAGAGTGTTTAAGCCTTCGAATGTAGGATCATTCGATTTTGGATAAACACTATCCCACTAACCTGAACCTAAGTCTTTATAAAATAATGAATAATTTAATGAAAATAGTTGCTCTACCTGCTACTGTATATGTCGACTTAGGTTTACGTGAGATTAAACTGTTTCCATGAAATCGCGTAAGACCATGACTTAATGTTTGAAACTTCACAACAAAATAACCGTGAAGGTAAATAAAACTCGAATGTTCATATTAAAAAACACTTTTGAGGTAGAAAAATTCAAAACAAGGTAAAAAACGAAACCTTTACAGCTCAAAAAACTGTGAAGGTAACAAATAAATAATCTGAACCTTCACAGCATAAGTGTTGTGAAGGTCCAAAAAATCGAGCCTTCACATCAAAAAAACACCGTGAACATAATATTTACAGTGTTTTTACTATGAATGTTCAAATTTTTTTACCTTCCCAGTATTTTAGTGTGAAGTTTCATATAAAAAATACTGGTCTCATCAATCTTATAAAAACAGTTCGATCTCACATAAACCTGAACTATATATGTCGGATAGATATGTATACTTTTTATTTCTCTCGAGTCCTACTTATGTAATCTGATGGTTTGTTTAATCTAGGCGTTATTTAATGCTATGCATGCCACGCCAACAAGTGAGGGACTTGATTTAAACAAAAACTATTGATCCAAGAGCTAAAATTGCAAATCATAATTTTGTTGGACAGAATCTGTAGATCAACTAATAATATAGGGGTAAACATTGTAATATAATATATACATATACACACACACAGAGAACCTGCAACCAACAAACTTTCCGATTTTAGCGAGACCAAGCGAGGGAGGAAGAAGAGAGTGTTCGTTACAGTCGCATCACGTATTGGTATGATTGTTAGGTGAAATGGCAGCAGATTCAATCAACATTTGAAGATTGTTCATCCTCAATTTTGAATTCAATGTCAATCTTCTAAAAGTAAACACAAATTCAATCCAAGGATTCTTTGAATTCAATTCAATTCCATCAACTATTGGTAATTAATCTCTCATTGCTTCATTCCTGATTGCCGTTTGTTTCTGATCTTTCAATTCATTTGCTTCTGTTAATCCGATCTATGTATATGTATTAATGTATATATATATATATATTGCTTTTGATTGATGAATATGATGATATGATTTTGATTCCAGTTTCTGTTTATCTGATTTCACTATGGTTTGAATGTATACTGTTAAAATTAAAATCGATCGTCATTAAAATCACAATCGAGATGAAGAGAGATTCAAAATACAGAAATCAAATGGAACATTTGGATCAAGGCCACAACGTGTTTGATTAATTTCAATTCTATGAACGTCAAATTTGAATCCGTAACTTGAATTTATCGTATCTTCGTATCTGATTGATGATTTCTAGACTTTTAATCTGTTCATTAACTTGAATTTATCGTATATGATTGATGATTTGTACTTTTGTAGACTTATAATCTGTTCATCAACTTGAATTTATCGTATCTGATAGTGATTGATGATTTTTAAGACTTATAATCTGTTCATTAACTTGAATTTATTGTATCTGATTAATGATTCTTAGATAAATATCTGATTCATTTTATTTGTGATACAGATTTGATACGGTTCTTGGCTCATATACACATTCACAATTATCACAGATTTGAGTACTCCATTATAGGTGCTTCAATTCTGTTGAATTGAGGCTTGTATTCGAATCATGTTTAGGCAGTCACCACGTAGTCGGAATGTACGTAAAAAAGGATTCAAGATAAAGCATGTTCTCCAGATATCCGTGTTGTTCGGTGCCAGCATATGGCTGCTTTACCAAGTGCAGCATACTGATGACAAGAAACCACAGGTCACAACAAAAGTCTCCGAGAACTTACACACGGATGGCACCAATGACATGATCAAGTTGGGGAGAAAAGGTCTTCAGCCAAGGGGGAAGGAAACGAACGTTCAAGATAAGAAAGAAACCACAGACCACAAAACAGATGAAGACGACAATGCAAGCGAAGGTGAAGAGCTACGTGTTCTAGGTCGTGATCAGGATGAAGATACGAAGCAGGAGGAAGTTGGGGAGATTGCGAACACGGATGATGGAATGGGAAAGAATACAAAAAGGGGGTACGAAGAGTTAAAAGTGGAGACTAACGGAGATGAGAATGAAGAGGCAAAAGAGAAAGAAAATGGTGTTAAGGATGAAAAGAAACAGAAACATGATGATGGTAATGGCAGTAAGAATGAAGAGCCAAAAGAGAAAGAAGATGGTGTTACGGATGAAAAGAAACAAAACGATGATGATGGTAATGGCAGAAAGAATGAAGAGCCAAAAGAGAAAGAAGATGGTGTTAAGGATGAAAAGAAACAAAACCATGATGATGGTAATGGCAGTAAGAAGGAAGAGCCAAAAGAGAAAGAAGATGGTGTTAAGGATGAAAAGAAACAAAACCATGATGATGGTAATGGCAGTAAGAATGAAGAGGCAACCATAGAAGTAGATGGAAGCAAAAAGAGTGAAGAGGAGAACATGAACATCCTCAGCAATGAAAACAATAAAGAAAGTGCACAAGAGAGCAAAAATGAAGAGAATGACAGAAAAAAGGAAGATGGCAATCAAATGCAACCAAATCCAGAAGAAGAGATGGTTGAAATTTCAAGTCCACCTGAGGATGAGGATGATCAGAATGTAAGAGAAGTGAATGGTAATGGAGAAAAAAGAAGAGATAATGGAAGTAGCAGCAAGAGGCCAAGTGTGGATGAGAATGAGTCAGGTGGTTTAAGCCCAAGTCATAGCAAGACTAATGAAGAGGATAAAGTTTCGAGTTCAAATACGACAACAGCTTCTGAGGGAGAAACCTCTACGACTGGTGGCACAAAGTTGGTGAGAAACCGCAAGATTGGGAATCTTCCTAGAAAGAGAATGTGGATAAAGTCTGTGAAGAAGAACACAAGTCCAGATTCACATTTAGTGCCCAAGAAGAATGAAGGGAATTGATAGAATGGGATTAAGGATAGATGAGTCTGTCTTCATACGTTATACAGACGGGTGAGTGGAAGGAATGCAGTTTTGTACGTTTTTTTACGTCTGTGTTTTCCCATTTCCATTGTTTGGTGTTGTTCAAGTTTTGCCCACAACAATGGAGGGATGGTTGTATCATTTGGAGCCTCTCTTTAATCAAATCGTAACCAAATATTGAATATGGATCCTTCATGTTTGTCAAGGTTCATGAGTTTTATAATCAATACAGCTTTAAGTATGAGTGAATGTTGGGAATCTTCTTTTCGTTATTAATTACTTGTTAAAAGATAAATAATTGTGTTGAGTTGTTGATGCTTCAAGAAAACTTAAAATCAGACTTTTTAGAGAATATTTTGTGATTCTAAAGATATCGAGTATGAACTAATTGTGAAAGACTAATCAGCAAATTTAAACCATTTCAATACATTTGCTGATCTGCTGTTACTATTATGTTAATCGACACTATCCTTTATGTTAATCGACGCTATCCTTTCTTTTTATCATTCATAAATTTTATGCAACGTAAACAACATTATTCATGAGTTATTTTTGTAAAGCTGAAATAAAAAAACCGTATTTCGCAAAAATCTGCAATCTTTGAGAGAAAAAAAAACGTCACCCATCATGCAAGAACGAAAAAAAGTAGAATGGTTCAAAAAGTAAGTCATTAATTTTTGAAGCAATTCTATTCACGAACCCTTATTTGCCAGAAAACAAATACTGTGAAAAGCAAAGTAAAAGAAGAAGAAGCAAATCCCTTGCAAGAAGGAAATACAAGTACCATTCCATGCCAATTCGGTCTGAATGGTAACAATGTCAATAATCACTTAATGAAACAGAAAAACATAAAGAAGCTTGTTATTCTGGATGCCTTCCAAAAGCTCCTAGTGGTGTTCCTTAACTTCAAAGAGACCATCTGGACCTGAAAAAGAAAACAGTAAACATCAAGGATAATTACAAACCAAGAGCCGTTTTATGGATCAATATATAAGTGACATAGAAAGTAAGCAACTAATAAAATTGATGCATGTTTGCATCATTGACGTAATCCGGCAATTGTGCATTCCATGGATTTCAGCATTGGCTAATTTCCCCATCAAGTTTAGGGCGGTTTGGTAGTTGCTGAATAGTTTGGTGCAATAAGCTCTTATGATATAGTGCAAAATGAAGTTGGTTGTTTCGTAATTGTTTACAATGAAATTAAGGCACTGAATAAGGGAGACAGAAGAAACAAAATAATTCAAATGGTTTTAGAACCATTAAGAGGCCACTTTTTTTTTGGCAAAACAAGATTCACCTCTAAGCGATTCAGAGGTTGTCTCTTAATGGAACTATCAAGTAGTAAACAAACAGCCCCTACTGTTTTTATCAACAAGGGTTGGTTTACAGTGAGAATGGAAGTCATGGTGAGAAGTTTTAGAACAGATCTCCACCCTCAACAATACTAATTGAAGACAACACTAGATCAACACTAGAGATCTCATTCCTGAAACTACCATGTTCAACAGCTGCTCCTTCATCTTCACATCAAACCAAATATTCTAGTTCAAAATACGGCATCATAAAGATCTCATTCCTGAAACTAGCATTATATTATAAAGTATCCATAATAGCCGTCCTACCAAAATTCAGCCGTGATAGTTCCTACCATGTTGCAATGAATCCCCACAAGTGTACCCCAGAGCTTGATACAGGGCATTTTTGCTCAAGGACAAATGTGTGATAATAGATAATACACAGCCTCAAGACTAGCCTTTTCATAACTCTAAGCAACCCAGTTGGGAAGATCCATTCGATAGTAAAAGTATAACAAAAAGATGATAAATCATGTTCAGAAAAATATATGGAAAAGTACATGTTTCTGATCCTTGAAGCAATTACTCCGAAAAGAACATCCGTTACTCTGTACGACACAACTTTGTTGTGCATAAAAAACATGAAATTCTGTGGTAGAAATAATCACGACGTGCAAGTACATAACCAACATGTCATAACTCACAATGACATTTAGTTGACACTATAAATAAACATGTAACACAAAAGCTAAACATGTTAACATCCCATAAAAGTTTCTTATGTCTTCAAGTGGTTTCATGGCAGTTTATTATGCTGCTTAAATAGTTAGATGCAAGGCTAAAAGAAGAAAATATATATATATATATATATATATATATATAGCTATGATTATACTCCCTCGTCTCAAAATAGATGTCCCACATCGAAAAAGACAAGCAGTTTAAAGAATGTGTAATTATTACAATTTGTAATTAACTAAATGACACTTTTACCCTTAATAGTGGAGAGAGAAATTTTCTTCATCTCGTTATTAAAGAATGGGAAAGTGGACACTTATTTTTGAAAAGGAAACTTATTTTGAGACAAACTAAAATAAAAACGAGAACACTTATTTTGGGGCATAGGGAGTAACATAATTATAATAAGTGCTTAGGTCCATATCTTATGCTCAGCATTGTCTTCTTCAATAACAGCTAACTCGTGTGAGATTCTAACTCCTACATTTATTCAAGGTCTCTATCATATTACAGCATCCACAACAATAATTAGATTATAAGAAAGCGGAATTTATAGAAGTTCACTAAGCAAGGGAAATTCAGGATTGTGCATCCTTATTTATGCATGCAATTGAACCAAAATTCCCAAATATATCTCAAAATCAGAGTTTTATGATCTGTCAATAAAGCAACTTGATTTGCACCCAATGACATGCTTAAGTAACCAACTTGATTACCAAATGCTATTGTATAAACTAGAAAATATAAGTTGAACTCGTGTAAGACCATCTTTCATTTGTTGAACACTTCTTCATAAACAAAAGCCAGGAAATGTCAACAGCTACAGTAACCTTCTGTTTTGATTTTCAGCAATTGCATGATGGCTCAATACATACAAGTAAGTGTTTTACTTAAACAAGTTGGGAAAAAAAGAGTTACAAGAACAGTATGATGTCAATTCGTTTCATTGATTCTAATGATACAAGTGAACACCGAGATATGTGCACAAGTAATAGAAATAATAACCATGAAATAATAATAAAAAGACAGCAACCATGGACACTGAGGCAGGCAATATCAACCTATCATTCAAAACACAAACTATTCACTATATTTCAACTATGTCCTCCAAATGTCACTAAAGGTCAAGACTACTGCTATGGGATTCATAAAATAACTTGACTTAAAGATGATTAAAACTAGAAAAGATTAAGTATATAATTGGACCACAAAACCATTTATCTAAATTTGGATAACAAAAAGCTTACCCCATGGAAACTCCTTGTTCCTAATGTGCAGGTATGGGTATGGCTGCAGACATAGATAAAAACAATAGATTTAGTCATTAGATAAAAACCAAGGCAGTGCTATTTCAATGAAATTAGCATCAGAGCAGAATGAATAACAATTTGGCAATAGTGATATTCATCATATTGAAAAAATGTTACACTAAAACTAAGCGAATCCCCATATAATCCACCATAAATAAACTAAAAATACATCAAACAACAGCGTTATCCAAAGTTGGGGGCTTACAGCGGGTTCGTCGAAATGAGGATGACCCTTGGATAGGTTAACAAACGCAAGAATCGAACAAGCAACGATTCCTGCATATGTAATCTTCTCCCATTTGGCAGCCTCACCTGTGTATACAATAAATAAAATCCATAAGCCACCACATCATACTTTTCGTTGTTTCTAGCTTTCTATAAGATAGCAACCATTCGTACAAATTAGAGGCCATATCGAGAAAACGCACATAAAGATATTTAATTCAACGATTCGAAATTGAAACCCCTAAAATGCACAATTATGATAAAGTGAAAACCCTAAATAAATCTGACAAAGCAGAAATCCTTCAGATCGGAGCTAAGCAGGACAAATAAAAGTCTCATAGAAACTGAATCTTAAAAAGATAACAAATAAATAAATAAAACAGCGTATAAATAAATTGTTATTGAAAGTTTGAAGAAAAAAAGAAAGAATCGTACGAGCTTCTTCTTCAACGGATGCACCGGAAGAGAATGATCTCGTAGCTGATGGATTTACACGGACGCCACCTCGGAGGGCCGTTCGAAGACCAGATCTCGCAATCGCCGACGCCATTTCTCTCTACTTTTTTTTTTCTCAGGTGGATGAAAGTTTCCGATGAGAATTATAGAGTCTGTGTTCTTAAACTGTGGACCAAACCCTCTCTCAAGGCCCAATGGCCAATATGGATCAGGCCCGATCAGCCCAGTAAGTCACTACAATTTAACATATTAACTAACTAGTTTGTTTGTTGGTGCGATTTTTGCCATTAAGTTCAAAATATGGATCCCACGAATTAAGTCAATTTAACATTTTAACTAACTAGTTTGGCTTTCAAAATATGGATCCCCCCTTTCGTTAATGCTTAATCCAATTTGAGTTGCACAAGATGATGAAGCTCGAACCCTGGACCTAGTGAATTAGAAGCTCCTCGGGCTGAACCATAGGCATCATGTTCGAGCTTAAGCCACCTAAAAAAGCCTGATTACATCCAAAAAAATTGTCTTGAAAGATGCATCTACAAATTTATCACGAATATTATGTATATTAACATATGACATATACTTTTTGAAATTTATAGGATACCGATGTATGGATTGGAGGTCGAATTCTATACTGAAAACTAATTTTGATGTAAAAGAAGCTTATACGAAAATCATGTTGGGGCATAAAACTTAGACCGCCAATTCAATTAACTTTAAGCTAAGTTTTATCAGCCTGTTCTTAGACTGTGTTTGGCAAAAATAAGCTAGTTGATAAGTTAGTCCATCCAAACATGTACCAGAAGCTAGCTTATAAGCTAACTTTTTTAAACACAACTTTGAGTAGCTTTTGGGGAGTTCTGTATATCTTTTTTCAATTATACCCTTATTAATATTAATTATTAAATTCAAACGATACCCTTTTTGGTCATTTTACATACTTATAAGCTAATTTTTGCCAAACATAACTTGTTCACAAGTTAGCTTATCAATCAACAGCTAGCTTATCAGCTAGTTTGCCAAACATAGCCTTAGGCTGAATTAGGTTTACAAAGTTGGCTCATTGGGATTTGCAACGACCCTAGTTTTGGACTCTAGCGAGGCAAAAAGATGATTCTAAAATTGGAAACTATAACAAGACTAAGTTAAAATTTTAATTCTTTTTTAATTTGCAAAAACGAAAAACACGAAGATTATAGAATTGTGTGTTAGCTTTCTGGAACATCTTGGATCACTTAATTTGTGGTCTTAGTGTGTGAGATATGATTAAAACCCCACAACCTCGCAAATTCAACCAACGTCTTTCTTTTGGCTTTTTTTCCGTTTTGTCATTCGGTCATCGATGTTCACTTTAATTGACATTTTAAGGGATAAATCAAACAAATATACATATTCAGACGTTTGTCAATTTATAAAAACAGATAGTCTTATTGATTTAGATTTCAAACTTCATCTCACCACCTCTTAAAACTTTGAAGTTAAATTAGACCTCAACACCTATTAAAAAACAAATGCCACCATGGTCAAAATTCTTTAGACAAAATGACAACTTGGTGATCAATTAAAACATGGTCAAGTCAAAGGTGAAAGCTTTAACCATAAAACCACAACAACATTGCAAGGTCAATGGATAATGCGTTGACGCTGCCAGAGAGAGTTTCATAGTTCTGTTTTTCTTCTTTTGAAAACACTAACTTATAGTCACATTAGCATAGATTACATACATGATGTTGTGAATTGCTAATATTGGGAGGGTTAGTTTTAAGTCTTCTAATGTCAAAGAAAATTGATGAAACGTAGACAAGGCTTGCATTAATATTGCTATGAAACCATAGAATAGAAGAATGAATGACTCGATGAAGCTCAATTTTGTGCTCGATGGTGACCTCAATGAACCATTCGAATATCTACTCATATATATATTTTTGTAATCTTTCTCCCTCAAAGATGTCGGCATTTTTAACAAATAAAAAGAATGAATACCACATTAACACCTCTAACAACCACCGAGTATTTGTTTACACAATTATCTCTCTTTTGTCAAGGATGATGTTGATATTTGTTGACAAAACTTGTCCCTTTAGTTTTCTTGATCACAATCAAGAAAATAAAGCCTCATTTTTGTTCACTTCTAAACATAAAAAGATATTATGATATGGATGATTTCATGTAGAATTTTGAGTACCTGAATTATGGTACTACAGCCAATGCAATTATTACAAGTATATACAACTACACCTACAAATGAATTTATTTACTACTAGTATTTACTAAATCACCTATATTTTCAGCCTTTTCATCATCGTCAACAAAACTGAACGGTAAGTCAAACAAGGAGTCCCCACTATCACTCCCATCTTCTTCAATCTCATCCGTCGGATCTTTCTCAGTCAAACAACCAAGCGACTCCACCACATCTTCCCTACTCCACCCCCCACGCAATAACCTCTCACACATTTCCCTCACGTGCCACCCATCCAACTTCTCATCTCCACCGTTGATTTCCATCATCATCATCTCATCAACATCCTCCTCCTTCCACCCTCCATCTCTCAATCTCGACCGTACACCCTCCAAAACCCTCCCCAATTCTCCGCCATCCGCCGCCGTACCACGGCGGACCTCCGCCAACTCCGTCCAAAAATCAATCCTCCTCGCCGTCGTAGCCGCCCACGCCGGCGTACCCAAAAGATTCTCCGGCGGCCTCACCCTCCTCAACACCCCGCCGTCCCTAAACTCACTCCGCCGGAAAAACTCAACGACGTCGTTGCACCACACCTTCACGTCCAAACCGTTGACGTAAAAAATAGGGTTTCCCGCCAAACACGGGATCGCCGGAATGTAGTAGTTCCGGTACACCGGAACGAGAACCGGCGAGTGTTTCAGATACCCTTTGGCGAGTTCGACGGCCTCGTCGTCTTCCTCCGGCCGATCGCCCCATCGGCGGTGCCAGAATCTCCGGCGGCGGACTTCTTTACAGATTCCCAAGATTGGGAGGTCCATTAGGATTTGGAGTTGCTGTTGTGATGAAGATCGCCAATCGGGAAATGCGTGGCCGACGGGAAGGCCTTCCCGGAGGATCGATCGGAGGTCGGGTGGGAAGGAGAAGCGGAAGGCGGATTCGATGGCGGAGAGCTCGGAGAGATTGAGGCCTTGGGCGATTGGGAGGTTGGAGTTATGGCGGTGGAGGTGGTGGATGAGGTCTTTGGAGTAGGCGGCGAATGAGAAGCAGACTCTGGTGTTTCGTTTGAGTGGTGGTGGTTGTGGTGGTGGCTCCTCCGTTAGGGTGGTGGTGGTGGTGGTGGTGGTGGTGGCCGCCATTAGTGAGATCGGAGATGGGTTGTGGGCATTTGACGGGAAGTCAAGAATTGAAGTCGTTTGTAAAGAAGAGAGAGGATTGAATGTGTAAAGGTATTGGCATGAATTAAATGGAATTCATTGAAAGAATCACGTCGATCATTCAAGTAATATATACTCCTCTCCATTTGGTTTAGACTTTGGGGGAAAGAGGTTGAATATTTCAAAATGTAATTAAAATCCATTTTTCCATATCCATATCACACGTTAAATAAAATAGTAATTAGGGGAATAGGAAGATGTTTAAATGAAATCACATGGTTGTGGCGTACTGGTTAAGGTCTATGGGGAAGTGATTAGTCAACCTTTCTACTTCTCCATTTTGGTTTGGGGAAAGAGGTTGAATATTTCAAAATGTAAATCCATTTTTCCATATCCATATCACACGTTACATAAAATAGTAATTAGGGAATAGGAGGAGGTTTAAACGAGAAATGGTATGAAATTGAGAATTGAAAAGGGTGATTTTAGTCGGTTAAATCGAATTTGACTGGTAAAAAATTGTGGGGTTTGATTGGTGTGAGATTCACGTAGAAACTATTTTTAACCTATTCATGTATTAATCGTGGATTCATATGTAAAGCATTTAAGTAGTTCAAATCGTTCACATGTGAACTTCTTTGTCATTTATTTGTAAAAGTTATGAAAGTATCCTCCATCTTTTGCATACCCATGCGATGGATTATCTAGTATTTTATAGTGAAAGTTGCACATGTTAACTAGATGAAGAGCTAAAATCTTTTATCTACTTTTCATTTTCTAAACACTTCTCGTTTAAACCACTCCGATGGAAACTAGGAAGACATATACTTTACTTGGCTTAATGGTATGAGGACTTATTCAATAACAATGTTTGTTTATCACCTAATAATTATCACCTCATTTGGTTCTTTATGGATTTAGTCTGTCCCTTGACTTCATAGATTTAATCATTTTTCCTTCGTTTTTTCTTCAATCATATAGCCTTCTCGTTTTAAGGCATGCTTATTAATAACTTGATAAGATTCACGACTAATTCAATCAACTATACATTATTATTTGATAGTATCTTAATGAAATATAATAGAAGTGGCTTAGTCACTAAGCATCTAGGTGGAGCTTTATGCGGAATATCATTTTTTTTTAACCAAATATGTCCCTCCCAGTTAAAACAAAAAGTTCCTTCCATTTATAAAATAAACTTTGTTAAACAAAAACGTTACATATCCATGTAACACCTCTATTCATACATTATTAATCGAGAAACAAACAAACCCCCCTAAAACCATATTTTCTTTTTTATGTCAATCATAACAATAAGGGAGAAGTTTTAAGGAGATAAAAGTTTTCGGCTAAGCCTACTCTCAAAAATTAGATATGATCCCTACTTGTATGCTTTCTTCACTTTGAACCCTTTAAACATGAACACAATCACCATCTTTCTATGAATTGTGTATAATTTCATGAATCTTTTAAATCATAATCAACATTTCTTGATTAATGTTGTTGATTCAATTAATCATTTTGTATATGCCAGATCAGGAATTACTAATTGCATCCAATTTCCCCCCAAAAAAAAAATCCTCATCGTATATATGTTGACTTTGGTTGTACATTAGCTATTATTGTTTAATCCAAGTAACTAATTCGCTTGTTGATATTGCATTTGTTGGTCATTTGGTAAACTTATTATCATTTTTACAATATTATTATCATTATCATTAACTAATTTGCGTGTTAATATTGCATTTGTTGGTCATTTGGTAAACTCATTATCATTTTTACAATATAAAATGCAAAATCGAAATCACAACTGAATTGAAAAATTAGGGCCAAATAATAAAATAACTAATTAAATACCCCTATAAAAGAATGAACTGGATAATTACAATTAAGAAGCATTAAATTTTCATTTTGTTGTAAACTAATCAATCGGCGGAAGTATAAATTAGTTGATTGCAATATTATGAACTAAATAACTTTTTGTCATATTCATTTTTTTTATCTTTTCGTGTTGCATAATTTTTTTTCATTGACTGATATTTTTATATCTTTGTCATCTTGATTACCTTCCATATTAATTCTTTATCGCTTTTAGATTCCTTGAATTAAGTAATCAAATTTGGAGGTTTTTTTTAGAGTTTTTGACCAAATGGGTGTTTTAAAAAAACATATTTACCAAATGGGTGTTGTTTTAAACATATTTACCATTTAAGTGTAGTTTTATATTTAATGGACTTTTAATGCTTAAACATATTTACCATTTAGGTGTAGTTTTCTATTTAATGGGCTTTTAATGCCTTTTTCCTACTTTTCTTTACTATTTTTTATTATTTTTTTGTTGTTGATTTTTTTAATGTTTTTTAAATATCATATAAATAAAAAGCTTATGTACGGTTAAGTAAAAAAATATATAAAACAATAATACAGTTCTGAAAAAAATCATATAAAAACAAACCCGTCCGAAAACCCGAACATTAAAAATGGTATAAAAATGGTGAGGAGTTTGGGTTGGCATTTTCAGAACCAAACCTACCGAAAAACCCGAACATTTTACATATTTTTTTTATTAATGTGAGTATTAATATATACTATTAATATGTTTCGAAAAAAATATATTGAAAAAAAAATATCAAGTACGTTAAGTTTTTATTGAAAAAACAACAATAAAATTCAAGTACGGTTAATGTTTTTATTAAAGTTTAAGTATGATTCAGGTTTTCGGATAATGTTTTCGGGTGAGCAAAACCCGTCCAACCCAAACTACCTGTTTGAAACCTGAATCGTACTTAAAACTTTAAAACCAAGACCCAAAAACCTGATTTAATTGAGTTTTATAAAAACATTAACCGTACTTGAAAACATTAACCGAAAACCTGAATCGTACTTAAACCTGAAGTGTACTTGAGTTTTATTGTTGTTTTTTCAATATTTTTTTTTTCGAAACATATTAATAGTATATATTAATACTCACATTAATAAAAGTATATTTAAAATGTTCGGGGTTTTCGATAGGTTTGGTTCTGAAAATGCCAACCCAAACTGAACCCAAACTCCTCACCATTTTTATACCATTTTTAATGTTCGGGTTTTCGGACGGGTTTGTTTTTATATGATTTTTTTCAGAACCGTATTATTTTTTTTTATATTTTTTTAGTTAACCATACATAGGCTTTTTATTTATATGATCTTTAAAAAACATTAAAAAAATCAGCAACAACAAAATAATAAAAAATAGTAAAGAAAAGTAGGAAAAAGACATTAAAAGCCCATTAAATAGAAAACTACACCTAAATGGTAAATATGTTTAGGTATTAAAAGTCCATTAAATATAAAATTACACCTAAATGGTAAATATGTTTAATACAACACCCATTTGATAAATATGTTTTTTAAAAACACCCATTAGGTTAAAAACTCGTTTTTTTTATATAAGACTTTCGTATTATTTATAATAAACTCTTGAATTTATTTGTGTTGCATGTTGGTTTTATAGTCTGCCACATGAAAAAATGGGAAATTTTATATTATAATTTAAAACTTTTTGTTGCATTAGTTTATTATTGATGATCATAAATTATTGTTTTATTCTTTTGGTCATAAAAACAACAAATATTGATTTAACTGAATCTTGATTGGACCGTTTGGTTGTTAACAAATAGCCGATCAAAAAGTTAAAACCCGGAAAAATCCAATCAATATTTGTTGTTTTTATGACCAAAAGAATAAAACAATAATTTATGGTCATCAATATTTGTGAATGTGTGCAACTGTATCGCTTCGGATGGTGCTACTGTATCGTTTTCGAAATTTCTAAAGGGTGCACTTAAAAACCAAAAACTTCTCTCAAAATGAACCATAAACCCAAAAGTTCTTTAAAAATCAATCAAAAATCCCAAAAATTCTCTTGGATTCAACAAGAAAAAATCAAAACAATTTATCAAAATCTACAAAAAAGAAAGTTTAAAAATCTCTTGAAATCAACCAAAAAGAAAATCTCGAAATCTACTAAAAACTTTTGGCTCCGTTCCTTCCCCGGGCTAGAATTTTTCAATGTTTTTGGACCGGTCCTTGGTTTCTTATCAATAAAAAATCATCCACTGATTCTTTATATATTAGGCATTTCTTGATTTACTTATAGTAAAATTAATATTTAATAATGCTTTTTCGAGGTTTTAACTGAAAATAAAAAATTAGACTTAGTACATGTTTGAATAGACCATAAGCTAGCTTTTTAAAAAGTTACTCTTACTAATGTTTTGGTGACCTAGCCTTGTTATTTTTTTTTCCAAATATGCACTTGTTAAGTTTTACATTAACAATTTTTAAACATGTTTCTCTTTGTCATTTTACAATCATAAGCTACCTTATTTGTTATTTTTTGTCAAGCAAATCTTATTTATCAACTAATTTGTTAAACACAACCTTATATCTAATGAAAACACGATTTGTTTTTTAAAATTGTACGGCGTCACTTTTAAAAACAAAAGACCAAGTATACATATTTAAAAGAGCATTTCTGTTGTTTATCACATATCTAAAAACATTTGGATCAATAAAATATTATATCAAATTGAGGAGGGAACAAATTCCATAAACATTAAAATTAATCCATAAATTGTGTTGTTTAATTAAACCATAAATATTATATCAAACCCGGAAATTGTGTTGTTTAATTTGCTATTCTTTTATGCCGGCATCCCATTTTACCAATTATGCTTACTTTTATACTAATATATGAATCAACTAGTTTTGATCCCGTGTAATACACGGGATAATTTCAAAAAATTAAATCATGCCAAAAATTTTATATTACAAATATGAAAATGACCATAAATACAAAGTTACATACGAGAAATCAACAACTCCAACTTGGACTATAAACATGAATAGAATCATTATAATCATATCATCATGTGTAGGAAAAAATAAAAATTAAAGAGCGTTTGATTAATTACCTTTGTGTGTATGTGTAATTGGTAGTGGCTTAATTAAGAGCGTTGCAGCAATTGATTGAGATTGAGAGATTGAAATGGGTATTTATAGATTGAGATTGAGAGATTGAAAGAGGTATTTATAGATTGAGATTGAGGTGTGTATTTTTGGATTAAAACTGTTAGATTTAATTATGTAGGGGATTTTTGAAAGTGGTATTTATCTTTTACATTATTTAATTTATTGTTTTCATGTTTATCTATAGTTTGTATTAAAAAATGAAAATTTTTAAAAAGCTTGGGTATATTTCTTTGTTCCAAGAAGTTTTATGGAATTTTCTTAAGAATTAAGAAAATAAGAAAAGTAAGATTTTTCAACTTTGGAAAACTTTTAGAAAATTGTACTTTGAAAATAAAGAGAATATTTTTAATTCTTTATATCACCAATGAAAAATAATAATACGTGTATTGATTATATTAAATATTACACAAATATATGTAGATGATTTTTTAAACCGTTTGATTTAATTATGTATTTTTGAAAGTGGTATTTATCTTTTACATTATTTTATTTATTGTTTTCATATTTATCTATAGTTTGGATTAAAATGTTTGATTTAATTATGTAAAGGTATTTATCTTTTACATTATTTTATTTATTGTTTTGATAATCGAACCGGCTCACCAGAACGCGACACGTGGCAATTCGGCTCACCAGAGCACGACACGTGGCGAACCAGTTACTCTTTTATTATATATAGATGTTTTAACACTCGGGTCGACCCGGTCTGTTGAATCGTGAACTAGAGAAGAAAGCGGGTCAACTATGGTCGACTTTTTGACAATTTCTTACGAGGTCGGGTTTATAAAAACCGGTTGGAATGAACTGATAAAACCTGTTAAAAACTAAAAGTAAAAGGGTATACTTAAAATTGGGTGGTCCGCATACGCAAAAGACTGGAAAAATCTTATTGATGCATTTTTTGTGTATGGCTTATGACAAGATGAATTCGTCATGTGCAACGAACGGTTAAGCCGATTCGGGTTAAAACTTTTATACCCGAAATTTTAGGATGGAATATGTGGACCCCAAATCCCAACTGAATAACTCGATATCGGAATTTCCGGGTCATTCGGGTTCGATTTAGCTTGGGTGGGATTGGGTGAAATCCGTATTTTTTTCAGATTTACAAGGTCGGTTGTAACAGTAGGTGAGCCCGATGGTCGAGGGAAGAGAGAAGAAGAGAGCCGAGAGGTGAGAGTGTCTCACAATGAGTCTGTGAGAGTCAAGGGAACTGGGATGAGAGGTCTGAATCTCATTATGAGACTGTGAGATGATAGTCGAGAGGTTAGCCCTATAGCCAATTGGCCAATGCAGAATGCAGAGAGCACAGCGCCACCACAAGTCCGCAACCTCGTCGCCGGTCGAAGAGAGCACAACGAGTTGGCCGGCCGAAGATCGAGATTCCAGAGAGACACCGAGAGGCGACAGTTGGGAATTTTGAAATTGAGATGAAATTAGGTTAGGAGGGGTTTAGTGTTCGTGTTTCTAAGAGCATCTACAACAACTATGCTAAACTTTTCTAAAATGGAGTTAAAAAATTTGCTTTCAACTCGATCAACTATTCTGTTATAGCAACTTTAACATTGTTCATATATTGGTTGGAGCATTAAAATAATTATTCTATCTCTTAAACATTTCTCTTCAATTAATTCTATTGGTTGAAGCATTAAAATAATCATTTATCTCACCATTTAGATATTTCTCTAAATTTAAAAAAATTTGCAACTTTTCTCCTATTTTCTCTATTTTAGCATAGAGAATAGCAGCTGTTGGAGACTTAGAGCAACAAATATGCTAATTGTTTTTTTCTATTTTAGCATAGTTGTTAAAGATGCTCCAAGTTTAGGGTAAAAAATAATATAATATAATGTAATATTTTCGGGTTCAAATATTTTAGGTCGGGTTTGGGGTGGATAATGGACACCCAAGGGGCTTCCTATTAAACCGAATGAAAACTCAGGTTTCGGGGTTTTCGGGTTTCAGTGTTTTCGGTTTGGAGGCATATATCCGGTGGGTTCGGCTCGGGTTTGCTCACCCCATGTGCGGAGATGAAAAAGATACTAAGAAAGAAGTAAATAGGTTTAAGATAAGAGTAAAGAACCTTTCATGTAGGCCGCAGACAACTTGCATTACATCAATCGGGGGTTTTCAGTTTTCACACATATATATGATAATATGATATATATGTATGACCTAAAGCCCTTTAGATTGGAGGTGGCAAGTCATCCTTGGCTTTCACGAAAGACCCTTTGCCTTGCCTTAGACCATGCTTCCAATATATCTCAATATATTATACTTTGTATCATTTGTTTTCTTGATCTGTGTGCATTATAGTTATATACACACACATATATATAGCTAGTCATGAGTATATTTATTTTTCTTTTAACTTATGAAATAACATAAAAGTAATCTAATTAAAGAGTTGACACCATGCAAGGAGAATATATTCTTCATGGCTGAATTGCATGAGTTGATGCTATGGATTATAGAGAATTTCAACCTTAATAATTTGTTCTCCCTTGTATCTCGACTTCACAAGTTGCTCTTGGAATCAAGTTCTCCATTCATTTGACTTCTAGGGATGCAATTCTGAATCACATGCAAAGATTTTGAAGAATCATGAATAAGTAATTCTAGAAAAAACAAGAATAAATGTGTTCTTTATTCTACAACCTGTAAATAGATCGACTGGGTCACTGCACAACGAGCAACAAAATGACAAGTTTCTATCAAGAAGAATAAGAATGTCTTTGGAATTCAAGATATATCATGTGACAGTATGGATGGAAGTACGGTGATTAGGTTGATTTGATCATCTAAGAGTGAATATATTCGCTCATTGGTTGATAAGATGCTAATCTAATATTTGTAGGCATAAAGGAACTTATGATGAATAGACATGATCATCGATGATCTTCATCATTTACCCCCGAACGTGTCTATAAATAGCATTCATTTGGACACCAAGAATTGAATCAAACCAGATGCAAATTAGCTTAGGTGATGGGAGGAATACCTACGATGAAGAAAGTAGTTTGTTTATGTAGCCAAGGATGACTTGCCGTTGACTCTTCAAGAGCCCTAACATTCCGGCTGTTGAATTGATCATAAGGGGCAAGCATCCTTGCCTACACCGACAGACTATTGTCTATCATCGTAGGACTTCAATCCCTAATTGAACATACAAAAGTTCCTGTTTATACATAAAAAGTTGAAGAAGTCTTGGTACACAATTTTATATATTCCTATATTATATACAAAGAGGTTCAAAGAAAAATTAAAAAGAGGAAACCGAGGAATGCTTTATAGGCCTCCATCTGGACTGTATGCACTTGTGCATAACAGTAAATTAAATTGTTTTTACTTTTTAGCTTTTATGTACAAGTGCATTATGCATAGTGCATATTACAAGTTACGTTTATGCACAAGTACATATGGTCTAGATACCAAGGTATTTGTCAGTTTTTTTTGAGGTTTTCCTTTGACTTTGACTCTCCCCTACACACACATGCGCGTGCGCACGCGCACACGCGCGGCGCACACACACACACACAATATGAGAGAGAGAGAGAGAGAGAGAGGAAAGTTAGGTTGCGAACTCAAATTTCATTGTGAACGTGACGAACCGAGAGTGCGCCACTTGGCATATTCATTCTGGATAATCATGTATTATTCACTCAATGTTATTCAGAGTAAATAATACTCAATAATACAAAATTTTGTATTATTAACTCTGAATAATACATGATTATTCAGAGTGGATATGCCATGTGATGCACTCTCGGTTGTCCTCACGTTCATAATTGAATTTGAGTTTCCATTTGAACCTCAACATATATATATATATATATATATATAGAGAGAGAGAGAGAGAGGAAAGTTCAAATGTGAACTCAATTTTGGTTGTGAACATGAGGACGAATCTCAGTCACTCATCGATCAATAACGGCGGCTTTGATTGGGTCCCCTCCTTTAATAATCTCCACCCTCCCATGAATCGCGTCAATCCTCCGTGATCGCGTCCACCGTAACCGAAGATGTGTGACTGAGATTCGTCATCACGTTTACAACCAAAATTGAGTTTACATTTGAACCTGACCATATATATATATATATATATAGGGAAAATCAAATACACACTCAATAAATGTTGCACACCTTTAAAACCAATCTAATCCATTGATCTTAGATTCTTGTTTAAACTTAGTAACTCAAATCAAAGGTTATATAAGTAATTTTTTATTTTTAATTACTTTTCACTTTTTTTTTATTATAATTTTGGTTTTGTAACTCATATTGTGATTGATATTATTTCCTTATTTCATGCTAACTAATTATGATAAGGATTAACTTTTTTAAATTTATTTCAACTAATTTCTGTAAATTATCCTTGCAATTAATGGATTCCTTCACATTGTAATCATAAATAAACGAGACCAAATTAAAAATTATACATGCAGGTTTATGCATATATGAGTATGTTCATATTTATGCATACATCCATGTTCACCTTATGCAGAAAATACACCATGTCGATTTCACATTTATGCATACCTACATGCAGTTTATGCGTATATAGCTATGTTCAATTTTATAGCTTACTTATGCAATGCATGCATATATACATACATTCAAGGGTGGAGCCAGAAAAATGATCTAAGGTGGTCCTATATAAAAATAATATGTTGTAGAGGAAAGTTTTCAAATACAAACCACTTTTTGGTTGTGAACGTGAAAACAACCCAGAGCGCGACACGTGGCAAAAAAAATTCTGACACGCGCGACTTTTCCCGCGACATAGTGTTATTCAGTCTGAATAATAGTGTTATTCAGACTGAATAACACTAAGTCGCGGGCTTTCTGATTACAAGTCGCGCGTGTCACTGAATTTTCGGCGACTTAATGTTATTCATATTGAATAACGCTTTATTCAGTCTGAATAAAGCGTTATTCAGTATGAATAACACTAAGTCGCCGAAAATTCAGAGTGACACGTGGCGCACTCTCGGTTGTCCTCACGTTCACAACCAAAAAGTGGTTTGTATTTGAACCCACCCCAAATGTTGTGTATATATATATATATATATGAACGATTAATTAAATAAGAACCATAAAAAATTTACAATAAAACACTATGAAGGTTCATATTTTTTTTACCTTCTCAACATTTTGTTGTGAAGTTTCAAGTGAAAAAATATGGTTTCAGGAGTCTCATAAAAACATATTGGTCCCACATAAACCCAACATTTATATATATATATATATATATATATAGTATATCTTATTTTACAAAATAAAAAATCTCATTTTTAAATTAAATCTAAGTTTACTAATCATTTATATATATTAAAGGAAAAACCAAGGAGTATGAGGTGGCACTTTCTAATGCCTAGGATCTCATTTATCTTTTTTCTCAAATTTTTGGTTTTTTTAATTGTTTAATATTGTAAATGACTTTTCTACCCTCATTTATGGATGTACAATTCATTATATACAAGGTCATTTTGATAATTTTACATATTTGCATGTAAGATAACTCCAAATAGCCTCTTCAACTTCATCATAATTAATTTATTCATTAATTCTCATTAATTTATTGATTAGAGATAATCTTCATGATAAATAGACACTATTCTAGCTACATCATTGTAGTGAGAAATTTTGTTTTACACCAAATTCAACTTCATAAATCGATATTCAACATCATCGCTATCAAATTCTTCATCTACGTTGAGGTGTTTTCTTATCCTTAGTCCTTTTGGGAATTTTATCAATCTCATAAAGCATTTGGTGATGTTCTTGGTTTAACTTTCAATCTCTTACATGTATTGCATAATAGCACTCGGTCATGTTTGTGGTTACCTTTGATTTTTATTGAAGATATATAAGAACTAACTTTGTCTTTTGATTATGTATTTGAGTTTTTCATTTTTATATGCAAGGGGAAGTAAGCGTTGAATTTGCCGATGACTAAATTGCCATGAAGAGAACCTCGGTTTGTTCTCCACTTCTTAAATCTTGAAGGATTTTTTGTACTTCTCTTTCAAATTTTAGGGGTTTCTTAATCATGATTTCTATGGTTCTTATACGTTTTAGGGATTTTTTTTGCAGGCCTTCTTCATCCGTTCCCAACTCTTGGTATGTTCTTTAGACCATCTCCAACCATACTCTATTTATTAGTTTTTGGAGTTTATACAACTCCAACCATACACCATACTCCAAAAAAAATTGGAGGTCATCAAAACCACACTCCAAATTTGGAGTGTTTAATTCACACTCTATATTTATAAGGCCCACCAACAACAATATTATATAGCTTTTTAATGGGACCCACTACCACTAAATTTATTTTTTAATATAAATCTGATTGTTATCAATTGTACAAAGTTCTATTTTTATATAAAAATATGTTGTTTAATATAGAGTTTATAA
Source organism: Centaurea solstitialis (assembly GCA_030169165.1). NCBI lineage: Eukaryota > Viridiplantae > Streptophyta > Magnoliopsida > Asterales > Asteraceae > Centaurea > Centaurea solstitialis. Next base: position 18,817,829 of record CM058046.1, read on the forward strand.
ATTTGATGTTTTTTATAGAGTATGGTTGGAGTTGAGATTTTTTTTAGTGTTAAAGGGTCCACCATTTTTAGTGTTTTTGGTGTTTTTTTAGTGTTCATGGTTGGAGATGCTCTTATATGTCTTATGTTTTGTTTTGTATTTAGTCATTTTTACTACAATATATACATATTGATGTGTATTATTTTCAAATAAAGTTAAATGTCTAAAATTTGAATTAATAGATAAAGTTTGATCCAATATATAAGACTACAAAAGTTATTATTATTTTAAGTTTTTTATTAAAATCAATATATAAATGTAAAGGACATTATAACCAATATAATATTTAATATTTTCCTTTCTTTATAAATGAAATAGTTATTACATTTAATATCATTGAATAAATAAATATACATTTAAATATGTATCAGTAACTCTCATTAATAAATAAAATGCTTATTACATTTAATATCACAAAAAGATTAAAAAATTACTAGAATAAAAAAGCTATGATAAATTATTATTCTACATAACAAGAATTGGATGATAGGAAATTTTTTGTTCCACATCAAATTCAACTTCGTAAATAGATATCAACATCATCTCAGTCAAATTCTTCTAACTTGAATTTTTTTTCTTATCGTTACTCCTTTTGGGAATTTTGTCAATTTCACAAACAATTTTGGTCATTTTCTTGCTTTAGTTTTCAATCTCTTACATGCATTCCACAAAACATATGGTTATGTTCATGATTTTTGGTTTTATTTTCAATTTTGACATTACAACATTTGATGCCCTTAATTTCTATTGAAGGTAAGAACTAACTTTGTTTTACGATTTTGTATTTGGGTTTCTATTTTTATGTTGTAGGTGGATGTAGACGTTGATTTGTTGGTGACTAAAATCTCCATGAAGAAAACCTCAGTTTAATTTTTTCTCCTTAAAGCTTGCAGGTCTTTTGTATTTCTATTATGAAATTTAGGGGTTTTTTAATCATGATTTCTTCGGTTTTAATATGTTTTAGCTAGGGATTTTTTTTGCAGGCCTTCTTCACCTATTACCAACTCTTGATATGTTCTTTTTAGGTTTTTATAAGCCTTCAGTTTTGTTCTATGTTCTTTCTTATTGATTTATGAAATGTTTCATCAAAATCGATTTAACAACTTTGATTCTATCTTATGTTTCAATTGGTTTATATGTTTTTTTTATTGTTTCACTTTGGTAGAACAAAACATGAAGACTTATTTAAAATGTATTAATCTATCATATTCGTATTTAAAATGTATTAATATTTTTACCACCAAAAATCTTTTTTTTTCTATTGATATTGATGTTTCCTTTATATTTGATTTAAGTATTTTTAAAATAAAGAATGAAGACGTATTGAAAATGTATTAATGTGCAACGGCTAAAAGAACAGCTAAAATGACGAGATATTTCATATAAAGTGAAATGGCGATTCATATTAGTTTAATATATTATTTGTAAAGAATCATGTCATTTAACTTCAAAAAAATAATCTAAAAAAAATTTCGCCACCCGCGCAACGCGCGGTGCACAACACTAGTTACTTTTAAAGGACAAACACTACTCATGAAGGTGAAGGGTAGGTATATGTTTGATTAAGCTTACTTTACATGAAAAACAATGGTTTTATTTATTAAAAAAATTCTTTTCTAAAACATGAGGGTGGGCCAGGGTCAAAAGGCTGGCTCCGCCCTTGCATACATTCGTGCAGGTTATGCATATATGATTATGCTGAATTTTATAGCTTACTTATGCAATGTATGCATATCAACTATTCATAACATTTTAAACCTATAATAACCACCATTTAAGTGCAAATAAATGGTATTCTAATTAATGGATTCGTAACGGCTTTTTTTAGGTGAGAAATAAGGCAACTCATTGATCATTCACCATTCCATATGAAAACATAGTTTCTCTACCCCTTTTTACCCCTAATGGTATTCTAATTAATGAGCTACCCATTTAATACTTGCATTTTTTGCATTTTGGTCCCTATAAATTATAGCCGCTGGATCAAATTTTTGATGGTTGTGATTGGTACTCAAGGTGTACAACATCTATTGAGTGTGCATTGATGCCCCCTCTATGTATATATATATATATAGAGAGAGAGAGAGAGAGATTCCTTCTTTTGTGAACTAGTTTATTTGTGTTAACTTTGTTAACTAATGGCAACCAATCAAAATTAATTGTTTTAATTTGTTTTTTATTATAGACTAAGGGTAAATCGGGAATTTGTATTAAGAGGGCAGTTTTATTAGGTTTCCTAATTTGTAGGAGTTGATAAAATGGTAACTTTATTCCCTAATTTTTTGAATTATTTATTATTGTTCATCTATTCGGCCATCTTATTCGTTGTGCATATGTGTTTTATGATGGTGTGCATATGTGTTTTGTGCATATGTGTTTTATGATGGTGTGCATATGTGTTTTATGATGGTGTGCATGTGTGCAATGGTTACCCATGCATATAATTTATTTATTCTAGTTTGTGCACTTGTGCAATTTGTGGGTGCAGACTTGCACAAACACATTTTATTTTCCTATTCCTGCTACTCGAATCAAGCACATGTAATTTCTTCCACTTTTTGCAGATTTTTTTTATTGATATTCGAGTCCATCAATTAGGAATTGAGATTTGGGGAAAAAAATTTGGGTTGCAGTTTACAATTATGTTTTTAAATTTGAATCCCTTGTTTTTCGTTATGCATAACCGTGCATATGAGTTTTCATTGTGGGGTTTTCCAATAATGCCCTTCTGCACATATGTTTTACACGGTTGTATTAATTTTGGTAATTAATTTATTTCATAATTAGATTTTTTAATCTTAGCCGTTGATTGCATCTAATCAATGGTGTACATTGGTTAACAAAGTTTACACAAAATTCTTGGTTAACAAAAGAAGGGGACTCTATATATATATACATATATATACACGGAAATGTTCAAATGAGAAGTGCTAATAAATGTAAAGTAGATAAATAATCTCCACCGCTCATCTAGTAAAAGATTACGGCTTTTACCCGAAGCAGCGGATAGTCCCTCACATAAACTATAGTAGATGGAAGGGTACATTTGTGAATTTTACAAATAAACGACAAACAGGTTCATATGTGAATTACACAGATTCATATATAAACGTATATATGAATTACAAAGGTTCATGTATAAATGTATAATTAATATATGAATCAGTTAAAAATAGTTAGTGAATTACCTAGATTCATATATGAACGTATATATGAATTACACAAGTTTATATATGAACGTATAGTTCATATAAAATAGTTAATATGTGATTACACAAGTTCATATATGTACTCGCTTTTGGCTTATCTGTAACAATTACGAAATTACCCATCGATGTTACGGATAGTTGCGAAGTTTGACTAGTTAAAGATTGTGGCTTTAACCAGCTAAGAACATTTTTCTACTTTACATTTTTTTACCACTTCTAATTTTACACACACACACACACACACACACATATATATATATATATGTGTAGAGTTGGTTTCATTTCTAAACCATTTTGTATGTGTGAACTTGTGAACCATATCTCAACCATTGAATTTCAGGATGCTAACAACCTAACTAGTGTTTCGTATAAACCAATCAAATTTCAGCATAGTGTTTGGTTTAATAATGTCTGAGATTGTATTCATATCATGAGATAGCGTTTCCTTATTTGTAGGAAGCGATAAACGTGTAAATTGTAATTAACTTTTAACTACGTTCATCATAAAAGGGAAAGCTCATAAGGAGCATAACATCCATATAAATGGGCATAATACCTTCACAAACTAAAAAGCAATAGGAAGAAGTTGAGAGAAAAGGCCATAGGCTTTGAGATGATCCATAGTAATTCATACTTGGTCTGGGCCTTGGCCTAACTTAGAGGGTGTTTAGGATTGCCTTTTGAAGTCCAAAAGTGCTTTTGAGCGAAAATGCTTATTGACTTATAACGGTAGGAGAAGGAGTTTTTAAAAAAGTGTTTGGATTAGCTTATCAACTTTTTGAAAAAGGTTTGTAGCAATAAGTCAATAAGTTATGGTGTTTGGCTTAGCTTATCAACTTTTTGAGAAGGATTTGTAGCAATAAGTCAATAAGTCACAAATTGTGACTTCTTGAAAACTTCATTTCATCCCTTGTCAAAACGGAGTTTTAAAAGCACTTTTGGATTATACAAAACAAGCTTATCAACTTATTGACTTCTTGAAGAAGCCAATAAGTCAATAAGAAGTTTTAAAACTCAATCCTAAATACCCTCTTATACGATTTATTGGGATCAGTTTATAGATCTTTTTAGAGATGTATAGAAAAGAAAAGCCTATGCTCAAAGCCCAGCCTCAAGCAAAGCTAATTCAAGCAATTGATCAACAATTAATTAATGGCTCGAAACTCCATTCTTGGACGGTCCAAACATGATTGGGCTCCAATGGTGGGCTGCTGCTTTATTAACTTATGAGGAAATTACTAATATTTAAATTTAAGAGTAAATAACAGAATCAACGTTTTTGATGAATTTTATATTTTTGTTTTTTATTTAACTTAGATTTTATTTTTTTTATTGAGGTGAATGAAAACTAGTGATATAATATCCAATCTAGACAAATGCTTTCAGAAATAGTTTTTTAGAAAAAGAGGTTTGTTTGTTTTTGTTATTAAGAAGTTGGTTTGTGTTGTTAATATTATCATTCAAAAAATAGGTCTGTATTTGTTACTTTGTTTTAAAAAGTTGGGCAGTGTTGATTTGTTCTTGAATTATTTTCTAGATTTGAGCTTTATTTTTGATTGATTCTAAATATGCTTTATGGATTGTTTCTGTTCACGGTAATTTGGAAAGAGATTGGCGTGAGAGGAAGTTTTTTAAGTTTTAAAAATGAACAGAACAGGTCCTTAATGCAATTAAAAGTATCATAACGAAGCAAAAACATGAAAATGTCTTTAATTTAATTAAGTTCTAAATGACTGTTAACACAACGAATTTGATCCATAATAAAAGTTAAACCATGTTGACCATCTCTGTTATTTTTTCATTTAAGGAACCAATCCAAAAATTCACCAAATGATAAGGACAAAGTTCGTAATTTACTCTAAATTTAATTTTAGCTTCAAAACTAAATTGTTTTGTATACCATAAATTAAAATACATCTATCTAATCAAAAGACGTCAATTGTAGAGTTTTCAAGGCAAAAGTAATTTTTGATAGCGTAAAGGTATCAAAGACTATATAGTGTTATTCTAAGTCATATTTATGATAAGAATGCTTCCACCATAGTGTTGTATCTCACCTAATGTTTAACGTTGTTGTTGAAAGTGATGTTTTTAATATTGAACTTATATCATAAGTAGTGAAAATATGTACTCATGAATCACATTTTGCATTAAAAGAAATATAATTATGAAGTTTGTCTCATGATATGGGCAAAATAACTCTATATGTAAAATAAATACTTCTTTCAACATATAATCTATCGAATTACACCATGTATCAAAAAATACGTTCCATTATTTCACCACTCCCCACTCCAGAACTCTTACTCGTGAATTCACTTCATTGCAGGCCTTTGTTGGGTTTTGCAAAATTTGTGGCCATCTTGCCACTAATACAACCTAATAATATCACTAGCTCTATGTTTTATAATGTGGTATAGATAGATTTGTACAGGTGGGTTCATACAAGAACGATATCAATTTAAGAAAACGCGAGGACCATTCTCAGCCACACATTTTCAGTTACGGTGGACGCGATCACGGAGGATTGACGCGATTCATGGAGGGTGGAGATGATTAAAGAAGGGTGATCCGGTCAAAGCTGCCTTTATTGACCGGATGAGTAGTTGAGAATCGTCGTCGCATTTTTTCTTAAAAAGTTATCATTCCTATTTGAACATTTCTCTAGATTTGTATGTGTCTATTTATTTGAGGTATTATAATAATGTGAAAAAGTAAATACATGAATAAATACATTTTGCCTTGCTTATGTGTATATAAGAGTGATCCATGATTTGTTTTTTATTAGGTTGTATTTATACATCTATACCATGGTCTAAAAGTGTGGCCACATAAGTATAACACACATGGTCTAAAAATTGGTCCAAATTGATTTCCATCTTATTCTTGGTTCCATCTATAGCAAGAGTTTCAAAAACTAAATGTGATGATGAGTTTCCTTTATATATAAATGATAAAAAGTAATATGTTATGAGAATTGAGATGGTTAAATTGTATTTTCAGTGGGTTATGTCTTGTAACATGGGATTTTGGCGGCTATGCCCATAAGGGCACCCACCTTTAATCATATACCCATTTTCTCTCCTTCTTAGCACCTCATACCCCTAAAAAGCCGTTATGACGCCGTTATAACGGTCCTCTTGGCTAGGCGACAAAAAAAGTCAATTCTACATGACGGATTTGCATAACGTACCATTATAACGGTCCTATAACGGACCATTATAACGGCCCTATAACGGACCATTATAACGGCGCCATAACGGCGTTAATACCGTTATAACGGTGCCATAACGGCGTTAATACCGTTATAACGGTCCTATAACGGCTTTTTTGTTGACTTCTACTAGTCAAATGTGTTATTTTTTTGTCTTCTACTAAAAGTCCGTTATAACGGACCTCATAACGGCATTTTGGGGGTATGAGGTGCTAAAAGGGAGAGATAATGAGTATAAGATTAAAGGTGGGGTGCCCTTATGGGCATAGCCGCCAAAATCCCCTTGTAACATACATGTATTTAAATTTAAAGTTTCTGATTTGGTAGGTAAGACATAAATGAATGGTGAAGGTTGTTGTATCCAAATTAAGTACAACACATTCCAATTGTGGATTTCTCCATCATAACCTGCTCTCTTCTTTTCATGTTGATTTCCACCATTATTAAGGTTGTTGTTATCAAATAAATTACAACATATTCCATATTTATAAGTTATTTCATAAATGATTTAATAGTACCTAGAAGACTTAAAAATGAACTTATTGTTATTATTTTTATCATGTAAAACACCTAATTCGTCGTTTTTTACGAATTATGAAGAAATCATATTTAAGATGCAAATTGAATTTAAAAAAAAATTGTGTATTTACTTTTTCAGACACTTTTATTATATTTCGGAATTCAGATCATATGTTAACTAAAAAGTAGAAGTTTTGCTTTGTGAACCATATTTTATGGAGATTTGTGGCTCTTTATGGAGCCAGTTTGCGATTTACTAGCCATTTCGTGATACCGTGAGTCCGTGATTGATAATCAACTCTTATTTTCATTATTATTATTATTATTATCTTTTTTTATTTAATTGTTTATAACTTGATTTTCTAATGATAACCAGTGACCAAGCTAGACAATTAAGCTCAAATATCGAGTATATTACCGTTTTTGTTTCTATGGTTTGTTAAAAATAGTGATTTTAGTCCCTATGGTTTAGAAGTTATGGTTTTCATCTCATGTTTGTAATTTATTGATATTTTCATTTTTATGATTTATAACTCATCATGGTTTTGGTCCCTATGGTTCAAAACTCTTTACTATTTTAGTTCTTTTTACTTTAAAAATAATTTAAAACCGAAAATAACAATAAATTACATATCATAGGCATGAAAATAGAAAATATTAAACCACAGAAAAAAAAATCTATAACAAACCATAGGAACTAAAATCGTAGTTTACTCTAATTTAATTCTAATCATTTTCAAGGCTTCATATTTTATATAATGCACCCAAGCTATATGTATGGTGACAAAACACTTCAAAACAACTGCTTAATAAATAATTAATTGCCATAAACTCCATCCTACTATATACAAATTACATTCCAAACCCCAAAAAACAATTACATGCCCAAAAGGTCCCGAAGCTGGTTTTGCTCACCGTCGATGTTTGGGGCGTTGATGGGTGACTCCATGGCGGCCGGTGGTGTTGCCGATTGAGGTCCCTCGCTGGTGGCTGCCACTGTATCTCCTTCCTGTTTGACGATGGGAGCCTTTGGAAGCTCAGTCAAGATTTGAACGACTTCCCTCATGGTCGGGCGTTCCACAGCTTGTTCTTCGACACAAAGCATCGCAACATAGAAACACGTGCATCACCTCATGAGTGGGCACGGTTGGGAGTCTCGGGTCCAAGATCTTCGTAATACGTTCTTTGTTACCGCCCGTCATCTTCCTCACCCATTGCACAATGTCCACACCATCTCCGAATTCCCCAACCGGTTTCCTCCCGGTCACTAGCTCCAACAAAACCACACCGAAGCTGTACACATCACTCTTCTCATCAACCTTTAATGTGTATGCATATTCTACAACCAAATAAAACAATCAAACCCATGTCAAAATACCAGTAAAACATCGACTTTATAGACATAAAAAGTGTTGCAATAAGTTGATAGGGTGCTTTAAAGCCGTCTATTAGTGCATTTTTGGTATATTTGGTGTCCTGTAAATCCAATTATGTCGTGGTAAAAAGCATACTATTGAAACAAAATTTGAAGTTAATGATACAAGCAAGAGCATTATATATACAAGGCCAGGTTCACGGGAAAAACCTCAAATAAAATGGAAAACTGAGGAACGCCGTGGTAGCTCTTCATCTAGATAGTATGCACTTGCGCATACAAGTAATTTGTAACATGCACACATGCATAAACACCAAAAAAACAACTTAATTTATTGTATGCACAAATACCGTCCAGATTAAGGACCACCATGGTTCCTCGGTTTTTCATTTTTTGATGTTTTTCCCAAAACTACCTCTCTTCCTATATGTATAATTGTATATATATATATATATATACCTGGTGCAATGTAGCCATAAGAACCAGCAATGGCGGACATGCATTCGGAGGTGCCGGAATCCTGCAAGAACTTAGCAAGGCCAAAATCAGCCACATGGGCTTCGAAGTTAGAATCCAAAAGGATATTATTCGATTTCACATCACGGTGGAGGATCAACGGAGAGCAATCGTGATGGAGGTAACAAAGTCCCTTCGCGGACTCAACCGCAATCTTATATCTTGTATCCCAATACAAATGCCCACCTTTCTTCCCATGAAGCATTTCCCCTAAGCTCCCATTTGGCATATACTCATAAACCAGCAGATTAGTCTCATGGTTGGAACAAAATCCCAATAACCTCACAATATACCGGTGCCTGATCCGCCCTAGAGTCTGAATCTCAGCATTGAACCCGTGATCGTGGGCCGAACCACGGCTCATAACCGGTAACCTCTTCACCGCCACAAGCTCATTGTTTGGCATCACTCCTTTGTAAACAATCCCAGCCCCACCTTTTCCAATAATGTTGTCTTCTTTCAAGCTATCGAGAACATCGTCACAGGTGAAGTCTAATCTCTGGAAAGCCGTGAGCTTCCACGCCTTAGCTTCGCTAGCTCGCTTTAGAGCTCGAGCTTTGATAATGGCCGCAACCGCGAACGCGATCGAGCATAGAAGAAGGCCGATAACGAGCAGAAGCTTAACGGGACCGGAAAGCGTTCCTTTCGAATGCGATTCACGAGTGCCATTGACGACATTACAAGGCCCCAAATACGGTCCACAGAGCTTCGAGTTCCCCAAAAACGAGGTGTAATTGAAGTAACTAAACTGCCCGGTCCCCGGAACCAAACCGGAAAGATCATTATACGAAAAATCAACCGACGTCAAGCTCTGCATCGACGCAATGGATGTCGGAATACTACCGATCAAACGATTACGCGAAACGTTCAAGTAATTCAGGATGTGCATACCGGTGATTTCGGTAGGGATCTCGCCGGAAAGCTGGTTCCGGCTGAGATCGACATACGTCAAAAGCTTACACTCGCTGATCTCCGGAGCGATTTTTCCGGATAACCGATTTCCGCTGAAATCAATTTTCGACAGCTGCTGGAGTTGACCTATTGCGGCCGGTATCCGGCCGGTGAACTGGTTACCGTCCAGAAGAAGCTTCTGGACACCCGAAAAGTTACTGATACTAGCAGGTAAAGCACCGGTGAGATGATTGTTGGATAAACTCACCTGTCCGAGACTGTTCGAAACCGAATCAGTCACCGGAAACTCGCCGGTTAGAAGGTTATCTTGTAGCTCAACCTGTGATAATTTAGGCAAACTAAACATTCCTTTCGGAATCGAACCATTGAGGTAATTCTCCCCCATTCGGATTCGATTCAACGATCGGCATTCACCGAGAGAAGCCGGAATCGGTCCGAATAAAAAGTTCCCCAATGTGATTAGGGTTTCGAGTTTGTTTCCGGCGCATAAATTCGCCGGAAGCTCACCGGTTAATTTGTTCGAAGACAGATCGACGATCTGTAGCTTCCGGTTGGTTCCAAGCCCTAACGGAATGCTTCCGGTGAAGTTATTCTCCCATAGCTGCAAAACTTCCAATTCCGGCAAGTCTTCGATGAATTCCGGTATCGAGCCGTGGAGTTTGTTACGAAACAGGTTCAGTAACGTGAGATTGAGGAGTTCACGGAACGATTCCGGTATCTCTCCGGTGAATACATTGTTCGAAAGGTCTAATGATTTTAAGCTTTTTAGGTTTCCGAGCTCTTTCGTTAGAGATCCGGCAAGTCCGTTTACTTGTAGGAAGAGTGTGTCTAGGTTTTGGAGTTTCCCGAGCTCGGACGGAACTTCTCCGGTGAGGCCGCAGTTGGCGGCGTCGAAGCGGATGAGGTTCGTTAGGTTTCCGATCTCCGGCGGAATACCGCCGGAGTAGACGTTGTAGTAACCGAGGTAGAGGTATTTGAGAGTCGTTAGGTTTCCGATTTCCGGCGGAATAGTTCCGGTGAGCTCGTTTCCGGAGACGGCTAGGTATTCGAGAGCGGGAAACCGGCCGTATTCCGGCGGAATCACGCCGGAAAAGTAGTTTCCACCGAGGTGAAGGTGACGGAGGCTCGTCATCTCCGAGACTCCGACCGGAAGGTCTCCGGTCAAGTTGTTGTTGTAAAGGTCAAGCACCTGGAGGAATTTGAGGTCCGCAAGCTCCGGCGGGAAGGTCTCGTTGAAGATGTTGTTGGAGAGGTTGAGAAGACGGAGGCCGGAGATGAAGGAGATTTCAGTCGGAATAGGTCCGGCGAAATTGTTGGCGGCGACGGTGAAGTTGACGAGGTTTTGCAGGTTTCCGACGTCGGAGGAGAGAGTTCCGGTGAGGTTGAGTCCAGAGACGTCTAAGGCGATGACGTGGCGTTTGGAGTCGCAGGTGACACCGGACCAGGTGCAGTGGCTGGTGGAGATGTCCCATGAAGAAAGAGAAGACTGAGGGTCGTCGGTAATGGCGGTTTTGATGGAGAGAAGTGCTCGGTATTCCGGCAGGCGGGCGAGACCGGCGGCGGAGGATTCGGGTGTTAGGTGGAGGAAGAGGAGGAGGATGAGGAGGAGGGGACAAAAACCCATGTTTGGGGTTTCTGCAACTGTGTGTGTGTGTGTCTGTGAGAAGGAAGGTTTTTCTTGAAGAAAGAAAATGGGGAAGAAGGAATAGAGTGGGGGAAGCAGCAAATTGGTGGGGTATGTACAATTAGTATTGAGCAATGTACAAGTTGTTAAAGCATTCTTGTTTTGGGGGAAGTCATGAGAAGTTTTTAAAAACCTTCATCCTAGTGAGTAGTGACTTCAAATGACTTATCTATTTTTTAAAGGGTTTATGACTTGTAAGGGTAACCAACTATTCGTTTTGTATAAATGTTACCATGAAACTATTTTTTGTACTCAATTGACCATTGAACTCTATTTTTTTATACGCATTATATCATTATGACCGGGAACAACCAGTTTTTTCTGACGTGGCAATTAAATTTAATTAAATAATGCTTACGTGGATTTGACATGTCAATGACTAGGATTCTCAATGGTATATTAAGTACAAAAAAAAACTTCAATGGTATAATAAGTACAAAAAAAATACTTCAATGGTAATATGTGTACAAACCACCACCACCACCAAAGCCTCCACCAAACCACCACCAAGACACCACCGCCACCACCGGTCCACCGCTGCCACCACCAAGACATCACCACCGCCACCATTAGGACCACCGCCGACACCACCATTAGGACCGCCGCCACCACCAAGACACCACCGCCGCCGCCGCCACCACGGTGGTGGTGTCTTGATGGTGGCAATGGTGGTGGTGGTGTCTTGGTGGTGGCTTTGGTGGTCCTAATGGTGGCGGTGGCGGTGGTGGTATCTTGGTGGTGGCTTTGGTGGTGGCGGTGGTGGACCGGTGGTGGCGACGGTGGTGGCGGTGGCGTCTTGGTGGGGTTTGGTGGAGGCTTTGGTGGTGGTGGTTTGTACACATATTACCATTAAAATATTTTTTCTGTACTTAATATACCATTGAAGTATTTTTTTTGTACTTAATATACCATTGAGAATCCTAGTCATTGCCACGTCAGATCCACGTAAGCATTATTTAATTAAATTTAATTGCCACGTCAGAAAAAACTGGTTGTTCCCGGTTATAATGGTATAATGTGTACAAAAAAATAGAGTTCAATGGTCACTTGAGTACAAAAAATAGTTTCATGGTAACATTTGTACAAAACAGATAGTTGGTTACCCTTACAAGTCATAAACCCTTTTTTAAATTAAAGTAAGTGATAAGCACCTTCATAGAAGCACAAACCCCCTTCTAAACTCAGAAAATAATTTATGTAGTTATTTCATAAAGAGTAATTTTTTTTTCTTGGAAAATGGGAGGGAACCCCGGAAAACTAATTATTTTTTAATCAAAAGCTTAATAAGTTTTACATTTTCATACACACACCGTTCACTCGAGGGTGGCTTATGGTTGTGTGAATATGTAAACTACTCAAAACCCTCCCTAGGCGGGTTTGGGTTTTTGTATGTATGCGTCATGTGTGTATATATGTAAAATATCCAAAACCCTCCCCCGGTGAGTTTCATGTGAACGGATACCGCATTTTTGTGGCTGCTAACATTGAGTGTTGGCCGAAAAACGTGGCCGACGCCTGAAAGACCATAAGCCACCCTAGGCGGCATGTGTGTGGGCGGGTTTAGTGGTTAAAATATGAAACTCATCGAGATTGTGGTTAGGATAGCAATGAAATGGCTATAAAAATTATTATCTCCCATAAATTAAAGTAGTACTATAATAATTTTAAATTAGAAAATAATAATAAATACTATTAGCAAGTTTAGGCTACCTATACCGTCCACGGGCAGGTCGGGTGAGGGTAATTCCAATGGGGGACCCATTCGGTTACCCGCCAAAGACCCAAGAGTGGTACCACTCTCGGGTCCCCGCACCCCATTGGGTACTGCCCTCTCTCTATTGAGAGGATATCGATACTCATGGTCTTATAACAACAAACTAGCTAAACTATTGCTTGTTTTATGATGAGTTTAATATGTAGTATTCTTATTTCTTTCTTACTGATATATCACTTATAAAATAAGATCAAGTTTATAAACAATTATTAGTTAAATACTTAAAACATTTGGAGAAAAAGAAATAAATCCAAAACTATTTTGACGTTATTGTATTGAAAATCAATATAAACAATTATGTTGTGACACAATACAAGATTTACGAAAAAAATGTTGTGAAAATCTATTTTTCATTACGTTCGAGTTTATTATAGTTATTTGAAAATTTTGTTGATATATATACATTGGTAATATCTATTCACAATTAAAGAAGGAAAAAGGTGGAGATAAAATCATAAAACTAGTAAATAATGGTTGTCCCTTTTAATGTGGTTCTTTTTTAAAATTTTAAAGGACAAGTGGGGTTAGTAAAAGGTTCTGCGGATTTCTCTTTTTCTGACACCTTTACTCATTTATGTTTTTACATTCACTAGTTTCTTTCCAATTATACACAAAAAATTTGTTGACAAAAAATGTATTTTTTATCAAAATACTTCATAAAAAGTGATACAAAAAGTGTGCCAAAAATAAAACTTTTATCATAAAGGCGAGGGAATTGATTATGCTTAGTGATTTATTTTGTTATGAAAAAGAAAAACATAAATAATTTTAAGTATTTTTGTGGATGAAAAAAAGTTGCTATACTTTTACTAAAAATAAGATACAAGTTTTTGACAAATTATTACATTTTAACTTATTAATTTATTTAAAACAATTTATAATTTATAATTTATTTTATTGTATTTTGATATCGCTATAAGCTTATTTAAACATTTTATCATAAAACATGTTTTGAAACCATATAAGTTGATCAACATTTAAAAAAAACCTAAGTTGTGTTAAATAAGCAATAAACACTCTCATAATGACATACCTTTATCTTTAGCAATAAATCGATTTTTTTCTCAAAATAATTCATAGGGTTATTTTAGTCATTGCAAATCCGACATACATTCTCAAATTCATGAACCTTGGATATGTTTAAGTGATTTTCAAGTTGAATGATGTGACATTTTTTGTACATGTCATAAAATATGTAATTACATAAGATTATACGACGTTTAAATATCACATTTTTAGTCGGTATTTTGTTATTTAAACAACGTTTAAACATCACATTTTTAGTCAAAAACCATTAATGATACATACCAAAGTTGTTGAAAAATATTTATTTATTTTTAGAGTCAAACAACGTCGAAATTTAAATCATTTTTTAAATTAATTATAAAACAAACTAGACCAAGGAGCCCGATATAGGTTATTTAGAGTTGGAGTGTGATCTAAATAGAGAGAGGTTGGAAATCGACAAGCTCAGTCAAGACCAGGGACCCATATCCCTTCCCTCGATGGGAAATATGACTCGATCCCTATCGCTCTTTTTGTCACGGAATATGGATCCCTGCAAGAAATCTAGAAAATTTTCCCCGCGTGCTTTATCTATGTACTTTTAAAATCTCTTTTTGGTTAAGTACTACATTTTTTATATAAAATATTATCAAAAGTAAGTTACTTTGTTACATTACTCAAAATGATTTTTGTTCTTCTTAAAAGATATTCTTGTTTTACTTTTATAATATATTAATTAATAAAAAGGTTCATTAATTAAAATTCTAAACCATCATTACTAAGTAAACCATACATTACATAAAATAAAGTCTAAAGATTGTCGTTGTATTGGAGAATATCTATATAGCGTTAAGTTATTTTGTTAACCCATTAATTTGTATTAACTGTGTTAACCATATAACCACCGTTGATCATTTCAATCAATGGTCAAGATTGATTTCCTATATTAGAGGGAAGTTAATTAAATCCTGAAATAAAGAAGGTTGACCCACATATGCAGGAAAATAGAGAAAATAAAGAAATTCTATTGGTTCATTTTTGGTTAACATGGTTAACACAAATTCATGGGTTAACAAAATAACTCTTCTCCCTCTCTCTCTCTCTCTCTATATATATATATATAATCTATCTTTGAAAAAAATTGTTAGGTATGAGTTAAGGGGCCTAAGACCATCCGCATTTGCAATCGGCAAAGGCTCGGTTTTGCCGATCGGTACCATCTGCAACACTACCAAGGTCGATTGGCAAGGACCAAAATCGGTGTGGTGTAAACTACAAATTTGGTCCCTATAGACTATCAAATATAACACTTCCTCCTTATATAGTTTCGATTTACACGATGGTTCGTTGTTTGCGAAAATGTCCTAATTTGGTCCATTCGTCTAGTAATCACTAAAAGATTCTGTTAAATGAGGGGCATTTTCTTTCTTTTGTAGAAATTTTTGTCTTTTTCCATCTGCAAACCACAAGGACCAAAATCATATGATCGATTTTTATTGGATAAAAAATCAATAAAATAACAAAAATGTCTCTTGTTTAATGATGTTTATAAGCAAAACTAGACAATTTTGCAAACCATCATAGACATTTTGTAGTTTTGAAACTTCGAGGATGAAAGATTGTTTTTCTCCAAACCATACGGACCAAATTTGCTGGTTACTTTATTTTTAATCGAGTAATAATTGAAAGAGTAAGATCAATGTTGGTCCTTAACGTTTAAAGTTTTCAACAATCGCTTCTAAACTTTAAAAACTCGGATTTGCTCCATCATGTTTGTTGATTTACAACGAATTTTGTTCCTTCTACTAATGGTCATTTACTTTTCCAATGAACTTAAATGAGCTCCTCTCCTAACTACAATAGACCAACCTAAATTGATTCTGATGACCTACCCCACCTACTTTGTCAGTCACAACTCACAATACCCAAAGAAAATACCCATCCAAAAGTTCTTTCAAACTGGTGGCATCATCTAACTATAAGAAACAAATATAGGAATATTCTTCACAAAATCATCATTAATCTGTTGCTTAGTTCGTTGGTTTTTATATCCGAAATTAAAAGACAAAAACTAAGAAAATGAGTCAAACGAGATTTGAGCCCAGGTCTTGTGTGGAAGTAAACTTCTTGCAAATCAAATCTAATGAGGGAAACTTGTGTTCTCAATCTAATTTCAAGATATATATAAATTGACACACAACAAATTGATACGATGTCACTTTTTACGACCTTATAGTTCTTTACACTATGACAAGGAAACAAAATGATGACATGTGCCACCACAAAAACCTACTTGGACCCCACCCTGAAGCAAGGACACATCATTCATCATTGTAATCGTTCAAGAGACTATACATGCATTTCAATCCTCCATAACCTAGTCAGTAGTCAAACCTAAAGCTCAATAAAGTTGATAATTTGAAGAACACATTCCAACAATTGAGATCTTGAAAAATCTGATAGTAATCTTCAGCAACAATACACAAAAATTCGAACAATTTAATGACTCCAAATAACATCTCTAACCAAAAAAATCAAATAAGAGACGAAGGACGATGAAGAGAAAAAATTGTTCTTTTGATTATTTCCTCAACGAGTGCTAATTTATATAAACTAAAAGCAATTATATATCTGCAAAACTCAAACAAGGAGCAAAAGTACTCTCAAATTCCTGTGGTGAAAATGTTAGGATCTTGATTTTTTAGTGGTGGTCATCAAGTCAAGGCTGGAAACTGCACGTTAAAGTGAGGTTTTGACTTTCTAATGATGATCGCCCCTTGTTGATCTCGTATTCGGCAACACCTTTTGTTTCATTGATCACGTTGATGCGATGAACAATAGTGGTTTTATCTTTCCAGGTCATACCAATAATGTTGAATCCAGTAGCGACCGACTTCACTCAAACGGTCATCATCGTTCACGTTTATATGGTGTAGTTAGGTGGGAGAAGTGAAAGGTAGCAGTCTCGATCTTCAATCATCTTCTTATTTTGGTTAAGTTTGAGAGATTGAAGAGGTAGAAGACAAAAACTGGACAAGAGGATTAGGGTTTCCTCTAAGATTTGTTTTTTAAGGAGTGACGACGTGGATCTGATAGACATTAATATTATTCTTTTTGTTTTTTTCCTTTTATTATTAATACTACTATGAATATATAATATTGTTTTTAATTTTAATATATAAAATTATCAAAATACCTATCATTTTACAAGATCGGTTGAAAATTTTAATGGTCATTTGTAGGAGGGACATAAAAACATTATAATAAGGAATCAAATTTAGAAATTTAAAGTTTGGGGACTATATTCGTTAAATAGTACAAAGTTTTGTAGACCAAGGCTTTGTTTGGCAAGCATAAGCTAGCTTATAAGCTAGCTTATAAGCTAGCTTATAAGCTAGTCCATCCAAACATGTACCAGGAAGCTAGCTTATCAGCTAGCTTATAAGCTAGCTTTTTGAAACGCTACTTTGAGTAGCTTATGAGGAGCTTATTGTAGCTTTTTCCAATTATACCCTTATTAATATTAATTATTAAATTCAAATATACCCTTTTTGGTCATTTTACATACTCATAAGCTAGTTTTTGCCAAACATATTTTGTTCAACAGCTAGCTTATCAGCTACTAGCAAGCTTATCAATCAACAGCTAGCTTATCAGCTATCCGCTAGCTTATCAGCTACCAACTAGCTTATAAGCTACGCTTGCCAAACATAGCCCAAAAGTTTGCTTTCCTGGCATTAAAATTTAAAATGTTAAAAGTTGATGTTAAATCCAAAGGCTAATCAACGAAATAAAGTTGGCTTTTTAGTGAGATGGATTTGTGTAATATTTTGTAGGCCCAAATAACCATGCAAGAAGCATGACCAACCAACACATGCATTACATCCAATCATTTCTCACCTACTACCACTCTCTTTGACGTATCATTTGTCTATAGTTTATTATCAATTTTAAGAGTAAATTACGGATTTGGTCCCTATGGTTTGGTGGATTTTACAGATTTGATCCCTAGACTTCATTAATTATGAATTTGGTCTCTGTGTTATGCGATTTGTTTTGGATTTGGTTCCTATTATATGCAATTTGTTTTGGATTTGGTCCATGAGGTATGCATTTTTTGTTGAATTTGGTCCCTGAGAAAGACACTACTGGAGGATCAAATCCGAAAGAAAATGCATACCACATTGACCAAATCTTTAATTAATAAAGTTTAGGGACCAAATCTATAAAAACTACCAAACCACATGCACCAAATCCGTAATTTTTTTTGTTTTTCAATACGTATTCAAATTTATTTATGGCATACTTGAAAAACTAAAAACAAAGATTTAATGTAATGATTTTAATGAAGTTCAACGAACTAGTTCAACTTGACCACATAGAGAAATATATTTAGGTTTTGTTTGGTTTACAATATTGAATTGTATTTAAAATTTTTTGTATTGAATCATATTCTTATCTTAATTTTATGTTTGGTTTAAAGGATTTTATGGATATAAAATATTGAGAGTTGTTAAAATTCCACATTCCATGGTGTTAGATAGTATTTCACGGGATTTCATAAGATCTATATGTAATAATGATTTAAAATATGTTATTCTATTATTCAATTATCAAAAAGATAACTTAATAATTTTTCTATTTTTTTTTGAAAGGCAGCAATATATTAACCAAAGAAGAAACCAAGTACAAAACAAACAGTGAGCAAACCCAACCCAAAAACAAACCAGAAACCAAGCAGCAAAACAATTCAACCCAATACACTAGGAGAACAAAATTTAAGGCAGGAAACGCAACGGTTTGCAAGGAGCAAACCTGCTGCACCACCACCTAACACGAAACACGAACAAAAAAGACCAACGAACCCACGCAACAGCATTCAAAACCAAACGAAACACAAGCATAAAACCGGATCTGAATACGCGAAACAACAGGTGGTACAACACTGTCGAAACAGGCTCCAAAATGTACGAAAACAAGATTACCACAGCAAGTTAAAGTGCCAGCACCACTGCCCTCCAACGCTCGTGAACGATCGACACTCTCCGCTGTCCAACCTCTCAGATAAGAACATAGCCCGAGCAGATTACACATCCCCGGATAGCCACACAAACCAATCTAAGTGGACGCTCTTAGATTTGTTGCTGATCCAGTCAAAAGCAACTCTTTGCCATTCGAAGAACCACTCGACCAAGCCAATTTTGTCATTGTGAAACACTAATCGGTTCCTATGAGACCATAACAAATAGAGGAACACCCACTTAACCCCAACCCACAGTTTCATTTCAAATCCTTTTAAACAAACACACTAGGGACTCAAAATCCTTACAAATCTAAATATCTTCAATTACAGATTACTAAACCCTACATTTACAAAGAAAGAAAATCAATTAAAAAAATAATAGATTAAACTACAATTTTGGTTCCTGTTGTTTCATATACATAATTTTCATCCCCAATCTTTAAAAGCTTTTTTTTCATCCCTATAATTTATATTTTCATTATTTTTCTTCCTTTCATCCAACTTTGTTAAATTAGTGATTAACTCAACAAAAAAATGTTTAATTAAATTACATATTGTCTCCCTATAGTAGATCATTCTTTGAATTTTTTATTCTCAAATTACATATTTTGTATTTTGTTACTTTTTAACTTTTTATTTATTTTATTAACACATTTTTATTGGTTAATTATAAACTATTATAACTTTAATCGAAAAAATAAATCAAATAATTTTATTAACTATTCAAAAGTACATGATATTTTTCTCCAAAACTTTGCTCCATAAGGTTTGTCAAATCTTAAAGATTTGGTTCTTATAATTCATTTATTACAAAATAAACCTCCATGTATGCAGTTTGTTATAGATTTTATCCCTCAAGTTAACAGTCAGTCAATCATCAATTAATCCCATAAATGAGAGAGCAAAATGATTATTATACACTTTTAAATCAATTGTATATTTTCTTATTTGAATATAACAACGACGTATAATAGACATCAGTTACACCATATATATCTCTTTTTAATTGTACGCATATAGGTAAACACCCAACACAATGCATAAAGTCCGTCATACTAACATTTCGTATGAAACATATGTATGAACTTATGTTTCATATAAATACATCTTACTACTTATAATAAAATCTATTACACTTTATAATCCGGTGCAAAGCCCGAAATTCTTAATAACTAGTTATTTCTCAAATTCCAAATTAAACATCTCAAAATCATTTCATCAAACCAAAATCTTCTTAAGGGTCTTTCAGGTTTTTTCTTAAAGTTTATAGGTTCCATTTTGTCAAACTATTGTGGACTTCTTTTTATTATTCTTCAAGACTTTTATAAATAGGCGAGGTGTATTCAAATTTACCTAAACTCTAATAATCTAAAAAGAACTTCTAGATATGCACAAGTACTATTTTGTTGATAAAAAAATCCAATAGTCCATGTACCTAACCAATGGAATGCAATTCTAAAGGATGTGACCCCATTTGTCTTACTATTCAACACAAAATCATGCAAGAGGATATTATTGCACATCATACATACACAAAAGAAGATATATTATTATCCAAAGTCCACGTGAACCTTCAAAAAAAAAAAAAGATATATTATTAGCCATGAGGATATGATGTACTGGTTAAGATTTAGGGAAAAGTGGCTTGTTAACTCTTCTACACAGGTTTGAATCTAGTAGCTTTCAAATTGTGAGGGTTGTGGACGACAAAGAAAGTAAAAAATATTACACTTCCATATAAAACTCATTTAACTGATTTTTATTGTGGCTTTCTTCAAAAATGTTCTCCTAAACCTTCTTCAAGATTGTTCTATGGCCTTCATATTTGCATCTCATCTCTTTTTGGCACCATATCTCCTCCTTCCGTCACTATTTTCTATTGCTGTAAATTCAATAAAATAGAAAATATAAGGCTTTGATTTATGTTTCTTTACATTATTTTTGATTTATGGTTTTAAATCACATAAAAAATTTAGAACAAATCACAAAAAAATTTCCTTGTTGGCATGAAAGATGATGTTAATTTCATTTTTGCTTAATTCAATAGTGAAGAAATGATGTTCATGGTTTTTTTGCGCTTTTACATTGATCAATTATGTTAATATATTTATCTGTTTGTATTTTAGTTATAGATTGAAGAACACGACGACATTTATGTTCCATATTATTCATGTCCTTGTTTACCATATAGATTGAAGAAAATGACATTCATGTTCCCTAGTGTTCATCTTCATATTATTCATGTCCTTGTTTACCTTCTCTTTTCGAAATGCAAATATTATACATAAACTTTAAGTACTTGTGTGATATTAATTTTCAAGGAAATGAAAAATGACAGATATTCTTATGTGATTAGTATTTGAGAGACATTTAACATAGTCTTCCAACGACCATCAAGCATAGATTAAATCCATAACAAAATGAAGTTAATATATACAATGTAATTTCATAATTTAACTTTGTGAAAACCGAAATAAAAATTTAGAAAAATATCTAAGAGCATAACTAATTGAGGCACTCTTAAGAACTCAGTTTTTGTATTTTTGCTTGCTATAACATCACATCTAGAAATTTTTGCCGAGCAAGTGCATCTTTAATGTAAATCAAAGACCTACAAAGTTGTAGGATATGTTTTTAGCTAAATTCTACCTTTTCGATAAGTTTTTTTTCTAAGCTTTTTGGTTGATAATAATGGTTTTTTAATTTTTTTTTGATGGATTTCAATACACTTTTTTTTTTCCTTTTTTGGTTGTTTTTGTAAGGATTTTTCGGTTCTTTGTTGATGTCAAATGACATTTTTGAGTTTCTGGTTAATGTTATTTGTATTTTCTAATATACCGAAGCAAAGTGGCGGAGACAAGATTTCAAAAATTGATGAATGGTAAATACAAAAATTGTAGCTACCAGACTATTTTATAAGAAAAGAACATTGGTCTTAACAGGTTTAACAACAATTTACACAGGTCTATTTTCTAAAATTATCTATGAAAACAATTTTCTAAAACTTATCTATGTTATCAATTTGATACAATGCTAATAGGTAAAACTGACAATTAAGTTCATTTAACTAAAATAAGAGGTTTAAGTGGGGGACTTAGACATATTTTTAAGATAAATTAATCCCAAGAGGGACTTGTGCCTTCTTTGGCCCCAACGTGGCTCAACACTATCCAAATTCTTTTCAAAGTTTAGTAGGCACATATTTCATAACCTAAAAAGTTTTACTTGCAAAAATAAGTTGAGTAGATATATGGGACCCCAATCAAGCCTTGATAGGCTTATCTCTTGACTTGCCAAATCATTTTTACCTCATGATATTGATAACATAGGTAGACCTTCATAATGATAGTTTTTATAATAATTTTTTTGTATGTTAATACATTCTTTTAACATCAATAAAATTAATAAAATATATAAAGTTATCAACTAAAATATTAGTTCACACAAAGTTAAGGATAAGAGCCAAATACTAATACAAGAGCTCAAAAAACATGATTTTTTTTTTGTAAAAGCTCTCTTTAATGATGATTTTCAAAAATCCTACTTTCTTTGTTTATAAAAACATATGATAAAATATCCTAATAATTTAAGAAAAAATAACTATTATAGTCAAAAGCCGAAAATCGTTTCACCTCCTATCCTTTCTCTCTCTTCGTTTGCAGTTCTATCCATCGGCCCGCCAAGATCCGGCCGCTATTAGAAACTGGATTTTTGACGGATGGTTAAGCCTCTATTGTGGATGGATGAGCCTCTATTGGTGGATGGGTTCATAGCAACCTTCATATACACATATATACATACATAAAAAATTGAGTGGGTCGCCAATAGAGAGTGGGTTTTTGGCGGCCCACTCAATTTTTTGCTGGAATCTTTGTTTTCGTCGGATGGCGACCGCCGGCCCCAGTTGGCGGCCGGAAAATGGCGGACCGATAGGTAAAATTATTATCGAAGGGAGAAAAAGGGTAGGAGGTGAAATGATTTATTCGTTTTAGCTATAATAATTATTTTCTCTATATTAATCACGATTAGTTATGTTACGTCATGGGTCACACCATTTGGTGTTATGCGTTGTAGATTCTCTTTTGTACATTTCTATTTTTTTCCCCGTAACTTTCTAAAAGTTAAAAATAAAAGGTAATAATTGCATAGGATAAAAATTAAAGCAAAAGCTGGTCAGATTGAGTTGACTGGCAAAAGGAAGGAACAAATGAGCAGCTAAAAACCCGCCCCCGATCTGACCGCTTTGCCCCTTCATATTTACGCCCAGTAGCCCTTTATCTTTTCTTTTTTTTACTAATTGACCCCTATATATTATTTTCTTTCATATTTTCCTCCTATTTTATGCCGATGTTGCTAAAGAAACATATATAGTCTACGTTATGAAAGTAGTATTAGTCTATTAAACTATAATTTTTGTCCCTATGGTTTGATGATTTTTTTAGAAAGGTGTCCTCAGCTATAAGCAGATTAATCCTCACAAATTATAGTTGTAAGACATCAACTCCTAATAATTCAACAACCATAATTGTTATGCACAATGGAAATAGAACTCTAGGCAGATGGAAAATTCCACCTCATTCTCATAGCCTTAACCACTACACCACAAGTCCACAACCCTTGTTGTTCCTACGTTTTGATGTTTATAACTATTTTTGGTTCCTAAGCTGTCAAAATTGCTCTTATCACCCTTGGGGTAATGTGTTTTCCGTTTCGTTTAGCTTTCTTCTTCCTTCACGCTAATTTTATTAAATTAGTTTGCTAAATTTAGGGCAATTGTGTCACTCTATATTTTGTTGATGTATTTTTTTAATTTATTAGATATAAGTAGACATAGAAAAATTAAAATAAACGCAAAAGTTAGCACCCCACCCCTATGTGACCCCGCCCATCCAATCACCCATCTTTTTAATCTTCCTATTTCTCCCTAACCTGGAACATCATCTTGCCATCTACCCCTTTGGTTTGGATTCTCAAACCAAGTGGTTGAATCAAGGACCAAAATGATGGGTTTAATATCAAAACCGTGTTCTCCTTGTCTTCATCCAAGTTGATAGATCCTTGAGGAAGAACAATTTGAGGATGAAAATCCTATTATAGAAGGAAGGAGAGTCGTGGTTATCGGAGAAGACAAAATGGTTAACATGTTAATCTTTTTATGTCCTTTTTGTCTATACTATTTATAGGATTGTATGTACAACCATTTAACTTGAAAATCACATAAAGTTAGTTAAGGCTAACCATTTTTATTTGTTAGCATGTGCATCAGGTCCTTTTTAGGTGAGTAGTGGTAGTGATATCGTGAAAAGTGGGAGCTAGTTAGATGCATGAGGAGAATCGTAGCCTATAGGTGATGTTTCCGCACTTGGATATTAGTAACACCCACGACCTATATTTAGTCTTGATGTAAAACTTGATTTGTAAATTATTGACGTTAATCCAGGTTTTAATATGAGGAAATTTAAGTATTGATGTAGAGTAACAAATTTATTCATTCTTCGATGTATTTTAAAAAGTTTAAATTAGTTGATCTTTCTAAATTTGAAGATGTTATAAAGCGGAGTAAAAAAATAGTATCAAAGTTATAATAAAAAATCAAAACAACATAATGATTAGGATAAAAATTAGAGCGTTAGAAATAAAGATAGTTATTGTTTTTGATAACTTTATGTATCTTAACCACAAGGCTATGGTGTACTGGTTAAGGTCTGTGGGGGATGTGGCTAGTTAACTCTTTTACCCGGGGTTGGAATCTAGACGTTTCTAGATTGTGGCTACTGGGTATTAACCCATGGCAACATGTTTTAGTTGTCGGTGAACCTTGCCAGAATTAGTCGGGGCAAAGTCTCGAATACTGTTAAAAAAATAAATAAACTTAATGTATCTTGGGGTGGAGGAATTACGAAAAAAAGGATAGGTTTTTATAAAAAGAGGCATGGATCTTTTGAAATTTGCTTTAAGAATAGCTGTAAAATTATTCATTCAGATAAAAATGGCTATTTTTCTTTTTCAGTTTCCCCATGATTTATGATGATTAATAAATGTTGAAACATGTTGTAATGGTTAAATATAATAATGTGAAATACAAATAGAGTATGGAGAATCTAGCGAGAGGCGAAAGAAACACATGGTAACGGGAGGCAGTCACAAAGTTCCATGCATATATAAAGTCTACTTTACTACTACTCTATTTCATGCAAAAAGTCACTACTTTAATTGCATACATATGTAAAAAATTACCTTTTATTGTTGCCCACTAAGGTTTCAACTTTCCGAATTTGTGTAACATGTTGCATTAAATAAATATCCCTCGTGAGCCCCCCACTCAACACATACGTATATAGTTAAATTGAGATGGGAATAATAGTTATCACAAATATGACGATAGTATTTTTATACAGGGTTTATGACTTGTAAGGGTAACTAACTATTCGATTTGTACAAATGTTACCATTAAACTATTTTTTGTACTCAATAGACCATTGAACTCTTTTTTTTTGTACACATAATACCATTATGACCGGGAATAGCCGGTTTTGATGTGGATCTGTACACATTATACCATTGAACCATTATTTTTTGTACACATTATACCATTAACCTTTGATATGTTTACAAAAAATGTGGCAATGACTAGGCATTCTCTTATTCTTCTTCAAGACACAATCACCACCACCACCACCACCGCCGCCGCCGCTGCCACCGCCACCGCCTCCTTCCTCCAACCACCACTCTCCATTTCTCCTTCGCATACTAAAACCCATTTCTTCACCGGAGTTCCTTAACGACGAAGACATACTCATGGACTTCTTGCTCGAAAAGGAAAAACCCACCACCAACAACAACAAGGGCTCTTCCACTGGGTTTTACGGGTTCAGGTTGGATCTGAGTTCTCCGGTGGAGTCCGTCATGGGTTCCATCGAGACAGAGAGCAACGAAGAGGATTACCTGACCGGGTTGACTCTTATGTTTAAGGAATTGCCACCTTTTTTGTAAACATATCAAAGGTTAATGGTATAATGTGTACAAAAAATAATAGTTCAATGGTATAATGTATAAAAAAAAATAGTTCAATGGTATAATATGTACAGATCCACGTCAAAACCGGCTATTCCCGGTCATAATGGTATTATGTGTACAAAAAAAAAGAGTTCAATGGTCTATTGAGTACAAAAAATAGTTTAATGGTAACATTTGTACAAATCGAATAGTTAGTTACCCTTACAAGTCATAAACCCTTTTATATATTATTTTATGAGTGGTTTTTTAATCTTTATAGCTATAACATTTATAGACATTTAGGTGCCGTTTACTTGACGTTTACCTGATAAGTGCTTACCAGGTCAATTTACTTTACAAGATAAATATGATAAGGACTAGAATCTTACCCGGTAAGAGTAATGGTATGACCCGAGAATTTAACCCGGTAAGTGAGATTTACAAATCTTACCCAATAAGCGTTTACCGGCTAAAGTGTTGCATACAATACCGTTAATTTTGAGGGACTAAAATATTCTCCGATGTGGTAGGTGATAGTGTTTAATTTTACCGGTAAGTAGTTTTTTTTGGAAAGGTTCATCTAGGCTTTGCTTAGATCGACTACATCCTTGGCAATTTGGTAATTAAAGTACGGTCGTCTGAGACTATGCCTGACCGCAATTGTTGCGTACGCCTGAAATTAAACCCTGGGCAGATGGGATATTCGACCACATCCTCCAAGGCCTCAACTACTACACCACAACCCCAAATAATTCAAGTAGCGTGTCAATCACTTTTAACCGATTTTTTGTGAACTACAAACCCAAACATCAATCAAGTGTTTATATCTTTAAAATTGTTTTTTCCTTGAAATATAAAAATAAATAATGTAATTAGTTGTGTTGATTAAGTGTGTAGGATAATTATAATTTAGAGTTTGAGGGTGGAGAGTGGGGAGTGGGTGACACCAAGAGTGAGGAGGAGTCAGGTTCACGTAATACAAGGGGTTGATTATTGATTAGTGTTTATTGATTTAGTTATCTTCTCATTGAATATAAACATGGTTGAGCATTCCAATCGATAGATGAAAAGGCAATAATCAAGAGTATTATCCAATTAGTGCCGACGATGACTCTTACGTGGTATATGTTTATCGGGTAATTTTTTTCATACAACACTGTTCCAATAGACAATATTTATATTCAATAAAGTAAGTTATATAATCATAGGGAGGTTCAAAGGAAAATTTCAAATAAACGAAAAACCAAAGAACACTCTTGTAGCATCCCATCTAAATTGTATGCACTTGTGCATACGGGTAAGTTGAGTTGGTTTTGGGAAATGATTATGCGCACAGATGCATATGCACGTGTGCATATTACAAAATTATCCGTATGCACAAGTGCATACGGGTAATTTGAGTTGTTTTTGAGTTTTTATGCTCAAACGCAATATACACATATGCATATGCACGTGTGCATATTACAAAGTTATTTGTGTGCATTTGTGCAAATGGTCCAGATGGAGGGCTACGATGGTATTCCTCGATTTTCTGTTTATTTGAGATTTCTCTTGAACCTGATCCTATATAATCAAGTCTTACCGTTAAACGTTTATTAAAAAAAACATTTGGCTAAACGGCTCCTAGATCCTTATATTTTACAAATTTTCGTTCAAATTTATACATAGTTGTCATCTAGAAGATGTCAAGAATACAATGATATAGACTTTAAGTTATCTAATGTTATTTTTGGTAATCATCAACTTATTTAATAAGTCATTTGATAAGCTAATTTTGTGAAATACAATTTTAAAATGTTTTTATCAGTTACATATATAAGCCTTTTCTTTCTCTTTGTTTCAACTTTATCTTAATATTTATTTAAATGATAAAGATTTCATCATTTAAAAAAATGAGCATTTTCTATGTATTTTTATTAACCTTTAATTATTATTTATAAAATTATTACTAGGATCATTACAATCGCTTGAAATAATAATAAAAGTCCAATTTAAAGATGTTTTAATAATTTATATAACATTTTTAAACATTTTAGCAAGTTTTTAATGATACTTTAATTAATACAAAACATCATATTAATTATTTTATAGAGTATTTTTTAAAAAGTGTTCTATAAACCCATCTTTTTTAAAGCATATACAACACTTGTTTTTATGACACTTTTCCAAGTAGGAAAGTAGTATCCTATAAAATAGCTTATATAATGTTTTTTTTTTATTTACAAAAATGTTATAAAAACTTATTACAATATCCAAAACGTCTTATAAACTTGTTACAATGTCTTTAGATGATACACTTTTTTTAGTCATGTAAATTAAGTCTTATAGAACAATCTTTTTATTAATGTACTATAAATTTCATTTTCTTGTAGTGTTGTAAATTGATTTCTTTTCGTATTAGAATTATCACAAAACACTTTATAAATAGATATTGACATCTATAACTATTTTTGTTGACGAGTATTGTAAATTTGTAATAAGACAAAATATATTAGTGATTCGTTCATCCCTTAATAATTGAATACGTTTTTTTATTACTTTTACCATGAATAAAAATTATTAATTCTTTGCCTTAAGTATAATATAGCATAAATGTTATATTGGTTAAATTAACATGTTGTTTTTAATTGGGTTTATAACTTGTAAGGGTAACTAACTATTCGATTTGTACAAATGTTACCATTAAACTATTTTTTGTACTCAATAGACCATTGAACTCTTTTTTTTTGTACACATAATACTATTATGACCGGGAATAGCCGGTTTTGACGTGGATCTGTACACATTATACCATTGAACTATTATTTTTTGTACACATTATACCATTAACCTTTGATATGTTTACAAAAAATGTGGCAATGACTAGGCATTCTCTTATTCTTCTTCAAGACACAATCACCACCACCACCGCCGCAGCCGCTGCCACCGCCTCCTTCCTCCAACCACCACTCTCCATTTCTCCTTCGCATACTAAAACCCATTTCTTCACCGGAGTTCCTTAACGACGAAGACATACTCATGGACTTCTTGCTCGAAAAGGAAAAACCCACCACCAACAACAACAAGGGCTCTTCCACTGGGTTTTACGGGTTCAGGTTGGATCTGAGTTCTCCGGTGGAGTCCGTCATGGGTTCCATCGAGACAGAGAGCAACGAAGAGGATTACCTGACCGGGTTGACTCTTATGTTTAAGGAATTGCCACCTTTTTTGTAAACATATCAAAGGTTAATGGTATAATGTGTACAAAAAATAATAGTTCAATGGTATAATGTATAAAAAACAATAGTTCAATGGTATAATATGTACAGATCCACGTCAAAACCGGCTATTCCCGGTCATAATGGTATTATGTGTACAAAAAAAAAGAGTTCAATGGTCTATTGAGTACAAAAAATAGTTTAATGGTAACATTTGTACAAATCGAATAGTTAGTTACCCTTACAAGTCATAAACCCTTTTTAATTTTATGTTACATTATTGTACTAGCTTATTGATTAGTTTTTGTCAGTCATATACTTCTCTTATTTTGGTTAGATTGTTAGCTAAACCATCCTGCCAAACATCATATAAATTATATGCTAATACAAGTTTTTTATATAAAAATATATTAGTTAAACTAAATTAGTTGTGCTTGTCATAAGACCATCCTAACCAATATTATATCAATTGTTTGAGCTCATCATTACCTTTTTAGTTAAATTATTTTGGATTACAAAGACATAACGAAGTCGACATATAAATATAAATTATTTTATTCATGAATTGCAATCATATATGGTTGATGATGTTAACAACGATCTTTTGGTTGGTTGATGCATAAATAATTTGGTGAGCAACTATAGTTTATTACGAATATAATTGCTTTTGATTCAAGAGATCTGTGTTATTGTGACAAAAAAAGTTATAAATTAACCTCTATAGCTTGTGGTTCATTTTTATTTATATTATAAATGCTATAACAAATCTGGTTGCTAAGGCCATCCTTAGCCGTACCCCTCATACCTCTCATTTTTGCTGCCACATCAGCGCCACATCAGCTTTACCAACACCTTACCAACACCATACCAATCCATCCTTAACCATACCAATACCATACCCTTCTAATTAATTGATTAAAAAAAAGAAAATTAAAAAAGGTAGAGAGAGAAAGAAGAGAGAGATAGAGAGAGAGGGGGGGTGGGGGGGGGGGGGGTGCTTTTTCTTCCATCGGCATTGGGGTACCGATCGGTACCACTACCGGCACCATACCCCTCATCCACAACGGTGTTACCACCGGTATGGGGTGGTACCGGCTCGGTACCGGTATGGGCTAAGGATGGCCTAAAAAAATTAAATGTCTTAGTAGACAGTTTTATATGAGATTTGATTTATAAGACTAAAAAATGAAATTTTCTATCTAAAAGCGTTATAATAGGTTTATAAAATGTTTTTTGACGTCGTAACATTTTCTTAGAATATTCTAATAAAAAAACTTTATGTTTTTTTTATATGACATTATTTGAAAATGTCTTATTAGTAGATGAGTTTTAAAATACTTTAAAAGTGTTCTATGGTATAACTAATAGCTTAATATGATGCTTTATACTAAACGTGTCCTAAACAACTAGTTGATATGTCCAAAAACATTTTATAAACTTATTACAATACTTTGTTTTTGAACAACAAAAAAGAGAGAAGTCCTGTCAAGGAGCTTTAGCATGACCATCACCCCGACTAGAAAATTCAAGAAATTTATTAAAGCCACCATTCTCAAAGGCTAAGAGCTAGGACAAGCCAAAAAAGGAGCACAAACGAGTCTTTACAACCACAAGAATCTACAAACCAAAAATTAATTACAAGCTTTTGGAGGAAATTGCTAACATTGAATTTTGAAACCACCTATCCACATGTATTTTAAGATCCTTGGACCTATTTTTAATCCAAAGTGCATACAACCTTTGAATGCCAGGAAATGGATATCCACCAATTTGACTCGAGCCACAACATCAACATCATAATATGCAAAGCGATTCCTCCACTTCCAGATTGACCACAGAACACCCACACCAATAGCTGAAAAAACCAAGCTCCGCACTACCAAGCTCTGCACTTATTTCTCACTAAAAGCTAACACTTCATGCTTAAAGGAATCGATCGAAGTAGGCCTCGGGGAAGAAGGCAATCACCACTCCCAAACTTTTTGCCGTACACATTCAATAGAAGACATAAGAAGAAACAATGATCTAAGGTCTTCACATCTATACTTATTACAATGCTTTTAGATTAGGCATTTTATTCTTTTACCTAACAAATTAAGTAGTATAATAAATGCCTAAAAGTAATAATTTCATATAAATTTAATTTTGTTATAACACAAATTATAATGTCATTTTCTTCTATTCTATCATTTTGAAAATGAATATTTTTTTAGGGAAAAGTCCAAGAAAACCCAATGGACTTTAATGGTTGGAATGAATAAGTCATTGGACAATTTTTTTGAACAAATAAGCCATTAGACTTTCCAAAACTATTAAATAAACCATTGGACTTTCTAAAACCTACTACATACATCCTTATGACCTATAAACACAAGTTAACATGGTATAATAATTGAAAATGTTGAAAACACACCCAACAAACTTTCATACTTTGAACGATTAAGTTCGTTGATAATTTTTGAACGAAAAAAATAACGTTAAAACCGTTGTAAGGTTGTTGGTTAATCAACCCCTTTTTTTTTAAAAAAGGAGAAAAGACAATTCCCATGCGTTTTTAGTATAAAGATAATATAAAATTTAAAAAAAAATCCAAATCTCTATTTTTTCTTATATAAAAACATACGAACAATGCTTTTTTTCTTTTTTGGAAAAAATATTGAACTGAAAACTATTTCTCCTTTTTAGAATTTAGAGAATTTTAAGCAAAATATCCAGAAAAGAAAAATAATTTTTAGCTTGTTAAAATAAAAAAATCCATTATTTATTTGTAAAACTTTCGAATGATGTCTTTTCTCTTTTTCCAGGAAAAAATGAAATATGAAAATTATTTCTTTTTGGGTATTCACTGTTCTCTAAACTAAAATATATATATTATATTGTCATTTTCTTATTCAAAAAATTTAATTTAATGTTGTATTATATCATATTGTCATTTTCCTATTTGAAAAAATAGAAAATTTGTGTAAAAGAAATCCCAAACCTCTATTATGTTTTTGTAAAAACCTGTATTTTCTCCTTTTTCGGAAAAAAAAGTATCGAATTGAAAATTATTTCTCTTTTTGGGTATTTGACTTAAAGTTCTCTAATTTTGAAAAAAAAATTTATATTGTATTGTAATTTTTCTATTTAAAAGAAATTTTTAGAAATTTGCTTAGAATAAAAAAAATCCTATATATATATATGTATATATATATATCATATTTATATTAAAAATGTTGAACAATGTATTTTCTTCTTTTTTTTTTCAAAAATAAAAATAAAATTAGTGATTAACCAACAACATTACAACTATTTTAATGTTATTTTTTCTTTCAAAAACTGTATACGGACTTAATCATTCAGAGTATGAACTATGAAAGTTTGTTGGATATATTTCGAATTTTTTTCAATTATGTTATCATATTAACTTGTTTTTATAGGTCATAAGGATGTATCTACCAGGTTTTAGAAAGTCCAATGATTTATTTAATAGGTTTTGGAAAGTCTAATGGCTTATTTATTCCAAAAAATTGTCCAAGGATTTAATCATTCCAACCATTAAAGTCCATTGGGTTTTTTTTGGACTTTTCCCTTTTTTTTACGTGGAAATCAAATTATGGTTTTCGAAGGTAAATGGGTGTGTGATTGGCTGTGACTCTTTAGTCTTTATGATCTTATCTCTTTAAGTTAAAAATAATCTTTTTAAATATATTCCTAAATGGACGTTACCTTTTCTTTTTTGTAATATTTTTTATTTCTATAAAATTTCTGTTAAGTAGTACGAATTAAATAATAGACACATTTTTTTTCTATATAATTTCTAGAAGGAGAATAAAAACAGAGGAATAATTCACTGATCCAAGAACTGCTACTCTTATGTTTCAGACTTGGCGACTCACCCTTTTTTACTTATTTCCCTTTTGACACATTAATTAGGGTTAATTACAAACACGTCCATGATGTTTCAACGTTTTCTGTATCTTGTCTCCCTACTTCATTTATCACAAATAACCCCCTGATGTGTGCAATTTTTGTAGGATTTCATCCCTCCTGCTAACAAGTGTTATTATATTTTTCTTATTAACTTCAGTCAAATGTGAGGCATTTAAGAATTTGGTTATAAAGTAGTACACGACATGTAAAAATGATAACCAAATGCCACCACCCGGCTCTTTCCCTTTTTATGCGGATGACTTGAAAACAACACCATCTGTCTTCTTCTTTGACAATAGATGACTTGAGACAATCACTTCCGCCAATCCCTTTATAACACAATCACTTCATTCTTGTCGACCAATACTCCACCCCACAATAAAAAGCCAATTACATATAGTTCCATTCCTAGATCTCTTTCTCTTAATTCGGCAACTCTCTCCCTCTTTCCATCTTTCTTTCTCTATGAGGGGAACATACACAACATGTGGAGGTGGTGATAGTGATGATGAAAAAAGAAATGAGTATTCAAGGGGTTGGTTAAACATACATTTAGTTACACTTTAAGCTTTTTAAGCAGGCTTTTTTACATGTTTACTCTACCAGGAATTTGGTAGTCCATCCTCATTATAATTTCATTATCTTATTCACAATGTTCCTCGTTTTTTTAGGCATTGGTTTTTGATCTTCTGACTTGTTTAGTTTTAGTTTTAACAAGATGTACACTTATTTCCATGAGATATATAGATTTGCAACTATCCTTGAAATATGTCCAACTAAGAAAATGATGTGATTGAGTGGGTGTGGGGGTTCATCAAGGATAGTGTAAGGAGAAAAAAAAGGGATAAAGAAAGGAGGGTGTTGATGGGATCATGGACTTAACATAAAAATATAAACAATCATTTGTAGGAAAAAAAATTTAAAATAAAACTACAAAGGTCAGGGATTTATTGTAATAAACAAAGTTGAATGACAATCCAAAAAATGTACCATAGCTGATTCTTTTTGTGTGAGAGTGACAGCTAAAGTGACATGTCACTATTGATATTAATTTAGCCAAGAATGTACCGAGTCTCGAAATTTGAGTTTTCTACCGTGAAGCGTCCGGAATCCCGACAGGTGTCTAAAGCATTAAAATCTTATCGTCTAGAACTGAAATCTTAGTAAGATAAAAGAATGTAACTTTTACATACCAAAATTTATGGGTGTTACATCAAATCAGACACCTAACGGTCTAACACAATAGAAGTTAGTACAGGGATCCAAGTCGTTGTAAAATTGCAAACATGGGGAAATGAGTCATTGATTTTTGATAAGCGGAACAACAACCGTTAAAAACTTATATAACCACTTGGAGGAAACATGTAATTTATTTTTATTTGAAGATGCTACTATATCAATTAATTGATCAAAATATTAATAGTAATTGTGTAAGAATAAGTTAAAAATGACATGTGCTTGACATTTTTTTGATTAACGTGGCATTGTTATGTACAAGAGAAACGTACACATATAAAATTATTTTGTACAAATTGTTTTTTTTTGGAGGGGAGGGGATGTTAGCGTATGCATACATGCTCGTATAATCTTAGTTTAAACTCAATCTTTGCTAAAAACATAAGCTATTGTGTTTTAGATTTAGAACATAAGCATCATTATTGCATAATTGAGGTTAGATTACTAATAAGAAGTACAAACGACAAAATTTGGATACAGATCTAGGTCTTGTCACTTTCCGTCTTTAAAAGCAGGTTAAAATTTACCACTATTTTTAGAGTGTTATAACTATACTCAAAATTAGGAGTGTTACAGTAATAATAAATATTGAAAATATATATTAACAAAAACAAATATAGTAATTAATTTTTTTTTGTAAGTTATTTAAGATAAAAGTTGCATTTCTTTTGTTTCATAATAATAAAACTTTCATCAATGATTTTATATTATTATATATGTATGCTAAAATAATAAGAATTTAAAATTGAAAATAAAAAGTTTAAGCGATATGAAGCAAATTAAAATATTAGTTATTAGGGTTTAAGGTGTAATTTAAATTTAAGAAATGACTAGAGTTTCCCGGTAGTGTATTGAGTGTGAGGGAAGTTGGTGATACTTGATACGACAAGGTATAAATTAATCTAGGGGTATGGTTGGTAACTCCCTTTTCTATCATCTTAATTTTTTTTATCATTTACATTTGTTACCTTATTAGGCCGTGCGTTGCGGCAATGGGTTGGAAGCCGCCGACTTCAGAGGGTTAGGCGGGATGGGGTACATGGGGGGCGGGTTGGGCGGGCTGGGGGGAGAAGCGTCTTGCCAAACCGCTTTGCTTGTGTATGTGTGTTGTGTGTGTATGTGTTGGGTACTAATAAGAGAGGGTTCGACAGGGTTAATTGTGGGGTTGGGAAAAAGCTGATGTGGAAACTGATGTGGCAGTGAGGTTGGGAGGGTTGGGTAATGGGTACGCATAGCCTTAGTAATTTTTCTTTTGTCAAACATGATTAGTTCATGAACTAATTTATCAGTTAACAATCGGTCATCAACTAGTTTATCAAATGTATCTTTAAACGTTTTTGATGTCATATATTTTTAAACTTGTGTATCATGCATATAATCATATATAATACTAAAGGACGTACCATTTGCTTAACGCTTATCCGATAAGTGCTTATCGGATGAATTTACTTTACGAGATGAACATGATAAGAACTAAAATCTTACCTGGTAAGAGCGATCACATGAATCGAGAGTTTTATCCAGTAAGTGAGATTGAAGTTTCTTACTGGTAAGTGGAATTGATGAATTTTACCCGGTAAGCGCATACCGGGTAAATTGTTGTATACGATATGCGCGTTTTTAGAGACTGAAAATATTGTCCGATATGGTAGATGATAGCGTTCAATTTACTGGTAAACACTTACCATAAGTAAACGATCCCGAAAATTTCTGACATCTCACAAAAATGTTAACATCTCGTTTGAACCTACCGCTTTATATATATATAGTATTAGGTTCAAATGAGAAGTGCTAAAAAATGAGAAGTAGAGAAGTGATCTCCACCACTCATCCGGTCAATAAAGGCGGTTTTGACATGGTCCCCTCCTTTAATAATCTCTACCCTCCCATGAATCGCGTCGATCTCCCGTGATCACGTCCACTATAACGGGTCATAGCCATCTTTATTGACCGGATGAGTGGTGAAAATCATTTCTCTACTTCTTATTTTTTTAGCATTTCTCATTTGAACATTTCTCTCTCTCTCTCTATATATAATATATTTCTATGTTCTTTCCTATACGTTTTGTGATTGTTAGAGATAATTAGTTGGAGACATGGTCTTTTTCCGGTCGTTAATTTGGAGAAAATGAACAGAAAAAAGAACGCCTTTAATTATTGAGAAATATAATTGTTTAGCCAAAAATAATACCCAATTTACCTCCTACCCACTCTCTTCCACCGGTAACCAAAATACCCAACAGTGCGCTCCAGGCCCGGCCGCCGCTCCACGGCGGTTTCCGGTGAGAATAACGAAATCCGGCATAATATATTTGGGCCGCTCGGAGCGGCCCAGTCCATGATATGCGCCCTACATGACCTTGAATCAAACCACGAAGCGGCCCAGTCCATGATATGCGCCCTACATGGCCATGAATCAAACCACAGAGACCAAATTTGTAATTTACTACTTTATTTAAAAAAAGGACTGTCTTGGCCATGAATCGAACCCATGCCACTTATGTAAAGGTTACACACCCTACCATTAGGCTAGAAGAGGTTTTTTTTTTTTTTTTTTTGCAACAATTAATATATAGAGGGTCACTGGGCCGCTCCGAGCGGCCGGGCCTGGAGCGGCTCAAATGAATTTTTGCCGGAAACCGCCGTGGAGCGGCTGCCGGCGCCGGAGAGCGGCCGGCCTGGAGCGCACCAGTGGGTATTTTGGTTACCGGTGGGAGATAGTGGATAGGAGGTAAATTGGGTATTTATTTTTGGCTAAAACAATTATTTTCTCCTAATTATTTTGATATAAAACGAATACAAATAGTTTTGAAAGAAAAGAAGACAATAAGAATAACAGAGGACCTCTAATTAATTTGATGACAAATGGATACAAATAGTTTCTGAAAGAATCGAAGACAATAAGAATAAAAGTGAAACATAAAAAGCAAAGAGACATACCGACAAAGAAAGATGAAAATCAAATAAGAGGGAAAAGATGAAGCCAAGAACATGCATGTGATGAAGATATGGTGGATTGGGTTTTCTTTATTCAGTTCATTCCAAACATGCATGCAAATGTTCTACACACACATGTAAAAGCATAGAAAAAAGTTCGGCTGAAAACTCATCTTTTATTGTGAACGATAAGTATAGTTGAGAGCACACCACACGTATCACATTCAGTCTGAATACTTTTATATTATTCAGATCGAACGAGACACGTGACGCGCTGTCAATTATTCTCACCTTTGCAATCAAAGATGAGTTTAATTTGAACCCCCCCTACACACATACACATATTTGATTGAATGGTCATGTGAGAAGTTGAAATTAATGTGAGAATCAGAAATGGATCTAACCTTTTAATCACTTTAATCTTAAGTACACTTATAAATTACGCTTGAATAAGCTTGATACATGAGTTTGATCTGATTAGTTTGTGGACCTACACTATGGTTAAGGGAAATTAAAGTTTAATAATTTGTGGGTTTTGTATTAGTTTTTTTAATTACAATTTTTGTTGCAATCCCCAATAAAAATGAGGCTCGTCATCACAAAAAATTTAACCCCCTTTCATTGTCCTATTTTTATATTATTTTGTTTCTTATATTAATTGTTAGGGTTATATTTTGTTATATAACGTATGATTGTTATTTTTTTTGTCCACTTATTAATTGTTATAGTCAGGGTTTATATTAATTGTTAAAATTTTTAATTGCTAAAACTTTTAATTGTTAAGGATAGAGTTTTTTTTAATTAATTGTTAAGGTTAGAATATGTTATGCTTACTTATTGTATTTTTGTTGATTGTTATATTATTTCATTGCAAAAATGGATTTAAAAAAAATACTAGTACCCAGGATTGACAGTAGCGGTTATACGTATCGTAATATTCCTCAACCAGTACTTCTACTCATTTAAAGCTTAAAAAGGTGATTTGAATCATCTCTCTCCGTATCCATCCGAAAGAAAAAAAAGTTATATCGTATCATTCTAGCTAAACAAATATATATTATCTTGCCGACTACATGACAATTATTTTTACTTGGTCGGATTGGTGCTGTAATCTGAAGTCTTGTTAATGACTACAATTAAAAAACAACAAGACAATGATTTTAATTTCGATCCATGCACATCACTAAAAGTTTTGGTAGGCTCATCTTATCTTAATGTGCAAACGATTGATTAAGGATTCTCATATTAACTTAACTTTTCACGGAACCCAGCATATATACTTTACAGCAGCTAGCGATGAAATTGAAGTTGTCATGATCTTTGAAAAGGCCCTTTCTGAAAAAGTAGATGCATGATTCTTCAAGAATTTAAGATAAGGCTGGTCATATGGTGAAGGCCAAAAATCC
The DNA here is from genome assembly GCA_030169165.1 of Centaurea solstitialis. NCBI lineage: Eukaryota > Viridiplantae > Streptophyta > Magnoliopsida > Asterales > Asteraceae > Centaurea > Centaurea solstitialis. The sequence goes on from CM058046.1 coordinate 18,856,783, forward strand.
AAGAATAAGACAGCTGCAGCCGTCGTCACTTCCTTTTCATTTTAGTCAGATTATTTGATTCTTCACAGAACTCATTTCTATTTCTTTTTAATTGATTTCAAAAACTCAAATTTGAATATTACCACGTTTAGTCAATTTGACAAATTAACAATATTCTTTTGACAAATTTAATCAAGGAAAAATAATATAAAATCAAAAGGGTTTGGTAAAACTATGCATTTTGTTCACGATGCCATTTAATTATCGAGCTTCGTATATATAACGTTAGAACTTATAAGAAACCATAATGTACGACGGCAACACCGCTGCGGGTGACCGGTAGGCGGCCGGTACCCGCGCCCATCGGCAAGGCCACACCGATGCTTCTCTCTTCTTTCTCTCTCTCTTTTCTTTTTCTATTTATTTTTTTAAACAATTAATTTAGAGGGGTATGTAATTGGTACCATAGTGGACGAAAGATATGAAGTTGGTAGGGTAGTGGTAAAGATAGTGGAATCTGATGTGGCAATCTATAGGAGCTGTATGAGTTGTACCACAATGGATGGCCTTAGAGGAAGGGAGGGAGGGAAAGAGAGATGCGAATACATTTTTATTTGATTACATTGTCACAACATATTTTGGATTAATTTATTAGCTAACAACTAAAGTTTTTTTTTCCTTGAAAAATTCGTCAAAGGAGAAGTTAAACAACGAATTGGGTTGCCTTTGGGGTTTTGTTGACTAGTTTTTGTTTTTGTTTTTAATTATTGCCGACAATAGAATCTAGAGGGAGGTTCATACAAGAACAACCCATTTTAAAGAAACAAAGGAACCAAATGTGAGCCACACATTATGTGGGACCCACCCATTAATTAAATCATATGTGATTTAGTGGTGGAACCCACCAGAATCATATATGATTTAATAATGGGTGGGTCCCACATAGGCCCACATCATGTGTGATCCAAAATAGTTCATTTGTTCATATAAAATGGTTTTGTTCTTGTTTGAACCTTTCTCATAGAATCTATGTGCTATATAATCATCTTTAACGGATTTTAAAATAAAGAAAACTATGGATTTAGATAATTCTTTGTTTCGCATATTTTTTTATAAACGCTCTTTGAAATGGAGAAGTAAGAAGTGAAATTATAACCCTGTTGATGCCGTTCAGTTTTGTAACTCGCTAGCTACTCGCTAGTTTTCGTTTTTAATAAAGTTCCTTCTCTTTGCTGTCCAAAAAAAAAGAAGTGAAATATAAATATTATTCAAACTTAAATAAAACACTTGATTATGAAGTTACTACTTAGAATCAATATTGGTTCTAAAAGGCTTGTTAGAACAATTGTCGTGGCTCAAAGCTTTTGCCCGATGTCATGTTAAGTTTGTGGCATTAGAGGAAGGGAGGGAGGGAAAGAGAGATGTGAGTAATTTAGAAATTAGGGCTCTTATTGTAGAGCCCATTCTTTTGTAATTGAAAATTTGTATAGTGATGAAACAATGACGGAAAATCTCTTGAACGGATAACATTAACGTGACATTAATTTTGTATTATTAGTAACTAATAAAATGTTAATTTTATTATTAAGTTATTATTTATTTATTTATTATTATCAAAGTTTATCTAACTTTAAAACACTAACTTATTGTTATATTTATTATTAAATTTTGATTATTACTAAGTTATTGATATTTTTTTTGAACGGCAATTTATTACGAAAACATGGCCTAGCAAGACGCTAGCCACAAAGGGAGGGGGAAACTAAGTACAATGGATTACAACACCAGCTTTGCCAAGTTAAACGACTACCCAAGGAGCTTCTACAAGCAAGCCAATGATAAGCTGTTGATTGAATCAGATTCGCAGTTCTAAGAGAATTAAAAGGAACCTGCTTGAAGATCGCGTCATTCCTTCCAAGCCACATCGTCCAGATATACGCCAGCTTAACTACCGATCTTACCAGATACGTTCGATCTGCTTGCACAGCCTCCATTCCCCTGTCAATGATGTCGCTTAAGAAATTGCAACCATTTGGAAATATGTTCCACCATTTATTCACAGCTTTCCTGACCTCCTCTGCCTTACAACATCCTACAAACAAATGATCAATATTAAAATATCAACTTAGGATTATTATTATTGATATTTATTAAAAAATATTAACTTAGTGTTAGGACTGATTCTGTTGCATTACCACTGCTGAAGGTATTTTGGTTAACACTGCTGGCTTTGGAGTTGTTACCACTGCTAGTTCATCTGAAGGTTACCACTGACAGTATGGTTGTTTCCACTGAAGATCAGATTACCACTGCTCTTGAAGAATTACCACTGCCTGTACAAGATTACTATTGCTGGTTGAATGCTTTTGTTATTACCACTGCTGACAAGATAATGATAAGGAAATGATTGCGATGACTGAAGATATGGACAAGATACGATCTGCTTGGAGATATTTTAGAGATTATCTTGTAAATCTAGTTTCCTTATTGTAATCGTGTAACTAGTATATATAGCTGATAGGTTTGTCTTTGTTAGATACGAGTTTTTCATAGCTTTTGATTAAGAATTAGAGCCTCAAGATTGTTCTTGTAATCCCTGCAATTGAGAAGATTTGCACGTCTGTTTGAGCCTGTTCAAACAGATTGGGGCTTGTGTTTGTAATCATTAAGCTATTGAAATCAATACACATACAGTTTGTTACAAATCCATTGTTTAATTCATATAATCAAAGTGTTATTCCGCAAACTTCTTTGATTAAGTTTTCTGATCTTGATATTTAGATCCTGTCAAGTGGTATCAGAGCTAGTTTTTAAAAACCAGAAAACTTGTCTACAATGGATACTCAGGAAACAGTCTTGGTCTCAAAAGTTCCCATGCTCAAACCCAATGAGTTTGACATGTGGAAAATCAGGACCCGTCAATACATGCTTCTCACAGACTATGGTATGTGGGAAGTGGTTGAAAACGGACCTGGTGTTGATGAAGCTGCTGCTGAAGGAGGTGCAAGACCCCCACCCAGATCTGATGCTGACAGAAAAAGAAGGCAAACTGAGATGAAGGCATTGAGTACCTTGCTGTTGGCAATTCCAAATGAATATCAACATCAATTCAGTACTTATACTGATGCCAAATCTCTCTGGACTGCACTTGAAAAGAGGTTCTTAGGAACCAAAAGCACAAAGAGGAACCAGAAAGCCATTCTGAAGCAGCAATATGAAAACTTCACATCCTTGAAGAATGAATCTATGACTCAGACTTTTGATAGATTCAACAAGCTGATTGGAGAGCTAGCAACTGTGGATGTGAAGATGGACAAAGATGATGTGAATAGAAAATTCCTCAGATCACTTGGAGAGGAATGGACTATTTACACTGTCTCATTCAGGCAGGGAGATGACTTGGAGGACAAGGAACTTGAAGATCTATACAATGATCTAAGGATCTTTGAAGCAGAAGTGGAGAAGAAGAAAAGACCCATTGGATACACACATAACACTGTTCTTTTTTCTGAAAACCCTAGTTCTTTCAATACTACTGCTTTTAATAATACCACTGCTGCTTATAATACTACTGCTAATGAAACTGTTTCTAATGTAAATTCTTGTTCATCTCAGGAAATCAATGAGGATACAGTCCTGGAAGCTTTCTTGGCAAGTCATGTCAAGTCATCCTTGATCAATGATGATTTGGATCAGATCAATGCTGATGATCTTGAAGAGATGGATATTAAATGGCAGATGGCCATGCTTACTCTGAGAATGAAGAGATTCATCAGAAGAACTAGAAGAAACAACTTTGATCTCAAGAGAGGAGATAAAGCTGGGTTTGATAAATCAAAGGTGAGATGCTACAAGTGCAATGAACCAGGGCACTTTGCCAGAGAATGCAAAGGTGTAACTTCCAACAATCAGAACAATGGAGGTGGATCTGCACAAGCTCCTAGATTCAACAACAGGGGAAGTAACTCAAACCCTAGTTCCTCTCAAGCCTTGGTATCTCAAGAGGGACAAGGATTTGATTGGAGTGATCATGCAGAAGAAGTAGTTCAAAATCAAGCCCCCATGGCTGAAATCAAGGAGACTGATATTCCCACTGAGGTATCTTCTAAACTCTGTTCTGATTCTTGTTTAGAAACTGTGAAAAAGTATAGGGATCATAATCAGACCATGAGTGATAGTATCAAGAAGATGGAGAGAGAGAAGAGAGTATGTTAAGATCATAGACAATCTGGAGAATCAAATAAAGGCTTACAAAGCCAATGAACTTCAGTTTGAATATGATCACAACTACTGGAAGTGGGAAAAGAAAGAGCTTGAGAGAAAACTGTCTAAAGAAAAGGAGGAAGTAGAGAGTGCTAGGAAAGAATTATCCAAAGCCAAAGAAGACCTAGATAAATTTTCAAAGTCCTCTAAAGCTTTAGAATCTATCATTAGAGCACAAGTGACTGATGACCTGAAAAGGGGTATAGGATACAATAGTACCCCTCCTCCTTACAATCAGAATTACATTCCTCCAACAACTGATCTTCTAGAGAGAATAGACAGAAGTGAGATGAAAGAAGGTTTGGATAGCATAGATCCAGTTGACTTAGAGGAGGAATCTGATGAGAAAAGCACTTCTGAGACCATCCCTGATGAAAACCATCTTCTCACCAATGAGAAAGGTGGTATGCCATTTGTTCCTAGCAAAAAGGTAGAGACCACTAGGAAAGATAAGGGGAAGACTGTCATGACATCAAAAAAGAAAGGGAAAAAGACCGAGACACCTAGGAAAGAGAGTAGGAAGGACCACTACACTCAGAGGACTGTAGTTGAACCTAGTACTTCCTCACAGTCTCAAAACAAAAATCATCCTAGAGGGAATAAAAGAAACTGGAATAACCAATGGGCTCAATGTCATGGTGTTGATCTGAGTAAGATTAACAGACCAAAACCATGCTTTATCTGTTGTAAGACAAATCATCTAGCAAGAGACTGTTATTTCAACCCATTTAATCAAAGAAACAGATATCAAGATAGAAGATTTGTCCCTACACACAAAAAGGTTGTTCCTAAACAAAACAGATCTAGTCAACCCAAAAGAAAGGTTCAAAAGAAAAGGGTTGAAAAGAAGTCTGTAAAATTGGTTACTAAATGGGTACCTAAAGCTTCACTTAGTGATACTACTGCTTCAACAAGCAGTGGTAACAACAGTGTTGCTTCTGAAAGCAGTGGTAACAGCAATATCAGCAGTGATAACTCAAATACTGCTACAACTCAAGTTAACACTGCTGTTAGCAATAACAGCAGTGGAAACTCAAAAAATGTTACCACTGACTAGTCTGCTTTGAGAAAACCCATTATAACCAAATATTCCAGCCATGAGATCCCTAACAAAGATTATCTTTTAAAGCTTAACAGATTGACAGAGGTCAATTATGTTAATGAAAATGGAGAACCCAAGACCATATTGGCTTGGGTTCCCTCAAGACACTAACTGTTTCATTCTATGTGCAGAGCAACCAAGGAAGAAGGAGCAGTCTTTGGCATGTGGATAGTGGTTGCTCTAGGCACATGACAGGTATCATGTCATTACTTGAAGACTTTAAAAAGTTTGAAGGTGGACATGTTGCCTTTGGGGATAATCCAAATGGAGGTAAGATTAGTGGCAAAGGTAAGGTATCAAAAGGTAAGATGACTTTTGATGATGTCTATTTTGTAGAACAATTAAAATACAATTTACTTAGTGTTTCTCAAGTTTGTGACAAGAAGTTTGGTGTATTTTTCACTGATACTGAATGTCTCATTCTTGCTCCTGGCTACAAGATAGATGAAAGTAAAGTGATGTTAAGAACACCTAGGAAAGATAATGTTTACTGTTTGGACATTGAGGATGCTTCTTCTTTATCATCCTTAAACTGTTTATTTTCAAAAGCATCTGTGAGTGAATCATCACAGTGGCATAGGAGGATGTGCCACATGAATTTCAAAAACATGAACTTACTTGTCAAAAACAACCTTGTAAGAGGTTTGCCTGCCAAGGAATTTTCAATTGATGATCACTGTGTAGCTTGTCTCAAAGGCAAGCAACACAGAAACTCACACAAGTCCAAAGAAGTAAACACTATCTCATCACCTTTACAGTTATTGCATATGGATCTCTTTGGTCCTACCAATGTGATGAGTATAGGCAAGAAATCCTATTGTCTGGTGATAGTTGATGATTACTCTAGGTTTACTTGGGTTTACTTTCTGAGAACAAAGGATGAGACAAGTGGACTGATCAAACCCTTTGTGACCAGAGTGGAAAACAAGACAAACCTTAGGGTAAAAGTCATTGGATCAGACAATGGCACTGAATTTAAGAATGCTGATTTAAATAGCTTTTGTGAGGAAAAAGGTATTGAGAGACAATACAGTGCTCCTAGAACTCCTCAACAGAATGGTGTTGCTGAGAGGAGAAATAGGACACTAATTGAGGCTGCAAGAACTATGTTGGCTGATTCTAAACTTCCAATCACTTTCTGGGCAGAAGCAGTTAACACTGCTTGTTATGTCCAAAACAGAGTTCTTATAGTCAAATCAAAAGGCAAGACACCCTATGAACTTTTTGAGAAAAAGAATCCCTATATAGGATTTTTACAACCATTTGGGTGTCCTTGCACAATTCTTGATACCAAAACTCACTTAGGCAAATTTGAGAGCAAATCTGATGATGGATTTTTTGTTGGATACTCTTCTCAGAGCAAAGCACTTAGAGTTTTCAATAGTTCTACAAGGATCATAGAAGAAAGTGACAATGTCAAATGCAATGTGAACACTCCTAACATACCTGGAAGTGGTCCCAATTGGCTGTTTGATATTGATTCACTAACTAACTCTTTGAACATGAGCTATACAGTGAATACAGGTTCAGGTACAGAGCAAGCACAAGAAACAAGTCCAACATTTGTCATGTTTCCCATGCCTCTTGTTGATTCAAATGATGCATGTACCACTGATGAGTCACATGTTGATGATCAAACAAACTCTGGGTCTGCTGAGAAGAGTGATGATCAACCAATTGAGGAATCCTCACCCTCTCAGAATATAGAAGGCATACCTGCTTTAGAAGAGGGACCTCAATGGGATCAAGAACCAGAAGTGAATGATTCAAATCTAGGGGTGGATCTGACTGAAGAACCCCTGCATCTTACTAGAACACAAAAGAATCATCCACCTACACTGGTAATAGGGGACATTCAGTCTCCTATGATTACAAGGAAGTAGAGTAAATCCCTTCCCAATCCACACTTGAGCATGATTTATGTTTTCCTCTCACAAACAGAACCCAAGAAGGCCTATGATGCAATGAAGGACCCAAGTTGGATAGAGGCGATGCAAGAGGAATTGCTGCAGTTTGTCCTACAACATGTTTGGGATCTGGTGGATTTACCAAAAGGACACAGAGTCATAGGCACCAAGTGGATTTTCAGAAACAAGACTGATGAAAGAGGCATTGTTATCAAGAACAAGGCCAGATTGGTAGCACAGGGGTATACTCAAGAAGAAGGGATAGACTATGATGATGTATTTGCACCTGTTGCCAGAATTGAAGCCATCAGGCTATTCTTGGCATTTGCATCTTACAAAGGATTCAAAGTCTATCAGATGGATGTTAAGAGTGCCTTTCTTTATGGCACTATAGATGAAGAAGTTTATGTCAGTCAACCACCAGGGTTTGAAGATCCCAAATACCCTGATAAAGTTTACAAGTTGAGGAAAGCTTTGTATGGTCTTCATCAAGCACCTAGGGCTTGGTATGATACCCTGTCCTCATATTTGTTGGAAAACAAATTTGAGAGAGGTGTCATTGATAAGACCTTGTTCATCAAGAGAACTAAGACTGACATGCTTCTAGTGCAGATTTATGTAGATGATATCATCTTTGGATCTACAAAGGATGATATGTGCAAGGAATTTGAGGAACTGATGCACAAGAAATTTAAGATGAGTTCAATGGGAGAACTAACTTTCTTTCTTGGTTTGCAGGTCAAGCAGAAGCCTGAAGGGATATTCATCAATCAGTCCAAATATGTTGCATCCATGCTTCAAAAGTTTGGAATGAATGATGCAAAGCCAGCAAGCACCCCAATGGAAACTCATAAACATCTTACTGCTGATTTTGAGGGGAGGAAGTTGATGTTCACCATTATAGATCCATGATTGGATCATTAATGTATCTTACAGCCTCTAGACCTGATATTATGTTTGCTGTTTGTGTTTGTGCCAGGTATCAAGTCAGGCCAAAGGAGTCACACTTGCATGCAGTCAAGAGGATATTCAAGTATCTCAAGGGTCAACCCAGATTGGGACTTTGGTATCCAAATGATTCATCTTTTGACTTGGTGGCTTATACAGATAGTGATTATGGAGGAGCAAACTTGGATAGAAAGTCTACATCAGGAGGATGTCAATTCTTGGGAGGAAGATTGGTTTCATGGCAATGCAAGAAACAGACCACTGTTTCACAATCCACAACAGAGGCTGAATACATAGCTGCTTCACAATGCTGTTCACAAGTGCTATGGATTAAAAATCAGATGCAGGACTATGGTCTTTCATTCTTGCAGACACCAATCTACATTGACAATAACAGTGCCATTAGCATTGTTAACAATCCAGTCAAGCACTCCAAGACCAAGCATATAGAGATCAAGTACCACTTTATTAGAGATTGTAATGAAAAGAAGCTAATTCAAGTTCTGAAAGTCCACACTGATGATCAATATGCAGACCTGTTCACAAAAGCATTTGATGTTGGCAGGTTTACATTTTTGGTTACAGGTGTTGGAATGATGAACTCTGAATAACCCTTCTCTTTAATTACACTTTTATTTGTACTTTCTCTGTATACTTTCTTTCTTTTTGTTTTTCTTGGTATTTTAATGAGTTTTTGAATGTTGCAGATTCATGGTAAAGTTCTTGGTCTGGTCGTACAATGCATGAGGATGTTACCACTGCTTAGTTGGAATTACTTCTACTAGCAGTGTCCATATCACAATATATGTTTTTCTTGTCTAAGTCGTTACCACTGCTAGTGTTGCACATTACCTCTGCTTGCACACTCACACATTACCACTGCTCGTGCATTAGCTTTTTACCTCTGCTCTTACAATCGCATGTTACCACTGTGTTTGATTGTTACCACCGCTGGTGTTATATGTGTCTTTTTACTACTGCAAGTGTAATTACCACTGCTTTTCTCTACATATGTGTTTTTACCACTGAGCGTGTAATTACCACTGCTTTTAAACTTACACGGGTTTTTACCACTGCTTTTTAATTTGGCACATGTAATTACCTCTGCTTCAGTAAGTTACCACTGCTTTTGAATAGACACGCGTAATTACCACTGCACATGTATTCTACCACTGCTTTTGTTTATACTTAACGAATACCACTGCTAGTGTTCCTTAACCCTGATTGAGATTTTTACCACTGCTTTGTTGGGAATCGAGGGATACAAGAACATGCACAGCGGATAACAAAAACCCGATTCCCAATCGAGGATCCAATCCTAAACCATACAGATACAATAAAGAGTGTTTCAGTGGATTACCTTTGTGAACAATAACTCTGAAAGGCAAGCAGGGGATACACCGCTACTGGCACCGTTGAGAGAGTTGCTAGACCACCGTCAAGGATTACCCGAAAAACGAGTGCAGACCTTCCTCCTACTGGATTTAGGCGCCGGTTTTGGGAGAGGGAGAGAGAGAGAGTTTTCTGGGTTTTGAACTGAATTCTTATCAATTAACTGATACCCTAAACCCTTTATTTATATGGACAAAACAAGCAGTGTTTGATTCCATATATAATTCTTGGTAATTATCTCTGAAATAACTTCCATAATTATCCAACTAATTAATCTAACTGATTAATTGATTATAAATAATTAAACTAATTATTTATTTCTTTTTCTCTCTAAATAATTAATTAACCAATTAATTATTTCCCATAATCCAAACATTCTCATTTTGGTGTGCAGCAGTGTGACCTACTAGTGTCTTATAACATTGGACACGATAACCCCGTTACTGTCTCGCACATAATCCTAACAGACTCCCACTTGTGCTAGACATGTAACTGAACTGTTATCATTCGCCTAAGGAGGTCCCTAGCCAGACGCTTAGGTTAACCAGGTTATAAGATCTCTTATATTCAGAGATACAATTCACGCTTGAATTTGTACACAGGTTCATTCCTTTTGCACACGATATTTCTAAAGTGATTTAAGACATGGAGTGGAGGATTCATTTCTTAAAATCAAGTATTTCTTGACTCTGATTTCGATTGCCTGCAGTAACGGATATTACTAAATAACCCCTGTTATTCTATCCGAGCGTGGCCACGCGTTTTCTGCCAATCTTAATCGTCAAGGGGCCCGGAAATATCTCTCTTTTGAAAGAGGTGCAAATCCCTTCTTGACTACTTGCATTTGGATCCACGGCTTCCGCTGCATCTAGTCACGTCCCGTATAGCCACCCAGTTACGGTGCAGCGTTAGTACGTGCTAAGAGTACAGTGGTCCTCGTGTTCCCAAACCAAGTATCTCAGGTCTAAGGACAACCTATCAAGTCAGTGCCTATGACTGAGGCTCCATGAAGCAGACTTGATTACTGGTCACTTCCAATACCCAAACACTCTGATGAGTATCTATAAATACTTGGTCACATCACTTGTGCTTTTATTCTCTACTTTGAATAAATCATCAAGTATTTATAATAGCGTTAAACTCCCTATTGAAATTCCCATTTCAATAAGTGGCTACGGAAATTTAGATTTCATACAAGACTTTGTAGAATCAAGGATACGTTAAATATGCGAAAAATAGTTAATTTAGAACAATCATGAAATTAAAACCTCCATTTATTTCCAACACACTGTGAAATAAAAACTTTACATGATTACATTGTTTCTAAATTAGACTATAGTAATAATTAATAAACTAAGTACTAGCTACTGGCTTCCAGGTACTGCATCCCAATGGAATTCGCATGTGCCTCATGCTTTGCCCTTGCTAGTGGCTTTGTCAGCGGATCTGCGACATTGTCTTCTGTTGGAATCTTGCATATTCTTACATCTCCTCTTCCAATGATCTCTCGGATGAGGTGATACTTTCTGAGCACGTGTCTCGACTTGTGATGCTCTCTAGGTTCCTTTGCTTGCGCCACGGCTCCTGAGTTATCACAGAATATATCTATCGGTCTCGAGATACTGGCAACCACTCTGAGATCCGATAGAAAATTCCTCAGCCAGACAGCTTCCTTTGCCGCATCACATGCTGCAATGTACTCTGCCTCTGTAGTTGAGTCTGCAATCGTGCCCTGCTTCGAGCTCTTCCACGAGATCGCACCTCCGTTTAGGGTAAAGACGTACCCTGACTGTGACCTGAAGTCATCTCTGTCGGTCTGGAAACTAGCGTCAGAGTATCCTGTGATACTAATTTCATCCTCAGAACCTCCAAAGACCAAGAACATTTCTTTCGTTCTTCTCAGATATTTGAGAATGTTCTTGACAGCCACCCAATGGGGCTCACCTGGATTCTGTTGGTATCTGCTCGTAACACTTACTGAGTAAGCAACATCGGGCCTAGTACATAGCATGGCATACATAATTGATCCAATTGCAGAAGCATATGGGACCGATTTCATCCTGTCCTGATCTTCACTAGAAACAGGACACTGTGTTTTGCTTAACACTATGCCATGTTGCATTGGAATGAATCCTTTCTTGGATTCATCCATCCTGAATTTCTTCAGGACCTTGTCAATGTATGTACTCTGACTAAGTCCGATAAGCCGCTTAGATCTGTTTCTGTAGATCTTTATACCTAGTATATAAGCGGCTTCTCCAAGGTCTTTCATCTGGAAACATTTACTTAACCATTCTTTAACACTCTGTAAAGTTGGTACATTGTTTCCTATGAGCAGTATGTCATCTACATACAAGACCAGGAAGGTTACTATGCTCCCACTGAACTTAGTGTAAACACATGGCTCGAACTCACTTTTAGCGAAACCAAACTCTTTGATTCGCTCATCAAAGTGTAAGTTCCAGCTTCGAGATGCTTGCTTTAATCCATAAATAGATTTTAGCAGTTTACACACCTTATTAGGATTCTTAGGATCTTCAAACCCCTCTGGTTGTTCCATATAGACGTCTTCTGTTAACTTTCCATTCAGAAAGGCTGTCTTGACGTCCATTTGCCAAATCTCGTAGTTAAAGTATGCTGAGATGGCCATTAGAATCCTAATTGACTTTAACATGGCCACTGGTGAAAAGGTTTCATCATAGTCGATACCATGAGTTTGTGTGAATCCTTTTGCGACCAGTCTGGCCTTGAAGGTGTGTACATTTCCATCCATGTCGGTTTTCTTCTTGAAAACCCATTTGCGTCCAACAGCCTTACAGTGTTGTGGCAAATCAGTCAACTCCCAGACTTGGTTGTCATACATGGATCGCATCTCGGCCTTCATGGCTTCCTGCCATTGTTCAGACTCACTGCCTGACACAGCTTCTCCATAGGATGTTGGTTCATTTAAGTCTCCGCTATCTTGAGAGACTAGAAACCCAAGATACCTATCTGGTTCTTGTCTTACCCTGCTGGATCTGCGAAGGTCTTGTGTTTGCACTTCCTCAATCGGCTCTGATTGAGGTTCAACATTGTTATGTTGAATTTCTGGCTCAACAACTGGTGTAGTGTTTTCTTCGTCTACTATCTGTAGATCTACATCCTTTCTGGTGTTCTCTAAACTGAGAAACTTTTCTTCCAGAAATTTTCCATTTCGAGCAACAAACACTTTGTTCTCTTCAGGGTTGTAGAAATAATATCCCACGGTGGTCTTGGGATATCCAACGAAGAAACACTTGTCGGATTTGGGTTTGAGTTTTTCTGAGGTAGGTCGTTTGACGTAAACCTCACAACCCCAAATTTTCAGAAAAGATATGTTGGGTTTCTTACCCTTCCATAACTCGTATGGAGTCTTTTCTACCGACTTTGTTGGCGCTCTGTTCAGTATGTGTGCTGCTGTTTCGAGCGCGTGTCCCCAGAATGATACTGGCAGCGAAGAATGACACATCATCGTTCGTACCATGTCAAGTAAAGTACGATTTCTCCTTTCTGATACACCGTTCATCTGAGGTGTATACGGAGGTGTAAGTTGGGATACAATCCCACACTCCATCAGATGATTGTCAAATTCATCACTGAGATATTCGCCACCACGATCTGACCGTAAGAACTTGATCCTCTTGTCAAGTAGATTCTGTACTTCATTCTGATACTCCTTGAATTTCTCAAAGGTTTCAGATTTATGTCTCATCAAGTAGACATAACCATACCTACTGAAGTCGTCAGTGAAGGTAATGAAGTACCGGCATCCTCCTCTTGCTACATGACTGAAAGGTCCACATACATCTGTGTGGATTATTTCAAGTAAGTCAGTAGCCCTTTCATTCTCACTGTTGAAAGGTTGCTTTGTCATTTTGCCAGATAAACAAGATTCGCAATTATCAAAAGGTTTGTAATCGAAATTGCCAAGAAAACCTCCTTTTAGGAGTAGTTCAACGCGTTTCTTGTTTATATGGCCCAAACGACAATGCCAGAGGTAAGTCTGATCCTCAATATCCTTGGATCGCTTACTTATATGATAGATTTCACTATTGTTGTCTTTAAGATTTACAGTGTATAGACCATCTATAGGTGTAGCTTTAAAATAGAAAATATTATCTTTAAAGACCGAAATCATTTTATAAGAATATTTATAGTAAAAGCCTTGGTCTACCAACAAATCAAAAGACAATACATTCTTAATCATATTTGGAATATAATAACAGTTATTCAATTCCAAAACTAGACCCGAGGGTAAACTAAGACTATAAGATCCCACGGCTTCAGCAATCAACGGAGTGCCTTCGCCCACTCGTAGGTTCGAACGGTCCTTCCTCAGAGTCTTTCTTCTAGTGAATCCCTGTAAATGATTACAAATGTGGTTACCACTGCCTGTATCAATTACCCATGATTCATAAGAAGTGATTAAGCAATCTATCATAAAGATACCTGGAGTATCGGGCAAACCGATATCCATCTGGTCGATGTTCATCGAGTGCTCGCAAATATCCTCGCTGCCGCACTCTGGGCAACTCAGATCTCCCAGCTCATCTATTATGTCAGTGTCCATGAGATTCGCAGGTTCGGGTACTGGCTCTAGACTGGCCAGGATATCTTCATGAACTTTATCCACGTCGCTCTTTGGTTCCTTCATGTAGGCACTAGCTGTGTCCTGAACTTCCTTTGTGAGGGAGAACCACATGAGATACACTAACTCTTCCTGAGTCATCTTGTACCCCAGACGTGATAAACATTTAAAAAGCCTTCTTATATCAACAAGATGGTTTTTAACTGACTGACCCTTCTGTAGCTTCAGGGAGAGAATCTCTTGCATGATCAATAGCTTTCCCGTGTGCTTGTAGAGACCTAGCTGGTTCTCCACATCTCTCACAACCTCGTGACATGATTTAACTCTTAAATCTCCCGTGAACTCGGGTGACATAGAGAAAATCAGAATGGACATTACATCCGATTCATCTGTCAAGTATCTAAAATACTCAGCAAATTCCTCTTCAGGGGCATTGCTTTTAGGTCGTGATACGGGTTTGTTGATCACATAAAGCTTATCCTGGGCACATAAAACGTTCCTCAAGTGTAACTTCCAAACTGGAAAGTTATGGCCCGTAAGCTTCCACTTGCCCATAATAAGGCGAAGTGACTCTTCAGGTGAGTAAAACGGAATACTAATTTGAGACATCTACAGAAGAATATAAAATTCCAGTTTTAGTTTATAATTATATAATTCTAATAAATTATTACCCTTAAAATAAATTTATTAGACTAGAATCCATATTTCACATGTGTCGGGAAGCATGTGATCATGTCATACCGACTCATGCGATCTATGGTAGGTAAGACTATACCAATCGTATTCCTTTCTGAAAATACGACTTCTAGATCGTCGGGACATCGGATATTAATAATCCGTGCATATTTAGTCCCTCTAGTGCATTTTGGCCTGGTACCACCCAGTGAATAAATAATTACCAAAATAGATTGCACCACCCGGGACCTGGACAAACTCTGGCCGGTACCACCCGGAGATAATTCGCAGAGTTTTATCTCCTTCCAGTTTCGGTTTGAACACGGGCGTTCATAGTGTGTGCACTTACAACGCCCTATGTACCTTACACCGGAAGTGCCCCTAAAGTGGGTTGCACTTACTAATCTATGATTTTTAACAAGGGTTTAAATTGCCAGTTTCCTTTTTCAAAAACTTTGAAAAACTGGATCCAAATACAAACTGTATTTGTATCCTTTTGATTTTTAAACAATCCGTTCAAAAAGGGCAATTTATATTTAATGACAATTACATAGATTAAACAACCACGCAATTTAAATATAAAAAGCACAGTCATAGCTTAAACCCTTAAACTAATGTTGTTTTGTGAGCCAACACAAAAACAACGGTCTCATTCCCTAAGTGACAAAAGTCTTCAACTTCTGGCACTCCCACTGGCTCCGAGATCCATGGTCGTCGTCCTTGTCTCCGTCTTGTTGTAATTGAAGTAATTATTATGAATGGGTTCAAATGGCACGCAGGCCTCCCAACTATTCTAATAAAACTTTAAAATTACAAAAGGGTTGTAAATGGCTCGCAGGCCTCCCAACTATTCTAATAAAACGGATAAATAAACACAACCACGGGTCTAAAGGGTTCAGCTATGACTTATCATATAATTAAATAAGTTAAAACACATCTGTATTTTAATTTAATAATTATAAAACTAATTAATTTAAAAATAATTAATTAAATCTTTATCCTGAATCGTTTTAACTTTATCTGAAAAACGATCCTTAATTCGAAAGATTATCCGGAAACGGATTTCAAACTGATACCCGTTTACGATAATAACAAAAACGAATTACATCATCGAGTTACCATCGATCCGCCGAAACTCGGTCGTTGATCGGCGGTTTTTAACGCCGGCGACGATGATGACGTGATTGCCACCACCGCCGCCCGTATCTCCCGCAATCGCCGTCGGCAGCGGTGACTTCGATAGTCACCACCGCCGTGGCAACCACCGCTGTCACCAAAAACAACCGGCGACGGCAGCAGTTAAGGAGCCACCACCGCCGCCCACCGTAACAACAATCGTCGGCGACAGCAGCGGCTGAAAGCCACCACCGCCGCCGCGGTCCTGTGCCGAGAACGACGAACGCCGCCACCACCGTATCTGGTGGTACGGCCGGCTTCGCCGCTGCCATCCAATCGCCGCCGCATGATCGCCACCGCCTAGGTGGTCGATCACGGCTTCTGGTTCGATCGTCACCACCGCCACCACAATCGGTGGTGCGGCGGTTTTTAACTTCTCGTTGCTTCCATCGATTGCCACCACCACCACTAACGGTGGTGCGGTGGCTACAATCGGAAACCGCCACCGTCACTATCGACAATAGTGGCCATCGCCACCATCATTAATCGCCACCACCACCACATACGGTGGTGTGGTGCGTGCGACCAACCACAGCCGTGTCCACGATCTGTGGTGCGGCGTGGTGGTGCGACGGGAGGACAGCCGCCGGCTACCACTAACTGTGGTGTCGCCGGCGGTGGTGTACGGTGGTGCTGGTGGTTTGATCGGCTAACTGCCGTCGATTGCCATTGCAGTCTAGGTTTATACAAAATCTAATTTTAACAATGAACAAATCAATAAAATTAAAAATTTTTAAACCTATTAAACTGATAAACCTGATCTGAAGGTTTTAGGAAGTGGCTCTGATACCACTGTTGGGAATCGAGGGATACAAGAACATGCACAGCGGATAACAAAAACCCGATTCCCAATCGAGGATCCAATCCTAAACCATACAGATACAATAAAGAGTGTTTCAGTGGATTACCTTTGTGAACAATAACTCTGAAAGGCAAGCAGGGGATACACCGCTACTGGCACCGTTGAGAGAGTTGCTAGACCACCGTCAAGGATTACCCGAAAAACGAGTGCAGACCTTCCTCCTACTGGATTTAGGCGCCGGTTTTGGGAGAGGGAGAGAGAGAGACTTTTCTGGGTTTTGAACTGAATTCTTATCAATTAACTGATACCCTAAACCCTTTATTTATATGGACAAAACAAGCAGTGTTTGATTCCATATATAATTCTTGGTAATTATCTCTGAAATAACTTCCATAATTATCCAACTAATTAATCTAACTGATTAATTGATTATAAATAATTAAACTAATTATTTATTTCTTTTTCTCTCTAAATAATTAATTAACCAATTAATTATTTCCCATAATCCAAACATTCTCATTTTGGTGTGCAGCAGTGTGACCTACTAGTGTCTTATAACATTGGACACGATAACCCCGTTACTGTCTCGCACATAATCCTAACATGCTTGTGTTCGTTACCACTGTTGGTGGTAGTTACCCCTGCTCATCAGTTCACTATAAAAGCCCTAACTTGACCGCCTTTTTCACAAACGACTATTCTGAACTTTTTCTCTGAAAACGTTTGCGATTCTGCATCTCTTCTCCATCTGTGTTCTTGAACTTTCAATCAAGTACTGATTTTCATTCTGATTCTAGGGTTTTATTTGCGAAATCGATCATGGACTCTCTGTGTTTCATCAAGGATCACAATAAGGTGGGATATTTCACAAAAGATGCCAATTCCGAAGGGTTTGAAGACATTCTTGATTTCTTGGCATCATCCCATATTGCCTATGCCGCGACCATCAATCCCACGATCTACATTCAACATATGCACGATTTCTGGTCGAATGCAGTCATTCAAGAAGACGAAGGGGTCAAAATCATTCAGACCACCATCTGTGGTCATTCCCTAACCCTTACCCCTGCAAAGATCAGATTTCATCTTCAACTACACGACGAAGGAGGTATTTCTATGCTTACACCCTCAGTCATCATGGAATCTTTTGAAAGAATGGGGTATACAGGCTCTCGCACTTCTTTAAAATACCTTAAGGGTAAATTTTGCCCTCAGTGGAGGTTTTTTGTGCATACCCTGTTACATTGTTTTTCAAAGAAAACCACCAGTTTTGGTGAGTTTAGCAGCACTATTGCCTCTGCAATGGTCTGCTTGGCCACTAATCAGGTGTTTAACTTTTCTCAAATGATTTTTGATGATCTTGTGTACAATCTTGAGAACATTAATAATTCTAAGGTCAAAACTTTTTATATGTTCCCAAGATTTGTCCAAGAAGTTATTACCAAAGAATTGACGGCTGTACCAATGCATGGTGACATCTATAAGAGTTCTGCTCTTGGTCATAAGGTGTTTGCCAATATGCAGAGACATGCAGAGGGCTCTAATGACCAATTCACTCCATTGTTCTCTACAATGATGAGAGTGAACCACCCACAAGGTGAGGCATCAGGCTTGCAGCCCACACAACCAAGGATTCCCACTGATGACCTACCCACACCTATTCCTGATACAATCCCTCAGTCCCTTGATACAACCCCCACCCCTACACTCAAAAAGTATCAAAGAAAGAACAGGGGAGCTCCTTCCTCCTCTGGTTCTAAACCCCAAGAACCTTTAAGCCAACAGTTGGAGCACTCTCCTTCTGATAATATCCAAAGGGACACCCCTGGAGTGATGCCCCACTCAAGTATAAAGAAGGTGCCCTCTAAGGAGATGGACGGGCATGTGGTTGGTGAGGCTCAAACTACTGGTGTTGCACAAGGTGTGCATCAGGACAGTTTGAACATAGCTAAGACCCCCACCACGGCAACTCCTATTGAGAAATCAAAGGGAGGTCCCAGGTGCCAAGAAACCAAGGGGGCATCTAGTGCTTCAGCTAGGCTGAAGACTAATGTCAAAAAGCTCAAAGATCCAGTAATGGAGGTCAACACTCCTAAACCTGGTGAGGGCAGTTTTTCACACAAGGAATTGATGGACAATTTCACTGCTATTGCCAAGGATTTGAAGGCATTTGGGAAGAACTTTCACTTGCATGATGAGAAGCACAAGTCTCATGAAGAAAGGTTAGATCTGCTGGAGGAGATGGTTGATGTACAAAATCAGCTTATCAAAGACAAGGATGCCATGATAGGAGAATTGCTCAAAAAGATCAAGTCTCAAGGAGCTCTGGTTGCATCAATGTATTTGAGAATTGCAGCCCTTAAGAAGAAGTACTCCACTTTGGTTGCATTCACAAAGGGGGAGAGAAAATCCAAGGTGAAGGGGAAGTCAAAGAAGAAGAAAAAGGGGGAATTCAAGAAGAAGAAAGAAGAGGTATTGGTTGGTGAAACTGAGGTTGTGAATGAACCTGCAGTTGAGATGGAAGCTGGTGTTGAGGGGGAGACTGAAGAAGAAGTTAGGAATGAGGAAACTAAGGTTGCAAATGAACCTTTAGTTGAGGCTGTTGGTACAGGGGCTGAACCAGAAGTGGAAGTTAATGAAGATGAGATGACAATCGCTGAGTTACTTGTGAAAATGCCTGAGGTAATTCAACCAACAAAGGGTGTAGTCATCAAGGAGCCTGAAGGAACAAAGAAGAGTGTAATCCCTGTTGATCCAAAAGACAAGGGAAAAGAGAAAGTAATAGAAGAAGCTGAGCCTGAAACTGATGATGAAGCTGTTGAGGCTCAAAGGAAAGTATTGGAATATGAAGCTTCAGAGGCTCTTGCTAAGAAGCTGAGTCTGGAGGATCAAGAAAGAGTGAATAAAGAAGAGAAGGAAAGAAAGAAGAAACAAGCTCAGCAAGATAAAGCTGGAAAGGATGCAGCTAAGAAGCTTCAAGACAGGTTCAACAAGGAAGTTGAGAAACAAAAGATCAAAAAGAAGATTATCAAGCCATTGACCAGAACTGAAGAAAGAAGAAGAATGGTAAGAAGTTTGGCTGGAATTGTTGGAAGACCTGTTCAATACTTCTCAAAGTGGTATTTTGAGAAGGTTAAGAAGCACTATGAAGAAGCTAGAAAAGAAACTGATGTTGTAAAGGAGGCTGATGAGGAGAAAGAAGTAAATGTGCAAAGAAGAAGTAAGAGAAAGCATGATGTAGTTACCACTGCTAAAGGTACTACCACTGCTGAAGAGAAGGTTCCCATTGTTAGTGAAACAGAAGAGAAGAAGGTTGATAAAGAACCAACTCAGATAGAGAAAGAAACTGCTAAATTGGCTAAGCAAATCAGTCAAGCAAAGAAGAAGAGGAAGAAGTCCATTGCTCATAAAAAGCCAACCAAGAAGAGGAAAATATTCACTGAAGTTTCTAAAGTGATAGATTGGTATTGCTTTGAAGACAATAAAGTTGTGTTCTTCAGGATTGTGAGAGAAGATCAAACAAGTGAAGTGTTCTCAAATGTCAACAGAATGTTTACCAAACTCTCAGCTTCAGATCTAAAGAAGTTGTATGAGATTGGATGTACTAAAGGGATGACTGAGTTTGCAGATGCCATTTTCTTTCAAGAAAAACTTCAAACCATGTTTGCATATGAAAAGGCTAAGGAGGAAAAGCAAAAGAAGAATATGAGACTGGAAAAAGGTGAGGTGAAAGAAGGAGAGGTAGTTGCCTGGAACTGCTACAAGTCAAATAGAGTATTCACTGTCACTTATGATAATGGTGTCAAAAGCTACTTCTTGGTGGATAAGAGGTATGACTTTGAAAGAAGTATGATAGAAGGAGTTTTGAAAAGAAAGAAGTCTGTTATGACTGAACTGGAGAAAGAAGTCATTGAGAATCTGACAAATCAGTTAGCAGACTTGAAAGAAGAAGAAACAGCAGAAGAAGAGAAAGTAGTGCTATGGGGAGTAAGAGGAATCTTCAAGAAGTATTATTTTGTACAGTGGAACAATGGAAAACAAAGAAGCAATGCAGAGTTTGATGGGATTCTGAACTTGGTTACTACTTAAGATAGAGTAACTATGCATGAGTATGGGTTGGAGAAGTTTCAAGAATTTCTAAAAGACTCTAATAGTTCAGACCATGCTAAGATGATTAAGAAAGCCATGCAACAGTTGAAGAACTTAATTTCTGATTAAAATCAGAAGTTAAGTTAGGGGGAGATTGTTAGGACTGATTCTGTTGCATTACCACTGCTGAAGGTATTTTGGTTAACACTACTGGCTTTGGAGTTGTTACCACTGCTAGTTCATCTGAAGGTTACCACTGACAGTATGGTTGTTTCCACTGAAGATCAGATTACCACTGCTCTTGAAGAATTACCATTGCCTGTACAAGATTACTATTGCTGGTTGAAGGTTAACACTGCTTTTGTTATTACCACTGCTGACAAGATAATGATAAGGAAATGATTGCGATGACTGAAGATATGGACAAGATACGATCTGCTTGGAGATATTTTAGAGATTATCTTGTAAATCTAGTTTCCTTATTGTAATCGTGTAACTAGTATATATAGCTGATAGGTTTGTCTTTGTTAGATACGAGTTTTTCATAGCTTTTGATTTAGAATTAGAGCCTCAAGATTGTTCTTGTAATCCCTGCAATTGAGAAGATTTGCACGTCTGTTTGAGCCTGTTCAAACAGATTGGGGCTTGTGTTTTTAATCATTAAGCTATTGAAATCAATACACATACAGTTTGTTACAAATCCATTGTTTAATTCATATAATCAAAGTGTTATTCCGCAAACTTCTTTGATTAAGTTTTCTGATCTTGATATTTAGATCCTGTCACTTAGGATTATTAATATTTATTATTATTATTAAAAAATATTCAATATTAAAATATTAACTTAGGATTATTCAATAACATACCCCTTAAATTTAATAAAGCCCAATAAACTCGATTAAACCAAATAAAGCCTAATAAGACCGAATTAGACCAAATATATTCGATTAAAGCCCAATAAAACCATATAAAACCCAATAAAACAGATTACATTCTACTTAAACCAAATAAAGCCCAATAAACTCGATTAAACCAAATAAAGCCCAATAAGATTGACTCAGATCGAATTAGAGCCAGTATATTCTATTAAAGCCCAATAAACTCATCTAAAGTCCATTAAAACCAATTTATAACCCAATGAAACCAAATCAGAATACTAAAGTCGACTAAACTGTAAAAACTTAAATAAACTCATTATTGCCCAAAAGATATGTTAAAGCTTAGTCAGAGTGAGTAAGACCCAATATAACTGAATAAATCCCAATAAACTAAAAGTCTAATAAAGTTGAATACAATCTGAATACAACTCAGTTGATTGTATTAGGCCTTTATGGGCTGTTGCGACGCTTTTAATGAACCGTGTTAGGCCTTTTGGTCGTGTATCATGTATCATGTCCATTTATAGTATAATGAATCTAATTGGGTCTACATGCCAAAGATGTTGTGAATGATCGATAATGAACTGTATTGTAACATAAAGTTTTTGGTGACTAAAGAGCTTGATGGGTTTTAATGGACATGATATACAACATATAAACATATACATCGTTTCAACAACCAACATACATCATCGTTAACAAGCACTACACACACATATGAATTGACATGAGTAAATATAACCCTTAAAAATGAAAAAAGAAACAAGAATTTCTGTCGTTGCGTTGCTGATTAGCGATGGATGCCACGTGCCCGTTGCTAATCCGTCGATAACCGATGCCCGGACATGTGACATTTATTTATTTATTGTGTCCATCACTGATTAGCAATGGACGTGTAGATTTTTTTTGAAAGAATTATGTCGCTAAACAACAACGAAAATAGTTACGAATTAGCGACAAATTGGCCAGGCACCGCTAATCCGTCGCTAATCAGCGACAAAAGTATTCCGTCGCTAAAGCCCGTCTGATGTACATTTTTCTAGTAGTGTTCTCATCTTGAGTTCTTAGGAACTTATTGAGTTCCAAGATTGGTGTTCTTGTTATTCTTCAGCTTAAGAATCGATAAACCATGATCAATCAGTTATGATCGATGTCAGTCGACTAAACTTTGATTCTTCTTTATTTGTTGGAAATTGGGTTGAAATTCCACTACTTATTTTCTTTTCACTTCAATATTATGTTAAAACCGTTGTTAAATGAAACAGTTAGAAATCCATGGGTAAAAGTTATTGAAAAACCGTCTCTAGATTTTTCCGACTAGCTTTTTATTGGAGCTCGTTTACGTCGGAAAACAGTCGGTGAATTAAAGCCCGTTTTCGACGTTTTACTGACTGTTTATACCGTCGGTAATACCCTTGTTCTTTAGTAGTGAACTCTAGGCGACACCGATATGAAGCACTCAAAAATATTAATTTTAACTAATAATACAAATTAGGGAAAAAGGGGACAGATGCATCACTGCCTCATGTAACTACTCTCCTTTCCTTGAAATCCCCAACTTAAGTACAAGTTACAGAATTTCTAAGAGCTGATTGCAAGCATTTCACAAGATCCATTGCTGTCATGAGGAGCTCCTCACTCATCTACACAAAAGCAAGGAAAATAATAACCCCAGAACTTCAGTCCAAATGCAATAGAGACAATTGGAAGAAATTAACTAACTGAAAATATGTTCTTCCACAAATGTTTTCTAGAAATTAAGTTATTGACTATATCATAAAATATATACCTGAGCAGTGATTGTGATCAGAAGATCAGTGTTGGAGAATGGAAGAAGGTTGCTACTGATGACAGCCAAATGGAGTCTTTCCATCTCAGTTAGGGCTATCAGGACCAGTGAGGGGTTTCTTTGGCAGTAGATTCTTACAAGTGTGCTACAACCTGAAATTCTTACCACAATCTCAGGATCATTGGAGCTGCTACTATTTAAGGTTTTGATCTCTTTAGATGAAAATTCATCATCTTTGCCACCAGGACCGCCACAAAGCTTGGATCTACCTACGGAAACCGTTGAATTTTGGATGATACGTTTTCCCTTGACTCGTGTTCCTTCAAGTTCTTTCACTCTTTTTTGAAGTTCTTGTATGTACTTGCTTGCATCATCCAGCACAGTAGCCTTATCCATCTATATAGTAACAGGAATAATTTTATTTGAGATTAGAGTTTTTAATCTGACTTCCTATGTTACTGGTTTATCAAATAATTTTTTTGGAACAACCCCACTAGAACAAAATTGAGTTTGGGACACCCAAAAAATAAAGCGTCCTAATGTCACTTGATAGGACCTGATTTACAGGAGCAAAGAGTAAAGTATCCTATCTAAAGACGGTGTAATAGGCTTATAAGACAGTCTTGGGTGTCGAAACAAGTTTTTTTGTACATTTTTATAAGGAAACGTCGTATTAACTATTTTATAGGACACTCTTTGAAAATGTGTCATATGAAATCAAGTGTCATAAAAGAAGATGGGTTTATAGGATACTTTCTCAAAAGTGTCCTATAAAATATCTGATGCAACGCTTGGTGATTAAAAGTGTCCTATAAAATAGGTGATGCAACGCTTGGTGTTAAAAGTGTCCTTAAAAACTTGGTAAGACGCCTAAAGATGTCCTATAAACATATTACAATGCCTTTTAGATATGACTTTAATTTTTGGTCCTATAAACTATGTCCTATAAACTACTCTATTAGGATGCTTAGAAGTTAGACGGCGTCCTATAACCCAATTTTGTATCTAATCAAGTAATTATATTTTCTGCTTTGTTAGTACCTTTTTAAGTTGAGGAAGGAGAGCATACAACGAGATAAAGCGCTGAGCCAACTTCTCTCTTCTCTTCCGCTCTGCAAAAACATGTTCTTGAGCTTGTCTATGATTCCTACTTGTGCTAGGAACCCATTTCGCAACCTCCATGGATCCATGATACTCATTGAGACTGATCATATTTTCTTCAGGCTTAACTGCCTGATAGTATTTGAGTTTGGATCCTCCATAGGGGCCGTGCGAGTTATTCTGTGGCGGATAGGTAAGGTTTCCAAAAGATATAGTGAAAGTGTTGGATGAGGAACCATAACTAGTACTAGCAAAAGGGCTGGTCTTCATGACCTTAGAATCATTGATGGTACTGGTTGTTTGGACAGATTGGCCTACTAGATCATGAGTGTGACCCTTGAAGCTTTCTGAAGAAAATGAATTCACAGAGTCACTATAATAAGGGCATATCTGGTGATGTCCATTTACAAAATCATGAGGCTCTTGATCCATTTCCTATAATGTATAAGCTAAAATTAACAAACAAAAATGAAATATAAGGCAATCACAGTGGCAACTATTATTATTTCTGAATATAAAGATTGATCTAGGGAACTCTTACCAGGTCAGGCATCCATGTGGTGGATGGGATGTCCATCATACATGAGGGGACTGCAAGACAGCCAAACTCTCCTTTAGGTAGTAATCCAGAGCTCTAAACTGCTTTGATTTTTAAATAGATGCTTCTTTTTCCAACAAAGTTAATGTCACTATTTGATCTTCCAGCTTGATATTGTAACCTGCCTATATAAAACACAATCAATGATACAACTTTCCAGAAAAATGCTTATTAACAGTATAATAACAACATCCAAAACTATAATCATCAATGTCTTAAGAAAAAATAGTGATACAAACAAACATAGTGGGTTCAAAAGATAACCCATCTATCATTGCGAACATGACGACAACCGAGAGCGGGTCACGTGTCACATTTAGTCTGTGAATAATACAAGGTTAATTATTCAGACTGTTTTATTCATGATTAATTTATTCAGACTGAATGTCATATTATTCATCATGAATAAAACATAACAATTCGGTGTGAGTAATGTTGCATTATTCAGACGGAATGGCACATGTCGAGCTCTTGGTTGTCCTCCACGTTCGCAATGAAAGACAACTTTTCAAGTAATAATTTAGGTACGCAGTTTTAAAACCATGCAACTTCAAATTATTCAATAATTCAAGATCTAAAATACACCTGAATAATGGATACGTTTACTTGAAAACATAATCTTAAACTTTGATGAACCGAGTTCAGCATTTGACAAAGCATGTGCCATGCAACTTTGATACCCTAGTCAAGTGCTAGTAGTCAACTATAGTTAATACATGCAATACCGTACAAATGTCGTAGTAATGCCTTTCATCTTCTACATTTACATATAGATTCCAACCACCGTTCTAAAAAACTCGCCACACAGCTGTCATGGTACGTCATGACTTCAAGGCTTGTGTCTTACGCCACGTTAAGCCTGTGGCACACGCGTACCATAGCCTAGTGTGCAATTCTCCTAATGCGGTATTTGATTTTTATTTACGTTTTTAAGGTTTTATTTGTTGGTTTTTAACATATAACCTAATTTAACTTGCTTATTACTATTAACTTATTGAATGACAATACAAAACATATGTACTGGAAATTTGATGCCACAAGTCACCCCTTGAAAACGCTATGGTTTCGCCATGGCTCCTAAGGCTTGAGGCTTGGCATCACCGCCACGCCATGGTTCGCCTGCTCCATTTAGATCCTTGATTCCAACATAATTTTTTGAGATGTATGCTACCATCAATATTTGGTAAGTTAATTGTCAAAACCGGAGTAATGATTGCTCTTTCAAGAACACTATACTTTTACAATTCATGCATATGGACACAAGATCAAAATATAAACAAATTTGAAAACAAACTAGGTATTTTAGTCATATATCTCTTTGATATCGACATACACTTGCAATGCGCGAGCAATCCTATAATATTCAACACATTATTATTTTTTTAGATAATCTTTTCCTAATCAAAACAAAATGGGGTTAAAGGGTTACATGTTAGTTAGTATTCAAGTTAAAAGGTTTGTTAAATTCTTACCATTTCAGTTTTAATTAAACAAAATATAACAAATTGTCACTACAAAAAGTGGTTGATTATTCACACCTTTTTAAGTGTGGAAAATTATAATAAAGCGTAGATATATTTGGCATTACAATTTTTTTTTTTATCAAATCTCTACATTTGAAAGTATGAAAATTATAGTAAAAATCACATTTATTAGTGTGGATAAATTTTCTAAATTTTCACATTTTTAAGCATGGAAATTTGAAAAATAATTCTAAGGTTATAAAAGTCCACGCTTTAAAGTGTGAGCTTTTCTAATTACAAAGATTACACATTTAAAAGCGTGGACTTTGGAAATCAAAAGTACACATTTATAAATGTGAAGTTTTTTTTTCTAACAAAATCTCTATATAAAAGACTATTTGTTACACAATTTTTCCACGCTTTTTATAACAGTTTTTGCTAGATTAATTATGTTTTCATTTTTTTTTTGCTTTACATCCAATAATATTTTTTTTTGGTAAGTATTGGTTTTTGCTGGATCATGCTTTTGTTTATTTTATGGATTTTGAACCTTTGACTTCATTAATTAAAGATTACGAATATATATTGGAAATACCGGCCCATTGGTTACAAAAATATATTGGAAAAACAATTCGTATTCATGAATAGGATAAAATTATCGGAGCAAGTACTCCAAAAAAAATGAATTCTTATTAGGATATAGAAAACCCAATAGGCTGAAACTGATGGCTTTGATCGTTTATCGTGTAGTTAGAAAAATTAGAAAAACCGAGTTATAGATAAAATAATAGCAAAATTTGGCAACTATTTCAAAATTGAGAACCTAGAAGACTCATTAATGATTTTCACGAGTCTAGAATGAACTCCATGGATCTAAAGCAATTTGATAAGACTTTCTACAAAACCAATTCCGATTTCCTTCCAAAAGAAAATCAGTACAAATTGTGAGAATATGTGGAACCCCTAGATTAATCTCCAAAAGAGCTCTTAAGGAGAGAATGGAG
Source organism: Centaurea solstitialis (assembly GCA_030169165.1). Classification (NCBI taxonomy): domain Eukaryota; kingdom Viridiplantae; phylum Streptophyta; class Magnoliopsida; order Asterales; family Asteraceae; genus Centaurea; species Centaurea solstitialis. The sequence goes on from CM058046.1 coordinate 18,884,555, forward strand.
GGTTCCAACATATATAGTGAAATTTAGTCAAAGTCCGCCGATGCGAGACTCTAACACAAATTAATTGGCTATGTATATAATCTTAAGAAAGATTCATAGCATACTTCTATTGGATTTTAGTAGGGTTTTATTCATATAGTTAAAAAATGGATGAACTAATATGGATTTAGAATTAAGTATTTAAGTATGAACTTACATAAGAAAAAGAAGCAAGAAGTGAAGAGACTAGCTTACCTTAGAAAATTAGCCCTTATCTAGATCTCCTCCTTCTCTCCCCAATTCAATTGCTATGGGGTTATGGAATTTAATTTTAGTTTTGTGTATTTATAGGTAAAGCAGAGGTCTGAGAAATATTATACCCCCTATCATGTTCTGAGATTTTTACTCATCTATTTTTTTTATTATTTAAAGGCTCTGATTTGGTTAGGTCAATTAATCATTAGATATTATTATATTAGTTTTATTTAAAACTAATATAAAATTTACATTATATCTTTTAATAGAATTTTAGAACCAATTCTAAAATTAAAGAGTAAGTTTTGATGACAAATTAAAGCTACAAAGAAGATCAAAGTAACTTTGTAAAACCATAAAAACCTAATTGATGTCAATAAGCAAATAGATATGTTAAATTTTTATTTCATTAACTCAAGTGATATTTTGCATTTGCCTTGTAAATTTGATTTAAAAAAAATATGAAACTATATTTGAACTGTCTAAATCATGTCTAATATAGATTGAAGGTTATATTGAATTTTCCAATTTTAAGTAGGGAAATTCACTCTACTAGCCAACTCTCATCCAATTCAATTGACTTTTTGACCATTCTATCTCCCATTTTATCATAATGTTACTAGGTCTGTAAATTATGGCTTCATTTTCTATGGACCTTGATAAAAGACATAAAAAAATAGATTCGTAAATGTGTACATGTGTGTGTGTATATATATATATATATATTTGGGTCCAATTTTTGATGACGTGGATTCAATTTTGCGGACCTAGGCTCTAAACAGCTCTTTTTTTTAAAAGGGAAGTCGACCACATTCATTTTTAAGTTTTTTTAGTTAGGTCTACAAAAACAAACCTAAATTTGCTGATGTAGTGACATTTGGATAATAATAAAAGAGAAATGACTAAAAAATTAATAAGATTGGTTGGTTTAGCTGCTAGAGGCAATTTTCTAGGAAATAACTTTCTGAACAAATTGAATATTGAAAGAGACTTAAAAAAATATTTCGAAGAAATAAGCTAGAATCAGCCTGGCTTTTTGAATCGACTCAATTGGTACACTAATGAGTAAGATGTGAATGATATTGCGCAACATTGCAAATCTATTAGCATCTTGATTTTTGTTAGTCCCATAAAGTTGAATAACGTTTTGCACAACCAATCCACAATCAAAGTGTTGATTTCAAAGCTTTGTTTCTTGGCATTGAAAATGTTTCTTCATCATACCATTTCAATAAACCAAATCTCTTATACTAATTGAAAATGTTTCTCATCATACCATTTCAAAGCTTTGACGGCTTTGACCGGTCAAAGCTACTAGTCAGCTATGATCTCAACTGTATCAACAATTGAAATCACTTTGTACTCTGTATTTTTTTAGCACATCTCATTTGAAGCTTTTCTCTCTCTCTCTCTCTCTCTCTCTCTCTCTCTCTCTCGCTGTCTCTCTCTCTCTCTCTCTCTCTCTCTATATATATATATATATATATTAGTATACAATACAATACACACGAGTCCAGACATACCATATGGAATTTCCACTAGGCCCCAAAAAAACATTGCTACTCAAACTTTACACATGAGATGGTGAACTTATGGCGACAAGTTTGAAAAAGTGTAAAAGATATTGGATTTACCCATGTTTTCATTACGATAATTGAAAATATGTTAGAGGTTTGTTTATTAGAACCATTTAGCATTCTAATTCTATATAATTTCCAATAAGCACAACTTTTGTAACCCTTTTCACCTAATTTAGATTTGCAATCAATCATACCACTACAAACAAGTTCTATTTTTTTCCTTTTGGGAAAAGCAAACAACCATGTTACTTTCAACTTTTATCACAGAAAGCTTTGTGATCATCCCCTGCCTCCTTCCAATTTTGCATGTGTGTAGCTTTAATAGAAAATAGCAAAGTTGAGTGTAGCTTTCACAAAAAAGCGAAAAATACTTGGCCTTTTTCATGATTATTCTAACTATACTAAATCACTCCAACACTACGTACCTACGACCACCCAAGCCGGAAGAATTCTACTACATATATACTCCTTCATGCACTAAATTAAGGGTGTATTTGGTATGCGGAACAGGATGAGACAGTACAGAACATAACAGTCTTGTTTTCCTATTTGGCATGCACTTATTATGTGGAACACCCAAGAACTAGGTAGAACAAGAGTTAAACACGCAAGCTCCCTCTCCTACCCCTGAATCTAAGTAGAACAAGGTCTAATGTACCATTATACCCCTCAAGGTACAGATCGCTCATCTCTTTTCACGATAACCGGCTCATGCTTAGGGGTGAGCAAAACCCGACCAAGTTTGAAAAACGCGAAAATCCGAATCGGGAAACCTTCGAATCTACCCAACCGACCACATAACCCAAAATAACCAGATTTCCGAAATTCAACTTTTTGGGCGGGTTACTCGGTTTGGGTAGGATCTCCATACCAATCACCCGAACTTACCGAAAACCCCAATAAAACCTTTTATTAATACCTTTTTGTAATTTTTTATGTGTTTTTGTTTGAGATTATACGAATTTTTCTTTTTATTAGTTTAAATATTTAGTTTAATCTTTAACGTTTGAAATTTGGATTTTCAGAGTTTGAATTATTTTTAATCTTTAATGATAAACATGAAAAACGAAGAGTTAAAGATTAAATTTATAACTATTGTATTTATATAAGAGTAGATTTACCTGTTGGATAGCAAGCAGGTTAAAGCTGTGGTAGCAACAAAGCCCATGGGCCAGACGGGTTTCCTTTCGAGTTTTACAAAACGTAACGTTCTAGGACAAGAGAGGAGAGAGAGACCAAATGAGTGTTAGCCTAGTGGTAAGGCTTGGGCACTACATAGTGGTGAATCCAAGTTCGAGCCCCGGGGGACGCATTCTGGAGGTATGGGGGCTTCGACCCCGGGCTGCATGCTTTAGCAGTCGGGCTTTGACCCAAAAATTGCCGAGGATTAGTCTGGGCCCAATGTGGTCTGGGATACCTCTTCCAATAAAAAAAGAAAGGGAGAGAGATAAAGAGCGAGAGTTAAATAAAAGTTATATTAGAACATATAACAAGTATATGTTCTACCAAAAAGCTTCCAAAACGCCTCTAATATAAGATCATATACATGTAAAGTGTACGAACAACTTTTGTAACCTTTACGATGGATCAGTCAAAGATCATATATAATCTAATGTTATTGTTTAAAAAACTATTTTATCAAACAATATTCAATTTGCATAAGGATACTCTTTTACAGTTCAGGTTTGGATGTTTGATGTTATACTTAAAGTTCAATATTATATTTTTTATAATAATAAATTAGTATATTCTGATTACTTGATAAAGTGTACGAACAACTTTTGACTAGAGAAAAAAGAGAAGAAATGACAATTAAGTTATGATTATTTAAGACAAATTGGTTATCATATTTTGTTTATAATTAATATTAAAAACGTTTGGTCAGATTGTATATTAAAATAATAAACTGATTCGAATTCTATATCAATATACTATATAGAAATACTTAAGGCATGATAATTCAGTGCTATATTAAACTTTTTATTATTAGTATTACAGCTTGAAAGAGATGTCAAAATTACCCCAATTAACTAAATATAAAAACATAAACTATACGAACTTGTTGAACTTAAACTAGTTTTGTGTTTTTTTTGGACGGAAATCGGCCGAAGCGAGGAATGCTTTAAATTCGTGATGGAATCACCTGATGGAAAATGGTAGCAATTTGGATGAGCATTTCCGTCGGGCAGAGGGGAATTTCGATAGTAGTACTAAAATGAAGACGGTTAACAAGGTGTATTTGTGGCTGATTTGGAAGGGAAGAACAAGGCGATATTTAATAATTCTCCTATTAATTCAAGTTTTGTTGCTAACGACATCCAATTAGTTGCTTTCTTTTGGATCCAGCATAGGAGTATTGTTACTGAAATTGGCTTGATTATTTAGTTTGTCAAACATAATATTAATATTATATCTCATTAGCGGCATTTTTCTTAAACTATTATGAATGCCTACGTTGGATTGAAAATTAGTTTTTGGCTATTGTGTTTGGTCCTAGAAACAAAGTCGAACGGAATTGTATATTTAATTAATTAATTTTGACATTAACTTTTGTACAAGATATATATTTATAAAAGAAGACGCAACAGCAACTCAACACTAGTTCCAGCGGTATCGGGCCTCCTTAGGGGCAATCCTACTAATCTGTTGCGACCCGACACAACCTATGGCTGAAGCCGACCGACGGGTTTTTAGGGGCTGGGGCCCTATGGACCAACTTGAACCGGCCCCGAAAGACCAGATCCAAAGTCTAGATATCTCAGGAAAGTGTCGCCCGTGGGTTTTTCATCATATTAGATTACCTATTCCAAAAGGTTTTTCAAAATATGAGATTGGGACATACATACCTAACTCAGCTTTATATATCATTAATTCGATTCAATTCGAGTTGATTTATTTAATTAACATCTCCAGCACACATTTTTAGCTAGGGTGGTTGAAACATTCCGTAGCTAATGGCAAACAACCCAAAATAAGACGCCCTTATAGATTGAATGGTTGCGCAGCTATGTGTAAAGGTAACATTGTCATAGCTATTTAATTACTATAAAGTTGCTCAAACTAACTGGTCATTGTCAACTAATTAAATTAAAAAAAATTATTGATGGATAATCATTTCTTCTTCACATTGGTCCCAATGAATTAACAAAGTTTGTCTAGCCCAATGACAGGGTAGGGGTGAGCAATGGAACCGCAAAAACCGGCCCGAACCGGAACCGAACCGGGACCGGGACCGGAACCGGCATCGGTATAGTGCAACCGGTCCGGTTTTCGGTTCTACAAATCTCTCATTTTCGGTTCCGGTTCCAAACCAGGTTCGGGCCCATTTTTTCGGGTAATTAACCGGGACCGGCCCGAAAGTTTAAAAACAATATAAAATGATTTCATATATCGAACATATAAATACTAATTCACAAAATTCGTAATATCTTTCTAGTTAACATTGAATCAAAACATATACAATAGTTAAAATCTTTAATTTCATTACATATAATTCGAAATCTCATATTATATATATACTTTAAACGTATAATATAAATAGTTGAAATCATTTATTCCATCATATATATAGACACAATCAACAATTTTATTTATTTTAACCATAATACACAAATAATAAATGTAGAAATAGTATATGTTATACGATTTTGTATTAAACTATGAATATCGGTTCCAATCGGGTTTTTGACCGAAAAACTGGGACCGGGACCGGCACCGGCACCAGAACCGATATTACCTATACGGTCCGGTTTTCGGTTCTTCAAATTTCTTATTTCCGGTTCCGGTTCCAAAGCGGGTTCGGTCCGGTCAGGGCCGGTTCAGGCCCAATGCTCACCCCTATGACAGGGTAATACCCCTGACTACCCGGGTTCAAAACCCCACGACAGCAAGACCAGTTATCTAGGTTCCGGGCAGGCCTTCGGGCCGGTTTGAGACTGATGCAGATTATTCGGGTGTCCGAATAGATCCAGAATACGACGATAACATGTGTGAGTTTATCTATTGTTAAAAAAAATAAATAAATTAAAAAAATACATTAACTCTATCAAGCATAGGGAAAATGCATAAGGCCATCCTTTATGGGTACCGGTAGGAGAGCGGTACCCCTCTCTTGCCGACGGTAACACCGTCTTGTATGGCCGGTAGAAGGCCGGTATGGGAAGGGGACGGTACCCAGGTGCCGGTCTCTTCTCTCTCTACCTTTTTTTTTCTTTTGTTTTAATCAATTAATGAATGAGGGGTATGAGGGGTACCATAGTGGATGAAAGGTATGGAGTTGGTAGGGTAGTGGTAAAGCTGATTTGACAGTCTGTAGGAAGGGTATGAGCTGCACCATAAAGGATGGCCTAATATAGACACAATTAACTACATGACCTTCTGCTTTCCCCAAGGTAAATATGGACCCCTTTAGCTTTTTATGCACTTACATAAAAATAAAAGTAGACCCCCTATATTAGGTCCTATATGCATACTGACATTTCCCTACCCATTTCTCTCATGGAGGTCGATTTATAATTCCTCGTATTTATATCAAACACCAAGCTAATTTTTAACATGTACATGGTTCCTTCAACTAAGGGGCTGTTTGGTAGTTGTTGAATGATATAGTGCAGAATGGTTGAGAGGTCAGAATGGTTGAGAGGCTTTGTATCATGTAGTGTAGAATGAAATATGGTTGTTTGGTAACAGTTCTAAATGGAAAGTATCAATGACAACAAAAGACTATTTTACCCTATGTATGATTTAGTACCAAAAGGATTGCATATAAATCAATAAACATCCTAAACAAATATACCAAACATATCGCTAAACCAGGTGAAATCAGTTGATGTTTGATATGGATACAATTGATTTGGAAAAAGTCTAAGGATTTGAAAAGTTTGATTTGGAAACAACAGTTGATTTAGAAAAAAAAAAACAATTGATTTGGAAAAAGCCATTGATGTAAAAAAGTTCACTTGAATTTGAAAGAGCAATAATTTGGAAAACCCATTGTTTAGAAAAATTCTATGGATTCGAATTGGAAACAACGAAATTGGAAACAGCTAAATTGTAAACAATCATTGATTTAAACTTTCAAAAACAATTCATCCGGAAAAGTCTATACGATTTGGAAACATCAAATTTGGAAACAGCAAATTTGGAAAACACATTGATTGCAAAAAGCATTTATTTCATCAAAGATTTCACCAAGCAAATCGATTTTACAAAACTAAAGAAAGATTGGAGGCGATTTCATGAAGTCGATTTCACCAAACTCTAGAAAGATGGAAAGTATTAACAGATAGATGTGTCGATTTCAACAAAATACAGTCAGATTTTAGCCGCCGGAAATCGTGAAATAGATGTCGCCTGAGTGTGGGAGACCAATGGCAGCGTGGTGATACAACGTGAGAAGGGCATATGTGGAAGAAAAGACCTCTGAATGGTACCCCTATACCCTGGATGCAGAATCGTACAGATCTCCTTGTCACCATACAGAGGTTTAATTTTTTTTTGCCAAACAGACTACACCTCTGTGCGATTAAGAGGTGCCCTCTTAATGGTTACATACAGAGGTAAACAAACAGCCCCTAAATCATCAGTAAATTTGTCATGGTTATGTTGTGCAAAAAGTTGGTACCAGCAATCCTAATTGGTCCATAATCGACTGTTAATTTCACAATATGGGGGCCATTCCCGACTTGCTTAGCGGTTGTGGCTATAGGGGCGTCCCTGGCTCGAACCCAAGGCCATTTGATATTGTACAAACCTACCACCCACTCATTACCAATTGAGCTACACGCTATTAACATTTGTCATGGTTATGTATGGTAGTCGCCTCCAATGACCTGTTTGAAACATCCCATTGAGTGAACGGCTAGTTTTTTTTTGCCTGAAAATTATCATGTGTGTTATGCTGAAAAGGTGTCTTCAAATTTAGAAAAAGAAATGTAAAAGATAAAATCTAGAAATAAAAAGTTGAGAGAGAAAGACGTCAAGGAGATTTTTTTCTGAATTCATTCTCGTCTTAAATGGAAATTACTACCACATACAAACCAAACATGAATATTGGTCGTGTAATGGCCGAGTGAGATATTTCTTCCATACGGGTTCTATATAGTAAATTCTCAGTATAGTAAAATTGCGCTTAAGGCCAAGAGTACCATTTGGTGGGCATGGCTTCGGGCATTTGGTGGGTAAAATCGGGTAAAGCCCAATAAACTACAACAAAATGTTAAATTATTCACATATTTTTTTTCACGGTTGGTGAAAGCGTGATAATTTTGGTTTGGTTTTTCCACACCAACAAACGTTAAAAAATTATCCACATTTATAATTGCGTACAATTTCATTACATCAATTATAGAAAAAAAAATTAACATGTAATTGTGTGTGTAAAAGGGTCACGCTTAATGATGTGTAAAATAGTTAAAAGAATTTACACATATAAAAGTGTGAATTATAAAGAAAAAAATTGCAACATATAGAGGCGTAGACTTTTATTAATACGTACATTTTTTTGTAGTGATAGTGGTACACATGAATCGGGTGTTGGGGGCGGGCTCCAACTCGAGCTTCTATGTCCGAGCATTCTCTCTCTCTCTCTCTCCTCCCTCTTTCTCTCTTATATATATATATATATATATAGAGGGGTCTTCAATTAAAAACCATTTTTTTTAAAAACTTTAGGACTAATCTAAGCCTTTGATCTAAAAAGGGCATGATCGTCATTTTAGATTATTCCTCAAGTTTTTACAAAAGAAGAGGTTTTTACAAAATATGTGGTTTTTACAAATATATATATATATATATATATTCACTTTTTTGTAAAAACTTGAGGAATAATCTAAGCCCTTGATTTGAAAATCGCAGTTTATTCATTATATGAATATTCACCATATGAATATTCATCATATATTCACCATATGAATATTCATATTTCCCATATCATATTCATCATATATTCACCATATGAATATTCATATTCACCAGATGAATATTCAAATTCACCATATCATATTCATCATATGAATATTCATATTCACCATATGAATATTCATATTCACCAAATGAAAATCATATAAATTCATTCATCTTATAAATACAAAACAAAATGTCTATTTACATTTGTATTCACCTAATGAATACGAAACTAAATATCTGTTTACAACTAGATTCACCAAATGAATACAAACAAATGTATTTTTACATTTAAATTTATCTAATGAATCTTTACATCATCATCCACTTCAGCTTTCAAGAATATGATGAACCTTCATAGATCACATGATGAACCTTCAAGAACACATTATGAACTTTCAAGAACAAAACTTAAAAAACTCTTATTTTCCAGTAATGATTTCCTAAAATCTTCATAAAAAATGTTATTATTTAGATATGTTGCACAAATCAAGATTACAAACAACATTTATGGAACAACAATCTCTAAAATTGAATCAAACAAACCTAATTTTGAAAAAAAACTCAATAACCCTAGAAATTGGGGGTTTTCGATAGAAATAGAAAAAACTTACCAGATCATCGGATTTTGTTTGGTAACCAGATCTGAAAGACGGCAGCGGCGGTGGTAGTGGTAGACGGTAGCGGCGGCGGCGGTGGCGGTGGAACACCGGCGACGGTGGTGGATGTACAGATCTGGTGGTTGGTGGTGAGGTCCGGTGGTAGAGATGAAAAACGATTGTAGATTTGGAGAATATTGATGCGATTTTGGTGGGTTTTTTTTCTTTTTTCTTTTTGGGTTTTGGAGAAACAAGATGATGAGCTTGGAGGCATCAATGGAGGTTGTGGTGTATAGAGGGAAGGAGGTGTGTGATTGGTGGGGGGGAAACGAGGAAGACAATGAAGAGAAAGAAAGTTGCCTTTTCTTTTAATTGTTTAATTATAAATTAAAATACCAAAATGTCTAAATTACCCTTATGGGTTATAATCTAGTGTGGCATCATAAAAGATTAAGGAATTGTTATCATGGTCCTCTAGTATTAATAACCTTGATTAAAATTTTTTAATGGTTGAGATTAGTCCTATAGTTTTTACAAAAAAAGTGGTTTGTATTTGATTTTTCCTCTATATATATATATATATATAATTTAAAAAAATGAAAAAAGGGTATGAATTGGGTTATGAGTAAATGGTGTAGTGCTAAAAGTTGGATATGTGTTTGTGGGTAGGTAGTGGAAAGCTGATGTGATAGAAAAATGGGACGGTAGGAGAGCAGGTTTGGGAGAAAGGGGTTCCAAGGTTTTGCTCCTTTGGCAAAAGATTCCTTGAATAAAAAGGCTACTAATTTTTTCTTCATGAACTTCCTAGTGTAGTCGAATGAGAAGAGTTTATGGGAACACTTTTTGGAGGTTTGGGTACATGGTGGATGTTTTCATAGTGAAGAACAGAAACACCTTAGGTAAACCTTAGGTAAGAGGTTTGGTTTTGTCAAGTTCGTGGAAGTTAAAGATATTAAGAAGATGGACAGTCCCTTAATAAGATTTGGATTGGTATATTCAAATTGAGAGTTAACATGGCTAAGTGCAGCATGGAAAATAGAAAGGGGCAAGGGCATACAGACCTACAGGGATGAAGGTTTAGAGCTTAGGATCTAGCAGTAAAGAATGTTACTCTCAAATTTTATGCGAACATGGTTAAGAATTGATAAAGTTGGGCTTTAAATCCCAATTAGATTCGCTAAAGCATAACTATATCGATGAAGGCCCAACTCGATCAATTAAAACTAACTATATCCATTAAAGCCCAACTAGCTTGATTAAAGCCAACTATATCGATCAAAGCCTAACTCGATCGATTAAAGCCAACTAAATCCATTAAAGCCCAACTATACCGATCGAAGCCCAACTTGATAGATTAAAGCCTAACTAATCTATTAAAGCCCAACTAGATCCAAGCTCAATTAAATTGATTAGAGTCCAACTAGATGCATTAAAGCATAACTAAATCAATCAAAGCTCAACTAAGATTGATTAAACCCAGCTAGATCCATTAAAACCTAACTATATCAATATAAGTCTAGCTAGATCAATCAAGACCAACTAGATCGATCCAAGCCCAATTAGATCTATTAAATCCCTCAACTATATCGATCAAAGCCAATTAGATCTATTAAATTCCTTAACTATATCAATCAAAGCCAACTTGATCGATTAAAGCCCAACTAGATCGATCCAACCCCAATTCGGTTGATTAGAGCACAACTAGATCCATTCTAGCCAAACTAAATTGGTCAAAGCTTATCTCAAATGATTTAACCCAGCTAGATCCATTAAAGCCCAAATATATAGGGGTGGGTTCAAATGTGAACCACTTTTTGGTTGTGAACGTGAGGACAACCGAGAGCGCGACATGTGGCGGATGACTAGGCGCCACGTCAGATCTACGGCGGAAAACTAGACGCGATTCATAGGAGGGCATTGAATTAAAGGGGGGGACCACACTCAAAGCCGCCACGTGTCGCGCTCTCGGCTGTCCTCACGTTCACAACCAAAAAGTGGTTCACATTTGAACTTTCCTATATATATATATATATATATATATATATAGGGAAGTTATTTTGTAAACCACAAAAAACGTGTAAACCGTGTAAACTCATGGTTGCATAGATTAAATCAATGAAATTGATTCACGGAGTTGTTTAATATGATGAAAATGTTTCATAAACATCAAATTTTGATGAAAATGTTTCATATTTTGGTGTTTTTATTCATATGAAACTTTTTTCTCGTTTTTGTGAAACTTTTTCATTTCTAGGTAAATAAACACCTTCATATGAAATTTAATCAAAAATTTTAGTATATGAAACAATTTCATCATATTAAACAACTTTATAAAAGATTTTTCATTGATTTACGTATGCAACCATGAGTTTACACGGTTTACACGTTTTTTGTGGTTTACAAATGAACTTCCTCTCTCTCTCTCTCTCTCTCTCTCTTATATATATATATATATATATCAATTAAAATCCAACTAGATTGATTAAAGCCCAACTTGATCGATTAAAGCCCAGCTAGTTCGATCCAACCCCAATTCGGTTGATTAGAGCACAACTAGATCCATTCAAGCCTAACTATATTGATTAAAACCCAACTCGATAGATTAAAATCCAACTAGATCGATTAAAGCCCAACTATCGATTAAAGCCCAACTAAATCGATCTAGGCCCAGCTAGATCGATCCAACCCAGTTAGATCGATATAAGCCCAATTAGATTGATTAGAACCCAACTAGATCCATTAAATCTTAACTACATCGATCAAAACCCAACTCGATCAATCTAAGCCCAATAATAGATGTGATTAATTTGATATAAATAATATCTTTAATTAAAATTAAACAATAACTATAATAATAACTTTAATTTAAATTAGTGATAGCTATTAAAATATTTGTTATTTTAAAGTTGTAATAGAAATAAATAGTATTTAAAATTACTAAATAATATTAAAATATTACAAATATATTAAATAAAAAACAAATAATCCATCGAATAATATTTATTAAGTGATAGATTAAATATTGAAAATAAAAAATAAATAATTTGTCAGTATTGGTCCAGATTGAGCAAGATTAAAAAATGAAGAAAGAATTTGTATGATAAATCAATATATAAAATCATGTATTACTTGATTTATCAAAGAGCACTCAAAGATTACAAGAACATACAAACACCTTATCTTTAGATAGGTGTCCAAGTACAAGTCAAGCTCAAGTCCATAAAAGCCCAATAATATACTTTTAACTAATTCAATTTAGGCTAAATGGCTTTACAGACCCTTTCAATATAATTAGAACATTTTGGTCATAACACTAGGAGTCTAGGAGTTCCGTCCCTAATTTTCTATGGATTTCCAAATGGATTATTTAATTTTTAGTATTTTAATTTATTAATTATAAATAATATCTTAAATTAAATTAGTCAATAACTATTTATAAAAAATTTAATTATTTAATTATTGTTATTTAAACTTAGTAATAGAACTAAATAATACTAATAATTTAAGTTAATAATAATTATTAAAATATTAAAAACATTTTAATACATAAAATTAAATAATCCTTGTAAAATATGTGTCCAATTTCAGACTGATATTTAATTTTAAAATTTTTAGGTTATTAATTATTAATAAAATTAATCAATAATTATAAATAATACCTTTAATTTAAATCAGCAATAATTATTAAATAATTTTTTGTTTTAAACTTCTAATAGAAATAAATCATATTTTTAATTTTAATTAATAACAATTATCTTAAAAAAATATTAAAAAATAAAAACTAAATAATCAGTCGGAAAATTCTTTATGATGGATTTCCGACGATTCTTTTTCGTCGCTAAAACTTGGATTTCATCGGTAAAACGTCCATTTTTTTGTCACAATTTAGCGACGGCTCTTTTCCGTCAGAAATAATCGTCGAAATAAGGATTTTCCTAGTAGTGCTTGTATCAAGTTGCTGTAACCCTTGTTCCGGTGCTATCCCTGAGCTAGCTCTTGTTTTTAATAGAGTTGCTGGTCTCGGTTTCTTTTTAGTATAAGCTTTACAAAACTTCATTACATGGACTAGATCAGAATTAAATGCCATCTATTTCTTGATACATGACTAGGAGAATCTTAGGAGGACCATGCTTATCTGCTAGTGATTCTTTGTAACGGAATAAAAGAATGCTACCTTTGATTCAACTAAATCACCCAAGTATATAGATGAATTCTTCATGTGTTTGTGTATATACACACACGAAGAGATACTTAATCCATCTTTCGGGAAAAAATCAGTTCAAATTTTGTATATTTAATTCCATTCTTATTGATAATGCTTGTTACATGGTAATTTTTTCCGAACGGCAATTAAGCTAACATACACACACGTTCCTGGGGTATCCAGGATCCAAGGGCACTCGACTAATCCCTGTCGACCATGACCCAACCCAAACAAGGGTATGTGGCAGGCCATGATCTGGATATCGCCACTTGCTCAGCGGGAGGTTCGAACCCGGGTAGTAAGGGATACCATCCACTGTACCACTGGGCTAGACATGCTTTAATGGTAATTTAATTAGTTATCTAACTTGAAGTTAATTTGTTTAAATTTTCTGATAGCTTACTGCATTATAAATTAATTCCCTCTTTAAGTATCAAATGATATAGCCAATCTAGGATCTATCATCTATGTAATTTTTTTGGGAATTCAGTGAAATAATATCCAACTGATCATTGGGAATTCAGTGAAATAATATTCTTGCCAAATAGAAAACCCATTTTACATGAAAAATAGTTCCATTTCAACTGATGACAAATAGAATAACATGGTAACCACAAAAAGAAGAAGCAAAAAAGTATACTGACAAAGAAGATAAAAAGGGGAAGTAAAGGATTGAATCAAGAAAAAGCAACTTAACTTTGTGATTGTCTTGAGAAAAACAAGAAGCTAGGCTAGGTCATGTGCTAAAGTTTCTGGGGTTTTATCTTTTTTAATTCCAAATATATTTTATATGCTTTGTTTGGTCTAACTTTACAGGAGCGATTCAAATTATCAGCTCATGATTTGGACCAGCTTTTTGAAAAAGCTCTTCTTGAAAAGTTTTAATATAAAGCTGTCCATTAATTTCTTTGAAACAACTACAGAATCATAGTGTTTGAATATGGTGGAGGTCAATAAATCAAAGCAAAAGACAGCATTTGTTGTCACACTGCAACCTTTTCACATTAGATTTGATTTTCCTAATATCTTCAGATCAAATTTGTTATTAATTTTTCACTTTACAAGCTTTAATTAAAAACCACATATTAAGCACATGACCTTTACCAGAAAACAAGTGAGAATGTACATACATAGATAAAAAGAAAGTCATAACAAATATGAGCAATGAAATATGTAATAACTGTATAAATGAAAGCTATCATATGTAATAAGGAGTATAAGGAGTATACGGAGCATTAAGCCAAGACTATAGGATTACAATTGTTCTTCCATTTAATAACCTCTCCTTTCTTATTGGAATGGAATTGGGATTTTCAAAGAAAATTTCCTGATAGCTTATCAACGCTACTCTATGGAAAACCGTCGGAAAACCGTCCCCATTCACCTGTCGCTAACTTCTACTGACCAACTTTTTATCAACGCTCGTTTTCGTCGTAAAATTGTTGGTAAAGCCTATTTTTGACGGTTTACCGACTTTCGTTGTTGGTAATGCAATTGTTTTTTTAGTAGTGATCCTTTCTCCTCATGCTACTCTATGGAAGCACCTTCACATTGTCACCAAGTTTCAAAGGATACCCAAAAAGTTGTCGAGGCAAGTTTTACAGTCGCCTACTTCTCCTTATGGCGTTGTCGTAACAACTTCTTGTTCAATCATATTCCTCCTAGAAAAGTGACATGTTTGACTGGTTGAAAATTCGTTTAGATGGAAGATTCATAGACGTAAAGGGAGTTGCAACAACTTTGTGGAGCCGAGTTTATCTCTTTATTCTTCTCTTAGCTTGGACGTATGTAACCTCTTATGATGCTAGTTTTTCCTTCTTAATAAATCGCCATTCGAAAAAATAATGAATAATCTCTAACATCAGTTCACATATATGCATCTTGAAGTAGTTTCCAGATTTTTTTAATGAGTTCACATATGAATCATTTTTCTTCCTTTAACTTGTTATGATATTTATCCTTCTAATGCGTGAATGTGAAGTCCTCTTTGTCCCAACTGCATACCACTTAAATAAAGAAACCCAATTCTGGGACAATATTAGATTTTAACAAATAATACAAGCAAAAAGGGAGGTCAGGTGAACCATTCCACCTTCAGTCCTCTCCATGAAATCTTCAAGTTAAGTACATACATGTCACGGAAATTTACTAAGAGCTAATTTCAGGCATTTCACAAGATAGTTCTTTGTTATGACCATCCCATCACTCATCTGCACAATAACAAGAAAAAACACAGCCAAAATTAGCAAGCAAATAACTAAAAACATGTTTACCTCAAACTATTATCTCCAATAACTAGGTTATCTAGCAATCAAGTGTCTGTGTGTGTTTATAGGGTCATGTTCAAATGAAAACTCATTTTCCATCGCGAACTTGAGAACAATTGAGTTAATAACACAATATTCAGTGTTATTCAGAGTGAAAAGTATGCATTATTTAGTATTATTCACTTTGAATAACACTGATTGTTGTGATCATTCAGAGTGAATATGCCACGTGGCGTGCTCTCGGTTGTCCTCAGGTTCACAATGAAATTTGAGTTCGCAGCCGAACTTTCATCTATATAGGCATACCTGGGCAGTGATGGTTATTAAATGATCGGTGTTGGAGTAGGGAAGAACGCTGCAACAGATGACGGTAATATGAAGTCTCTGCATCTCAGCTAGGGTTTTCAATACTAGCTCGGAACTTTTCCTGCAGTAGATTCTTACAAGTATTTTGCTTCCAGAAATTCTTGCTTTAATCTCCAGATTGTATGTGCTGCTACTGGGTAAATAGTTAGTGTCATCAGAAGAAGATGCACCGCTGTCTTCGTGACGACCACAAAACTTGGATCTCTTAATGGGAACACCGGATTCGTGGACGACATCTTTTCCCTTCACTGATGTTTCTTGGAGTTCTTTCACCCTTGTTTCAAGTTGTAGGATGTACTTACTTGCATCTTCCAAAACAGTAGCCTTATCCATCTACAATAATGGATTATTATCAAAACATGCAAACTGATCACATTGCCATTCTGAAGTTGAAACATATATGAAGACAGCTAGTTTTGCTGTTACAATTATGTCGAGATTAATGATCAATTGATCATGTGTATACATGATATATACATGATCCTGAGCTGCAAATACTTGTAACTAATTGGTTAGTTATAACTTCAGAGGTAATAAGTGATTCTATTCACTTTCCTAGATAGGTTTACGTACTGTGGTTGGAGATTAGGATATTTCTTACCACGCTGTGAGACGTATTAGACAACCGAAATTTCAATTCTACTGAAAATACTGTTTTTTTTGGAAGGGTGACCTGGCTATGCCCAGATTAATCCCGGCAAATTATAGCTGTAAGACATCAACCCTGATAATTCGGTGGCCACGATTGTTGTGCACGCCTAGAATAGAACCTTGGGCGGATGGGATATTCCACCACATTCCCCAAGAGCCTTAAGCACTACGCCACAACCCTTGTGGTTACCAAAAGTACCGTTTCCCCACATTAAAACTAGAAACCGCGGTAGCATGCCAGTTAGTACCTTTTTAAGTCCGGGAAGGAGAGAAGACAAAGAAATGAAGCGTTGAGCCAACTTTTCTCTTCTTTTCCTCTCGGCCAAGACATGTTCTTGAGCTTGTCTACGATTTCTTCTTGTGCTCCGTACTCTTCCAGTAACGTCTATGGATCCAAGAAAATCATCCAGACTCTTCTCCTCCTTAGGTGTAACTGCCTCAAGGTATTTCAGTTTTGATCCTCCGTAGAATTGATATGGAGTAGTCTCTCGAGGCGATTTAGGTTCCCCGAAAGATATTGTAAACGTGTTGGACAAGGAACCACAGCTTGGAGCAAACGGAATACTCTTAGTTGCTTTACAGTCTTGTTGTTTGTCTTGATCTCCGTTAATTGAGGATACTTGAATAGATTGGTTTACCGTGACCATATTCGGATAACCTTTGAACCTTTCTGAAGAAAATGAATCTACCGACTCTTTATAATAGGAACATGGTTGTTGATGTTGTTTCATGACGCGACCGCCAGGCTCTTCCATTTCCTATCATTCATGATTAAGTTGAAAGAATATATAAAGCAACAACTTGCACATTAGCAAAATATACTCTTGCTGGTCTCAAATTGCATTCAAAGTCAAAATCAGGGTATTCAATTGGGGTCCTTAGGCAAAGTTATGACACCAATGGTTTGTGCACCCAGGAGAATTACTCAATGAGCTAGCCTGGTTATTTTGTAGATAG
This sequence comes from Centaurea solstitialis, assembly GCA_030169165.1. Taxonomy (NCBI): domain Eukaryota; kingdom Viridiplantae; phylum Streptophyta; class Magnoliopsida; order Asterales; family Asteraceae; genus Centaurea; species Centaurea solstitialis. The sequence continues at coordinate 18,902,316 of CM058046.1, forward strand.
AGAGGAGTTCAATTTTGCTTGTGTATCTTTACATGATATATGTGAAGGCATACTCATATTGACAAAGGTGTGCATAGGTGATCGCCGTCACAAGAACCAGTGAAGGGACACGTTTGCTTCACCACATACAAAAAACAACACATATAACCTTCTCATAGGTATCTTCACAATTCTCACGTTTTTCATCAAAAATATGTTTCTGACAAGCCAGGTGAGGAATGGTCCAACACCTGATATGCTCGGGCATGGATTTTGAAAAGCTATGCCCAAGAAGCATATTGCCCTCCCTCAATCTTATGAGTGATTGGGACGAAAGTGCGGATGTTGGACACATTGAGGGGGGGGGGGGGTGAGACGAAGAAGATTTTGGCCCCATTTACCAAACACTTCAAATTTTCCATGTTGCACTAAGTTACTTACGGATGTTCCGGGTAAGCGCTTACCAAGTCAAATTACCTTACAATGCATATGACACGGACCATAAATCTTATCCAGTAAGAGCGAAAGCAAGGACTGGGAGTCTAGCACGGTAAGTGATGGTCGTTATCTCTAAATACGGTTAACGCTTACTAGGTAAATTCTTGCATATGATACCATTTTTGTGAACTAAAATCTTACCCGGTAACTAAGAGATAGTGTTGAATTATGCCGATAAGCACTTACCCGGGTAAGTGTTTGGTAAATGGGGCCTTAGAAGTAACATTGTCTCCGTTGCCGAAAGGGGTAGTTTTAACGGCCATGGAGAGGTTAGGGAAAAGAAAACGAAAAGAAGGGTGATAAAGGTATTAGGGTTTTACATTGATACCATGTTAAGCTGTAATCCCTTTCCCGCTTTCTATTTCACCATCATATATACATATGGAGAGTACAACAGTATCTCCTAAATCCTTAAGGAAGATCCCAACAAACATACAAATACAAGCTTATCCTAATAAGTCCATTGCTATTATTCATTACTAAATTATCATTTTGATATCCATGAATGATGATCCATAACAACAATTTAACTCCACTAAGATCTGTATATAATATTGTCATTATAGTACACGTACGCATGCAATAAACAGCGACTGTCGTCCGATCATATCCTTACTTATAAAAAGATCAATGTAGACAGGTTTCTATTATATTTGTGTTCATCCAGTGTTACATGTATATCACAAAAAGTTTCTCTTAGTTAAGCTATATGTAGAAGCACATTTTTCTTTCTCCCAACAAGTAATCGCTCTTAAGTTTGCTCTTTAATAGGTTTATATACTACTGATTCACATACAATAGCTGCAATTGCAAATATTTTGCTTTTATGCATGGTGTCTAATATACAATCATAATAATGCATGAAGAGCATATTAAACTGCAAATGCTTTGCAAAAGATATCTTATGATCCTTTCTATAATTAAGATCTATCAAGTACTCTTACCTGCTCAGGCAACCATACCATGGAAGGCATATCCATTATGTGTGTGTTTGGCTTATCTTGCTTGATTTATATTACACGCAGCAATGCTTAACGGCCTGCAGCATAGCGAAATACTTTAGATAGATGTCCAAAGTACTAAGCTGTTATAATTTTTTTATGGTTAGTTATTCAATTCTCTTTCCTAGAAATTATATAGAAGCAATTTCACTATTCATCTAGCTCAATGTAATTAACAACCCACCTGAAAATTTGGGTTGAGAATGTTTATACAGCAAATAAGTAACCATAAATGGTAGATTAGCAAGGTAATATTTTATGAATATCGAGTTTCATAAACAATGGTTGATTACTATAATGCCATATATGTGTGTACATTAGCTTGAAAATTAACGCAGTTCCATATTTTAATAATCTATGTTCCTTAAAGTCATATGCAAAAATCTTCTGTATCCTATGTCATGACATTCTCCATATGATCTTTCCAAAAGTCAATATCAATTCCTTTCATAGCACATTTATTCAATGCCAGTAGTTTTGCTGTTGAATTCTTTGTCCAACTCAAGATTGTCTCCAAATATTGTATGCTTTCTACTAAGGCATGAATCTTACTTCGAGTTCGGGCATACAAATTCAGAGTTGAAATACTTCATTTCCAAATTCAGTTGCAAATTAACTTATAGAATAAATTTCACAGATTATTATGACAACAATAATAACTTGATCCAATTTAAAATTTAATCACATGTATATGATCCGATCTTTTTGAAGTATCAAAGTGCTATTATACGATTTCAAACACAAACACGCACACAAATATACAACAGTAAACAAGCTACCAAACTAATTAGAAAGTTTAATCACTTACAAGTTTGACACAATATATTAATTAAGAAAATAAAATTTCATTTACAGTTTTCTAACCAAAAAAAAAAAAAAACTAGCCACTTATATATCTTAATGATATAAGCGTTACTACAACAAATTAAAGAGTTCAATAATATACATCCACATCAATGAACTTCATTAGATTGTCTTTATTGATCCACAAATTTTCCTAATTGAAGATCCAATAAGTCAAAACAGATCTGTGGGCAAAAAGGTTTCTAGAGCAACATGTTTTGACAAACAAGTGAATAGAAGACATAGGTTAGGTTTGACAAAATGAGAGTATTCTTTTCTGCTGCACTATTACTTTCAACACTTTAATTGCAGGTTTCAAAATCATGTGTTACAACAAAAATAGATAAAAAAAAATCCATGAAATAATCATATAAAAGCCTATTTACAAAAGCCTCATTAGCGATCTGAATGACTTGGGTAAATAACTCATTCAGATCTAATTAATACTAAATTGACATGATTTCTTTAGAAGAAAGTAATTCTCCTTATCTAGAGAAAGAATTGGGAAATCAACTTCTCACAAAGACTGCTAATTAATAAAAGTTATAAGAATTCAGAAACATGTTATGATCTGATGCAATTTTTATGTATAACGAAGAGTTTTAGAAAGATATTAGGTTACGTACCTTAGGAGAAACTCTCTAGATCTCTTCCTTAATTTGTTCCAAATAGCTTCTGATAAATGAATATTCTAGTCTGTATTTATAAGTCACAATCTTCAAGAAGGACCAAGAACCCTATCAGGTTTTGTATTTATCTACCATTCTTTATTTACTTAATAGGATAATTATGACACATTATTTTTTTTCATCATAATAAAGTTACACTAAAAAATATATAATTTTTTTGACACCATTATTGTAGCAAGAAGAAAAAATTGAATACATGAACAATAATAAACTAGTTGTGTACTCTTGTGATATAGCAATATGTAAATATTTTACTATAAACTAAAATTGAAATTGAAAAAAATACTGCAATTACTTAACAAAAAACACATCCAGAATTTATGTTTGAACAAAGTATAAATTACAAGTTATACATTCGGTTAGACCCATAGCTTCGTTTTACATCTCGTAAATAAGCCGGTTTGTGTTTCTTTTGTCTTTGTAAAAGTCTGGTCTAGTGTTTTGCGTCGTCCTGGCGTATAGTTGTAATGCTCGGGGTCGGTTGCTCGTTTGGCTCTCGCGTTATGCGTGTTTCCTTTGTCGGTTGTATGTTTTGTCGGTGTTGTACTCTTCTGTTAGTTTTCTGGTTGGTATATATTGTTTTGTTGCCGTTTCAAAAAAAAATTAAATATATCTTCGTAATTTGAAATTTCCGGTAAAAATATTGAAAATATGTATTAATATTTGTCCCGAACTAATTATTATAAAAGTCCCCTTTCTTCTTACTTGCTAAATTCAAAATCTCACTATAATTTAAACAATTTGTGATATAAACATAAAGATGTGATTTTTTTTCTTTGCATAAACATAATGATTGAGTATTATGTTGAACTAAATATTAAATGTGTAGTGTTTTTTTAACTTGTTTATCAATTGGCAATTAGTTACTTTTATAGGGTTTTCAAAACATCACAAATTATAGGAGCTGATGGAGGAGGAAATTGCTTCTAACACTTCCTTGACTTGGTTTTCCTTATTAGCTAAATTGACTCTATTGAGCATCGAGTCCAATGACTTGTGCCAGAAGTGAAATAAACCACCATTTCTCAACGAATGTCCACATCGCCATCGCCATCGCCACCGCCATCGTCACCGTCACTGCCACTACCACATGACATTAAAATGAAACACAATCAATTGTTTATGAGGTGGAGCTGCAAATTGACATAAAATTGAGTCGATGTCCATCTTCATCTTAATAAGATTTACTTGGGTAGGAACTCTATCTATCATAACCCTCCACATGAAAATAGTATTCCATCTCATTTATATGAGTTTTCAGTGATACGTTTGAGCGATCTAACAGAGATCTTGTCTCCAGCTCCAAACATTTGGTTTATCGGACAACACACAATTCTTAAACATTTTTATAACTTATCCAGTTCCACATCTTCAAAACCATCCCAAATGGGTCTACACCAATCCAATGAATTTCTGTAATTAGTCTTGTCGGCCACCGCCTATTTCTCATTTTCTAAAGCAAAGTGTCTAAAAAATCGAGATTTAAAAGGCGACGAGCCCTTTCATCGATCTGGCCAAAATTAATAGCCATAATCACATTTCTTCAATGACTGGAACTATTTATGTGCCCCTGTTCCAAGTTAAGAGCTCTTTGCTATAGATTGCATTTCTACCTTTCGCCTAATTCAGAGTCGCTCCTAAATCTCCAAGCCCATTTGATGCTCGCAATAGCTATACTCAAAGTAGTGTTTCATAAAACGAGCTTATAAGCTAGTTTATGATATATGTTTGGATGGACTAGCTTATAAGCTAGCTTATTTTTGCCAAACACAAAAGGACGAGATAAAAACATGAAATAAATATATAAGATATTAGCATCTTTTTAGTAAACTTTTGTTCTATTACCAGATCATGAATAGTTATGGAAGAATATGTAAACTATGGAATAAAACTCGATGGATTGGTTTAATGATGATAAAACAACATTTTTAATACATTAAAATAGATTATAGAATTGTTAATTTAAATGTAGAAATGTCCAAATTGTTATTAATTAGAAATCCGTACTAAAATAATATTGATTTGCATTATAAACTGATTTTAACAAAAATATTACACATAGACATAGGTTGTATAAGTATATAGTTGTTGAACTTTTAAGTATATTGCTATGAAATAAATATTGTTACAAAGGAAATAACTTGTATTAGAATAGTCCTTCTATCTTTGCCTCGAATTAAATAAATATCTTTTTGGCTTGTCTTTATCTGTACTTTTACTTGCTTGTAATTATTACAGGACATCGAAGGCTTTCTTTTTGGGGATTCCTGATTTATATTTTTTAATTACTTATTTATTGTTACTATTATTATTACATAAAGCCTAATTATTTATGTTAAGCAATTAATTATATATATATAAGGCCATCCATTGTCGACCCACTGCAACCCAATTGTTTAAACTGCCACATCAGCGCCACATCAGCTTTCCACTATTTTACCCAAAACTACCCAATTCATCTACTGTCGACCCACTGCAACCCACTACATCAATTTTTTTAATTAACTAAAAATTAATTAACTTTAGAGAGGGGAGAGAAAGAAATTCTCGTCGGCTTTGGCTTGCCGAGGCCCGCCTACCCGAAGGCAAGCCGATGAACACGCGGCGGTGTTCAATCCGCAAGCCGACGGGTTCGGCGCCCTTGCCGATTCTTGCCGAGAGCCACAACGGATGGCCTAACATTTATCAGGAAGTGTGAACAGTAAACTTTCAACATTGACACTTTACCCCCTAACTTATAATATATATTTATTTTATACCTTTTAGTTTTTTATATTTCATTTTACGTTAATTAGTCATATATCGTATATTGTCTGAAATATGTTATAAAAATACGTTTTAGTTTTAACAACTTACGCCATTAGTATCGTATCGTCGATACGTTCGAAATAAGCCTAATATTGAATATATTTTGACGTGATTATTTTATTATATACTATATATAGTACGACTATGTATTTAAAAACATTATATTTTAACCCTTAAATATATAATTTTATTCCCTTTATACTTTTTAGTTTTCTATGCTTCATTTTACGTTTCACTCGTATATTGTATGTTAAGTAAAATATGTTAAAAAATGTACGTTTTAATTTTAATAAGTCTATACTTTCGAAATGAGTCTAATATTAATATTTTTTGATGTAATTATTTTATTATATATTATATATAGTACGATTATATATTTAGGAAGACAACACCGTTCGTCAATATACCGACATTTGCAAAAATTACATTTTAGCCCCCTAAACTTATAATATTTATTCACTTTATATAATTTAGTTTTTTATATTTCATTTTATGTTTTAGTCATATACTTGAAATATGTTAAAGTACAACTTTAGTTCCTGTAGTTTGATGTTTATAACGGTTTTCGTCCTTGATCTTTAAAAATTGTTTTTTCAACTCTATGGTTTTTATTTTTATTTTGTGAATCCCAGATTGTAGAGGATGATAGATGGAGAGAAAACTATGACAAATGATTAAGCAATGATGAACAAATAGTGGTGAGAATGTTGGTAGAATAATGTTGAGAAGACAAGAGAAAGGAATACTTCTTGGGATTGCTTCTCATTCAATATTGTAGGCTACAAACCATCTACTAACATCTACCCTAAACCCTAGGCTATAACAATGTTTATATAGCACTAGGAATAGGGAAATTACAAAACAAGCCCTTAGAGTCTATGACTCTTTACAAAAGAGGGCAAACAAAAACTAAAGCAAATACTAGATAAAGGAAAATACAGGATAGACCCTTGACTTCTTCACAACCACAAAGTAGGGTCTAACAATCTCCCCCTTTGGGAAGAAGTCAGAAGGGTGGTGGAAGCTCAAGCGCCGGTTCCCACTTTGACATCTGAAGGAACTCCTCCCATTCACCAATGATCCTCGCTTGCATCTGCATAGCCGCTTCCACTCGTCTGTACATGAGCCTCTCCTTGAGCTTTCTCTCGATCAGGTTCATCGCCTCCAAAATCTTTCCCTTTCCGTCCACGAACTTCCGAATCGGTACCTGATCAGCCAAGAGTCTGCTCTGCATCCCGTTGAAGACGTAGAGAAGGGTTCCGTCGCAGAATTTAGCAAGTTCGCTAAATCGCATGAATCTTCGCTCCCTCTTCTTCATCGTCACATAAAGGACCCCGTGCTCCGGTATCCTGGTTGGCATGTATGGAAGATAAGCGTCGATACCAGGTACGAGCAGGTTCGGCCGGAGCAAGTTGACTTTTGGCTGGCGGCTCTCAATAGCAAGCTGGTAGTCCGTCACACGCGCGAGGGTGATCGCATGACGAACATACTTCTTCAAGATTTCAGTGCCGTCTCTGTAGTGTTCAGGTCGGAGTATCGGGCCCTGGAGGTACTTGATGAGCGTCAGAAGGTCTTCAAGGTGAATTCGGTCCAGATCTGCTTCCGTGAAGGTCCAGTCTTGCAAAACACCACGAGGAGTGCCGGTCCCGTACATACGGACGTCGTACTCAAGGAATAACTGATGGCCATGTCTGTAAGGGCGCATCGCAGTTACCTTGATGAAGCGACGTCGGATTCTTTGACGTCCGTGGGTGGCCCTGTTACACATCCTCTGGTGCACGTATGCTGTTCTTCTCCTCTTGTTCTTGATGTGCGAGATCCCGAAGTAGACCTTTCTTGACCAGACGTGCAGGTTCTCCTGCTGGAAGATGCGACTGAAGGATTCCTCAAGGAATGGCCTGAAAATGACGGAGTGGTTCCAGTTGAGTTGGATGACAACTGGAGCGGAGGTCTCTGGATCGGTCGAGTGAACGGTGCGAGGAGCATCCGGAGTGGGAAACTCGAACGCTGACATGAAGCTGGTGTAGTCGGTGTTTTGGAGAATGTCGTCCCCCTTCTTGTATATCCTGAGGCTCTGAGCGAGCGACCGAAGAATCTTCCGGGCTTCCTCCGGAATCTGAAAGTCTGAAGTGTCTGTCGGTGCTGCTTCTGGGGGAACGACCTCTATCCCTGTTGTCTCGGTCAGATGAGGAAAGTCAACTACCTCACCCGCCGGAATTGGCTCGTAGCGCCAGCTCCCCATGTCTGGAATCGCCTCCGTATCTGAATCTATGAAAGAGGCATCGGCGGCGGCTGATTCTGACGGGGCACTCGAGCTAGCAGAACGTGAAGCTGCGGTAGCAGGCGCGGAACCCGAGGCTTGAGCGAGGCCGATGAGAGGTCGTTTGGCTCCTTGCATCTCCCCCTCATGAGGACCTGCGCCCGGGTCAGTGTCATCATGTCCCCGTTTGGAGGACTGAGCCTGAGGCCGGCACGCTGCCTCGAGTTCGCGGATACGACGGTTGGCGGCCTCCAACTGTGCGTCCCTCTCGCGTAACTGAGCATCCCTGGCGGCTAGACGTTCTTCCGCGCGCTTGAGCTTGGCCGAAAGCTTGTCGTTCTGAGTCGTCAGCGCGGAGACCGTCATGTTGAACTCGTCTTCATGAACGTAGCCCGGAATGGCTCCCTGAGGTGCTGGTTGCGGCGGTTGTAGGCGGAGGACAGGCTCGGTACGAGGAGGAGCCACTGACTGATGCATTTGAAGCTCGGTCGACTTGCCCTTTGCTTGGCGTCGTAGTTCGTGCAGTTCTTCCTCCCGTTCGGCATCGCGAGACTTCAGTGTCTCGATCTCTCCCCTTTGCTCGTTGAGAGCACTCTCGAACGCCTCAAGTTTGGCATTGCGAGAGGCCTCGGCGCGGTCGAGCTCCGCGAATCTGGCTTGGACGACTTTAAGGATGTCGCCCGAATCCGTCGGACCCAGTCCCGGTAGTGCAGTACCCGGTGCCACTTGGGCTCCGGTTGACGAGAAGAGTCCTACTGAGGTGCTCTCTCGGCCTGATGTCATCGCTGGAATAGGGTTGACGATGTCAGGACTTCCGGTGGATCCTCGAAGGGCGTCATCAGACGCACCGACTCCCCCCGTTCCGGCCAGGCCACTCGGGCGGGCGGATGATGCTCCAAACAGTGTCCTATCCAAATGAATGACCTGAAAGGTCTCAGTGAGTGGATCTAAGACAACTGGTGCACGAAACGAAGTCGAGAGGGGGGGCAGCTCCTCTCTGATATCAACACCGGCAGACTCCAAGTGAGTGGCCGGTGGAAGTTGTGCTATATCCCCGTGTGAAGATGAAACGACCATCTGTTGAGAGATGGCCGAGTGGGTGGCTTGGGCGTGCAAATGCGCTGGTTGGCTGCCAGCGTCTTGACCCGACGTCACAAGGTGACCGGTCTGAATGTGGGTTGCCTCTGTGGGGGAGTGACTCGAGGTAGATGGGAGTCCTAAGGTGTCTATCCTAGCGGGTTCTTCTTCTCCTCCCTGTTCTTCTATCCTTAGCCACTCTTCGTCTAATTGGACCTCTTCGTCGACGGTCTCTTTTCTTTTACCCTCACTTACGCCCTCAAGGTCTTCATCACCTTGTCTCTCCACTGCCATTTCCACTTCTTCTTCATCACCATCACGACCTTCAGTCCGGCCGTCTGAGTCAGCATCATCTTGCCTGAGGATGTCAACGGAGTCGTCTCCGTTGAAAGAGGATGTTTCTTCATCTTCATCTCTAAGAGCCTTCCCGCTCTTGAGGTTGTCCACCTCCTCGGAAGAACCATCATCGAAGTCCACTTGTTCGGACTCGGTGGCCTCAACATCAACAACCTCGCGGTTGGATGGAGTGTGCTCGGAGGATGACTCATCACGGCCTTCATCACGACCGGTATCATCACTTGAATCGTCTCCGGAGGGTTCGCCTTCTGGTTCTTCTGGTGGTCCGGAAGCAGCGTCTGTTTGAGGAGGCGAAGGGACGTGTGCTTGTTCTTGTGGGGAAGCTTCCACGTCCCCACCCAACCTCGTAGGTGATAGTGCTAATGGCTGCTCCGGTTCTTCAGACTGGTATGGAGAAGGCGGCGAGTACCTCTGAGCACCGGTGTACCTCTTTGTTCTGGCGCGAACGTAGTACTCGTCGGATTGCTCATCTATCAACTCCCGACGTGTGCGACGACCTCTCGCTTGACGCACTTGTTGGTAAAGTGCGCTTGGACCGACCTGAGGCACATGTGGAACCGCGGAAGTACCGACTACTCTACCCGGCGACCCCCTTACGTCTACTCGAACCACACCCGATCCGGAGGCACCCCCAGTGGTACCCCGGGGCTCGGCACCTAAGGCCCGAGCCGACTGATGGACGGCTTGCACATCCTGGGCAGGGCTCCCCGGTTCTGAGGAGTCCGTGGACGTGTCTCCTAGACCTATGGACGCCCTATATAGTACTACACTCTCTGCTTCCCTATCCGCGGCGGCCAACACATGGCGAGGTATCGGCATCTCCTCTTGACCAGGCTTGAGTTCCCGAGTCTTGGATCTGGTGATCTGTTTGCTCTTGAAGAGCGGATGTCGAGAACGAGGGTTGACTTCTGGATGACGGCTCATGTGATCACGGATCATCAAGGCAAAGAACCGCATCCACGGGATGGATGAGTGCTTGCTGCGCTGGTCGTTCGGATCTACATCCCGTGTGATGTCAGTCCAAAGTTGGGCCGCAGTGTCGATCCTTCGGCCGTAGATGATCGAGTGGATGACGTGCCACAGATGGGTCGAGGCTTTGTCTAAGCCCTTGACCTTGGCAGATAGACATCTGTTCAAGATGTTGAACAGAGTCGCCCAGAGAGGTGGCAACATGTTGTTTGTTACCTGAGAAATGCCGTTCAGCTTCTGACCCGGATTTGCCATGACACCGATGGCGAGGATTTCGCTGAACAGGATCGGTATTTCGACTATCTGGTCGAATGGGGCTTCAGCAGTCTCAGTAGGCAGATGCAGGATGCGACGGAAGTCATCAAGTGTGACAGACATCTCCGTCTGATCAACGCGTCCCACAAGTGTTCGTCCGCCAGCATGATGGACAAATCTGGAAGTGTTCCAGAATTGTTGAAGATAGATCATTGGCACGCTGGCAGTGGCCTCGAGAGCATAGGCCAGAGGGTGCACCTTCAGGATTTCCAGGATGACAGGCTCCTGGGCTGGGAAGCTGGTCAGATCAACGTACTCGTTGTTCTGAGTAATTGGCTTCAGATCCTCCGCGGAGATCAGTGCGCGGTCAGCAGCTCCGTTGATTGGGAGGGCCATATCTGTTCAATGACGAAAAATTTGACACGTTAGTACAGTCAACGAACTGACACGTGTTACGAGAAAAATTGGAAACCAAGGGAGTGCCAAACCCGAATCGGGAATGTGTCAAACCCGAATCGGGTAAGACCACTCACGTGATCAACCAATTTTCTAACACTTGAAAAATTTTGGCATGACCTCGACTCAACACGAGTCGAGAAACACGAGTACCCGAATCGGGTTACTCAGTTTCCCGAGTCGGGAATTGAGATCACTTAAAAAGGGTGAATTTCCTCAAGAAACCCGATTCGGGAATGGTGTAAACCCGAATCGGTAAAGAGTGTTTACACTTAGAAAAATTTTTGGATTTCCTATAGAAACCCGATTCGGGTTTTGGGTATACCCGAATCGGTAAAGAGGGTTAAGAACACTTAGAGATTTTCAAAAACGAGTTCAAAAAGTCCACCCTCACAATGGATGCGGGAAACTCGGATACCCGAATCGGGTTAACCATGTTTCCCGGATCGGGATTTTGAAAACGAGATAGCTAGGGTTCCACGAAGGATCGATGCGGGAAACCCGAATACCCGAATCGGGTTATTAGGTTTCCCGAATCGGGACTTAGAATCAATAACAAGAATATTCAAAATACCCGATTCGGGTATTATGAATATCCGAAGAACATTCAAGATCCCCGAATCGGGTTTTATGAATACCCGAGTCGGGTTATATGAACACGAGCGACGGTTCACTTTTCTCAAGCCCAAATCGGCTCAAAAACACGATCTACGAGCAAGTAAACTAGTACATTATGATTTAAAACAGTTCTAGACTAGTTTCTAAGCATCAAACGACCGAATGGACGTCCCGAAAACCCATTCCAAAGAGTTTGGGTTTCGGGTTTATCCAAGAAGCTTTAGGCTTCGATTCGGCTAAGAAAACGTAATGGATACGTGTTAAAGCTTATACCATTGTGTCCGAAATCTTACCGTGATCGTCTGGATGTAGTCGGATCGTAGAACGGAGGTCGGAAATCGCCGGAAAGTGGCCGGAAGCGGGACGGTGGAGTTGGCGGTTTCTTGAGAGTTGAGAGAGAATTTGAAAAAATCTTTTGACAGTTATGAAAGCATAAAGAGAAAAGGACAAGAATTCTTTTTAAATGGGAGAGAGTCAACTTATCAGTTTAAGGATAAGTGTACTCTTTTTTCACTCTCAACTTTCGAAAATGGCACAAACACCCCCTGGACTTCAAGTTTCGCGAAAGTTGCAAAACGAGTCCCTGAACTTGAGTTTTATAAAATTTTCAAAAACAGCCCCTGAACTTAAGTTTCAGGAGATGACAGATTTAGTCCCCGAACTTGTAAGTTCAGAAACTTGTCACATCCACCCCCTGAACTTGCAAGTTCATAAAAATATTCAAGTTCAGTCCCCAGACCTCAACGTAACGACTAACCTGGATATGTTTTCATCGGGTATTAACTGTGTAACCCCGGTATCGGATTTTGCGCGAGTCCTGATCTGATTTAATCAGAAGTCGTAGTGAATGTCCACACCTACAAAACAAGGACCAGGATGGTATCCATTGTAGTGTGGATCCGAGAACGTTAGCACAAACAAACATATGATTATACAGACACTCCCCCTCGAAAAATGCTATATAAAGATGCAAGCCTCCCCCTACACACATGCATCCTAACAGATCCCCAGCTCCCCCTAGACCTTAGGCGGGAGGTCTAACATTCCTAACTTGCTTATTAGGAAGTAATGGCGTTTCTCATCAAAGGCCTTAGTGAACAGATCAGCAAGCTGAAGGTCACTTTCCACAAAATACAGTTCGATGTTACCTTTTTCGACATGATCCTTGATGAAGTGGTATCGGATGTCGATATGCTTTGTTTTGGAGTGCTGTACTGGATTTGCGGTAATCAGAATGGCACTTTGAGAGTCGCAGTAGATTGGGATCCGGTTCATGGTGTATCCGAAGTCCGCCAGTTGGGTTTTCATCCATAGAACTTGTGAGCAACAACACGCGGCCGCAATGTATTCAGCTTCGGCCGTGGAAAGTGACACACAGTTCTGTTTGCGTGACGACCAACTTACCAACTTGTCCCCGAGGAATTGGCATGCTCCGGATGTGCTCTTCCTGTCCAACTTGCAACCTGCATGATCAGAATCTGTGTAGCCAATTAGCTCAAAACTAGAACCCTTTGGGTACCAAAGGCCAAAGTCTGGCGTGCCCTTCAGGTACCTAAGGATTCTTTTCACAGCCTTAAGGTGTGAATCACGCGGGTCGCACTGATAACGAGCACAGACACCAGTGGAGAATACAATGTCAGGTCTACTAGCCGTGAGGTAAAGCAAGGAACCAATCATTGCCCGATATTTCTTTAGATCTACCGGCTTGCCAGACAAGTCGGCGTCCATTTGAAATGATCTGGACATAGGAGTGGCAGCAGAGTTTGAACCAACCACATCAAAACGTTTTAATAAATCGTGAACATATTTTGAATGGTTTATGAAAATGCCGTCAGGGCACTGACGGACTTGAAGTCCCAAAAAGAATGTCAGTTCACCCATCATACTCATCTGAAATTGTGATTTCATAGTGTGCTCAAACTCTGTGCACAACTCAGGCTTTGTAGACGCAAAGATGATGTCATCCACGTATATCTGTACAATGATTAAATCATCACCTGTTTTACGAAGGAATAAGGTGGGGTCGATTGTACCTTTCTTGTAGCCAGCTCCTAGCAGATAGATAGTAAGAGTTTCATACCATGCTCGTGGAGCTTGCTTGAGACCATAAAGTGCTTTGTCTAACGCGTAGACATGGTCTGGAAACCTCGGATCTACAAACCCCTCGGGTTGTTCAACATACACCTCCTCACGAACGACACCATTCAGGAACGCACACTTGACGTCCATTTGGTAAACCATCATATTCTTGTGGGCGGCGTACGCGAGAAAGATCCGTATGGCTTCTATCCTTGCAACCGGCGCAAACGTCTCGTCGTAATCGATACCCTCTTGTTGGCGAAATCCCTTGGCGACCAAACGAGCCTTGTTGCGAATAACAAGGTTGTTTTCATCCTTTTTGTTCCGGAAAATCCATTTTAAGCCGATGATGGACTTCCCCCATGGTCGTTTTACCAGGCGCCAAACCTTGTTCCTTTCAAACTCTGCCAGTTCGTCTTGCATGGCTCTTACCCAGTCCAGGTCTGACAGAGCTTGATCGATTTCAGATGGCTCAAATTCGCCTAAGAAACAGGCGAAGAGACCTAAGTTATCAGATTTCTTTGATGATCTAGTTTGGACATTCCGAGATGGACTCCCGATGATCTGGGATGGAGGATGACTCCTTGACCACTTTCTTGAGTGAGGAAGAGTGACATAGGACGCTTGGTTGTTCGTTGCGTCGTTCTCATCTTGCACGACAAAGTTGCTTGACTGGATTCCTCCGGAAGGACCACCTGTATTCCTTCTCAGTGGCTCAATATTTAGAACAACTTCCAGTCTGGGCTCCCGTACCACTTGAGCATAGGATCTTTGAGATGTGCTTGGAGATGGTTGTGGAGCGGCTTCAGCGACCGGAGCACGAACAGGTGTGGAATTCTGTGCTACAACTGGTTCTTGTGAAGCTTCTGAAGGTTGCTCGTTAGATGAATTCTGAGGTGGTTAGACCACTGGTTCTGTAGTCGTATTCTGAGCGGAAGTAGTAGTCTCAGATGTGCTTTCCGTCACGAAAGCATCGAACGATACAGACGTCGTGGAGTTTCCAGGTGTAGCAGGTACGATGATTGGACCAGTTAAGATCGGCAAATCATAGTCTGAAGGATCTATAAAATCTGAATCAAAGGTGTTAGGTCTAAAATCTGTGCGCGGTGGTGCATTAGGCAAGTCAGGCAGAATGGCATCAGGATTACTAGAGCTAGCATCAGAGAGAGTTTCGGTTTCAGAGAAATCTACATTGGTACTTTCCAGGATGGTTTGGGATCGTTTGTTGTAAACCCGATAGGCCTTTGAGTGTGGTGAGTATCCTATGAAGATAGACTCATCAGCCTTGGGATCAAACTTTCCCAAATCGTCCCGGTCATTCAGAATATAACACTTACAACCAAATACCCGTAGATGCTTGATGTCTGGCTTGCGCTTCTCGATCATCTCATAAGTTGTCTTTCCGGTTCGCTTGACGATGAGAGTGCGGTTTTGCGTGTAGCATGCCGTTGCTACCGCTTCGGCCCAAAATGATTTCGGAACGCCGGAATGAGCCATCATGGATCGTGCTGCCTCGACTAACGTCCGATTCTTCCTTTCCACTACCCCGTTTTGTTAAGGGGTACGCACGGCGGCGAAGTTGTGAGAGATCCCCACATGTTCAAGGAAGGATTGCAACTTCGAGTTGCGAAATTCGGTTCCGTTGTCGCTCCTCAACTTCTTCACCTTTAGATTCAAGGAAACTTGGATCCGTTTGATGAAGGCAATGATCCTATCTGCAGCATCAGATTTGGCACGAAGAAATTCTAGCCAAGTGAATCGAGAGAATTCATCAACCATGACTAGCATGTATTTCTTTCTTGCTAGACTTTCAATCCTCATCGGCCCACAAAGATCCATGTGTATCATGTCGAGCGGACTTCGACAATTAGTTTCCAACTTGGGAGGATGGGAACTTCTCTTCATTTTTCCTAACGCACATGCAGGACAAAGTGTGTCCTTGGATAGGCGTGTCTCAGGAAGTCCACTGACCAAGCCTCTTGAAACCAGCTTGTTCATGTCTTTGAAGTTCTGATGACATAGCCGTTGATGCCATAGCCAACTGTCCGCCTTGGTAGCTTTCGCGAGCAAACAGATTTTGTTGTTTGGTTTTGATAGATCTTCAAACTGAGGATGTGATTGGGGAATGCATCTGAAGACGGTGGTGTACAGATTTCCAGTTCTGCGTGCAACTAGAACGGGATCCTCATCTTCCGTGTTCACAGTAGCTCCGTACATGAATTGTTTGCACCAGTAGCCATTGTCACAAAATTGGCTGGAGCTGAACATGTTGTATGCCAAACCCCTCACATACCTCACCTGCTTGATTATATACTTCCCATCTGTGATGCTTCCATACCCCTCTATCCTTTTCGGTCTTGAATCAGCCATCTTGACGTATCCCTCAAACTTTTCAACGAAGTCAAAAAGGAAGGACCGATGACCAGTCATGTGTCGATGAGCTCCTGAATCTATGTACCACACATGACTGACCTGCAAAAGGATTAAGCTTGTTTAGGGACCCATTGCCCAATGGGTTCCTTAGGGTTAGATGAAGCAGGTAAAACACTCGGTGCAGTCTCCTTTTCGGATTGCTCCTTAGGCATAGGGGACTGTACTGAGGAGGAGGTTTTAGAGTTTCTTCTTCGCCTCCTTCGTCTCTTATGAGACTTGGCATTCAAATTATGAGCATTTAAAGAATTGGCCACACCAAAGCGCAAGAGATTGTCAAACATAGTACACATGTCATTCCTAAAAGTAGCAAAAACAGTGTTCAAATTCCCATTACGGGTTACAGACAAGTTTGAATCAAATCCTACACTAGGTGGGGCATGGCCTAGACCCGCATGGTTAGGACCACACCACTTAGGGAAAGCAGAAAAGGGGTTGTTCCTTCCTTGATCCTTTCTTGGTGGCTTCACATTCTGTCCACCATCTTCTTTCCTCCCAACTGCATTAGAAGCAATGTGTGAGTTAGAGGACGGTTTGTGTGAAATGGATTTGCCACCTTTTCCAGATGACGGTTTTTGAAAATTAGGTTTTGTGGAATTGAAAGGTTGTTTCTGTTTAGGTTTGGCCCGAGAGTTCTCACCCACTTCAAAGGAGCTTGAATTGAGCTCAAGACTTTTTATGGGTTTGGCTGAAACACAAGCATCAGTAGACTTGGAATTCTTGTTCTGGGGACCTTTGGGTGCGTGAGGCTTAACTGACTTCCCTTTGTCAGTACCAACACATTTTTCACCCGCAGGTTTGTTTATCTCAGAACTGGATGCAAGTGTAACAGTGGGCTCATCGGGTTTGGTTGGAACGCTTACCCTTTTCTTAGGAACGAATCCGGAAGGATCATCACCCTCATCCAAGAATATCTTAAGGTTATATTCAACAGTAGGGTCTTGGACGGTCTTAGGGTCACTGATCCTATGGTGTGAGCTAAGGACAGTCTCATCATCATCTGATTCTATCGAGCAAAGATTTTCAAAATCAAGGGCTTTCTTTTTCAAAAGGGAATTGGACCCCAGTTGGTTAGATAAAGATTGGCGATACTTAATCCTTTCTTCATGAAAAAGTTCTTTTGTTAAATTAAGGTGAATGTCTGTGAGGACGTATCGAGTTTGAAGATCTGCAACCTTCGTTTTGAAGATGGTAAAAGAGGATGTTGCAGTTTCACACTCAGAAGAGAGCCTAATTCTCTCGGCATCAGCCTCAAGAAGGTTCTTTTCAAGCGTGAGAACCAATGTGTCCTTTTCCGAGACAATTGCTCTTAGATTCAGAATCTGATGTTGACAGGCATCTAAGTCCATGGCCTTCAACCTAAGCTCAAAAATCTCCTTCTCCAGTTTGACTAGGTCCGGACTCTTAGTTGCGGAAACATCCTTTGGGGGGATAACTAAGGCGTCCTCTGAAAATTCCATCTCCTAGAGTCATAACTTGAGTTCAGGTTGGAATAGTCTATGGGAGGCATCGCTACCTTAGGAGTTCTGGCTTTGATGCTTTCCCAGTCTGTTTTGGTATTCCTTGGATCCTTAGCTGGAGTGAAGATTGGACCTATGGGAGTGGGACTGGTGGGAGGACTGTTGGACAAAGTATCGGACAAACTAGTGGTCCTAGTGATGACTTCTCCATTGATCACTTCACTAAAGGTCACAGACTGTCTAACAAACTCTTCAGTAGTGATTCCTCCTACAAAAGCTGGTTTAGGCTTAGATGCAGACATGTTCTCAAAGGTGTACAGGTTGGACGGAGCTTTATCTAGGATGTTCTTCTCTGAGTGTCCTAGTCCGGGCTTAGCTTGATAGAAAGGATTATTATTGGCATGAGCAGTGAGAATATGCAGAGTCTGTTCAGATTGACCCCTCTTGAGATTGTTGTCTTCAAGCTCTTTGATTTTTGAAAACAGTTTGGTTCTTTCTTCCGAAAGCAATTTAAATTTGAGCTCGAGTTCTCCATGACTACTTTTCAGTTCGTCGTGAGATGAGTTAAGGGACAACAGTTTGTTCTCAAGATTAGTCTCTCTAATGTTAGACTCGAGAGTTTCACGATTGTAACTTATTAATAAGTCCTCGTAAGAGCTCTTGTACACAGCACTGTCGGTTCTGAATTTCGTGACGAGAGTTCTCTCCGTTTGGAGATCTCTCTCAAGTGCACTAATTTTAGACTCCAACAGCGCTGTGCAGTCAGATATATCGGGAATAGAGGATACCTCGAAGGCGTCGTTGTTGTATTGCAAGCCGGCTTCAGCTTCAAAGTCGACCACTTCGGTGTTGCCACTGTCCGGCGCCTCGAAGTCAGCCATTAAGCAGGGTCCACTGACCATGTGATCCTCTTCGTCCGAACTCTCTCCTTCGACCACCCAGTTTTCCTCTTCCACTAACAGGGCCACGCCCTTTCTCTTTCTGTCTCATGAGAGCAGCCTTCCTCTCAAAGTAAGCGGCATCTTTGTACTTCGCTTTGCAGTCCTTAGCATAGTGGCCAGGCATTCCGCATTTAAAGCAGGTGGGTCCATGGCCAGTAGCTTTGCCTTGAGAGGACGGAGTGGGTAGAGGATTCTGGATTTGAGCACAGTTTACTCCCGACTGCTGTTCACTGATCTGAACTCCCTTCCCATGTGGAGGTTGCTTGGAGTAACTCCCACTGCTGAAGTTTCCACCGTGGTTGTTCGGATCACCTTGCCCGGTCCTTCCTTGATCATAGCTCCCAGAATGCTGATCATAACCTTGTCCAGAAAGGTTTTGCCTGTATCCACCATCTTGGTTGTTGAAGTTAGAACCATGCTGATTGTATCCAGTCCCTTGGGAGTTGCCCTGATAGATGCTTCCATTTCCTGAGTTTCCTTGATACTCCAAAAAGGTGTTGTCAGGCCTGAAGTTGTTCCCGAATCTTCCACGACCACCTCTTCCACGATCTGATGGCTGAAATCTACCCCCTTGTGGGTAGTGACCTCTTCCTTGAGCAAATGAAGGTTGTCCGCCTCTTCCCGGACCAAAACGGTTTCCACCATGGGAGTTTGAACGGTTGAATCCCCGATTAGCTGTTAATCGTTGCATTTTGTGTGAGATCAATGCAAGGGATTCATTCATGTTGTGCAGTTCCTCATCAGTGACGGTGATGATCGTTGGACCATTGTAGTTATCACTGTGTGGATAGTAGTCTTGGGTCACATCATAGTGGTAGTCTTGGTAGAGTTCTTCCGGGTAGGGATTCACCGGTAAGTTTGATCCTCCATGGTGCACTGCAGCTAGTGCAAGAGGGTCAATAGCTTTCCTTGGTTTGTTGCCGGTGATGTATTCCTCATGTTGGACCATCATGCTGAACAGGTCATGGAGACCCATTTGTCCAAGGTTCCTGCTAAGTTGGATGTTGATGGCCAGGTTTCGCCATTCTGCGTTTAAGTTCTTCAAGAACTTCACGTTCACCTCATAGCGTGATTTCTCAACCTTCAGTCTTCGAAGATCGTTGACTAGGGAGTTCAAACGCTGGTATGAGTCATGCAATAATTCACCTTCTCTCGCATGAAACCCTTCGTAGGCATTCATGGCTGATTCCTTCTGGAATTCTGAAGCAGTATCTCCCCCTTGCATTTGTTGTTCTATTTCGATCCAGATATCCCGAGCATTGTCGAAACTGTCGACGCGGGAATACATGTTATTTGGGAGAGACATGATGAGAAGAGACATTGCACGCTTGTCGATTTCGTGACGTTCGCGTTGTTCTTGATTATACAGGTGATAAGGTTTCTCCACCGTGTACGAGGGCAGAAGTGGACAGGTGTCGGTTTCAGGTACTTCGGCGATAGTGACTGTAGGTCTTACTGGACCTTCTCTGATTGATTTCATCAGGTTTCTATCAAGTTGATCGAGAAAATGGATCATTCTAAGCTTCCATTGAGCATATTCTCCCATGACGAGCACTGGGGGACGTGACTCAGACCCCATGCTGACAATTTCTCTCGACATCATATCCTCACAAATAAAGATCCCCTTCGAGTGGATAACTTGGTTTTGGAAAAGTTTTCGAAAAAGACTGTTCGGGCGAGCACTCGTGACACAACTAGCCTAGAAAGATTAACGGTTTAGTAAAATGGCTAAGTATCGGATTCGACGTGAAAATTGAAAATTTCCGGGTCAAAGAGTGCGAGACCCAATTCGGGATCGTGAGATTCCGATTTGGATCTGGCCGCGAAACCCGATTCGGGTATTGTGAAAACCCGAATTGGGTGAACAGTGGAGTCCCGATTCGGGTATTGGTAAAACCCGAATTGGACAATTTCGAGCAAAACCCGGTTCGGGAAACCCGTTACCCGATTCGGGAAACCGAGGTTTTCCTGATTGGGCAACGTGCAATTCCCGGATCGGGTATGGTACACTTACCCGATTCGGGTTTCGAGCTGATGAATCAGTTCAAAATACCCGATTCGGGAAAGGTGACCAGGAGCTCCGAAAAACAGCTAAAAATCATCAAAAACCACTTTTTGAATCAGTGAAAAATGCTCCAATTTGTGTAAAACAAGTACAAAAACCTTTTGAAAACACTTATCACTTAAAAACAATAAGAGTGGAGTGGATTTAAGGCTCAAAGTGAGCAAAAGTTGGTAAAACCAAGTTTTTCAAAAACTTTTCAAACCATTTCAAATAAGCTAAAATCTCCAAGAAATCCACCAAAGGTTGTGCTCTGATACCAAATGTGAATCCCAGATTGTAGAGGATGATAGATGGAGAGAAAACTATGACAAATGATTAAGCAATGATGAACAAATAGTGGTGAGAATGTTGGTAGAATAATGTTGAGAAGACAAGAGAAAGGAATACTTCTTGGGATTGCTTCTCATTCAATATTGTAGGCTACAAACCATCTACTAACATCTACCCTAAACCCTAGGCTATAACAATGTTTATATAGCACTAGGAATAGGGAAATTACAAAACAAGCCCTTAGAGTCTATGACTCTTTACAAAAGAGGGCAAACAAAAACTAAAGCAAATACTAGATAAAGGAAAATACAGGATAGACCCTTGACTTCTTCACAACCACAAAGTAGGGTCTAACATATTTCATTTCCATTCGTTCATCCAACTTCGTTAAATTATGCAGTTAACTCATCCTAAAAAAATGTTTGATTAATTTACATATTTGATTCTTATAGTAGACCATCTTCATATTTTGTATTCTCAAATTATATATTTCACATTTTGTTACTTTTTATTTATTTATTTTATTAAGACGTTTTGTTCTATTAGTTAATAGATAGTACATAATATATTTTTTATAAGCTTAAGTTAAAATTAATATTTTTATTTACTAATTTATTAAATCTTTTTATTTATTTCAATTAATCATTGACATATAACCCCCCCTACACACACATTATCTACATATTATCTACATGTGGACAACCACGAAAAATAGACATCAGTTGCACCATATACCTCTTTTCTATTGTAACCATATAATTAAATATCTAACACAATTTATGAAGTTCGTCATACTAACCTTTCGTATGGCAACATATGTACAAACTTAATGTTTCATATAAATGATAAAATTATCACAACTTATATCCCGGCGCGAACCCGGGCTCTTAATAACTAGTTAAATAGTAAAGATGATTAAGAGGTATTGGATGTTGGATGCTTGAATTTGTCGTGCGGGGGAAATGGGGGTGGAGAGTTAGAACCGAGATGGATGCCTTCCTTTTGACATATTATGCCAAAGCCAGTTGGTCCAGTTCAGTAAGATTCAAAGATGAGGAGAAGAAATCAACAAGAATCAATCAACAAATAAGGTGTTTTTGCATTTATTGAAGAGCTCTCAGGAACAAGAAAACACATACATTTCACACGCTCGACTCTCATTGATTATGGCTGCACTTTCAAACCCTAGCTCCAAGACTCCTTATATATGTGTCCATAATACAAATGAGCCTAAGCCCATTAAGTCCAATAACTATAAACTAAATATTACAAATAAGCCCAAAATTTTCTTTATAAAACTTTCATTAATTAAGACAATTTGATACTAACAGAAAACATTAAACAAATAGCATGAAACCCTATATAAGAAATTATATACATGTATCAAATTAAAAAGGGAGGTTCATACAAGAACAACCTCATTTGTAGGAACAAAAGAATGTATTTTGAGCCACATGTTATGTGGGACACATCATTAAATAAATCATATATGATTTAGTGGTGGGACCCACATAAATCATATATGATTTTTTATTATGTGGGACCCACATCACATGTGATCCAGAATTGTCCCTTTGTTCTTGCATATTGAATTTGTTCTTATTTGAACCTTTCTATCAAATTAAAAGCCCATAAACATGTACGTAAAAATAATATTTCATAAATATATGCATCATAATAATTATCATGCTCAAATAATTTAAGATAAGTTTGCTTCCCATTTTAAACTACCACGAAGGCGCACCAGTATGTAGGTCGATTAATGTCAATACCAGATTGATAATCTCAAATCATTACTTAACATCGAGGCTCTAGCTTTTCTTCAATGTCCCGGTTTCTTGCTCTTCTCATGATCACAATTGATCCACCCGTCCCCTACATTATGGTAGGGGTTACAATATCTTCCAGCTCAAAAGTTTGACCGCTTGGAAAAATAACCCCCTCTAATTTCATCCACGTATATTTAATCCCTTAACTTCCCACTAATTTCAAATTTTCATTTTTGTCTAACCAAAATCTACCAATTTTATTTTATTATGCTGTTTTTTCATATAATTTGTCTTTTAAATTATAATAAAATTTATAAGCAAACAAAAATATAAAAACGGTATATTATAATTTAGAGTCTTAACGTCCTCGTTCGAGAAAATGTCTAGATCTTTAATGTGAAAATACAACTTATCCATCCAACACTCATCTTCTTACTGACAATTTTTCAACATCGGAGTTTGCATGTCATCTTCATATGCATGACGTACATGTTTTTCTCCTTGTAGTATATCCCGACAAATTTTTGTATGCCGGAAAACCATTTTGGGTGCAAAAATCATGTGTCGTAGTTGGAAGCATTCATTTCCGTACACATCATACACTTGACATTCACTTCAAGTCTTCAATTAACGAAGCCAAATAAACATTTAACAGTTTTCGGGTTCTTTGATACTTTGAATTAGCAAGACATAAAGATGTCTTTGTGTTAAAAGATGTTATTTTTTAGTTCTTCAATCTTAACTTTGAATGTTTTGTGTCATTTTTGTAATATTTTTCTTTTTGTTTATCTGTTTTGTGAGATTTGTTTCTACAAGGGCTAAAGGAAGGAAACTCTACAAGTATTGGACTGCGCTTCAAGTTATGGAAGAGTTAAAGGGTAGCGGAGCTAAATTTCCAAGAGTTGGAGGTTTCTAAGTGAAAATGATGAAAATATAAAAGCCTATTTTTGGGTTTTATTTGTCATTCATTCACAAAATTTTCCAGCCAATTTCTCTCGTTTCTCTCTCATATACAATTAGTCAAAATTAGGGTTTCTTCCTTCTTGGAAGCAATATTGTTCATACGATTATTTTTGATTCTTATTTTCTGTTTTCATGTATCTAGATTAGGTTATTTGTAAGTCTTTTTGTATTGATTTTTCTTTGTATCTAGTTTAGGTTTCTGTAATTTTGAAGGTTTATGAAAGATCTTTGTTTGAATATGTGTTTCAATATGGTATCAGAGCTCCATGGATTCACCTGATATTCATCACAGATCTTGAAACCTTTTGATCGAAGCCTTGTTCTTCCTGTTTGAGCTCAGATCTCGATCTGGTAGTATTTTTTCTTGTTGCGTTCTCCTTTATCTATGCTAGATTTGAGTATGCCATAAGTTTTTTTTAGATCCATTCGGATCATTGTTTTCTGTTGTAGATCTACTATGATTTTCTTTAGATCTGCTTCTTTTACAAAAGTTTTATGTTATCAGAAGGCTTTTGATTTAGATTCTTATAAAGGGTTTCTTCAAGATCTGTTTGGATCATTGTTTTTTGTTGAAGATCTATTATGTTTTTCTTTGGATCTACTTCTTTTATGAAAGATTTTTTGTTAAACTAGAAGGTGTTTTCTTAGATCTTCTCGAATATTTGATTGCATGTATTACTTAGTATGTTCAGATCTATTCGATCTTGGCTTATGCATGTGTTTTTCAGATCTACTGGTTTTATTGTTTAACAAATGTTATTGTTGATTTTTACTTCAAGTATCTGATTCTTGTTGAGTCTTGTAGTTTTGAAGTGTTTTTTTCATATTAAAGATCCTTTACTCTTTCTATTTTTGTGTTCAGGTTTGGACCTGTGATATTAAGTTTGGGCTTGTTTCATCAACAACTGGTTGGTGTTTTGTTTAAGTTTGTTTCCGCTGTGCATTTTTCTATAAGCTGGACTACTGTAAGTTTCCTTTATGCTTATGTTCATGAATCTGGAGGTATGTGGTTTATTGTCTATCTAAAGTTTTGTTGCTTCTTGGTTTAAATAACTTGATATTTGTGTGTAAAGCTGTGTGAGCTTATTATTGTTGTAAGTGTTGTTTGTTTTCTGTTGGTTGTCTCTATTTTTGTGAGTGCTCTTTATTTTGAGGCATTAGGTGATAGGCTTGACCTACCACCCTCTGTGTGTGTAGGAATCCTGTCCTGTGTGTCACCTAGTGTTTTCCTCTTGTGTGCTTTGTGTTGATCTCTTTTAAATCATGTCTGGAGGTGGAGTGGTTGATCCCCCTGGAAGTTCTCAATCACTTATTGCCAAGCTTGATTTTGGAGATCCCTTGTATCTTCACCCTAGTGATACTAGTGGGACTCCTCTTTTGAACTTCAAGTTGTGTGGTACTGAAAATTATAAGGTTTGGTCGTGTGCTATGATACTTGCTCTTGAGACTAAAAATAAACTTGGTTTTGTAAATGAAACTTGTCCAAAACCTAATGATCCTGTTCTTGCAAAACAATGGGATAGATGTAATTCGGTTGTGTTGTCTTGGATTCTTGGTTCTGTCACTGAAGAGTTGTTCTTGGGTCAAGTTTTCTCTAAAATTGCTTCCACTGTTTGGAATGAGTTAAAAGAGACATATGATAAAGTTGACGGTTCTGTCACCTTTAACTTGTATCAAAAAATTAATTCCCTGTCTCAAAATGGAGGTTCTGTTTCAGATTACTATCATAAACTCAATGCTCTGTGGAGACAGTTTGATGCGTTGGTTAAATTGCCGAACTGTACTTGCACTGCTTCTGCTGAGTTTACTAAACATACTCAGTTAATTAAGCTGATGCAATTTCTGATGGGTTTAGATGATGTCTATCAACCTATCAGAAGTAGCATTCTTACAACTGATCCATTACCTTCTGTTAAAACAGCTTTTTCTTTAGTGTCTAGAGATGAATCTCACAGGGGTGTCTCTTCTAATTCATTCTCTAAAACCCAAAACTCTGCTTATGTTGGTAGATTTGTTGAAAATAAGAAGAAACTTGGATTTAGGCCATCAACCCTAGTGTGTAAACACTGTGGAGTGAATGGTCATACTATAGAAAGATGTTTCAAACTTATTGGTTTTCCAAAGGATTTTCCAAATCAAAGTCAAAAGAAATCTACTTATAATCCTAATTTTAGAAGTGGAGCAAATTCTGTTACAGAACCTGGTAATTCTCAAATTGGTTCTCGGTCCACATCTAATGTTTCTTTGACTGAGGATCAACTTCAAAAGCTTCTATCACTTTTAGATAAACCAAGTGCTATTGAGGGAGCATCTGCCAATGCCAATATGGCAGGTAGGTTATTTGCTTCTTCTTTTATGGCTAACTTTTCTCATCAGTCTAATGCACCTTGGATCATTGACTCAGGAGCCACTCAACATATGACATCTTCCTTGTCAAATCTTGAAGATGTTATTGATATTTCTGATTTAAATCTAAAAGTCAAACAACCAAATGGTTCCTTTGCAAAGATTAACAAAGTAGGAAATAAAAGAGTTACTCCAAATATTACTTTGTTTGATGTATTAGTGGTCCCTGAGTTTGATGTGAATTTACTTTCTGTGCATAGACTGGTTAGAGACAGTAAGCTTAGAGTAACCTTTGATGAGGATATGTGTGATATTCAGGACTGTGCCCTGAGGAAGAATGTGGGGACTGGTAATGAGAAAGGAGGTTTGTATTTTTTGAATACTAATGCTAGTGAGGTTATTAAGTCTAATAATGTGATTACTTGTTATGTATCTAAGTCTTTGTGGCATAGTAGACTGGGTCATCCTGCTGAACCTGTTATGCAAGTTTTAAAAGACAAATTAAAATTTGAAAGTAATAAATCTTTACCTTGTGATGTTTGTCATCTTGCAAAACAGGCTAGAGGAAAATTTGAAAGTAGTAGTCGTAAGACTACTCAATTAGGAGATCTAATTCATCTAGATGTATGGGGACCTTATAAAGTTAGTACTAAAGAGGGATTCAGATATTTTTTGACTGTTGTAGATGATTATACAAGATCTGTGTGGGTGTATTTGATGAAGAGAAAGGATGAAGTTTATGAAAATATTGTCAATTTTACGAAGTTGATTCAAAATCAATTTCATAAAAGTATCAAGATTTTTAGAACTGATAATGGAACCGAGTTTGTTAACAGTCAGTTTACTAAGTTTTCTAAAGACATGGGTATTATTCATCAAACTTCATGTGTATACACACCAGAACAAAATGGTGTTGTGGAAAGAAAACATAGACATTTGTTGAATGTAGCTCGTGCTTTACTTTTTCAAAGTGGTTTGCCTTTAAATATGTGGAATGAAACCATTTTAACAGCTACTTATCTAATAAACAGAACTCCCTCTTCAGTTCTAAATGGAAAATCTCCATATGAGATGGTTTATGGTCAATCTCCTAAACTAGATCACTTGAGAAATTTTGGGTGTCTTTGTTTTGCTGTTATACCTAATATTTCTGATAAATTCTCTTCTAGGGCTCAAAAATGTGTTCTTATTGGATATTCTAGCTCCAAGAAAGGGTACAAACTGTTTAGTTTTGATACAAAACAAGAATTTGTTTCAAGGGATGTAAAGTTTTATGAGAATATTTTCCCTTACAATATGAAAGAAGAAAGTGAAGGTATTTCTTCTACTGAAAAGTTGAATAATCTGAATTTCTTTGATTCTTTGATGGAGCATATTGACATTGTTTCTGGTGGTGTTCCCAATGATGAGTCTAGAGGTAGATCTCAAAATATATCTACCAACAATGATAGTGCCTCTGATTCTTTTGTTACTCAAGATCAGACTACATTTAGTAGACATGATTCTTCAACAATAGGTCAGATTGATGCAGATATCATTGGGGGTAGAGGTGGGGTAAATGAGAATACTAGAGATCACTCTTCTGAGGGAAGTACTCAAAATTTAAATAATCCCACCATTCCCATCATTCAAAGAAAATCAGATCGTGTGTCTACTTTACCAAAAAGATTTGATGAATTTGTAGTTGAAGGTAAAGTAAGATACGGTGTTGAAAAGGTTGTAAACTATGCTAATCTTTGTTCTGAAAATTTCTGTTTTGTATCAAACTTAAATAAGTCAATTGAACCCACTAATTACACTGAGGCATGTAAAGATCCAAATTGGATAAATGCTATGAATGATGAAATGGAAGCTTTATACCGAAATGGTACTTGGGTTTTAACCGATCTTCCTCTCAACAGGAAGCCTATAGGTAGTAAATGGGTTTATAAAATTAAGTATAAATCAAATGGAGAAATAGAAAGGTATAAAGCTAGATTAGTTGCAAAGGGTTATAGTCAACGTGAAGGTCTAGATTATGAAGAGACCTTCTCTCCTGTTGTAAAAATGGTTACTGTAAGGTGCTTAATTGCTTTATCTGTTCAGAATAATTGGTCTCTGTTTCAGTTAGACATAAATAATGCATTTTTATATGGTGATTTAAACGAAGAAGTTTATATGTCATTGCCGGAAGGTTATTTTTCTGCTAATGATACTAGAGTCTGTAAGCTTGTAAAGTCTCTTTATGGCTTAAAACAGGCACCTAGGCAGTGGTATGAAAAATTATCTAACTGTTTGGTTCATTTTGGTTTTGTTCAAAATCAAAGTGACTATTCTTTGTTTACTTTGTCTAAGTGCAATGTGTTTTTAGCTTTGCTTGTATATGTGGATGATATTGTTTTAACCGGAAATGATATTTCTGAAATTAATAAAGTAAAAGGGTATCTTAAAGAAAATTTTTTGATAAAGGATCTAGGAAAACTTCAGTTCTTTCTAGGTATAGAAATTTTAAAACAAAAAACAGGTTTGTGTATGTCCCAAAGAAAATATTGTCTTGAATTGCTAAATGATTTTGGATACTTGGGATGTAAACCTATAAAAACACCTATGGATATGAATCTTATAGTTACAGACACTACTGAATCAGCTTCTTTGTCTTCTGATGTTTTATTAAAAGATGTGTCTGGTTTCCAAAGATTAATTGGTAGGTTAATTTATTTACTTGCTACAAGACCTGATATATCTTTTGCTGTGCATTGTTTAAGTCAATATATGCACTCTCCTAGGAAATCTCATTTAAATTTGGCTTTAAGAGTGTTAAGATATCTTAAAAGGTCTCCAGGAAAAGGTATATCTTTCTCTCCTTCTTCTGAGTTTAAATTATGTGGTTATGTTGATGCTGACTGGGGAAAATGCCTCTCATCTAGAAGGTCTGTTACAGGTTATTGTCTTTTCTTAGGAAATAGTCTAATTTCTTGGAAAAGTAAAAAGCAAAATACTGTTTCTAGGTCTACTGCAGAATCTGAATATAGAGCAATGGCAGATGTTACTTGTGAAATTGTTTGGGTTCTAAAAATTTTAGCTTGTTTGAATGTTCAGAATTTGATTCCTGTGTCAATATATTGTGATAATAATTCTGCTATTCAAATTGCTAACAACCCTGTGTTTCATGAGAGAACAAAACACATTGAGATAGATGTACATCTTGTGAGAGAGAAAATTTCTGCTGGTGTTATCAAAACTGTTAGAGTTGAATCAAATGAACAAGTTGCAGATATTTTTACAAAATCCTTATCTGTAAGTCAGCATGATTATTTATGTACAAGATTAAAATTGTTTGATATTTTTCAAAGTTAAGCTTGAGGGAGGGTGTTAAAAGATGTTATTTTTTAGTTCTTCAATCTTAACTTTGAATGTTTTGTGTCATTTTTGTAATATTTTTCTTTTTGTTTATCTGTTTTGTGAGATTTGTTTCTACAAGGGCTAAAGGAAGGAAACTCTACAAGTATTGGACTGCGCTTCAAGTTATGGAAGAGTTAAAGGGTAGCGGAGCTAAATTTCCAAGAGTTGGAGGTTTCTAAGTGAAAATGATGAAAATATAAAAGCCTATTTTTGGGTTTTATTTGTCATTCATTCACAAAATTTTCCAGCCAATTTCTCTCGTTTCTCTCTCATATACAATTAGTCAAAATTAGGGTTTCTTCCTTCTTGGAAGCAATATTGTTCATACGATTTATTTTTGATTCTTATTTTCTGTTTTCATGTATCTAGATTAGGTTATTTGTAAGTCTTTTTGTATTGATTTTTCTTTGTATCTAGTTTAGGTTTCTGTAATTTTGAAGGTTTATGAAAGATCTTTGTTTGAATATGTGTTTCAATACTTTGTGTTACCAAATGAGTGTTAGCCTAGTGGTAAGGCTTGGGCACTACATAGTGGTGAACCTGAGTTTGAGCCCTGGGGGACGTATTCTGGAGGTACGGGGGCTTCGACCCCGGGCTGCATGCTTTAGCAGTCGGGCTTCGGCCCAAAATTGCCGATGATTAGTCTGGGCCCAATGTGGTCTGGGATACCTCTTCCAAAAAAAAAAGATGTCTTTGTGTTTTATCCATAAAAATATGATGACAAATTGAATGTGCAAAGAATAATTGGTCAACAAGTGGTTTACGTGACGATTGCTCGTGTTTTTTAAAGTATAGATTTATCATGTATATAGACAAAACTCATGTAGTAACTCTTCACCTCATGCATAGTTGAGCCTGGCGGTCAATGACTCTGGATTGACTCGATACGAACTAAGCCCCAACTGAATATTTCTAATTTATTTACCGGATATTTCAAATTATCTGGTCATCTTCCTCCGTTGAGGAGTAGCAACGATGTGTCTAGTATAACATCCATTTTACGGTTTTTAACATGTCACAAAATCTTTGATTCTGGTATGTTTGCCAATAACCATCTCAATCTTAATATGGTAAACAAATACATCCAATATGCGGTCATTGTTAAGTTAGTCTTTCATCCAACCGAATTGCAGAAATATTGGGAAGAAAACAAGCAAAATGGTGATTTGCCGGCCGGTGGAGATGGCCTTGGGGGAGGCAAATGTCACTTTGGGATATGTTGATTACTTTAATACAAGGGTTTTTGTGCATCCTAACTACTCAATTTTTTATTTCAAATTTCACAATATTTTTATAATTAATCACTGAAAGTATGCAGGATCTTATGTTATCCTTTTGATAACACAAAAAGTATGGAAATATTATTCTCGTACGTAGCGCATGTGTCCAAAATGTTTAAAAATTAATGCCAAACGTTTTTTCTTTTGAAAGGCAAATTGCATTAACCAACCAAAACAAAAGCAACTAGTTTAGGACAAAAAGCAAAAAAGAAAGCTGTTGCACTCAAAAGCAAGCGACCAAACTAATTAATGCCAAACGTTTAAGTGATTCAAAAGAAATATTGCTGAATATTAACAAGCTACATATAACCAATAAAATGATTTTGCACTCCAGAAAAACTGTGTGTTACCGACGACAGTTATCGACTGCTAGTCGGAAATTTCCGACTAGCTTTCCGATGGTTTCCACTTGTTCTTTTTTATTTTATTTTTTATTTATTTTTAATAAGTCATCGGAAAACCGTCAAAAAACAGTCAGAAAATTGTCGGTAATAAAACAGTCAAAAATAGTCGGTAAAAGTCGTTGGAAAGCCGTCGGTAAATGAAACAGTCGGAAAGCAGTCGGTAAAAATCGTCGGTACTTTTACCAACAGGTTTTTGGTGGCGCTCGTTTCGTCAAAAAACCGTCGGTAAAACTAATTTCCGACTGTTTCGACCGTTAGTAAGACCTTTTTCTAGTAGTTTTGGTGCTGGATGATTAAGTGATTAGGATGATTAAGAGACTTATGATATCGTGCAAAATGAAATATGGTGGTTTGGTAATTGTTGATAATGAAATCAAGACTCTGAATGGTTCAGAGACGCTTATGACACAAAATCATTCAGAGCGTTTTGGAATCATTAAGAAGTAGTCCATTTTTTTGGCCAAACAAGATTTACCTCTTAACGGTTCAGAGACTGTTAAGAGATAAACAAACAGCCCCTTATTAATTTTTGGTTTAAAAAAACTACTTCAACATAAAATATTCCACTAAGATATTCAAATTCCAGCATAGCAAACTAAGAATGATAGTTCAAAAAATAACACCCAAAACATAATAAATAGATAAAAGAAAGTAAAAGAAAGCAATTTAAATATTGTCAACTCATAAAAAAAATTATAACATAAAAAACAATTTATTTGCACTATCAAAGTATTGAACAAAATGACGGAAAGATACGAACAAAAACATAGAAGTGCCAAAAATGAGGTCACTGGAAGAAGACCATATGTGCATGGATGTGTATTGCTTTCTGTAGTTGGAAAAGATTTTGTCAAGCCCTATAAAGATAGTAACTTCCAACAATTCTATTAACTAAATCAAACGAATCTAAGTTGCTCGAAGTTACAGGCCATAGTCAATTTAAGTTTAAAAATTATGGAGGGTAAATTAATGGTTTCTGACATTGTTTTTGAAGGGCAAAAAAAAAAGGAACACTCAAGAAACTAAGAAAAAAGTTTTGACATGGCCATCACCCCTCAAAATGACCCAAATCTTAATTAAATGGGACAATTGCACATGTATCCTTACAAAACATAAGTAATTACATGTATATCCTTATAAACTTTTAAACTACATCTATATCCTTACAAAACTTAAATAATTACACATATTCCTTATATCCATTTTATTTATTTTTAAACTACTTTAAATTCAATAAAAAAAATCTTTAATATATTTTAGATGTTAAATTCCCAATACTTGTTTTTAAATTAAAATCAAAATCTCCCATTAATCATCTTCCTCCTCCTAATGACCTAATCTGAAAGAAAATAGAGTAACACTTAGTGGAAGAAAGTAGGTTTGTGCAGGTCTAAGCAGATGAGGAGTTGATGACGATGCCTTTTTCTTCTTGTTTTGAAAGAGAGATTGATTGAGAGTGAGAAAAGAAGCGTACAATAAGGGAAAGGAAAACAATAATTTTATATAAACAATGGTGGTTTGAGAGAAGCAAAAGGTATTAGATTATTATGTAAAGTTTCGAGGTGGTTGATGTTATCTTTTGAAAAAAGATGAAATGAGATGACCCAATAGGGCATAGGGGGTATTGGGAACACAAAGTAGCTGGTGAAATATTGGTACATATATATACATACACACACACACACATATATATATATAGAGAGAGAGATAGAGAGAGATTCATTTGTAAACCTCAAATATCTTGTAAATTTTGTGAACCCATCGTGGCCCTTGATAAAAAAACAAAGGAGGATATGGATTCATAGAAAACATGGAAATGTGAAATATATGGTAAGTCAATGATTATGGAAATATGGAAATGTTTTTGAAAATCAATGGTGTGGATTGGTTTACACGGTTTACAAGATATTTGAGGTTTACAAATGAACCTCCCTCTACATATATATTTATGTTTATATATAAGGATGAAACATGAAGACGATTAATATATTTTTTGTATATATATATATATATATATTAATGGGGTTTGATTTATATATATATATAGTGGGGGTTTGATTTTTTTGTATATACATATAAAACGATGAAACAATGACTAAGGAGGAAGAGGATTAATGGGTGTTTGATTTGAGGAAGAGGATTAATGGGTGTTTGATTTTGATTTAGAAACAAGGGTAGATTAGGGATTTATTATCTAAATTATATTAAAGATTTTTTTGATGGTTTTAAAGTAATTTAAAAATAAATAAAATGGGTATAAGGATATAGGTGTAATTATTTGAATTTTATAAGGATATACATGTAGTTTAAAAGTTAATAAGGATATATGTGTAATTACATAAGTTTGTAAGGATATAGATGCAATTCTCCCTAATCAAATTAATGATTTCGACATTGGTCCATTCAAAAACAAATTAACTGATTCTCTGTAATACATGAAAACACATTATGCATGTATAATTAGAACGATTTCAAGATGCATAATTATTATAGCTTAAAATCTTTATATATCTTAGGCTACAGGCACCCAACCCAATCAACTCACTCACTTTTTTAATGCCACATCAGCTGACACGTCAGTTTTTCCCAACCCTCTCTTTACCCTCCCATAACCCTCTACAACTCCACCCAACCCTCTCAACCCTTTCACACACAACACACACACAACACACACAACACACCCAAGCTACATCGGGTTGGAGAAGCCGCTTACACCGCCAACCCGCCAGCTACCCACACCACGCAGCCAACTCGCCGGGTGTTTTTGAACCTGGCGGGCCAACCCGCTGCCAACCACCGGCACGGGTGCGGATAGCCTTATATGCATGCTAAAGAAAAATAAAAGGTAAAAAGATATTGTTTCTGTGTGTCTGAGCTCAGGACTAGCCTTATGAGTGAGCGCCTCGGGCTAGGAAATCAAAGCCCAATGGGCATCAATTAGGTCCGTTTCATCATTTTTTAGGCCTTGGGCGAGTGTAAGTAAGGACCCTCGATAAATATGAAATTGATCATTAAGATGTCGTTTTTATCATAAGAATAAAACTGAATATAAAAAAAATACTAATAGTTCATATAAAACCAATTTCTAGACTCAAAATCCATAAATAGTTATTCTAAAATTAATATTATCTACCATGTCAATTTTTACATAACATCATAAAAAACATCCTATGTTATACTACTTTTACTATTATAGATTGACAGCATTTGAGGTTACAATGTTGATTATTTATATTAACATTCTATGTAAATCAATATTAATAAGTTGGTTTTCATCTCATCTTAAATTAATATTTTCCATCAACATTTTCAACTTTTAGTTAAGATACTTTTTCTGAAACCATCAAAAATTAAATAGAGTAGAAAAACCTATATAGATTATAGTTGAAAATCTTATTCTTGTTTTAGCAACAGAAGTGTATTTTTAACATTCATGTATCCTATTTTCTTAATTTGAAACAATTAGTAAATATATTGATTTAATCGGAATGAATAATATGGTTTTACATTATGTGTTGAAGTGACATTTCTTACCATTTATTCAATTTCAAATTTTGGTAATATTTATTTATAAATAATATGAAGCATATTTTTTTAGTTGGCATCCAGAAGGAATTTCCAGCATTATTCATAGTGAATAATGGTCTCTAAAGATCATTTATACTTTTATTCATTGAATGCTTAATTTGGAGATATTCAGAATGAGCATCAAGTATAATTTTAGTTTGTATTATTCGGAGTAAATAGAGAAATTAATTTAAATAGCAATTTCAAAAATGGTATTTCACCTCTTAACCCAAATTTCCCAAAAATTAACAAAATTGCCCACATTTCCTTCAGAGGACGGAATTGTGTGGAGCGAAATAATTGAAGGGACTAAATTTGATATTTTCGAAACTCTACTAGGGCCCAAATGTGTAATTTTTGACAATTCCTCCGGAGGAATTATTCCGGCCAGATATGGCTAAAAAGAATAAAAGTGGACCCCGTTTCTATATTTTTATGTTGGTCCTTGAAACTTGTTAGAAGGAAAACAATTTTGGTCCCTCAGTTTTTTAGAAAAGACATTTCTGCCTAAAGAGGAACTATTTGGGGCGGAAAAGTAGATTTTGACAGCAAAAACGGTGGTTTCCAATGGTTTTGGCTAGAAAATAGGAAATCCACCCGGGGAGGAAATATTTGGGGTGGAAATATACGCTATTTTGTTAATTTTTGGAAGATTTAGATTATGAGGTAAACTACTATTTTTGAAATGGTTAACTACTGATTATACAGAGTGAATAAAAGTAAGAGTGAATAAAAGTAAGGACAGATGACAATCATTATTAAAGGAGAAAGTGTTTTTAATATTCACTCAAATGCAGTTTTTAAGCAATATTCAGAGTGAATAATGGTTTCTACACAACAATAACCATTATTCAAGTAGAATGATTTTTATTCACGTTGAATAACCGTTTCTACACAGTAATAAAACATTCTAATTTGGTTAGAAAGTTGATTACTGACAACCCTAAGTAGCCCCACACGAAACTTGCCTCCAAGGACACCAATGTGAAGGAGTATTTTTAGGCTCACTCAACGGCCGAGACTAGGGAGATGAGTTTGATCCTAGGACATATTATGTATTGGTCATATGCACTATTAAGCATTATTCAAGTAGAATAAAATTTATTTACACTCAATAAGACAATAACAGTTTCTACACACATTGAGTGTAACAATTTGGATCTGGGTTTTGTGGTTTGGATTTGGATGAAGAAGGCTTCCCACCACTCACTCACCAGTAATGTGTAAAAGAAGTCTCAAGTTCACACAACATTTTTTTTTCAGTTTCAACAACCATCCATATATCTAGTTAACATTTTTGAAGATTCGGAACTCAATTATATATAAGGCATAACTACCTAAATTAAGTAGTTACCATCACTTTTCAAATAATTTACGAAGATAGGTAGAAAAATAACAGTATCGAGAAAAGAAGTATATTGACTAAGAACGTTGAAAAGGTGAAATAACATATAAAAATAATGAAGACCATTTGTAATTAACATGGAGTGCTTGTCCCGAGAGAAACAAGAAGCCAAGAACATATTTTTCCTGTGTTGATCCAACTTTAATTTATACCTTTATGGGGTTGGATTCATATTAACAGCATTTGAAAATTTGTATGAAAAAGGTGATTCTTGAGAACTTTTAGGATAAGGCTGCCCATTTCTTTGAAAGAATAGCAGAATAATAATAATATGGTGTAGGTTAAAAAATTAAAGGAGACAGCATTGGTTGTCACACTTCCTTTTCACCTTAATTATTAGATTTTATATCTCAAGGTTGCTACTTTTTATATACATTCTACTTTTCGACCCGAAGATTATATCTATTTTTTAATACGTATGATACATAAAGTTGAATTTAGGGTTTGGTACCAAATTGTCCAACTTATTTTCTTGTGGTTTAATTGGTTAATTAAAAATGACTTGTCCAACTTATAACTCTCATGCAATGTTTTATCCCCAAACATCTGTTTTCATTAAATTTGGAAGAGTTGAGGACTTCCCTTTTTACGAATTTTATGTCATCATTTGCATCATTGTTATGCCGAAGAATGCTCTTATTGGCTTGCAATTGATCGAAATGCAACTCCTAGCTTCGTAGACAATTAAGGTTGAGAGCAGGTGCGTGTGCGTCTGTAGATTCCCGTGAGCAAACCCGCTCAGCTCTTGGCAATAAATTTGTTTTTAGCATCCTCGTTTTTTGTCATGCATTAATCAAACTTGGACAAAAATTAAGGTTGATACCGGCAACCCCAATAGGCCTACAATCCGTAATGTGGATGCATACCTGGCTTATTCAACGGATGTGGCTATAGGGCGCCCCGGATTTGAACCCAAGACCATTCGATTTTGGACAAATAGTACCTCCGCCGATTACCAATTGAGCTATTACCATATATATATATATAACACTAATATATGCAACTATGTCTATATTGTAAAATCATACTTTTACCATTATTTATTATGTCCAAATTATTCAAGTAGAAGAATTGCTATTGTACCGATTTCTCGTTTTCTCTTTATAAGGCTTATGTTTTCTCCAATGGTCCTGGTGATCATCATGGATCACCCTACAAAATCCCTGCGTAATTTTGAATTCACCCACCAATTTCGCTGGCAAACTTGTTCTCGCCAAAAGACCCAGGCACAAACCATAGGTTAGCTAAAGAGGTATTAACGGCTGTTATTTACGCGTAAGTTTGGGCCATGTGGCATGCAAGTAATAGGGTTGTGTAAGTGTTTGACAAGGTTGAGGCATCGGGTAGGACAATCTTTTCCACGGTTCAATCTCAGTCGTTTTTTTGGGTTAAGAGTCGTTGTACATGTAATTCCATGTCGTACAGCTTCTCCCTAGCTTCTTTTTCATAAATCTTGCTTTCCAAAACAAATTACCTAGCGACGGATTTTTCACGGAAAATTCCGTAGACAAAAAAGTCTTCCATTTAGAAGTATTCCGTATAACAAGGGTATATGAAATATGAGATATATGCTCTCTAAACTTTCCTTCTTCCTATGTTTGACAAAAATTTCCGCTACATTAACTAAAAGGCTATTTTTAACACAGAAAACATGTGGGGATTTAAGGTGATACTTGGAGAGTATTCCATTCACATACACTTGTTCGTACATATCTCATTGTTTTATTATTATTATTATTATTATTAGGAGAGCAAATTAATGTTTATTTCTGATCATAATATATATACGAGTCCACGTAAAGCAGCCAGCTCAATTATTTGCAAAAGTAGAATTTGGGGTCAAACCTGGTCATATTCATTTTTGCTTTAATTCGTCATATAGTTTCATTCCTTCTAGATAAAAATCATCACATGATTTACGTTTTCCAAAATTTCATTGCATATGAAATAAAAAGAAAAGATATTTGATTGCGAGATAAACTTAATTAACCATATATATCTTTGGTGGGTCCGATGATATTATTAATAAATACTCCAGGAGTTTGAATTGCTGCTGTAAAGCAACTATATATTTATTTATGAGGACCCCAACCTTCCGTATGAATTATCACATAGCAGGACATCATTTTACAATCAAATCTTAACCCAAAAGATGTAATGTATGCAAGTACTCAACGTGTGTTAATTATATATGTCATCACTTAATTAATCAATCTTCCTATT
The DNA here is from genome assembly GCA_030169165.1 of Centaurea solstitialis. Taxonomy (NCBI): domain Eukaryota; kingdom Viridiplantae; phylum Streptophyta; class Magnoliopsida; order Asterales; family Asteraceae; genus Centaurea; species Centaurea solstitialis. The sequence continues at coordinate 18,940,709 of CM058046.1, forward strand.
TTAATTTACTCACTTTCTTTAACCATTATACTTGGATAGTTGTGACAATTCCCTCTTTCTTCCTTTCGTTATTCCTTTGGTGTGGCTTTAGATGATCTAGATACGACCTACATCGATCTCTCAGATGAATCACAAGTGTTTGGAGGCTATTTTGTTTGTCAGTAGCGTTCGAATAATAATGGAGTCTCTTTTGGTAGATTGGCGCCTAAGAGGGAAGATCTTTGTTATTCAGTTATTGACAACTCTTTTAGAAGAATGGTGTATAGACATATAAGACGAGTGTGAAAAATGTACTTTCTCTTGGTGAACCTCTCCTTTTCGTTGCTTTCTTTGGTAATCCCTTGTTTTGTTTTCTGCTAGTTTTTGGCTAGCTTTTAGTGCATTGTTGTTTCCCTAAATAAAACAAAAATAAGCTGATGAAATCAATGATTTGTAGAAATTAGGACGATACAAAAATAACTATCTTTGCCAGAAGAAAATGTTGTCGGCAAAAATCTTAAAAGCCACCGGCTAAATCTTAGCACCAGCCAGCCCCCTGCTAGCTACCCCCTTAATTGCAATTTGTATTTTGATCGACAACATTATTTTAATTTTCTTATTTTACAAGAAACAAAGAGCATCCACAAATGGTGGAACCTCCAAGATTAACCCCACTTACTGTTTGGGTGAAATTTTATCATCGAACGATCGAACGAATAAAATCGTAAGATATCTTTCGGGATGATATTCCTGTATTAAGATAAGGTCCTGAAATAAAGATATAACTACCGTCAAACAAAGATAAGTAATCATCAAAGATAATCATATGACATCATCGTATGATCGTGCGATTAAACTAACGATATACATGTTCAAAGTTTGCTCTTATTGCAGGAAAGTTTATCCAAGATAACCTCGAAGCACAGCCATCGTCTATTGAACTTAAATACGACCGTTTGAACCAGATACGTTCATCATTAAAGAGCTCAGACGTTACGATCTAGAAATCAGCCTCAGTTATGACCGTTGCATTTATGGCTCAATAATGAACGAACGGTTACAAATTCAACAGCTATAAAAGAGATTCAAGATCCTACACTCGAGACAACTGATTCTGGGAGAGAAATAGCAATACGAATATTATTCTCTGTATTTACGTTCGATAGCATTCATTTTCTTTATTGTAATCGTACGATACAACTGTAACATCGAGGATATCACCCCTTATTGGTGATCTATAGTGCAACGTCGACTATCCTATTTAGTCGGCCGCAGGTTTTTTCCTCGATTCAGAGGTTTTTCCTGCGTCATCAATCTTCTTGTCAATTTACTTTTATTTATCGCACGTTTTATCGAACGAGAATTCTTTCTTTTGACGATTTTGCCTCACGACATCTTACGATAACGATTTAAGTAAATTTTTACACAAACAGTTTGGCGCCCACCGTGGGGCCCGTTTTGAGAAAATCTTGTTCGATAAGGCGTCAGCTTACTAACCTATTTCTTCAAGCTTCTTTGTGAATTGAGTACAGGAACATGGCAAGCAGTTCTCAAACAACCTTGCAGCAACAATTGGCAGCAGCACAAGAACAAATCCAATGGTTGAATGAACAGAATTTACAAATGAATGGCGAACTGTCCAGGTTGAGAGCATCGAATCCACAAACTTCTCACATCCCAGTTTCCATTCATCAACAAAGGCCATTCTTTCCTCAAAATCCACCCCCTGTTTCTCAACCTCCATTTGTCCAACCACAAATGTCACAATCTTTCATTCCACCGCAAATATCGCAAGTTAGCTTACCACCGCCACCTCCAGTCAACAATTCACGTCCTATCTTCCCTCCGTTACCATCAGGTCCTTACCCAGGAGCAACCACGTTTACTTACAACCAACCTCAAACAGGGCCTCGTCCCTTTATACCTATTCCAGAACCTATATCGCACGTTCCCACCGCAGCTACCCCCATAACTCATATTCCGAACTTATCAAACGTTTCAGGATCCTCTAGTAATCCACCACCCAATGATATCGTGGATATTCGGCTAAAAATGCTAGAAGAACAAAATAAAGCAATGCTCGCATTGTTAACCAAACTTCCTGGAGCTGCTGTACCCATCGAAGTTGAACCTAAAACCGGATTCCAAGCCTCACCCTATATCGATGAGATTGCTCTTGTTGATATCCCCAAAAAATATAACATCCCAGCTTTTACACCAAAATACTCTGGAATCTCTGATCCTGTGGAACACATCGCACAATACAAGCAGCTAGTGTGGACAGTTCCTATTCCAACCCAGTTTCAAGAAATATGTATGTGCAAGGGCTTTGGATCAACACTTACCGGAGCTGCGTTGCAGTGGTTAATCAATTTGAAACCCAAAAGCATCGCATCGTGGTCTGAGTTAGTAAACCAGTTTACTCGACAGTTTGCAAGTAGTCGCAAGATGGAGAAACAAACGAGCGATCTCTACTATGTCGTGCAAAAAACAGGTGAAACCATTCGTGAATATTTTAACAGGTTCAACGCAGAGATGATCGAAGTCAAGAACTGCGATGTGCGGACGGCAATCGAAGCATACAAACGTGGATTAGACACATCCTCGGAGTTATACACAGATTTAACGAAGTATCCACCAGAAAACTTCGATGATGTACGAGCTCGTACGTTGGCACACATGAGAATCGAAGATGATGCCCTTTTCCGGCGTAAACATTCGAATGATAAGAAAAATCTTGGAGCGCAGAAACATGATTTCAAACCTAAACGAGTAAACAAGATTGATAATTCTCGACGCGATCAGAATAAACGTTCGAACCAAGGTAAAGGTAAAGTAAGATATCCAGATTTGTCAACTTACCATTTTGCAGGTACAGCGAAGGACTTAGTGGATTCTCTACGGAACTTGGAAGTCAACGTACGATGGCCTAAAAAACCAGAGAGTCCTAGCAAGGATAGAGACCAAACAAAATGGTGCGACTTCCACAGCGACCACGGACACAATACAGACGATTGTATCAGCTTGAAGAAGGAGATCGCATACCTCAAATCGAACGGACATCTTAAAAACCTTCTAGGCGATGATTCGAAAAGACCGACGTCACCCGTTCCAACGAAGGTTGTAAACTGCATTACAGGAGGATCAAAAGTGTGTGGCCTTACCTATTCTGCAGCAAAAAGGCATGCACGAGAAGGACCTGAAGGACATCCCATCCCAAATGAATCCAGAACTGCGGAAGACAAGGAGCTCGATGCTACGAAGATATCGTTCGATATCGAAGATATGTCAGACACTCATCAGAAACACCATGATGCACTGGTTATTCAGTTGACAATTGGTAACTGTCTAACCAAGAGAGTATTAATCGACGGAGGCAGTTCAGCCAACGTCATATTCGCAGAAACACTCAAGATCATGGGTATCGATCGGTCCAACATCGTACGACGAACAACAACGTTAATTGGATTCAACGGAGATGCCACTAGTACTCTTGGAGAAATCATACTACCAGTCTTCGCTAAAGGCATAAACAAGCAAACAAAGTTCAACGTCATCGATTGTCCTTCCGCTTACAATGCCATACTTGGAAGACCTTGGATTCACGATATGAAGGCTGTACCATCGACGTATCATCAGAAGATCAAGTTCCCATCTCCCTGGGGCGTGCAAGAGATAGTCAGCGAAAAGAAAATCGCAAGGGAATGCTACAAGATTACGATGAAGGCCAAACCGCATGATATCTAGCAATTACAGAGCCAGGATGGAATACGATCGTACGATGACCTTCAACTTGAAGAAGTCGTACTGGATCCAAAACATCCTGATCGCAAGGTCTTCGTAGGAGCAACTCTAACCCCTGATATAAAAAATAGTATAATTTCTTTTTTGCAGGAACACTCGGATTGTTTTGCGTGGTCACACGAGGATATGGTAGGAATTGATCCTAACATCATATCGCACAAGTTGAACGTGGATCCTACGTTTAAACCCGTTAAGCAAAAAAGACGTAAGTTTGCACCAGAACGCAACAAGGTCATCAATGAGGAGGTAGACAACCTACTCAAAACAGGAAAAATTCGAGAAGTAAAGTATCCAGATTGGCTCGCCAACGTGGTGGTAGTACAAAAGAAGAATGGAAAGTGGCGAGTATGCATCGACTTCACAGACCTAAACAAAGCTTGTCCAAAGGATCCTTTTCCTTTGCCGCATATTGATGCGATGGTCGATGCAACTGCGGGGCACGAGCTACTAACGTTCATGGATGCTTATTCCGGATATAATCAGATCCTAATGCACAAAGATGATCAAGAGAAGACTGCGTTTATGAACGATAAGGGCATATACTGTTATAAAGTAATGCCATTTGGGCTCAAGAATGCTGGATCAACGTACCAAAGGCTTGTAAACAGGATGTTCAAAGATCATCTCGGACGTACGATGGAAGTATACATCGATGATATGCTCGTAAAGTCGGAACGATCACAAGATCATATCCAGCATCTGAAGCAATCGTTCGATATATTACGAGAATACAAGATGAAACTCAACCCAACCAAGTGCTCTTTCGGAGTGTGTGCGGGAAAGTTTCTTGGATACATGGTTACACGACGAGGGATCGAGGCAAGTCCAGAACAGATCAAAGCAATCCTGGAAATTCAATCACCAAGGACTGTAAAAGAGGTACAAAAGTTGACCGGACGAGTAGCGGCCCTGAACAGGTTCATCTCGCGATCATCCGATAAATGTCACTTGTTCTACAACGTGCTTCGAAAAAACAAAGGCTTCGATTGGACAGAAGCACACGAGGAAGCACTACAAAGCTTAAAGAAATATATGTCCAATCCTCCACTGTTGACGAAACCAATCGAAGGTGAGAGCTTGCAATTGTACCTCGCTGTAAGTAACAACGCCGTTAGTGCAGTGCTTGTACGAGAAGGTGACCAACATCATCAACCTATCTATTACATAAGTAAGTCTTTCCTCGATGCTGAAACAAGGTACACGTCTATGGAAAAGCTTTTACTTGGCCTCGTAACTGCAGCAAAAAAGTTAAGGCATTATTTCGAATCGCATCATATAATCGTTGTTACTAATTATCCTCTTAAGATCGTACTTCGTAAGCCTGAACTTACAGGACGATTAGCAAAGTGGAGTATTTATCTTAGCAGCTTCGATCTAACGTATCAACCAAGAACGGCGATAAAATCTCAAGCGTTAGCAGATTTCATAGCTGAATTCAGTCCTGGAATTGAAGAACCATCATACGATGAAATCAGTAATGTGATGATTCATGACAACGAACCATGGATCATGCATGTTGACGGAGCTTCCAACGCACGAGGATCAGGATTGGGAATTGTCCTGAAATCATCACATGGGGGCAATATGGTGTATTCGGTACGATGTGAGTTCAAGACCACCAACAACGAAGCAGAGTATGAAGCCTTGATTGCTGGATTGGATATGGCATATAATTTAGGAGCACGATGGCTACACGTACGAAGCGATTCACTATTAATAGTGAATCAAATCAACGGCGAATTTCAAGCAAAAGATTCAAAGATGATATCGTACCTCAAGATCGCAAAGGATAAGATCGCACGATTCGATAAGTTCTCGATAGAGCAAATCCCAAGAGACCTGAATATGCAAGCTGATGCCTTGGCTAACTTGGGATCCGCATTCAATGAACCAGCTTTAGAAAGTGTTCCGATAATACATCTTATGTCACCAACAATTGAAGAAGTTCAAGTGATCGAAGAAAACCACGATTGGTCAAGTGATATATGGAATTATCTCAAAAACGACCAGCTCCCTGAAGACAAATTAGAAGCCCGGAAAATCAGATTTAAAAGCTCTCGATACACGATCTTCGATGATCAACTATATCGAAGGTCTACAACGGGTCTAATCTTACGATGCGTGGTGAGTAAGCAACAAATCGATCGAATCCTTCAAGAGATGCATGATGGAGAATGTGGAAACCATTCTGGGGGCAGAAGTCTTGCTAACAGAATCTCGAGACAAGGATATTATTGGCCTACTCTTCGAGAGGACTCGATAAGGTATGTTCAAAGGTGCGATGCTTGTCAAAAACACTCAGGTACGTCACATCTACCTTCTGAACCCCTACATTCTGTCTTAATCCCATGGCCATTCATGCGATGGGGATGGACATCGTAGGAAAATTACCACCTGCTCCAGGTCAAAAAGTATTTTTACTTGTTCTTACTGATTATTTCTCTAAATGGATTGAAGCCGCAGCCTTCTCACAGGTTAAGGATAAGGAAGTTATCTCCTTTATCCAAACTAACATTATTTACAGGTTTGGAATACCATCAGAAATAACGTGCGATAATGGATCCCAATTTATAAGTGAGAGAACTCGAAAGTTCTGCGATGAACGTGGGATAAAACTCATTACATCGACTCCAAGATATCCACAATCCAACGGCTTGGCCGAATCCAGCAACAAGACCATTATTAATTCTATTCGAAAGAGGTTGAAAGCTGCAAAGGGTCGATGGGTCGAAGAGTTACCATCTGTTTTATGGGCAAATCGCACGACACCTAGAACTGCAACTGGACAAACTCCTTTTTCCTTGGTATATGGATGTGAAGCAGTCCTTCCAATTGAATCACAAGTTCCTGTTGCTCGACATCGTACGATTGAACAAAACTCGATAGACTTGTGTTACGATGTTGATGCTTTGGAAGAACTAAGAGAGAAAGCCTTTCAAAAAATGGCATCGCAAAAAGCTATGGTTGAACGCTACTTCAATAAAAAGGTAAAAGTCAAGGTATTTCAACTTGGAGATTATGTCCTACGACGTGTCTTCCCAAATACGCAAGAATCGAACGCTGGAAAACTTTCCATCAAATGGGAAGGACCTTACATCATTACCAAAATCGTGGGAAAAGGTGCCTATAAGATTTCAACCATTGAAGGTATTGAAATCCCACGTAGTTGGAATGCAACTCATCTAAAAAGGTACTATTTCTGAAACCCTTTTTTATTTTTTACTATTATTTCATCGAACGATTACTGACTTAGGCATCGGAGCGCCGTTGGTCAATCCAACGGCCACCCCTTAGCCAATTTTACTCGCAGGTAACGCACGATTATCGCAAGACATCGCAAGATTATCGCATGATATCGCACGACTATCGCAGACATCGCACGATCTATGGCAAACATCGCCCGATAAAACAATATGCTCAAAATTGCATAGAACTTAAAAGATGCATCAATTTCAAATCGCAAGAGCGCAAGTCAAAACGCCAGACGCACGATCAACATAAACGTTTCTAAAAAATTTCTAAGTGCCTTAAACTCACATCGCAAGTCAAAACGCACGATTAATTAAGGCCTTAAACATTAAATCAGCTAAAAACGCACGATTATCTATTTACTAAAAGTACTTAGAACAAAAATAACAAGTACTAAAACATCGCACGATTGCAAAAATAGATAATTTCATTAAAAAGTACTTAAAGTACTATGGTTACATCGATTAAACTTCAAGGGTGGCCTCTACGCCAACACCCTCTTCTACGCTAACTTCTACGATAGGAGGAGTGACTTCAGCAGCCTTGTCCACGATGCCGGATCCAGAGGCATCTTCATTTTTATCCTCCTCCTCGATCATCGTGACTTCGGCCTCTTTGCTCTTTTCAGCACCTTCCTCCTCCTCATCAACATCCTTGGCGTCATCAGCATCCAGGAGCTCATCAGACCCCATCGCATCACGGAAAGCCCCCAGCTCACCTTTAGCAGCTTCGATGGTGTACGTGCCACCAATAAATTGGCGTATTACGGCTGCACGGGCCACCATCCTAGATAACACCATCTCGTCTTTGAGGTCCTGGATCTCAGAAGACGAAGCCTTCTCTCGATCTGCCATCTCCGTGCGCATCGCAGCAAGTTCCTCCTCCAACTTGACAACACGATTATTCGCCGCTGTCAACCTCGCACGTTGTTCTGATCGAACGTGCTCAGCCTCATCCAGCTTAGCCACCAAGTCATCCACTTCAACCCGCTTGGCTTCCAGAGCAGCAGCTATCTTCGATGCCTTCTCCTGGACCTTCTTAGCCTCATTCACTGCAGCCCTCTCGCTGGACATTTTCGCCTTCATGTCCCTCTGAACAGTCTCCAACCTTTGATGAAGACCAAGACACGCCTGGAAGGCCTGCGCAAATATAAAAAGTTAGAACAGCACATTTAATGTAATCGTAAGATACAAACATCGTACGATAACTTACCATGAAGGAGTATCCAACAGCACCGGCATCGAGCTCGCCAATTCGACGAGTATCCATGTGAGCCTTCTGCGATGGAAGCAGGTATTGTTCGATGGCAGGGAATAAGTCATCCTGGTTGATGACATCACCGTCGAGGAAATTTGAAGGCAGGGATATGTTGATCAACGTTTCACCCTCCTTCCCTCTTGGAGGCTTGACCGAGGCCCTTTTCTCCTTTGACATCGTAGGAGACATCGCAGGAGGAGGAGCAGTGTGAATCGGGGTCGCATCGACCACATCATCCGCCTGTCGTACGGCTTCCTTTGATGCAATCGAAGCACCCGAAGAAGACCTTGTCTTCTTAGGTTGTGGCTCCATGCCACTTATTCCTTTCTTCTTCTCCAGAGCCCTCTTGGCCGCCGCCAAGTTAGCCAAATTCTTAGCAGGTTTCTTTTGGCCTGAAATAAAAAACGTACGTTATTAATCGCACGATAAAATTGAGAAAACGTAAGATAAGTAGAAAAAGTTATCGCGCGATTTACCTTCCATATCTTCTTCTTCTTCTCCTTCACTTAACACTTGAACCTCGAGCTCTTCGTCGCTGTCCTCCTTTGGGCTTTTTCCCTTCGATTTGGCGTACGATCTCTCTTGAACACCGTACTCCAAGAAACGGTTGACAGCTTCAGTAGATTCCTCGAAGGTAAACTCGATCTCTGTAAAAATAAACACACGATAAGAAAATTATACAGTAAAGATTATGCGAAACAAAAACACATAAAATGACCTATACCTAGTGGATTCCATTCTGGAGCTACCCATCCACCGTCCTCCAAGACCGATGAGGATCGTACGAACGCATATCGGGCCTTCCACCCTCGATCGAACGCTTGAGTACCATGTACTAACATGGCATCACCCCTACCCTTGGGATAAATCCCATACCTATCGTAATCAGAAGGTTTAACGGTGTACGCCGACAAAAGATCATCGACGGTGAAAGGGTCTCTACCCCAATTCTCGGTGACACGTTCGATAACGCTCACAACCCTCCAAAATTGGGGCATGAGCTGTCCAGGAGATAAGCTAAATCGTGTCATAAAGGCACGAGACAGAGGACTGAAAGGCCAAGTAAATCCTATCTTAAAGGGGTATTCGAACAACGCGAAGAAACCTGCCGGAGCATCAGCGGGCCTAACCTCACCAGGTGATTTGATCACGGTATCCTTGGGCATCCTAGCAAGTTTCTTAAGGTGAACTAGGTCGATTTCTCCTTGAATTGTACTCCTAACTTCCATGATTTCCCTAAAACTAAGCCGATCTAAACTTCTACGCAATCTATCGAAACGCAATAAATCGAAGTCCCTAGGATTTTTCTCAGCTCTAACTTTCAAACGCATGAACTGAAATTGAAACAAAGGGTAGAAAGATACCTTATAGGCGGCTTAGATTCAAATCTTCTTAAAGATTAGAAGGATTCGGTTTGAGTTGAATTTGAATTCGAAAATTGGAAGAGATTTAGAGATAATTATGGAAGAAATCTTATCTTTATATGAAATTAAACTCCTTCCCAAGAAATTGAGGTCGAATCGAACATCGACACCTGTCCCTTATAACCGTTGCATTTGACAGCTTGCACTTATCCAGGTTATGACGCCGTTAACGTGAAAAACGGTTCAGATTCGATAGATTAATCCTGATAAAATCGATGTACTAACAATTTGATTCTGCAGATATAAGATTCAGAAAATATATAATTTATTTTCTAAATCTTGGGGGCAAACTGTTTGGGTGAAATTTTATCATCGAACGATCGAACGAATAAAATCGTAAGATATCTTTCGGGATGATATTCCTGTATTAAGATAAGGTCCTGAAATAAAGATATAACTACCGTCAAACAAAGATAAGTAATCATCAAAGATAATCATATGACATCATCGTATGATCGTGCGATTAAACTAACGATATACATGTTCAAAGTTTGCTCTTATTGCAGGAAAGTTTATCCAAGATAACCTCGAAGCACAGCCATCGTCTATTGAACTTAAATACGACCGTTTGAACCAGATACGTTCATCATTAAAGAGCTCAGACGTTACGATCTAGAAATCAGCCTCAGTTATGACCGTTGCATTTATGGCTCAATAATGAACGAACGGTTACAAATTCAACAGCTATAAAAGAGATTCAAGATCCTACACTCGAGACAACTGATTCTGGGAGAGAAATAGCAATACGAATATTATTCTCTGTATTTACGTTCGATAGCATTCATTTTCTTTATTGTAATCGTACGATACAACTGTAACATCGAGGATATCACCCCTTATTGGTGATCTATAGTGCAACGTCGACTATCCTATTTAGTCGGCCGCAGGTTTTTTCCTCGATTCAGAGGTTTTTCCTGCGTCATCAATCTTCTTGTCAATTTACTTTTATTTATCGCACGTTTTATCGAACGAGAATTCTTTCTTTTGACGATTTTGCCTCACGACATCTTACGATAACGATTTAAGTAAATTTTTACACAAACACTTACCATATTTTTTCCTCTCACATCATTGTCATCTCAACAAATAATTAACAACTGTCTTAAAACTCTATGATGGAGATTTGTACAAAAACCTCACTCCCTTTGTCTTATTTATAATATAATTTTTATTTATGTAAATTATTATATAACAGAAAAAGAAAGTATTACAAGAACCTGTGTTCTTGTTCAAGCACCTAGGTTCCAATAAGAACCTGTGACTGGACAAGAACATCTGTCCCATAGTGAAGGTTCTTGTAAAAACAAAAAAACCTCAAGAATAACCTCCATTGTGGATGTTCTAAGTAGATTGTTTTTTTTATAATTTTTGGCTTATAAAAAATTAAGGGAATCCTTTGGCAAAAATGAATGTAACTTAAAAAGATATTAATAGATTAATGTATTTTCCCCCTTAAAACATCGTTATAAATCATTATAATACAATAGTAAAATTAAAAATATTAATGCAATTAAAATACAATTGTCAAAGGATTTAGGAAGTCCACGGGAAAAAATATAAGTTAATTTTTTATTAATAATATAAAAATTCTTTTGTTGGCAAGTTTGCAAAGATGGGTAAAAATAATTTTAATTACTCTCGTTATCATTTTATGTCACTTTTGGTTCTTGTGGGTTCTTTCAAATATGTTGGTTAACTTGGGGCGTATATTCGTTTTTTTTTTAATAAATATTTTGGTCATTTTACTCCTTTTTACTTTTTATTCTTCCTTTTATTTTGGTGTACTTTGAAAGAAAATAAAAATAAAACAAATTTAGATTCCAAAATAAACTCATTCCCCCCAAAAAAAACCATAATCGAAAAATCGCAAATCGCAAATCAAAAATCAAAAATCAAAAACAAACTCAGGATCTCAAATCAAAACCTTATTTAACTTTTATTGTGTTTGACGAAAGTGCCAAACCTGCCATTTTCAAAAAGTGGCCTATATTTTTATGGAAAGCGTAGCGACAACGAATGATTAACACGAACACACACACATACGTACGTCTCTCCAACGGTACCGGACATCCAAGGGCAACCACTAATCTGTCGTTGTCCCTACCCAGCTTACGCTGGACCTAGAGCCTAACTAAGGGGGTGGCCCAGTTTATGACTGGACCAGCCCAATGACTATGTACTCCTCATGCCCTCAAATTGACTCTCCTTGGATTCAAACCCGGATAGACAGGGATACCATCTATAGCCCCTCCCAAAATGTTACTGCCCTTAGAAAGACCAATTGAAATTTTAATAGAAAATTTTGGAGTTACATAAATAAAGAGCAAAACATCTAAGCTTGTTTGCATTATCGGTTTTGCTTTTGTGAATGCTCTCATGGCCTTTTCCTTTTATCAATTTTACAGGTTGGTTGCCATAAGACTGTGTTGAGTACATGGAACATGGCTCACTATCCTATGTTAATTGGTGTGATATGGCACACAATAAGAACTCCAATTCCACGTTTGATGAGACATGAGACAAGGACTAGAATTGTGACAAGGTGGCACGACGTGAGACAAAAAATTGTTTTTTTCTTATTCAGACAAAATAAGTAGAACATGGAGCAGCAATTAACATATTACTAATTAAGTCTCATTTGATATATAACCTTAATATGGTATTTGTTTTAGTGCTACCATCGGCCATCTTTACCTCATCTTCCACTTCAACAACCTCCTCCACAACCTCCCCACATCATCGTTGACCACCACTGTCCTTCACCACACCTCCACAACCATCGTTGACGAATGACCACCTCCACAACCATCATCGACTAATGACCACCACCATTAGCCACCTCCACCTTCATCTCCTCTACAATAACACGTCCTCCACTATCCACAATCACCATCAGGCACCACCTAGCTACCACCACCATCATTATTCGCCTCCACCCATAAAAACCATTCATCAGCACGACCCCTACCATTGTGGGTCACCTCTACCATAACCATAACGACCACCAGTACCACCATTCGCTACCACTACGACTTCCCACGACAATCAGTACCTCCACTATATAGAACCACAACTACCTCCTCCACTATTGTTGACTGCCACCACCACCCACTATCCATAAGCACCGTTGTCCATCAATCACCAATAATGTCTCTACCTCCACAACCATCGTTGTTGCAAAAATCTTCCCCGTGTCTTCGCCAATTGGTTTTTTTCAAACTACCACGAATCATATTTAATTTTTCGTTCAAATTTAGTACTATTGTATATCTATGTATTTATGTGTATAAAAACTATGTAAAAATGTATATAAGTTAAATTATCTACTTTATTTGTGTTAATTACTACTAATATATGATATATAAAATCATCAAATATTTTTTGAGCAGAATTTGTCTAATTTTGTTCGGTCCTATCTTCTTATCCTCACCATTATAGTACGTCCAGTCCAATGATATTTGTATACCAAACGCTATCAAGGAGAAAAAAATTGCCCAGAGTAGAATGATGTTTTCATTACTTATTGTTAATCCTATCATATAATCCTTGATTATGTAAGAAGAAAGATGTATAGTTTTGATATATAGAAAGTTAGAAAGTGAAAAATGGATGCAAATTAACTGGTTTTTCTTTAGCTATATGATTATTTTCTTACCTATATCATTATTTTATGTACCAAATATATTATTACACCCATGAACAATTATAGCAAGTATAGGGATGGTAACGGCAGGGTTTGGGGCGGGGACCCCCTTACCCGTCCCCGCCCCCGCTTTTGAATACACGTACCCGTCCCCGTCCCCGCCCCCGCCCCCGCCCGGGTACGGGGATCTCACACCCGTCCCCGGCCAATTACCCGGTCAACCCCGGCCAATTACCCGGTCAAACCCCGGTCAAATCCCCCGATAGTAGCGCCGTAGAGTAGGAGATGACTGGCGGAGACTATGGCCGGCGAGCGGTGAGCGGCGTGACCGCGGGATAGAGGTGAGCGGCTTGATCGGCGCCGGCGAGTGGAGAAGAAGATCGGCGTGATCGGCGCCGGCAAGTGGAGAAGAAGACCGGCGTGATCGGCGCCGGCGAGTGGAGAAGAAGAGCGGTGGCGACTGGTGAAGACGTGCTGTGGTGAGCGAGCAGCGTGTAGAACAAGAGTGGAAGACGTAGGGTTTTTTTTTCCTTTTAATGTTTGCTGATTTGTTTTGTATTAATAAAGATATGAAATTGAAAGTCCTACACAGTAGCCTCTTAGTCCCTTAGGTGAGAATTGAGTGTGTAAGTAAATAAAAAAATTAAAAGTATATATAATAATATATTATATATAAATATAAAAATTAAAAGTGTATATATATATACCGGGTACGGGCGGGGCGGGGGACCCCTCACCCGTCCCCGCCCCCGGCCCCGCTTTTAACCAACCGGGTATCCCCGCCCCCGCCCCCGAAACCCGTTTTTTTCGGGGATTCCCCGGCCCCGTTCGGGGCGGGTGAACCGGTTCCCCACCGGGTCGGGGAAAATCACCATCCCTAAGTAAGTAGTAATTTCTTTTTCTTTAATTATATGCATTCTTAAGACAACACATCTGTTAGACCCTACTTTGAGGTTGTGAAGAAGTCAAGGGTCTATCCTGTATTTTCCTTTATCTAGTATTTGCTTTAGTTCATGTTTGCCCTCTTTTGTAAAGAGTCATAGACTCTAAGGGCTTGTTTTGTAATTTACCTATTCCTAGTGCTATATAAACATTGTTATAGCCTAGGGTTTAGGGCAGATGTTAGTAGATGTTTTGTAGCCTACCATATTAAATGAGAAGCAATCCCAAGAAGTATTCCTTTCTCTTGTCTTCTCAACATTATTCTACCAACATTCTCACCACTATTTGTTCATCATTGCTTAATCATTTGTCATAGTTTTCTCTCCATCTATCATCCTCTACAATCTGGGATTCACATTTGGTATCAGAGCTCAACCTTTGGTGAATTTCTAGGAGGTTTTTGCATTCCAAATGGTTTGAAATGGTTTTTTTTGAAAAAGCTTGAGTTTTACCATTTTTGCTCCTTTTGAGCCTCAAATCTTCTCTTATAGTATTGTTTTTAAGTGATAAGTGATTTCAAAAGATTTGTACACTTGTTTTACACAAATTGGTTCATTTTTCACTGATTTAAGAAGTGGTTTTTGATATTTTTGAGCTGTTTTTCGGAGCTTCTGGTCTGTTTACCCGAATCGGGATTTTTGAACTGATTCATCAGCTCAAGAAACCCGAATCGGGCAAGTGAACCAAAACCCGAATCGGGTACACACGTTCCCCGAATCAGGAAAACTTCGGTTTCCCGAATCGGGTAACGAGTTTCCCGAACCGGGTTGCTCAAAATTTGGTCCGAATCGTGTTTGCCACTTACCCGAATCGGATATAGCACTGTTCATCCAATTCGGGTTTTGTCTATTCCCGAATCGGGAATCTTCATTACCCGAATCGGGTTTCTTGGCCAGATCTGAACTGGGAATCTCACGATCCCGAATCAGGTCTCGCACTCTTTGACTCGGAAATTTTCAATTTTCGTCTCAAATCCGACACTTAGCCATTTTTCAAAAATTTTAAACTTTACAAGGCTATTTGTGTCACGAGTGCTCGCCCGAACAGTCTTTGTCAAAAGCTTTTTCCTAATCCTAGTTATTCACTCGAAGGGGATCGTTCTTAAAAGGATATGATGTCGAGAGAAATAGTAAGCATGGGGTCTGAATCACGTCCCCCATTGCTCGTCATGGGAGAATATGCTCAATGGAAGCTTAGGATGATCCATTTTCTCGATCAACTTGATAGAAACCTGATGAAATCAATCAGAGAAGGTCCAGTAAGACCTACAGTCACTATCGCCGAAGTACCTGAAACCGACACCTGTCCACTTCTGCCTCGTACACGGTGGAGAAACCTTATCACCTGTATAATCAAGAACAACGCGAACGTCACGAAATCGACAAGCGTGCAATGTCTCTTCTCATCATGTCTCTCCCAAATGACATGTATTCCCGCGTCGACAGTTTCGACAATGCTCGGGATATCTGGATCGAAATAGAACAACAAATGCAAGGGGGAGATACTGCTTCAGAATTCCAGAAGGAATCAGCCATGAATGCCTACGAAGGGTTTCATGCGAGAGAAGGTGAATTATTTCATGACTCATATCAGCGTTTGAACTCCCTAGTCAACGATCTTCGAAGACTGAAGGTTGAGAAATCACGCTATGAGGTGAACGTGAAGTTCTTGAAGAACTTAAATGCAGAATGGCGAAACCTGGCCATCAACATCCAACTTAGCAGGAACCTTGGACAAATGGGTCTCCATGACCTGTTTAGCATGATGGTCCAACATGAGGAATACATCACCGGCAACAAACCAAGGAAAGCTATTGACCCTCTTGCACTAGCTGCAGTGCACCATGGAGGATCAAACTTACCGGTGAATCCCTACCCGGAAGAACTCTACCAAGACTACCACTATGATGTGAGCCAAGACTACTATCCACACAGTGATAACTACAATGATCCAACGATCATCACCGTCACTGATGAGGAACTGCACAACATGAATGAATCCCTTGCATTGATCTCACACAAAATGCAACGATTAACAGCTAATCGGGGATTCAACCGTTCAAACTCTCATGGTGGAAACCGTTTTGGTCCGGGAAGAGGCGATGAACCTGATCGAGAGAAAGCTCAAGGAGAGGCTCATGTACAGACGAGTGGAAGCGGCTATGCAGATGCGAGCGAGGATCATTGGTGAATGGGAGGAGTTCCTTCAGATGTCAAAGTGGGAACCGGCGCTTGAGCTTCCACCACCCTTCTGACTTCTTCCCAAAGGGGGAGATTGTTAGACCCTACTTTGAGGTTGTGAAGAAGTCAAGGGTCTATCCTGTATTTTCCTTTATCTAGTATTTGCTTTAGTTCATGTTTGCCCTCTTTTGTAAAGAGTCATAGACTCTAAGGGCTTGTTTTGTAATTTACCTATTCCTAGTGCTATATAAACATTGTTATAGCCTAGGGTTTAGGGCAGATGTTAGTAGATGTTTTGTAGCCTACCATATTAAATGAGAAGCAATCCCAAGAAGTATTCCTTTCTCTTGTCTTCTCAACATTATTCTACCAACATTCTCACCACTATTTGTTCATCATTGCTTAATCATTTGTCATAGTTTTCTCTCCATCTATCATCCTCTACAATCTGGGATTCACAACATCCTGATGGATTAATATAGTATCATCTGAAATTGCTTACTTCTGGTGAAGCTTAATGCAATCATCGAACATTTCTTCCAAATTAAACTTTAGTTATCACCATCAACAGTTTCTCAGGTTTTGGGACTCAATCTATCAACTATCTCATAAACTAAAACTAAATTACTGCCAATATATAATCAGGATGATTATTTTTTTTAACGGCAGAATACACACGCATCCAACTAATCTACTCCTAAATCTACATCACTGTCCACGACGGGACTCGAACCCACAACCACACGGGAAGGGACACCTTAACACCACTCCAAATACCGCTGGGCTACAAGCCCGTTGGCATATGATTATTACCGATTAAAACCGCACCAATGCTAATAATTTAGAAACTTCGGGATATCTAGAAACTACATGCTTTCTCAGCTTATAGGTAATAAGAGAGAAATTAAGTAAAGAAAAAGAGTATATAAGGAGGTGTAATAAAAAATAGAAAATATAAAACGAAATATAGAAGGAGATAGATCCCAGCCCAAATCATAAAGTACAATCTGAGAATTATATAGTAGTAAAAAGCATATAGATAGATAAAGAAAAGAACAACTAGGATAAATGGATTACTTCTTCCTAGAAGTAGGACAAGTGAGCTTATCTAAGATGACGTTATTGCTACCTAGAGTCTATATTCGCTCTTGAAGTTAACATCATCTACTAATTTTTCTTGCTTCCTTAATTAAATATTGAGTAACAAGTCCTTAATTAAGGTCATCATCAGTGCCTTGAAAGGAGATGCCAAATCATTATATTAATATTACTGTAATATAAAATTAAAACATTAGGGTTTTTCTTAGAGCATGTTCACATGGATTTTAGGACCAATGTAATATAAAATTAAAAGCCAACAGACTATGTGTGTTTGAGTAACAAGTATATATTCTACACTTAAATACAACATGCTAAGGACAAGAATAGGAAGCAGGCACTAACTAGCATAATACTTCTCAAAGCAAAAAAAGCACATGATCTTTCCTAGTATACAACGCCAGCGTGAAATAAACTAAAGGATGGTTTGATACAAAACGAGGGTAAAATATATCTTATTACCCGAAAACAAGTATTGCCAAACACTGAAACCCCAAATAGTACATTAATCAAAAGTACAATCTAATGATACAATGGAGAACAAAGAAAAAGAAAAAGACCCCTAGAATTAATTCTACTGAGAGCATAGTTGAAAAAACCTAAATCTTGGGGATGATTCTAAATTCTTCCTATTCAGGTTTGAAAGGGTGTAATGGTAATTAAGTTACCTGGTGAATGGACATGGTGTGTCGATGAACCACTAATTGGCATACTCGGTCTTTTTGAGTTTTCATCGTTGATCGGGGATAAAAAAGAAAATGAATGTATCACTGGACAATCTTTGGTAGGAATCTTAAACGTTAAACCGCATGTCATTTGAAGTTTAAATAGCAAGTTGCAAGGTTTTTACAAGATCGGTTGATGTCATCGAGAAGTCGTCCTTCTTCTGTAGAAATGAGGAAAAACAAATGAGTATTTGGTCACAAATCGAGAAATGGTCCAAAAATATATGAGCTAGAATTTGGTTATCTTCTAATTTATCTTTTGAAGCGAAGATCGAATCAATTGGCGTGACACTAGCTAGATTAAAACTATTTTGAATCAGATTCAACAAAAGGATATAGCTCATTGTTTTAAAGAAACAACTTAATTAACTACTATTTTTATATTGTGAAATGATCAAGGATCCAACAAAGTACATACCTCAGCAACAATGGAGATAAGAAGAGTGGTATTGGCAAATGGCAAAGCAGTGCTACTGGTGATCGATAGACCGAGCTTCTGCATATCGCTAAGCACTTTCACTAATGACACATGGTTTTTGCGGCAATAGATCCGTACTAGAACACTGTTTCCGGACATCTTCACTTCAATCTCTGGACTGGAAGTACTATGGCTCTCTCCAAAATTTGCTTCGTCAGAAGAAGAGGAACCACCTTCATTGGTATGACCAAGCTTTGATCTCTTTGCGGATATGGTGGATTGCATATTATTCTTTGTTTTCGAGTCTGATAATCCCTCGAGTTCCTTCACGCGACTTTGAAGTTCTTGTATATAATTAGCTGCATCTTCTAACACAGTTGCCTTATCCATCTACAACCAAATAGTTAACAAGCTCATAATTAACAAACTACACCCAAAAGGGTTTTTGTACAAATATATTACAAGAAATTTATATTGCTAGGTTTAGGGCTTCCTACAATTAGTACCTTCTTTAGGTCAGGAAGTAGGGCAGACAACGAAATAAACCGTCGAGCCAACTTTTCTCTTCTCTTTCTCTCAGCCAACATATGATCTTGAAGCTGAATCCGATTCCTGATCACGGTTGGAACCTTTTTGGTACCAATTGTGTAACCAAATGAATCATCTTTCAAAGGGATGACCTCATCTTTAGGTTTAAGATCTCCAAAAGATATGGTAAAAGTGTTGGGAACATCTAGGGGCTTTGTTTTTGTTTTTTCATGAATTGGAGTAAGTTTTTTGTTAAAACTGTTGGTATTCTTATAACTAGCCAGCTTACTGTTATTGGCAGTTTGTTTGATGCTTGCTGGAATTTGGAAGGCTTGACCTACAACAGATGGATTTTCAGTGTTGCTTTCTGAGGAAAATGAATCAACACTGAAGTCAGCAACCAAGTGATGATAGGGTTTGATCATCTGATACTGATTCATGAACCCTTGATCCTGCATTTCCTAAAGTATAGATTCAAAACCCAAAAACACATATGTTTATTAGTATATCATCAAGATTTACATATATATGTACATATATATATATATATATAACAACTGCATATATATTTTACTTACCAGTTCGGATAGCCATGCCGAAGACAAATCCATTGCTTTAATATGTGAGTGTTGTTGCATATGCTTACCTCCAAGCTAGGCTGCAAGTACAGAAGGACTTTTCATTGGATCTAATACAGAACTTTACATAAGAAGAAAATATGCTACCTTCTCCAAAGGGTTAAAGGAATGAAAATTACATACATCGTCCCTGAATTTGTGCTAAATTTACATTTATCATCTCTTGTGATAAGTTTTGCCCTTTTGAACCCTCTGACAACGTCGAGCTTTGTTATATATAATCCTCCATCACATAAAAGTAGGTTCAAATGATATGTCCAAATCTTGAGAATGTGAGTTAATCTATTTAATTTCTTTTTAGATGACAACCAAAATTTATTATGGCCTGCAAGAGGCTAGCAAACGGGAAACAAACTACATATTCTTATAATACAATTTAGAGGCATATATAATTTCCACACTAGCTAACGGGTTTTTGTAACTCCCTTTACACCTAAGGCCGTGAGTAGCGGTAACCCGCCGGCTGACGGGTTGAAGCCGGCGGGTTGGGAGGCTTCAGCGGGTACCGCTACTCCTTCAGGGGCTTTGAAGGCAGGCGAGCGGCTTGTGTTGTCTGTGGTGTGTGTTTAATTAAATGAGAGGGTTGGGAGGGTTCGGGTACTAATTAGAGAGGGTTCCAGAGGGTTAACAGGAGTGTTGAAGAAAAGCTGATGTGGCAGCTAATGTGCCAGTGGGGTTGGGAGGGTTGGGTACTGAAAGCCTAATTAACCAATATCCACATAAATAATTTCTCCACAATCTGATCAACGAGAGAATCTTTACAACGAGGGGGATTATCAAAAAGCACATTGTCGCGAACAACATACAGGTTGTCTCTTTCCTTTGGTTTAAAAATAGGAGCTCGTTTGGTAGGCATTGTACCTGGTTAGATTGGTGTTGTAAGCCTGACTCGGTGTAACTTTTTGGGGCCGGGTTTTTAGCGCCTTGCTGTCCCGGTTTCCCTTTTAATAAATTTGGTGCTTCAAAAAAAAATAACAACTGATGGAAAAAATAGCTTCCAACACTTTCTTAGCTAGGATGTCCGTGTAAGCTAATTTGGCCCTGTTAGGCATTGAGCCCATTAATTTGTCCGCCATAAGCGACATCGACCATTTTTCAATGAAGCTTCACACTTCCATGCTATTGGACACTCGAACAAGACGTAGTCACCTGTTTCTCGAGTGTCATATGAAACCAGACATAAAATGGATTTAACGTCCACGCTCACCTTGTTGAGATTAGTGCGGGTAGGCACTTTATCTTGTAAAGCTCTCTAGATGAATATATTAATTCTCGGGTACGCACTTTATTTTGAATATATTATCTCGGCGGTTATGATGTATTTTGATTTTCGACTTTTAAAAATATAACCGTCTCCATCTCAACCGTCCATTGTATTTGATCAACGGTGTAGATTGGTTCATACGGTTTATACCTTTTTTAGTTTTACAAATGAATCTTCCTATGAACCTCCCTCTATATATCCTAACCTTTCATCTTTTAGATTTATTTAATTTAATTTTAAATCTATTTATGTATTAATAAGGTAGAGTTGTAAATCGATAATATTTGATTAAATTAAATTCATTTCATTTATTGTAACCCAATATTTGATTTTGAAATGTTTCCTAAAATAAAGCTAATTGTTAATGGTAAATTGGTAATCATTATCAATTAATCAATTTCAAATAAGTTTCAATTATTCATTTTTTTTTTCATCTTCTACGTCCGGAAGCATATTAATCGATTCAAGAACTTACTCCTAAATATGCCACACCAACAAATGCAAGTGTATTCCAAATGCTTATGATGATGATGATGCACACATTAGTGATTCTCTGCATATTTCCTGCATACATGTAAAAGGGCATTCTAGTAATTCTCTGCATATTTTCTGCATATATGTAAGTAGTGATTCTCTGCATATTTCCTACAAAAAAATTCATATGTGCAACATATTTATTTAAAACTCACATCTCACATGTACTCACAGAGCAAAATATAATGACCACAAACTGCGTAGACTTATATTGAATATTCAAACCTGCATTTTCATATTGAACACTCAAATTTAGCGATTTTAAAATTATTTCAAATTGCTTCCAAAATATACAACTAATTGTCGGAATTACACTTTCTCCGACCTTCATGCGTCAAATTAAGGAAGATGATGGTTTCTAATTTTAAATTGGAATCCCATTTCCCTATAATTCCCTCATGATGTATCCATAGTTTTCAATTTTTGTTTATTACTTTCTAAACTTAACAATTTACACCCTTATAATACGCACTCTTAGATTAATTAGAAATTTAAGTTGAGATGGGTTTGTAAGTGTGTAACAAATAGGATATGTGTATTTTATTTTTCCTATATACATGTATTGTATTTTAATGATACCAATTTTCTTATCACTTTCGGGTTTCAGCATTTTAATTTGCTTGCAAAAAAAGTATTTTAATTAATGTAAATATTCAATAATGATTGAAATAAGTTTCATCATCTTTATCAAATTGTTTAACGGCCCTTTCTATCAAATTGACTATTATTTTGTTAATTAAGTTAATTATATGAAATTAGAGGCAATACAATTAATATTGATGAAAAACCCAAGAAAATAAGTAAGAGCATTTCCAACAGTTATGCTAAAATAGAAAAAAGAGGAATTTTGATATCTTTTTACTTCAACAGCTATGCTATCTTTTATACTTAAATAGAGAGGAGATGAGAGAGATTGCAAAATCCTTTAAATTTAGAGAAGTCTCCAAACTTAATTGAAAAGAGAAACAATATATTCTACCAATAAAAGACATTGTAATAGGATGCGTAGAAGAGAGAAACAATCTTTTAACAGATATATTAAATATTTCATTAATATAATTAATGTTAGGATTGGTAAAATAAAGTAGTAGCTATTGAAGATGAATGTAAATTGTCTTCCAATGCTTTAGCGGGTTGGTTATCGCTTGGGTGGGTCATAACATCCTAACCGAGTTTGGCCCGGACACCCTTAAAAAAAAAGATGAAAGTAAACTTTTTTAGAGATTTTGATTTTTCATACTAAAAAAAATTAAAACATTTTCTATAGCGTCAATAAAATAAATGCGCAATATTTATTATTCGGAATCCGGAGAATTTAAAAAGAAGTAAAATAATTTTTCTGCAAAATGAAGACGCAGAGCATCTATTTGGGCAAAGGCAGCATTTAAGGTTGAGAAATAGATAATTCTGTCTCGCATATTTCAAACTTTCTGCAAAATTACAAACGAAAGAATTCCGTTTGCCATTTTTTATAATTGTTATATGGCATATGCGAAAAGCCTTTTCATTTATGTTGACCATTCGTAGGAACATCACAATGGTTGTTTAATTCCACTGGGTAGTTGTTGATCTACAAGTGATTGTAAGAAATTATCATAAGGCGCTTTGTATGAAATAATAGTACTCTTAAGCTACTTTATTTTTTGTACCAAGATATGTACATGGTGACTTAATTTTGCCTTTTATAAGATATATACGTTCATACGATATATAAGACATATAAATCTGTGTAATTTATATACGTTCATATATATATGAATTACATATATTCATATATTTATAAAATTTACGAAAATGGCCTTCCGTGTGCTACAGCACGCGTGAGAATTTATCTGATGCTTCATGGTCAAAGCCGCAATTTTTGACCAGATAGGCCGGCGGCTAGGATCGTTTCTCTACTTCTCCAATTTTTAGTACTTCTCATTCGAACCAATACTATATATATATATATATATAGACACACACACACACACACACACACACATATATATATATATAATAGACTTAGGTTCGCGTGAGACCAAGACTTAGCGTATGAAACTTCACAACAAAACACCATGAAGGTAAATAAAACTCGAGTACTACTCATACTAAAAAACACTTTCGAGGTAAAAAAAAATTTTACTTTCAAAGTATTTTGATGTGAAGTTTCATGTAAAAAATGTTGGTCTTACCGATCTTACAAAAACACTTTGGTCTCACATGAACCTGAACTAATATATTATAATATTTATTGTAAAAGGAAGCGCATTAAAGAATTATACCGATCATCAAGAACGATGTAAAAGATAAACAAATGATGAAAACCATGAAAATCACTCAAACTTTTTGACGAAACAAAAAGCCAAGAGCATATGATAAAGCGCTACTTCCGGTTTTATTCTTCATTCCAAACACATTCTTATATATATGCTCGCTCTATGTTGGTCTAAATTTACAACAACTTGCCTGGTGAGGGTAGCTCCAAATTAACAGCTAGTGGATACGAAAAGGCAAAGCTCTTTTTGAAAAAGCGATCTTCAACACTTTTATGGATAAAGAAGCTATTAATTAAAGAGAATTAGGGAATAATGGTGGTGAAATCTAGGGGTGAGCAAAAACCGGACGAACCGAAAACGAAAAACCGAAAAAAAACCGAAAAACCGAAACCGAAAAAACCGAAAACCGAAAAAAACCGAAAAAACCGAACCGAAACCGAAAACCGAAAAACCAAATGGTTCGGTTTCGGTTTTGGCTCCAAAACCGAACCGAAAAAACCGAACCGAACCGAAAATATTATATATTTAAAATTTTATATTATAAATATAATATATATTTACATATATATTTTAGAATTTTATATTATATATATATAATTAGATATATTGTCGATTAATCGATTTTCTTCTTAATCTTTCACAAAACTAGCAATTCTAACACTTCTTATGTACTCTTTAATTTTCAATTTCATATACTTCTAAATTTTGAACTATTAGGCTTCAAGTCTCAAGCTTCTCAAGCTTGTATGTTTCTATCTTATCTTCAATAAATTGGTTTTTAAGAATGCAAACATATTTTTTGAACAACTTAAAGGAAAATTGTCAAGTTGAAAAATGGAAGAAATATAGAGTTATTCACCGAAAAACCGGGGAAAAACCGAAAAAAACCAGAAAACCGAAAAAAAAATCCGAAAACCGAAAAAAACCGAAAACCGAACCGAAAAAACCGAAAACCGAAAAAACCAAAAACCGAAAAACCGAAAACCGAACCGAAAAAAAACCGAAAACCGAACAACGCTCGGTTTTCGGTTCGGTTTTTGCCAAAAACCGAACCGAACCGAACCGTGCTCACCCCTAGTGAAATCCATAGAAATTAAGGCATACGAGAGCATTGATTTGTGGTCACATTTTCAATTCTTTACGTTTATTTTATTTCTGAAAATACTTTTTAGATGCAATTTTTTGTCGACAAACATATTACATACCGAGGTTTTAATTTTTACCATTAACACGTGTTAGAAACTTTTTTTTTAGAGTAAACTATGATTTTCATCCTTGTGGTTTGATGGTTTTAACTATTTTCGTTCATGTGGTTAAAAATTGATATTTTCATTCTTGTGGTTTCAGTTTACTTCTATTTTGGTCTCTCCATCCTAACTTTGTAAGTTAAACCAATTAAAGTTCCAAAAATAGTTTTAAAAACTTACAATTTTAGTCCTTATAATATGTAAAGTTGTAATATTCGTGCTCATACTTCAAAAATCTTGAAACTTGTATATTGTTTTTTTTTCCTTTTATTATTACCTTTTAATTATATTTATATACTACATATATATAAACAATTTTAGTAGACTACATATATACATGTGTGTATATATGTATATAGAGGTAGGTTCATACAAGAACCTACCCAATTTGAAGTAACAAATGAACTATCTATAGCCACATATGATGTGGACCCATGTGGGTCCTACATAATAAAAAATCATGTATAATTCAGGTGGGTCCCACCACTAAACCATATATGATCTTTTATTATGTGGGACCCACATGGGCCCACATCATATGCGATTGTGAAGAGTTCATTTGTTCTTGCAAATTGAGTTTGTTCTTGTTTGAACATATTTATATATATATATATATATATATATATATTATTTAATAGACGACATATATAGTTATTTATATGTATAGTCTATTAAAATATATGTGTTATTTAATAGACTACATATATAGTTATTTATTTATATATATACACGTGTATGTATATATATATATATGTAGTCTATTATAATTGTATATATATATATGTAGCATATACATATAATTAAAAGTTAATAATAAAAGGGAAAAAATACAATATACAAGTTTTAAGATTTTTGAAGTATGAGAACAAATATTTACAACTTTACATGTTATAAGGACTAAAAATGTAACTTTTGAAAACTATTTTTGAAACTTTAATTGGTTTAACTAACAGAGTTATGGTGGAGGGACCAAAATAGAAGTAAACTGAAACCACAAGGATGAAAAAGCAATTTTTAAACCATAAGCATGAAAATAGTTAAAACCACCAAACCACATGGACAAAAATTGTAGTTTACTCTTTTTTTTTATCATATATAAAAAATATAACAATAAAGTACTATTATAGTCCATGAAAATATGACTATTGTTGTCAGCGTAATAAATGCCTAAGCACCACAGATCTGGTCCAAGTATAAACCAGACGTGCGTTCGCTACTTCAAGTAATAATGTGGTAAGCCCACGTATCGTTCCACAGGGATCGGCGGTATCGAGATTTAGAGAAATTGTCCTTTAGTCCGGTGCAAAGTTTTATAAAGGTTGCTTTGATTTGTTTGGTGAATTAACAGGATATTTAAATAACAGAAATTTAAATGACAGATAATTAAATGACAGGTAAATAAAGACAAGTAAATAAAATGACAGATATGAAATGACAGGTATATAAATGATAAGTAAATAAAAGATGTAATTAACAATGAGAAAAAGATGGGTACGGGTGCAAGCTTTTGCCCAAGAGACCGTTTTGACAAAATTTGGTTAACGAGACCGGTTCGTAAATAACTCCTAAACAACTTTCTCCTCTCGAAGCTCCATTATAAAGGTTTACAAACTAGTTTTATCACAAAGTTTTTACAATCAATATTTCCCAATTTGTTAACTTTACCAAGTGGACCTTATAGATCCTAGCTTGGTCCAATAAAAGAAGATGCCCGAATCTCTTCGTGACACCCGCTTGAGGACACTTTTTGCCTTGGTTTAATTATGCAACGACCCGAATCTCTTCGTGATCATTAAAGGTTTTCTCAAACTCTTTTTGCATCATTCAAGCCGTGTTTCGAACCCGCCCCTCTCGAGGTCTTAGGTCTAACATGAACACTTACAAGTGATCAGCTTGTCCGCGTTGAGATAACGTCCCGACTTAGAATGACCAAACGAGAAAATATTAAAGGATAAAAACACCCAAAACGTCGTTTTTAGGCCTCTCGGGCTTTGCTCGCACCCACACCCAAGGATGGGGTTTAGCTACTGCCCATACAGAAAAATAAGATGAAGTTTTTACTTAAAACAAACTGCATTTAAACTGGAAAAAGATAAACAGTGGCGATGTGTCACCACTGAGGCTACAGTACAGAAACCAAAGATGCAGAAATTAAATTGCTGGAATTAAAATTACAAACTACACTAAACTAGATAGAAATGTCTTGAGAGAAATCTGAAGTGAGGAAGTAAGGGGAGGTGAGAATTGTGTTCTTTGGAGATGACCATGGCTTCCTTTTATAATGCCAAAAAGCAAGGTTAATAACCAAGGGTTACTTCACCTTTTGCTTTTTGCATATTTTATCATTTTCAGCCATCACCTAGTTCCTCCTCTTTATAGAAGTTGACCTTTTCTTGTCCCCCATGCTTATCTCTGCTGATTTGATCTTCTTTATTAAACAAATCTGAAATTCCCTTCTAGAACCTGCACATACAAAACTTCACTGTGGTGACATCCCACAAAGTCAAAATTGCCTTAAAACTTGACTTTTTAGCTATTTCCTATCTCAGTGGGTGAATGAGACCAAAGAAGGTATTCAGGCTTCAATTGGATGATTTGAGAAGGGTTAGATGAGAAAAAGGGTGTTTAAAAGTGAAAATAACATGAGAAAAACGAGGGTTATCAACTATATATACCTTATTTTCCTGAATATAAGAAAGCTGACTAACGTACTTGAATCCTTGTTTCTAATCGTCTCATGCATCGTCACTACAACTATTTTCATTAATTCTTGAAGCCTTGTTTCTCATGTATTGAAATATATTATTTTCTAGATATTCAATCTTGGCATTATGCTTATTGTGATTATTATTAGTTTTACAAGATTCGAGGATTACTTCTGTCAAGATGATGATTCTAAAGGGGTTACAGGGATTAGGCTTACAATGCTAATAATTTCTGAAGGCTAGCGGAGCACTATTGCTTATAGATAGAGGACCTAATTGCAAGTTCCCATCTGATGTATAAAAATCCAATGAGTAAATTACGATTTTCGCCCCTATAGTTTGTTGATTATAACTATTTTCGTCTCTGTTGTTTAATAATTGCTTTTTTGTTCTTGTAGTTTTAATTGTTTTTATTTTCGTCCCTGTCACAAACTCTGTTAACAAAAAGAGTTAAAATGTCAAAAAACTATTTTTCTGCAAAGTTACATATTCAATCTTTGTAGTTTGTAAAGTTACAAAATTTATCCTTAAATTTCAAAAAATTTAAAACTTATATATTGATTTTTTCTTTTTTTTTTCTTTATTATATTTTTATATTATTGTTATATATATATATATATATATGTATATATTTTAAAACTATATATACACAAGTATATAGCATATATGTGTTTTCTTAATTTAAATGATGTTTTCCGTTTTAGCTTTTTATTATTCTTTAAATTAACGAGCCGAGCTTTATAACACCAATATTCGACTCGACTCGTTTGAAAACTCGATTAAATTTTTCGAGTCGAGCCGAGCCATTCGAGCATACCTTTTTTCAAGCCAAACATGTTCACATATATTTATTAATAATGGTATAAATATATAAAAATTATCGAGCTCAAGTAGATAAACGAGTTAATCGATCGCGAGTTTGAACACATAAACGAGCTTCAAGCTCGAGCGTGATAACTCAAAAAATATTCGAGCTCGAGCTCGAGCTCGAGCCCTACATTGAATATTTTAATCGAGCTCGAGCCCAACATTATTTTTTGAGCTCGGCTCGATTAACCCACTACTCGACTCGGCTCGGCTCGTTTACACTCCTTACTCTCTTTAATAAGTAGGATTAATTTTCCTGAAATTCAAAAATACGGGTTTATAAGAATTATATAAACAACAATAAAGGTCATGGGTCTTTCAAAAAAAGGCTAACTAAAACAGGCTAAGAGCATCTTCAACAGTATTGCTATATTTTTTCTAAAATAGAGAAAAAAGGATTAAAATCTCTAAAATCATTTTTTTTTCATCTCTAACAGCTTTTTTATTTTAGAGAATCTATCACCACTTATATTATTAAAATATACTTTATATTTATTATCCCAATAAAATTTTTAAAAACTTTTAAATAACTAATTATATTATTGGTGGAAAAGATTAAAATACCATTTCTCTCTCTTCATATAGAGATTTTAGAGAAATCTCTATATTTAAAGAAAACTTCATTTTTTTCTATTTTAGCACTTGGTTTAGCAATGCTGTTG
This sequence comes from Centaurea solstitialis, assembly GCA_030169165.1. Taxonomy (NCBI): domain Eukaryota; kingdom Viridiplantae; phylum Streptophyta; class Magnoliopsida; order Asterales; family Asteraceae; genus Centaurea; species Centaurea solstitialis. Next base: position 18,970,131 of record CM058046.1, read on the forward strand.
GAGCACTTTAGAAGAAAAAAAATCCAATATTTCTATTTTAGCAATACTGTTGGAGCAATGCTCTAAGACCATCTCCAACCATACTGCAAATTTGAAGATTTGCAGTATGAGGAGATCCAAGCACACTGCATAAGTTAAATATTTTGCTGTCCCTTTTTCTTTTTTAAACAAAAGACACCAAATTTGGTGTTGGACTATTCATCCCACCAAATGGTGTGACCCACTATATTTAAGTAGTTTATATTTTTTTTAATGGGTTTTTATTGCCAAGGGGTCCCACAATTGAAGTATTTGGTGTTTTTTTGAAGTATGGTTGGAATTGATGGTTTTTCAGTGTTACAGGTCCCACCAATTTTTAGTGATTTGGTGTTATTTTTTGTGTTATGGGTTGGATGATACGGGTCTAGACCCAATGGAAGAACCATCCGGAAGTGCTACTTCACATCCCGACCCGTCGACCCGTGGCTAAAGAGAAGGCACCAATTTTATCTCCAACCCATCCAACCAAGTTTTCAAGTTATCTTTTCCTTAATTATCGTAGTTTAGTTTCCATGTTTATCTTAATTTTGTTTCCATGTTTATCTTAGTCTAGGTTCTTATTCAAAGGATTGTAATCCTAGGTTGGATGGTTATGTTATGATATCTTTTGAATAAAAGTTTCTTTTGAAGCAAGTAATTGTTCTTTGTCATCCGGTTGGCCGGAGACTTGTTATCGAGCTAGGATTTCTAGCGTCTCCACGTACACGGACCCGTATCAAGTGGTATCAGCAGCACCAGGCTACTCAGGATGTGGGGTCGTGAGGAAGATCGTCGTCATCACCGTCGATACGCCGCCGGAGGCAACGGTTTTGAACAGCATGACCCACGAGACGTCGCTGAGATTGAACGACTACAACAACGGGTTTGTGAACTCGAGCTAAATCAGTTCGTGCCGGAAGATAACTCCGTTACGGAGTCCGTTGTTTGGGACGATGAAAGTGATTACAACGTTTTTGCCAACAGGCCACGTCGCCGTCCGTCGCCACCGCCACCGCTGGCGGATCCCTTGCGAGCATTGGGCATTCGGACGCAAATCCCAGAGTTTGAAGGCCGCATGCAACCCGACGATTTCATCGATTGGCTTCAAACCGTTGAGCGCATCTTTGATCTTCGACAAATTCCGGAAGACTTAAAGGTAAAACTTGTTACCATTCGCTTACGCAAATATGCTTCTTTATGGTGGGAACATGTGCAACGCCAACGTTCTCGGGAAGGTAAACGTAAAGTTGACACGTGGGACAAGATGAAACGATTAATGCGGTCCAAATTTCTACCCGTTAATCACAAACAAGACGCGTTTTTAGACTACCACAACCTACGGCAGAATCTACTTTCTATTGAGGAATTCATAGTAGAATTTGAACGCCTACGAATGAGGTGTGGTATTGAAGAAGAAGACGAACAGGTTATCGCCCATTTTTTGGGAGCAATACGACCGGAAATATCGGACGTGGTTACGTTGCAACAATATTGGTCTTTTTCTGATGTGTGCAGGTTAGCTCAGCGGGTCGAAAAACAATTGGCAACCAAACAACGACCAGCACCGCCGCGTTTCACGGGCCGTCCGACTGCTGTCCCCGCCACTCCCACCAAGACCGGCCCAATCAAAGCCGATGCCGCTGCTCCGGTTGCTCCCGTCGGGTCGAGTTCTAATGCACTTCGTTGTTTCAAGTGTCAAGGCCTCGATCATTTAAAACGTGATTGCCCGAATAAGCAGATTCTCGCTTTTGTTGATGAGCCGTTACCCACTTATGACACCGAAGAAGAGCCCGATACAGACCCACAGAAATCCTTTATCCCGATCGAGGTGAGTCACTTGTTGTCCAACGGATTCTCAACACGGCCATTCACAACCCAATCGATGACACACAATGGCTTCGCAACAACATTTTTCGTACCAAGTGCACTTCTAAAGGAAAAGTTTGTAACGTCATTATTGATGGTGGCAGTTGTGAAAACATCGTGGCAACATCCATGGTGGAGAAATCAACTTAACCCTACAGCCCCATGCCGAACCATACCAGCTTACATGGTTACGAAAGGGCAATCTCATCAAAGTTACGCATAGATGTTTGGTTCAGTTTTCTATTGGTAACAAATATGCGGATGAAATATGGTGCGAAGTACTCCCAATGGACGCATGTCACCTCTTGTTGGGGCGTCCTTGGCAATACGACCGACGTGCCAAACACGACGGGTTCCGGAACACGTACTCCTTCAAAAAAGACGGTGTTAACATTACCCTAGCACCACTCGACCCACGAGAGGCAGGAGCCGAATCTATGTTGGTCTCCGGACCTGCTTTCACGGGCCTTAACAAAACAGCCCCAAATAATCCAGGTCACATCATATTCGGCCTCTTGATTACGGAGGAGAACCCCCTGATCCCGAATGTTCCACCGGAGGTCCAACCGCTCCTCTCCGAGTTTTGTGATATTTTTCTGGATGACATCCCCGCAGGTCTTCCTCTCGAACGTGACATACAACATTGTATTGATTTTCTTCCCGGGGCTAGCATTCCAAATAAGCCCGCTTATCGGATGAATCCGAAAGAATTCACGGAGTTGCATCGTCAAGTAACCGAACTCTTGGAAAAAGGCCTCATTCGGGAAAGCATGAGCCCGTGTGCAGTACCGGCTCTCTTGATTCCAAAGCCGGGGGGTAAATTTCGCATGTGTATTGATAGTCGAGCGGTCAACAAGATCACAATTAAATATCGCTTCCTATCCCGCGATTTGACGATTTGCTTGATCATTTACATGGAGCGTCCGTTTTTTCCAAGATTGAATTACGAAGTGGGTACCACCAGATTCGCATGCGACCGGGCGATGAGTGGAAAACGGCGTTCAAAACGCGTGATGGGTTGTATGAATGGATGGTTATGCCGTTTGGGTTGTCGAATGCCCCGAGCACTTTCATGCTGTTAATGAATCATATTTTTAAACCATTCATCGGTCGTTGTGTTGTCGTTTACTTTGACGACATTTTGGTGTTTAGCAAAGATATCGCACAACACTTACTCCACCTTCGGGATATCTTCATGGTCCTACGACAACAAAAATTGTACGCTAATGACAAAAAGTGCCACTTCCTAACATCTGAGGTCATTTTCTTGGGGTACTTGGTGTCGGGAAAGGGCATTCGCATGGATGAATCAAAAATATCGGCAATCACAACTTGGCCACCGCCACAAACACTTCATGATGTCCGAAGCTTTCATGGTCTTGCTTCGTTTTATCGGCGATTCATTCGTAATTTTAGTACGATCGTTGCCCCAATTACCGAGTGTTTAAAGAGTAGCAAATTTACTTGGTCCTTATCCGCACAACAATCTTTTGAAGCACTCAAGACAGCGGTGACACAAGCCCCTGTTTTAGCCCTTCCCAACTTCGAACATGTTTTCCAAGTCGAGTGCGACGCGTCGGGAGTGGGGTATTGGCGGAGTATTAAGCCAACAACATCGACCCATAGCTTTTTTTAATGAAAAGTTGAGTGACACAAGGCGCCGATATAGTACATACGATAAAGAGTTCTACGCTATTGTTCGAAGTCTTGAATATTGGCGGCACTACCTTCTAACCGGCAAATTTATTTTATATTCCGACCACCAAGCTCTTAAGTTTATTCAGGGCCAAACAAAGCTAAACCCACGACATGCCAAATGGGTCGAAATGCTACAAGATTTCACCTTCGTTATTCGCCACAAGTCTGGTTCTGCAAACTCGGTCGCCGACGTTGAGCCGTCGCCCTTCCCTTATGACATCTGTCGCTTTTGAGGTAATTGCTTTCAACTCCTTTTCTACTTTATACCAGGACGATCCAGATTTTCGTGAAGTATGGACCAACAGTACCAGTAGTCCATATCGGGATTTTGTTCAGAAAAATGGATTACTTTATAAAGGAAGTCATTTGTGTGTTCCTCTCTCGTCGTTTTGGGAAGTGATTATCCTCGAGTGCCATCAAGGAGCTTTAGCAGGCCATTTTGGCCGTGACAAAACTATTGCGTTGGTCCAAGAACGATTTTTTTGGCCGGAGCTTCATCGAGACGTATCCAAGATTTTGAAACGGTGCCGTATTTGTCACGTCGCCAAAACACATCACACGAATCAAGGGCTTTACACTCCTTTACTGACGCCCGAACGTCCATGGGAAGATGTGAGCATCGATTTCGTCTTAGGCTTACCAATGACCCAACGCAAGAAGGACTCGATTATGGTTGTCGTTGACCGTTTTTCTAAAATGGCTCATTTCATTCCTTGCGTCAAGACGTATGATGCATCCCAAGTGGCGCGCCTCTATTTTGATGAAATTGTCCGTTTACATGGCGTTCCAAAGACCATTACGTTCGATCGTGATGTTAAGTTCATTAGTCACTTTTGGCGCACATTGTGGAAACGATTGGGTGCGAAATTGCAATTTAGTAGTTCCCACCACCCCCAAACCGATGGTCAAACAGAAGTTACTAATCGGAGTCTGGGCAATCTCCTCCGGAGCTTAGTTGGGGATAATCCAAAAAAGTGGGACCTTGTTCTTCCTCAAGCGGAATTCGCCTATAATAGGTCTAATCACAGTTCCACGGGCCGCAGCCCGTTCTTTGTTATATGCGGTCGCAACCCGTTCACTCCGCTAGACTTAGCGCCGTCCTCGGAACTTCCACATTTTAGCGCTGACGGGGATGAGCAAGCCGCCCAAATTAAACTTTTGCATGAACAGGTTCGGGAACAGATCATCAAGCATAATTTGCAATATCAGACGTGGGTGAATAAACATCGCCGAAAGGTCGTTTTCAACGAGGGAGATCTCGTGTGGGTACATTTGCGTCGAGAGCGTTTTCCACCGGGGCGATTTGGCAAGCTGCAGCCGCGAGCCGATGGCCCGTTCCGTGTTCTTCAACGCATTAATGATAATGCTTATAAGATCGACCTCCCGGGTCATTACAAGGTCTCTGCCACCTTTAATGTTGCTGATTTGTCTCCATATGATCCAGGTGAAGACGATGACTCGCGGTCGAGTCCTTTTTTAGAGGGGGAGGATGATACGGGTCTAGACCCAATGGAAGAACCATCCGGAAGTGCTACTTCACATCCCGACCCGTCGACCCGTGGCTAAAGAGAAGGCACCAATTTTATCTCCAACCCATCCAACCAAGTTTTCAAGTTTATCTAGTTATTTGGCAGTTATCTTTTCCTTAATTATCGTAATTTAGTTTCCATGTTTATCTTAATTTTGTTTCCATGTTTATCTTAGTCTAGGTTCTTATTTAAAGGGTTGTAATCCTAGGTTGGATGGTTATGTTATGATATCTTTTGAATAAAAGTTTCTTTTGAAGCAAGTAATTGTTCTTTGTCATCCGGTTGGCCGGAGACTTGTTATCGCGCTAGGATTTCTAGCGTCTCCACGTACACGGACCCGTATCATTGGAGTTGGCCTAAGCCTATCAAAACTATTTTAATATAAACAATACAAATATATTTTTACTAACATACCCCGCAGTTTGAACATCCAGATTTCTCAATTTATTAACTCAAATTAATAAATCACAATGTCAAAGATCAAGTAAACACAACTATATATGGTATTTTGTGTGTCCCAAACATTCGGTAGAAGATGTAGAGGAAAGAGAATAATTAACATAAAGTATTTGCATTATGAACCATACAGTGCTGATAATACGTAATCAAGAAGGAGGCCGCACCAAATTCTATTAATCATAAATTCTATAATTGATTTTTTCCTTAATCGTCAAACAAAACTTTCCTTACAAGAAAGTTGTAGACCCATTGTCTTATTAGTTGAAAACCACAATGACTTAATCAATAAATAGTTCATTTTATGAATTTAAGAGTGTTAAACTACCAAACCACATAGATAAAATATATGTAATTAACTCTATAATGGTTAACGTAAAATCTTGCCTATATATATATAGGGGTGGGTTCAAACGAGAATGACATCAATTTAAGAGAATACGAGAATAATTTTTAGCCACCAATTTCAATTTTCAAATACATTACCCACATCACCTTTATAGCCACCACCACCATCCATAGCACCTCCACCACCACCGCTGCTGCTGCCGCCACCACCACCACCGCCACCGCTGCCACCACCGCCACCGCTGCCACCACCAACAGCAGCACCACCACCGCCGCTACCACCATCAACAGCAGCACCACCACCAGCCACATCACTTCCACCACTACCACACCACCACCTATGTCGCCACCACCATCACCGACACCACCACCATCGACATCACCGCCGGTACCTTTGAAATCACCGTCGGTACCTCCGGCACCACCCCCGGTAACTCTGAAACCACCGCCGATACCTCCGGCACCACCGGCACCACCACTGGTAACTTCGAAACCACCTCCGGTTCCACCAGCACCACCACCGGTACCTCTGAAACCACCGCCGGTACCTCCGGCACTACCGTCGGTACCTTCAAAACCACCACCGGTATAACAAGACCACTTCTGCTGGTGGTGGTGGCGTTGGTGTTGCTGTGTGGTGGTGTGTGGTGCTTTGGGGGGTGTGGTGTGTGGCGGTACTGTAGGGTGGTGGTGGTAGTGGCAGAGGTAGTGTAGGTGGAGGGTGGTGGGTGGTGGTGCGATGGTGGTGGCGTGGGGGAGATGGAGTGGGGGTGGTGGTGGTTTGTGGTGGTGTAGATGGTGGTAGCAAATGTGGTTAACATGTGATTTCAATGTATAATCATATATGATTTAATATAACTTTGATTGGTTAATATCATGTGTGCTAACAATATCATATGTGATTTCAATGAAGAATCATATGTAATTTCAATGCATAATCATGTGTGATAACAATATCATATGTGATTTCAAAAAAAATATCATATGTAATTTCAATGAAGAATCATATGTAATTTCAATGCATAATCATGTGTGATAACAATATCATATGTCATTTCAATGAAGAATCATATGTAATTTCAATGCAAAATCATATGTGATTTAATATAAGCTGATGTGTTAAGTTGTGATTACAATGCATAATCTTGTCTGATCACAAGATCGTATGTGATTTCAATGCAGAATCATAGATGATTTTAATGCAAAATCATCAATGCAAAATCATATGTATAATGGCGACGGCGAAGGTTATACTAGTGGTGGTTTCGAAGGTACCGATCGTGGTGTCGGAGGTACCAGCGGTGGTTTTGGTGGTAGCGGCGGTGGTTTCGATGGTGCCGAAGGTACCGGCGGTGGTTTCGGAGGTACCGGTGGTGGTGCCGGTGGTACCGGCTGTGGTTTCAAAGTTGTCGGTGGTGGTGCCGATGGTGCCGGAGGTACCGGTGGTGGTTTCGATGGTATCGGAGGTACCGGCAGTGGTTTCGGAGGTACCGGTGGTGGTGCCACCGACGGTGGTTTCGAAGTTACCGGTGGTAGTGCCGATGGTGCCGGAGGTACCGGCGGTCGTTTCGGAGTTACTGGCGGTGGTTTCGAAGGTACCGGCGGCGATGTTGGTGGTGCCGACAGCGGTGATGGTGGTGGTGGTGTGGTGTGGTGGTGTGGTAGTGGAGGTAGTGGTGGTGGTGGTGGAAGTGATGTGGGTGGTGGTGTTGCTGCTGTTGGTGGTGGCAGAGGCGGTGCTGCTGGCGGAGGTGGTGATGGCGGTGGCGGCGGTGGTGGTGGCGGCGGCGGAAGTGGTGGTGGAGGTGGGGGAAGTGGTAGCCATAAAGGTGGTGTGGGTGATTGATAACACCAAAATTATACATGTTTTGGTTGCGCGTAATCGTATGACTTTACCCCATTTCTCACCCGTTTATGATCATTTCATGCACTAAAAGAGCTTATTATTGTTTGTGAAGGATTTGGAGGCCGTGGAACGGAAAAGTACGAAAAAAGGCGAGAAAACGTGAAAAGTGCACAAAGTCAACACCGTAGCTACTTGGCGATCGCGAAGTCCTCAACCTGGCGCCGCCAAGTTCGACTTGATTGAAGATTAGGGTTGATTTAAGTGCTTGGCGTCGCCAAATCAGCAGCCTGGCGATCGCCAGATGGAGCCTGGACGTTTTCCTTTAAATATCAGCCTCCTCCTTCAGTTCTAAACATGTCCGATACACGAGGGAAGTACAGAGGAACGGGAGTGAGAGTACGAAAGGTGCCGATACGCTGCGGAAGTCGGTCTCCGATCATCTATCGTTGTATTGTCGGTATCATGTCGATGTCTACTCTTGTTTATGTTTTTGTTTTCATTATGAGTGAGTAGTTTATTAGTAGTGCTTGTCATGGTCGATGAACCTTTATGGATGATACTTTGTGATTAATGTTTACTGGTTTGTTTTGATTAATTGAATGTCTTTTATGGTTCTTTTCTGATTGATGTTGTTATGGAGATTTGAATTCACTTGGTTGGGTGTATTTGTTAGACCAAAGCAGATAGACTCCGAAAGGATAATCAACCTACCTTAGCTTGACTCGGACCATAAAGTTGTGTTAAGGGGTTACTTTGACCAATAGTGACCGATAGTAAAAGAGCCATTGCGATATTGATTGGGAAGGGTTTACCGATTCTAGATTGTGGACCAAACGATTTAGGATTGGAATTAGGAGGACCGTATCCTAGTTCATAACCATAATATGCACATGTTAGGGTGTCCCAGACTTAAATTCCTACAATAGTCAAAACAACCAAACTTTCGACCTATTCATATCATCCGTATTGGGGATTCACTTTACCATGATAAGTACTGCTGTTTTTCCTTATTATAATCTTAAATCAGTATTTTAATTGTTTTCTTAGTTTTACTTAGTTAATTGTCTTTTTAAGTATTCAAACCTTTTTCATACAAAACCCCCCCTTTTAGATTAATTAGACCGATTCAGACTTTAGTCTACGATAACTTGACCGTTCCCAGTGGTAGATACGATACCTGGACTTTCCTACACTATATTACTCACGATCAGGTACACTTGCCTGTATATGTGGTAAGACGGTGGCTAGGCATTAGAGGTTAAAACTTGTTACGCTTTTTATATACGATAATTACCGCATCAAGTTTTTGGCGCCGCTGCCGGGGAACGGTAGTTGTTAGATTTTAGTCTAATTAGTTTGGTTAATCGATCCTTGTGAGGGATTCTTTCCCTTGCAAGTTTTTCGCTTTCTAGTTTAATTAATTAGTTTTATCTTTATTTTATTTTATCCCTTTGTTTCCCGCAAGTTGCCCGTAATCGTTTGTTAAGTTGTCAGGATGGGAGACGATCAACCCATGTGGGATAAGCGATCTGAGGTCCGGTTTACTCCGAGATCCGCGATCAAAAAGACAGATGGTAAAATGGTGGAAATCAATAAAGGACTCATCAAAATGATCAACACCATTTCATTTGACGGAGAACCAAGCGGAAATCCTTACCAACACCTTGAAGCATTCGAGGACATCTGTGAATTAGTCAACACCAAGGAGGATGAGGTAAAACTTTGAGTATTCCCTTTTACTTTGACAAATAAGGCAAAAGACTGGTTTAAACAACTGCTCCCAGGATCCATCACAACCTGGGACGATTTGAAATCTGCCTTTTTGTCAAGGTACTTTCCCATTTCCAAGGCTAACAAAATAAGAGCTGAAATTCGAAACTTTAAACAAGGAAAAGATAGCCTTGTGAAAGCTTGGGGAAGGTATAAGAGTCTATTTTTAGTCTTTCCAAACCATGGTATTGATGATAGAGAAATGATAGATGTTTTTTATGCTGGATTGACTAACGATTCTCGGATAAGGTTGGATTCATCTTGTGGAGGTATTTTTCCGTATAAGACAGTGAAAGAAGCGCGTAAAATCTTGGACGACATGGAAGCACACTATCTGGATTGGTCTACCGACGAGGAACAAGAGGAGACCCAACCAGCGCATCTAAATGTGGTGTCATCATCCGACGAGCACATCCACACAACTAAGGACTCCACCGAGACGCCAAACCCTCTTTCCAAGCCATATGGCGGGGTAATCGAACAATTATTCCACCAATTCTCCCGAGAACAAGAAAAGATGGGTGCGGATGTCGAACAGAAGATGCAGGGGTTCGTAAACTTTATTGCAGGATTATATCGAGGCGCAGATCAATTCCTCCGAGACGTCAAGGAAACATTTCCTCATATGGAGGCGGAAGCACAGGCTGAAGTGTTCATAACCACAAGAGGAGGTAAGGTAGTTGTAGGACCACCTATGCCTCAAACTAATCAAATTCCTAATATGCAGGTTGTTGAACCCGAGGTAGAATTACCATCACGACCAACAAAAGAGGTCAGGGAGGAAGCAGTCAGACCGAAGGAATCTACAACACCTCATGCGCCTACACGAGTACCATACCGTGCACGACTTCGGAAAGAAAAGAAAGAAGCCCAATATCGTAAGTTTATTGACTTGATTAACCGAGTAGATATTAATGTGCCTCTTGTGGATTTAATTGCAGGTGTACCGAGTTACGCAAGATTTCTCAAGGAGTTGGTGGCTAATAAAGCAAGGATGGGAACGGAAGAAATAGCCTTTCTGAATGTTGAATGCTTAGCTACACTTTCAGACACCCTCAAAAAGGGTGATCCAGGGAGTTTCATTATCCCTTGTTATTTTGGTAAAAGTGTTTCATGTAGAGCCCTAGCAGACCTAGGAGCCAGTATAAACCTGATGCCATTATCCTTTTATCAAAAACTGGGATTGAATGATCTAAAATGCACAAGAATGACCATCCAACTAGCTGATAGACCATAAAATACCCTGTAGGAATAGCTGAGGATGTCATAGTTCGGGTAGACAGGTTTGAATTCCCCGCCGACTTTGTGATCTTAGACATAAAGGACGAGGTTAAAGTACCTCTAATCCTTGGTCGTCCGTTCCTCAACACGGCCAGTGCCATTATTCATGTAGCCGAAAGAGAACTTAGTCTAGGAATTGGTGAAGACCGAATCACACTTTCCATTGATGGGATTCCGGACTATAATGAGTCTATTAATACTCTAGACAGTCTAGATGACTTCACCAAACCACTTGAATCAGAGCCTAATGATTATCTTTTTGAATTAGGTGAATTGGAAGAAAGCCTAGCTATTGAGAAAAGATGGGATGAAGCCGTGGAGGAAGAAGAAGAGGACTTCGAGGAGCTAAAGCAGGAAGACAAAATCAGAGTAAAGACATCTTTGGAGGAACCACCAGAGTTGGACTTAAAGGACCTTCCCGAGCACCTCGAGTACCAGTTTCTTGAAGGTAACAATACTCTCCCAGTAATTATCTCTTCCTTGCTAACAGCCAATGAAAAAGAGAGACTTGTTGAAGTTTTGAAAAAACACAAAAAGGCTTTAGCTTGGAAAATTTCGGACATTCCCGGAATAAGCCCTTCATTTTGTACACACAAAATTTTAATGGAAGATAATTTTAAACCATGTGTGCAAAAACAAAGGAGGCTTAATCCGAAAATGCAAGACGTTGTGAAAAAGGAGGTTATCAAACTGCTTGATACCGGAATCATTTACCCCATTTCTGACAGTCCTTGGGTAAGCCCTGTTCAAGTAGTTCCCAAAAAGGGAGGACTCACAGTTGTCACAAATGATAACAATGAGTTAGTTCCCACCCGTACTGTTACCGGGTGGAGAGTTTGCATAGATTATAGGAAGCTTAACGATGCCACTGGAAAAGATCATTTCCCCTTACCCTTCATTGATCAAATGCTTGAACGCTTGGCGGGAAATGAGTACTATTGCTTCCTAGATGGATTTTCGGGATATTTCCAAATTCCCATTGATCCTGAAGACCAGGAGAAAACGACCTTTACCTGTCCCTTTTGGAACATTTGCCTATAGGCGTATGGCTTTTGGGTTGTGCAATGCACCCGCTACTTTTCAGCGATGCATGACAGCCATTTTCCAGGACATGATAGAGAATTGTATGGAGGTCTTTATGGATGATTTCTCTGTTTTCGGTAACTCTTTTGATGATTGTCTAAGCAGCCTAGACAGGGTACTAGCTTGATGCGAGGAATCTAATCTGGTTCTCAACTGGGAAAAATGTCACTTTATGGTAAGGGAAGGTATAGTTCTTGGACACAAAATCTCAAAAGATGGTTTGGAAGTGGATAAAGCTAAGATAGACACCATATCGAAGCTTCCCCCACCTACAAACATAAAAGGGGTTAGAAGTTTCTTAGGTCATGCCGGGTTTTATAGGAGGTTTATACAAGATTTTTCGAAAATATCCCGACCTTTGACCAAACTTCTTGAAAAAAATGCACCTTTCATTTTTTATGAGAAGTGCATCTCCGCTTTTGAAACTTTGAAACGGCATTTGACCAATGCCCCTATCATGGTTCCACCTGATTGGGATCAACCCTTGAGATTATGTGTGATGCGAACGATTATGTCGTCGGTGCAGTTCTAGGGCAACGTAAAAACAATCATTTCCAACCAATTTGTTATGCAAGTCGAACTCTAAACGACGCCCAAGAAAACTACACCACGACTGAAAAAGAGCTTCTAGCGGTAGTTTTTGCCATTGAAAAGTTTAGGTCTTATCTTGTGTTGTCCAAAATCATAGTTTACACGGATCACTCTGCCCTTAAATATCTCTTTGCTAAGCCTGATGCTAAGCCCAGACTCATACGATGGATACTTCTGTTGCAAGAGTTTGATATAGAAATAAGAGATAAGAAAGGAGCTGAGAATTTAGCTGCCGATCATTTATCTCGTCTGGAAAATCCATACATGGATTCCGGAGGCAGAGAAGTTATCAGGGATAAATTCCCCGATGAGGCCCTTAATATGATTAAGACCATAGGAGAAGACCCTATACCTTGGTATGCAGACTTTGCAAATTATCTGGCCGCTGGTGTTCTTGTCAAAGGTATGACTTATCAGCAAAAAGGTAAGTTTTTCTCGGATTTAAAATATTATTTTTGGTCTAAACCCTATCTGTTTAGGGTAGGACCTGATAGAATTCACCGTCGATGTGTCTCCGGCCCTGCTGCTTGGGACATTGTCACTAACTGTCACAAAGGCCCCACGGGAGGCCATTTTGGAGCCAATTTGACTGCTAGAAAAGTCCTCGAGTCCGGATTTTATTGGCCTACGATTTTTAAGGATGTTCACACTTTAATAAAATCTTGTGATGCTTGTCAAAGGGCAGGCAACATCACAAAGAAAGATGAGATGCCCCAACAGAGCATCTCCGTTAGTGAAGTGTTCGATGTTTGGGGAATCGATTTCATGGGACCTTTTCCCGACTCTAGAGGCAACAAATACATCCTTGTGGCGGTTGATTATGTTTCCAAGTGGGCCGAGGCAAAGGCTTCGCCCACGAATGATGCTAAGGTAGTTGTTGACTTCGTGAAGTCTCTTGTGTGCAGGTACGGATGTCCAAAGGCGATCATCAGTGATAGAGGAACTCACTATGCAAACTATCTATTGGAGAAGACCTTAAAAAGATATGGAGTACATCATCGATTCTCGACTGCCTACCATCCACAAGCCAATGGACAAGCGGAAAACACCAACAGGGCTTTGAAACGAATCTTGGAAAAGACGGTTGATAACAACCCGAAGATATGGTCGCAAAAGCTTGAAGATGCACTATGGGCGTATCGTACAGCCTACAAGACCCCAATTGGAAGCACTCCTTATCGGATGCTTTACGGGAAAGCGTGTCACCTTCCATTCGAGTTCGAGTACAAAGCACTGTGGGCACTAAAGAAAGTTCACTTGGATGACATTGCGAGCGGAAGAGAAAGATTGATAAGCCTGCACGAATTGGAAGAGCTTAGATCTCTCGCTTATGAGAACTCGAAGATCTACAAGGAACAGCGGAAGAAATGGCATGATGCACATCTAACGGAAGTAAAGGTGTTCAAAGAGGGGGACAAGGTATTAATGTATCAAACTCGTTTTAAATTTTCCCCCGGTAAGTTAAAGTCACGATGGATAGGTCCATATGTCGTTTTAAAAGCTTATCTCTCGGGATATGTGGACCTAATGACCGAACGAGGATCATTTAAGGTAAACGGCCATAGATTAAAGCTTTACAATGAGAACGACCCTGTCAGAAATGGCGAGGTCATTTATCTTTCTAAAGAGCCAATTACTTAGGTGATCCCCCGAGTCAGGCTCGCGACTCGGTACAAAAACAAGCGCTTTTCGGGAGGCAACCCGTGTTTTTATTAGTTATTTTTGCTTGTGTATGTGTTTTAATCAATTTTGCAGCATTAGCCAAAGAAAATTGCAACCCGATCAAATTTCAGAAGCAACCAAACAGTAGCCATTTCGCGATCGCGAAATGCCAATTTTCGCGCCGCGAAGTGAGTGGCCCAGGTAAGTCCGAATTTTGAAAATAGTGAGCGATTGCGACTTCGCGACGCGAAAGCTTTTATTTCGCGTCGCGAAGTTCGAAACGAGAAGGTTTAAACTGTTTTCTAAAACCCTATTTTTAATATTCTCCTTCTTCCATTGTGTTTTTCTCTGCAATTCTCTTCCCATCCTGCAAATCCATGGCGTCAAAGGTATGTATTTCTTCTATATTTGCTCTAATTTGAAAGAATCCTACAAGCCCTAGTTGTTTAAACTTGTATATGATCCTTAAAAAGGGGTTTTCTTGGGTAGGAAAGTCTATAATGTTAGGAGGGGGGAGGTTTATTGCTTTGATCTGCTTAAATATTACACACTTGAGTTTAGATCTTTAAATGTTGTGATATGTTTCAACTCAAGTGTGGGGAAGAGAGGTTATGATTTCTGTGGTGATTAATATACATGTTTTTTTTGTAGAGAGCTTCATCTTCCCGCAATGTGCAAGACCACTCGTGTTTGTCTTTTGATTCCGACAACATCCTGCGTAGTGAAAAGATGTCACTGATGATTGAGCTGGATCGCTTGAAAAAGCGGGAGGTTGAAATCGGTTCGGTTGTTGATTTGCACTTTGTGGAAGAGATTGGATTTGGGGATAGGCTATCAAGCCTTTTGAGGAGAGAGTACCGCGATCAGTTTGGTGTTCTTCGCTTTGTGAGCAACGATTGGGAGAAAGCACTGAAAACCCACGAGCCGATCTACTATGAGCTTGTGTTGGAATTTTTTGCTACCTTTAGCTTTGATGTGGAGGCGTATGATGAAGATAGACTTGAGGGGCCTTGTATTCGATTCCGCCTGCTTGGAGAATGGTATGGGATCACACTACCACGCTTTGGAGTGTTACTCGGATTTTTTACGGCGGCTCAGTCAAGATCCGGGTACTTTTCTCACTACTTCTTAACCGGTGCTTGTGAACCTAGTGCTGAGTTTGTGGGCGCGGATTTTTGGGCTACCATCGGATCGGGACCGTATCTACAGTCCAACACCAAGGAAAGTTCTATCACTCTACCCGAGCATTGTCTTCTTCATCGAATGCTTGTTCACTCTTTTGCTTATCGGAAAGCTATTAAGGAAAAGGTTCCGGAAGGGGATCTTTGGCTTCTTTCGCGATTGGTTAATCGGAGTGCCATAACCAATCTTTCCTTTGTGATGGCTAACATGTTCCAAAATGCCAGAAAGGTGCACGATAAGGCCGGAACGGGCCTTTGTGGGGGACATTTCATCATGGTAATAGCGGAGAAGTTGGGAACTCTTACACCGAACGTTTGTGAAACTCTCACCAAGTTGTCTCCTATGGGACTTCTCGATAAGGTCCTTTTTCGTTCTATGAAGTTGCTTGCACCGGGAGCTCGGCGGGGTACTTTTGTGTGGATTGGGGATGTCACCCCAATGAAGAGCCGGTTGGTACGGCTACTTCACCGCCTCAACCAACCTTCCCGGGGCAATCGAGCAACCCTCCACCGGCAAATCAACAAGGATCGGGATCTCTTCATGAAGCTATTCAAGGACTTTCGGAACAAATGGGAGCAGAGCATCACGACATGATGGAAAGATTGGACCGGGTCTCATATGACATGTATGGTGTTAGGCGGGAGTTGTCTTGGGTCGCCGCGTCGATGGGAGAATACTTTGAGAGCGTGGGACATGCTCCCTCGGCTCCTCTTGAACCTCATCCCGAATGGTGTGATAGTGATGACGGTCCTGCTGGCTATTCCACCTATGATGAATGGGCTTTTGAAAACCGTAACTAAGCGGTTTTATTTGATTCGATTGGGTTGTACTCTACTTTGATCTTTGAACTGCGTGGTTGTTTGAACAACTTTTATTTTGTTTGGATTGCTTAGGATTTTAAGTAGTTTGATTTGGTTTATTTTCATTTGTTGGTTTTTACTTTTCTTTTTCTTTTTGTTGGTAGATATGGCGATTTATGATCGAGCACAAATTTTATGCACCATTCTCAGATCAAAACAGATTTCGTCACATAACCCGGGAAGTTTCTCTTTTTCCCAATTACTCCTAAATTGTGTTAATTTTTGCATTGAGGACACTGCAAATTTTAAGTGAGGGGAGGGGGTTATGTAGACTTATCTGTTTAAATGGGTTCACTTTTTGCTTATGGATTGTGTTAATTTGAAAACAGATATAACAATTAAGGCTCAATCTGAGATTGTTTTTGAGACTGAGTTGCTTGCATAGGAGAACACTGAATAGGATTAGTTGAGTAAAAGGATGCCTTGGAATACTGATTACCATGAGTGCCTCACCCAATTCCGTTGAGAGATTAAGCCTTAATTGTTATATCTGTTTATTTCGTGAGGAATACCGACTTTGACCCAAGGTAGAACTTGTCATTTGAATGCTTGTCGAGACCACATAAGAGAAGTATTTATCACCATTGCACTGATAGAGGCCTTCGTTTCTAACCCTTTTAGCCTTCGTCAGATAACCTCATCATAAGGTTATCTGATTTGCCTAGCCTTTGATTGAAAAGTGTTCACCTTTTAACACTTTATCCCTTGAAACCATTTTGAGCCTTAGCCTTTTCATTTCTTTACCCACTATACACTTTATCCTTGAGCCTAATTGTTTATCTATGGCCGTGACTTAAATTTGAATCTTGAGATGTTTTGATCCAGTTTTTCGTATCTGACAGTTTTTATGGGATTGAGATTTAAAAAGAGCCCAAAAGCAACATAGTTGCTGCTCTGAAAAAAAAAGAGAGGAAAGAAAAAAGAGAAAAGAAAAATATTTGAGACTCAGAAAAGAAAAGAAATATCAAAAGAGTCGAGAATACAAAAAAGAAAAGAATGAGAGCTGAAAAAAAATTTGTGCCCCAAATAAGCCATAGGCTTAGGCCAATTCTAAAAGAAAAGAGAGAGAGGAAATACTCATCCCAAAAGTCTCACTGTTTGAAAGTCAGATTGCTTCACTGTTTGGATCATTACTGATTGAGTTTTCAAATTTTTGTTGCAATACCCTTAGTCACTTATATATCATTTATCCTACCCTTAACCCTTAGCCTAACATTACAACCCTAAAGTCCTCTTGACGGTTGACAACTTCTCAGTGGTGGAGATTAGATTTGGTGACAAGCTTATGCATGCGGGAATTAGTCGAGTATTGGTGTGATCACTTACATATACACTTTTACCCCGAGAGATACACTTTATATTGTTATTCATATTATGTGAGGGTAAAAGGTTGGCCTTGGTATCCGATTGCTTGATGAGTCTTGTTTGTGTGTTCGATTGTGTGAGTATGCTTTGTTTTCTTTGATGATCTTGGGTGGAGATAATTTTGGAGTTATCTTTCTTATCTTTCAGTCTTTTGATTGAGGACAATCAAAGCTTAAGTGTGGGGATTTTGATAACACCAAAATTATACATGTTTTGGTTGCGCGTAATCGTATGACTTTACCCCATTTCTCACCCGTTTATGATCATTTCATGCACTAAAAGAGCTTATTATTGTTTGTGAAGGATTTGGAGGCCGTGGAACGGAAAAGTACGAAAAAATGCGAGAAAACGTGAAAAATGCACAAAGTCAACACATTAGCTACTTGGAGATCGCGAAGTCCTCAACCTGGCACCGCCAAGTTCGACTTGATTGAAGATTAGGGTTGATTTAAGTACTTGGCGTCGCCAAATCAGCAGCCTGGCGATCGCCAGATGGAGCCTGGACGTTTTCCTTTAAATATCAGCCTCCTCCTTCAGTTCTAAACATGTCCGATACACGAGGGAAGTACAGAGGAACGGGAGTGAGAGTACGAAAGGTGCCGATACGCTGCGGAAGTCGATCTCCGATCATCTATCGTTGTATTGTCGGTATCATGTCGATGTCTACTCTTGTTTATGTTTTTGTTTTCATTATGAGTGAGTAGTTTATTAGTAGTGATTGTCATGGTCGATGAACCTTTATGGATGATACTTTGTGATTAATGTTTACTGGTTTGTTTTGATTAATTGAATGTCTTTTATGGTTCTTTTCTGATTGATGTTGTTATGGCGATTTGAATTCACTTGGTTGGGTGTATTTGTTAGACCAAAGCAGATAGACTCCGAAAGGATAATCAACCTACCTTAGCTTGACTCGGACCATAAAGTTGTGTTAAGGAGTTACTTTGACCAATAGTGACCGATAGTAAAAGAGCCATTGCGATATTGATTGGGAAGGGTTTACCGATTCTAGATTGTGGACCAAACGATTTAGGATTGGAATTAGGAGGACTGTATCCTAGTTCATAACCATAATATGCACATGTTAGGGTGTCCCAGACTTAAATTCCTACAATAGTCAAAACAACCAAACTTTCGACCTATTCATATCATCCGTATTGGGGATTCACTTTACCATGATAAGTACTGCTGTTTTTCCTTATTATAATCTTAAATCAGTATTTTAATTGTTTTCTTAGTTTTACTTAGTTAATTGTCTTTTTAAGTATTCAAACTTTTTTCATACAAAACCCCCCTTTTAGATTAATTAGACCGATTCAGACTTTAGTCTACGATAACTTGACCGTTCCCAGTGGTAGATACGATACCTGGACTTTCCTACACTATATTACTTACGATCAGGTACGCTTGCCTGTATATGTGCTAAGACGGTGGCTAGGCATTAGAGGTTAAAACTTGTTACGTTTTTTATATACGATAATTACCGCATCAGTGATGTATTTGAATTATAAAAATGGGTGGCTAGGAATCATTCTCGTATTCTTTTAAAAAGTTGTCATTCTCGTTTGAACCTCCCTCTATATATATATATAGTGCTTAATCATTTAAGAACTCCAAAACTTGTGATATCCATAAAAACTTCTACCTTATAGTTTTCTTAAATATGATCTTTTTTTAATCTAAAGGTTGTATTTTATTTCTTGTTTAACATATATTTTTCACTATGTGATTATTTCATAGATATTTGGTTCACAATGTGAAACTTTCTATGTGTATTTTTTGTTTTCACAAACATGTCAAAAATGGCAACAAACACATTGTTAAACATATATATGTTAATGAATATTCTAAATTTTTGTATTGGACAAAATAATCATATAAAATAACACATAATGCAGTACTTTCAAAATTATTAAAATTAATAGGTTTTCAAAACAATAAACACATACATATATAGATCTAGAGAGATACTCGAGTTTAAAGGAGAATAGTGACAAAAAAGAGATGAGGGTAATGGCTAAAAAGAATTATAAATAGATCACCTATAAAAGAAATAGGTGGTGTTATGTGAGTGTGCAGGTGAGACCGACCGGTATAAAAGAATCTACTTTTATACAAGGAAATTAAAGGCTAAAAGAAGCGCATAAAACAACACTCTAGCTAAACTACCTTCTGGGTGGCCCACTTCTCACCTTTGTGTTAACTTTAATTGCATTTGATTTTGGTTGTTTTGTGTTTATATATATAGAAAGAGAAAGAAGTATCATGTAAGAATGATATCTTTTTAAAAGAATATGAAAACCAACAAACATCATAAATGATTTTGCATTAAATTTTGGAAAATGCCATGAAATTGACTTTGACTCCAAATTGCAAAGTCCCGCAAATTATGTATGATTTTGTACATGGATCATATATGATTTTGTTCGTTCACATATTCTTTTAAATATATATCATTCTCATTTGAACCCACATTTATATATATATATATAATCATATAAAGATTAATATTAACTATTTCTCCATATACTTGTATCATATGAAAAATATAATGGTAGGTTTAATTTTCTTTTCATATTTATCGAGCATAAGGGGTTGTGCAAATTAAATGAGAAACAAGATAGGACAACAAATACAAAGCAAGAAAAATGTGTACAAATTAGATTAAGAATTGTTTCTAGAACAACATTACAATGTTTGATTGGAACAAGTTAAATTTCTTGCTTACGATTGGATTCGGGGTCGTGTCAAGACTGGTAAGTGTCTTATTTGGGAAAATTGGTGTTGTAATCCTCTTGTAGCTTTATCTTCCTGTATGACTCTAGCCTCTCGCTAGTTTCTTAATAAAATGCTCCTTTCTTGCTGTCCAAAAAAAAAAAAAGAATTATGAGTTATATACTTGCAACAACCCAACATTCCATATAACATATAACATATATTCCATACAAAATTAACCACCTTTTGGGGTCTCATAATCCAAAACTATACAACATGCAAAAATTATTACAATTTTTTTGCTAATCACATAGTATATAAAATTAAGAAACCATTCCATGCACATATGTCCAAAGACCACTCGAGTATTGCACCTAGATCAACTTCTCATGGAAGCTTATGAATAGATAAGATCACATCTTTACCTTCCCTTTATCTGACATATGGGCATGGGAAGGGGTGGGGGGACTCAATAGGGTTATAAACGAACTGAATGTTCAGTGAAACATTCATGAAATGTTTGGCAGGAAGTTTGTTTATGTAATAAATGAACGAAAATGACATATTTTTTTGTTCGTTTAGTTAAATGAACAAATATGAATAAATTAAGGTCTCATTCGTTTATTTATGTTCGTGAATGTCCGTTGATTCATGTTTGTTAGATTATGGTCGTTTATGTTCATTTATGTTCGTTTACATTTGTTCATATATATAAATATTTTTAAAATATGACATTAATATGTAAAACTAAGAATTATGTTATTTTTTAGAAATCCTTTTTGTACTTCCTACGCTAACCTGGTTTTTAATTTTGTAATGATATTTTTTATGAATTAAATGTTGAGTACAATGGTTGTTTTTTGTTCATTTCGGTTCGTTAGTTTTTGCTCATTTATGTTCATTAGTTTATGCCATATGTTCGTTCGTTTGGGTTTGGTTTGATTAAAATCTTTCTGTTGTTTTTAAAAAATCATTGGCATTCTAGTACAAAACGGAGTTTATCTTAAAATTGACATTCAAGCAGAACCGCACTGTTACTTAAAATGTTAGTGCTCAAGCAAGGCCATCTCTATACCACAATTCATTAATTTGAATCAAATATCACATTGCGATAGCATAACATATTTGATATTTGATATTTTAGTTTAATAAGTTACAGAAAAACTCACCTTGATATAATCAATAACGAAATAGCACTTAATTAACCGACCCGAATGATCTCAAAATGATGATATACTTCAAAACCGATCAAACAAACAAATCTGAATTATGGAATTACGGTTACAAACCAATGATTATAATTATTTTAAGACTCTTACCATAGCCTAAAGACTCCAAAAGATACCCAAAAGACTCCAAAACTAGATGAAGAAAAATTCAAAAAACTTAAACTCTGTGAGTTAGGGATCGCGGGATCGAAACTTTACTCCTCTCTTGTGTCCGGATTTTTCTAAACTAAATATTAAACCAAAACCTAATGATTTTTACATTTTTAGATGCATAAATAACAAGGAACTAATGCGTTTAAATTACATCAACTTTCAAAGCATTTAGATTCATAGATCGACATGAAGGGATTCCAAAATATATGTACCAACAATTCGAACTATATTCAACAACGGAGGAAATCATCTTTTCCCCAAAACACAACCATGAAGCATATTAAGAACTCAAGACTAGACCAAAGAATCTTGATTCTATAGACCCTCAAAAGCTATTCTTTAACTTCCATCAAAAAAGTTAAACCTATGAACTCAATTTCAAGGTCAAAAGTATAAACATCTTGTAAAACTTAAACCAAAAACTAAAATATACCTTAGATTAAAGAAAGTAATGTGAGTAAACATACTTGAAAGTTGAAACTATTAATTAAGAACTCTTAACCAAAAAGTTCACTTTCCTTGCTTTTTTCTCTCCCTCTTTCACCTCTCTATCGACACACACAACCCCTCATATATGCACCTAAAAGAAAAGGCTACGAATACATTTAACATGAGCACGAAAAAAACGAGGCGGCATCATATGACAAATGCCATATTTTTAAAGCTAACCTCAACAAATAACCAAGTAACATATGAATCCTTGAACTTCAATAACAAAAAAACTAGGATATTAGAATACTTTCTTTATCCCAAAAAAAAAAAAAATTTACATTGAAAAAGATACACATTCCTATAATTAAACATGTTTTTAGTATAATTTTTAATCCACTAAAGGATAATTACCCTTAATATTAGAAAGAGAATTTTCACCATTTCTTTATTTATAAGTGTAGATAATGTAAAATTTAAGTATACACTTATTTTAACTTGGAAGTGAATGCTTATTCTAGACTAACTAAGATAGAAGTGTAGACATTATTTAGAAAATGATGAAATACTCTTATTTGTATATTGATATTTAGTAATATTATGGACCGCGTTCTTTTGGATTCATAATTGAAGTTCTTTTGATAGGCTTTTTACTTTGGTCTGCTTGGTATTGTAATCTTGTCTCGTTGTAACTCTTTCGGTTTTGGGCCTCTAGCGTCTTCTAGTCCCGGTTTTCTTTCAACAAATATGTCATTCCAAAAAAAAAAAAATTATCCGTAATTGAGAACAAAGACTTTAATTTTCTTTACCGTTTATCCATCACACTTTTCATTGCTCACTTTCTCAATGAGTAAGATATAGAAATAGTGAAAAGTTAGATAATTATTTGTTTCATTGTTCGTTATTCTAAATGCAAAAGGTAATGAAATAACCCTAACTCTACCTATATCCTCCCGGTTTATGTGATTGGAAGGGTCATTTTTAATTCAAGAAAATAGTTGACTATCTATTCTTTTCATGATCACGAAATACATTTCACTTTTAGCAGTCAAACTTTAAATTTCCTTTCACCAACGAATATAACATACTTCTAATAAATATGGAAAGTGCTATATATGTGTAAACTATACTTTGGAAATATAGAGCACATCTCAAATGGGAAACAAGTTATTTTCTAGCAAATAATACAAAAAAAGGAGGCTGGGTGCACACCACATAGAACCTTCAGATCAAGTACATGTCCTAATATAGAAAACTGGAGAGACTAGATTGTAAACATTTTACGATATCGATGGCTGCCATGCCGAACTCTTCGTTCATCTACACAAAAACAAGGAAAAAGATGGCCAAAATTTTAGGCTAAATCAAGGGCACTAGAAAGCAATTGATCACTAGAAACATGTTCATCATGTATAAACTATCATTTCTAATAGTCATGTTTTCTACTAATTAACTAAAAACTTACATACCTGAGCAATTATGGTGATTAGAGCAGCAGTGTCCGAGATGTGAAGAACGCTATTGCACATGATGGTAAAATGAAGCCTCTCCATTTCAACGAGGGCTTTCATCAATGCGGGCGAGGAATTTCTCCGGCAGTAAATTCTTACAAGTATATTGTTTCCGGAAATTCTTACTCTAATCCCAGGATCATAATCAGTGCTACAAGGTGAAGAGTTATAAGTCTCGTCAAAAGAAGACGCGTCATCTTCAAGACCACACCCTTGAAACTTGGATCTCTTCATGATCGATGTTTCTTCGAGTTCCTTCACTTTGTTTTGAAGGTGTTTTATGTACCTACTTGCATCTTCTAGCACCATAGCTTTATCCATCTACGTACAACAACAAATCGTTTAAGATATTCAGTTTGAGATGAGCATTTTAAAGTTGAAACAGTGGTCGGTAACATCCTTGGGAGGGACAGTGGATGGCATCCCTGTCTACCCGAGTTCGATTCCGAGTTCGATTCATGGGGTGAGCATGTGCTGATACCCTGACCATGGGTAGATTTTCCGGTCAGTCCATGGTCGCCAAGGATTAGTAGGGTGCCCGAATGGATCCTGGATACCTCCTCGACTTCGTGTCTGGACGTGTGTGTGTGAGTTAACCGCCGTTCAAAAAAAAAACTTCCCGTTTTATATATCAAATATTATTAGGTTAAGACTCGTGATCCTGGACTTACATGATATAAGATCCTGAAGGTGCATCCATGATCCATGCATAACTAATTGGTTTTAAATCTAAAGTTTAGAGGCAACAATGTATTAATGTTGTCCATGTGGACCAACTAATGGAAGTGATTGAGCCTACCTGTATATAATGAGTTTCAATCCTATATTTGTGAATTGTTTAGTGAATTACATGAATGTCTAAAAGAATATTGCAAGGAAAACCCTAACAATCATATTTGGAATTTGATATCAGGAAGTGAAGTGTAAAGGATCATAGGGATTGTAATATGTGTGTTACTAAATTTAACTTCAACTATGGACTTATTTTCTTATGTTACAGTTAGGAAATATTATAGTTACTGAATCAAACCAAGTTTCAAAAATGCATAATTTCAAGTCAATTACCTTTTTAATTTCAGGAAGGAGAGCAGACAAAGAGATGAAGCGCTGAGTCAACTTCTCCCTTCTCTTCCTCTCTGCCAATACATGCTCTTGGGCTTGTCTAGGGTTTCTTCTTGTGCTGGAAACCCTTTTAGGAAGCTCTATGGATCCAAGAAGTTCATTTAGACTCATCTCCTCTTTAGGCCTTATTGCATCATGGTATTTCAGTTTGTATCCTCCATAGAGTTGATTTTGGCTCATCTCGGTCGGTAAGGCGACGTCTCCGAAGGATATGGTGAAAGTATTGGATGAAGATCCACAAATAGGATCAAAAGAGCAGCTGGTTGGATTGACCTTGTGATCATTTTCTTGCTTGCCCATATCTCTGTTGATGGTGGCTGCTAGAATAGATTGGTTTCTTGTGGCCAGATTCTGGTAACCTTTGAAATTCTCTGAGGAAAATGAATCCACTAACTCACTGTAATGACATGTACTTTGATGTTGGTTCATGAAGTGTAGAGGATCTTCCATTTCCTATCATGGGTTATAAGTTAAAATTAAATATAGAACAAGAAATCAGAAAGTAGTCATCACAGACATTATGATCATTTGTAAATAAAGATCAAGCAATGTACCCTTACCAGCTCAGGCAACCATTCCCCGGACGAGATGTCCATTATAAGCGTGTATCTTTTCTCGTTCGATCAATAGCCAACTCTTCCTTAAGCCGAAATCCCGAGTTCTGATTCAACTGATATGATACTTTATTTGGTTACTTTCTTTTCCTATAAAATCAATCAAGGAAAAAGCTTGATGTAAGAATTAATTAACCTCCCCAGAAATTGAACCGGGATTGTCCAAACAACAAATATAATCTCTCGAAACCAATTTTAATAGATAACAAATATCCTTTGTAGATGATACTCAACATTTTATGGTCGAACCGAACGTTTTTATGCTCTATAATGAACCAAAATAAATGCTTATGTTGGGTTCAGACATAAATATCTTCAAAGTTCAAATAACTCTATAAAGGAGTTCAAAATCTGGTTCAAGAATTTCAAGTATTTCAACTAAAAATTTGATTGCAAACTCCAAGCATCCTGATGAAACAAAGTTCAAATAGTATATACATAACTAGAATTATTACTCCAGCCAATATGGAAAAGCATATCGTTTGTTTTTCGTATTAAACTTTTTGGGACATATATATCATCTTAACTTTTTGCAAGTTATTGGGACAAATACTAATAATACTACTACATCTTCCACTTGCAAATACATTTGAAACTTATATACATATGCAAAATATTTTGACAGTAAACTGGAGAGCCTAATATTTTAAACATAGGACAATAAACATAATCCCAACTAGCAGTTCTATAATATTGGAAATGATCCAAAGTTTGTCTTATATATTAACTTTTAAGAACACATCAATTTCCCTAAACCTACACAAGCATGAGAACATAACAATATATTTTCCAAAAGGCTTTCAGATAATAACTTTTCAAGTAAAGAGTGAGTAGAATCACATTAATTTTCGATAGCCGAGTATTATTCTGTGACCTGTGTGAGAAACAAGCGAGTTTAAGAATATCGAAATTTTAGTATAATAATTGCGAAAGTTATTTAAAAGATTCATAACTCTTTCGACGAGTCTATAATAATCTATATTGGAACCAAAACCAATTTGACATGAATTCCGGGGTTGTAATCCGGGGGTTGTAATTTCCGTTTCTTTCCCGTGCTAGCGCCTTGCTAGTCTCGGTTTAATAAATCGCCGTTCAAAAAAAATCTGACGTGAATTTCTTGAGGAAGAAAAATCAGATTAGGATACGACTATCGTAGAAAGGTTTGTTAGACGACTCATAGATCTTTTTAAAGGTATTATGTACTAAAACTATTGACGAAAAGATCTGGTATTATTTTTAAGTATAGTATTTCACAAGAAAAGTGAAGAAGAAATAAGATTAGATTTTACCTTTCAAGAACTCTATAGATCTGTTGTTTTTGTTCTCCAATTGCTTCTCTCAATGCGATTAATTATGGTCCTGCAATCTTCTCTATTTATAGATGACAACGAAGTCAGCTTCAAGAAGAATTGGTGCATGTCCTATCAAAATCTTATTTCTATCTTATTAATTTTTTTTATTAAAAAATGATTTAATTAATCATGATAACCAACACAATTTTCTTTTATCTAATAATGACAATATTCATTTTTACTACTTAAGACTTAATAACATTATATAAACAAACTCTAAGACATTTAATAATATTGCATTTGGACAGATACATGAAAGTGTATTTAAAATATTGTTATGTAAATTTAACGTATGCAAAGACTAGATTTAAATAACAAAACCGTATCAATTTTTATAACAGAATAAGCATTAAAAGAATTGAAACTTTATTTAATTTACAGAAAGAAAAAAAATAACTACTTTTTCCTATCATTTATATGTATACAGAATTTCAACAGCTTTCTGGTCCTTCTGGATATTTCATTTGTCCTTTTCCATGATATTTGTTCACCACATGCCAAAAGTCTTGATATAATTGCATCTCTTGTTATTCATCACTCTATCAAACATGTTCTACAGGGAATGGAGTAAATGTAAACAATCAAGGATGATATCACTAATGTACTTTTCAAGAAGTATTAAAAGATAGATAAAGTACAAGGAATGGAGTAAATCTAAACAATCAATGGTAAATACCTATTAAGTATTTTTTTTGCGGAACAACATTTAATTACGAACAAAAGCCACTAGCAAGGCGCTCACGCTCACAAGAGGTTACAACGCCCAAGGTTTACAGCCCAATCAGACGAATTGAGACATCTACTATGCTAAACCCAAGAAAAGACCCAAGAATCATTAGCAATAATAAGAGGGTTGAAAGTACCACTATTGAATATAACGTCGTTTCTCACTTTTACTACTATGATTAGTCAAACGATTAACATAGAAAAGATCTTCAGTACAGCTACACGTCTTCGGTAAAATGTTCCCCCATCTATTCACCGCCTCTTTAACCTCCACAACTTTCTTGTAGATTCCGAAAACATGATCTTCAGACTCCGTGTTCCAAGCAGATAACGTACACACAAATTCTTGATGATTCCCACCCCTCTTTTCGCAAGGTTATCAAGTGCAGGGAGTCTGTCTAATCTCACCCTCCAAGTGTGTACACATATTTTTCTAGGAACAATTTTTATTAAAGATGGTAGTAGACCCTCCTCCTCAAAGGCTCATATCACCGAGAGTCGTATGGAGATAGGCGACGGAATAAGAACCCACGTTACCGAGTTTCCACCTATTTATCCTTTCCCCCTTCAAACTTGCAAAGCTCGCATAATTTCATAATTTCCTCCCGTTGGTGTGATTCATGTCTTTCCTTCACTGGTCTTCGCCACTTCCAATGAATTATCATCCCGTTTTCGATATTCACAAATACGTCCGCAACCAAGCACCCTTTTTCCTCTTTCATAGTTGCGAGTCTTGGGAATTTATTAGCGAGGAAAACTTTCCCGCATCAGTTATCTGAATAGAACTTCGTTCCCCGACCATCACTTAATTTTCGTTGAAAGAGGCACATTAAGTTTACATTGACCGGTTCTAAAGCCTTGTTAATTTTGCAAATTTGTCCCCAAACAGTGTCAACATAGTACTCGTGTCTTCTCCAAGCTTGTTTGTTTGACCGTAAAGAGCCACTATAATAAGTTTCCATAGTTCCCCGCCCCCAACTTTAAATCTGCACCAGCATGTGACAAGGAACGCTACATTTTGCACCTTAAGAATACCAACTCTGAGGTCGCCTTTATCTTTATTATTTAACACATTATACTAGGCAACCCAAGTTATTTTGCGGCATCCTTCTTTTGCGCCCCAAAAGAATGTCCCTTCCTATCCCTTCAAGTTTAGCTATCACTTTTAAAGGAGCTTTAAACAACGAGAAACGGAAGGTACTAAATCCCCTGGCACCATTTACAGATGATCAGACAACCCCTTACTGAGAGAGTTTTCATTTTCCAGGCACCCAACTTTTTTACAAAAATCTCTACAAGAACCTTCTAACCAATCTCCTTATTCATATGCACACCTATGGGCATGCCGATAGCTAAGCGGAAACTTACCTACTTTACAACCTAGGCTAAGAGCCATTCTATTCATGTCACCTATAGGGACTCCAATAACAATAAGAGTTCTTTTGTTCCAGTTAATTTTTAAACTGGAAGCAAGGTGAAAACATCGTTGCACTTTCATAAGATTAAGAATGACTCGCTCATTCCAGCCCTTGAGGAATGTAGTGCCATCAACATAATGAAGAATAGTTATTTCCGTGTCAGAATTTAGCAACTTTATCCTAGTAACAAACCCTTTCAGTCTTACCTCTTTTAAGGTCGCTATCAAACCTTTGATAGCTAAAATAAAAAGGAACAGGGACAGAGGATCCCTTTGCCTCGCGCCTTTCTCGAGCAAGAATTGGGTCAGAGGTTCCCTATTAAGCAAAAACCAAACACTATAACCGTAGTGATGAGCCATTTAATCAACCTGATGCAAGTGCATCCAAAGTCGATTTACTCAAGGATACTAACGAGAAACTCCCAACTTAAGTTTTCAAAGGCCTTCTCAAAACCCACTTTAAAGAAGAAAAGTTCACTCATGGATCTTTTGTCCCAAGTGATGAGTTCGTTAACCATGAGAGGCCCATCCACTATGTTCCTCCCTTTGATAAACGTCGTCTGTTCCAGACTAATGACCAAGCTGATCACACTCTTAAACCTCTCCATCAGGACTTTAGAAATGGCTTTACAAATGCACCCTATAAAGTGGATTGGTCGGAAGTTTATGAATCACAAAGGGTCTTTAGCGTTAGGAACCAAGGTGATAAAGGGCATGTTGCATCCCGGGCAGATAATAGGGAACCTCTTGAAATGTTCAAACACAATAATAACATCGGCCCCTATAACCTCCTAGAAGTGACGTAGAAACACGAAGGAAAACCCGTCTGGCCCCATAGATTTGTCTCCCCCACAACTCCATATTGCTTCTTTAATCTTCCGGTGTAAAAGGTCTTTCAAGGTGTGTTTGGTATGCAAAACAGGATGGGACAGGAAAAAACAGAACAACATTGTCCCATGTTTGGCAAACATCTATGTGGGACACATCAGAACTAAGTAGAACAAGAGTCAAGAGTGGGGAAAGCATGTTCCATTCTACCCCTTGGAACTAAGTAGAACAAGGTCAAATGTACCATTATACTCCTCAAGATATAAACTGATTTCTCTTTTATGATAATTGTCACAAACTTAGGGGTGAGCAAAACTCGACCAAATCCAAAAAACCAAAAATTCGACCCAAAAAATCTCAAATCTACCTAACTCACACAACCCGAACTAACTCGTTCTTCGAAACTTTTTGGTGAGTTACTCAGTTCGTGTAGGGTCTCCATGCCCATCACCTACCCGAAACTCGAACAAAACCTTTTATTAACATTTTTTGTAATTTGTTATGTAGTTTTTTTTGTGATTCGAACTTTATTTTTATTAGTTTGAGTGTTTAATTTAATTTTAAACGTTTGAAATTTAAACTTTGGAGTTTGAATTAATTTTAATATTTAATAATTACGCATATACCCGAAACACGGTCGGAAATCCAACTAATAATGTATATTACCACGGACTTGTGGCCGGTTAACGAATTTAATATTGAAGACTGGTGGAGGAAAGTTCAGAGGAGTGGGGCCGATAGAACGCAAAAACAGGTTTCTTGGGTGATTGGAGCAGCTTTTCTTTGGAGTATATGGGAGCAAAGAAATCGAAAGGCGTTTAATGGTGAGTTCAAAAACGAGCAGGCGATATGTAGAGACGTTCAATTTCTTACTTTCGACTGGATTAGAAGTCGGGCAAAAGGGTGTAAGTTGATTAGTTGGGATAGTTGGATGTGTAATCCGGTTAATGCCGTGTACTCTTGCCTCGGTCTAGCTCCTCGCTAGAGTTGTTCGTAATAAAATTTCGCTTTGCCGTTCAAAAAAAAATAATGTATATTGCTATTGTCTATCTTGCAAGCTATGATTTTTTATTATATACTTGATTATAGTTTTGTTGATACATAGATTGTAGTGTGTTTTTGTAAATTTCCATTTTAATTGACTATTAGGTAAAAACACTAAAAATCTCATCAGGGGTAAAATGGTCATTTAATCAGTCTTGTTCTATACAGTTCCACATTCTCAAGTATTACCAAACATTGAATATTTGTCTTGTCCTGTCCTGTTCTATATTGTCCTGTCCTGTCTGCATACGAAATGCACCCTCAAAGAATTGCTTTTGACCATTCAATATTTTACATAACCGGTTACTACGGAAGACTAGCCTCTGTCTCAAAGTTTCTCTATATTTGTTTTTGAAAAACTCAAGAACCATTCCTTTCAGCCTGCTAGGATCAGACTCCCACACTCCATTTTTCGCGAGGCCATGAATGAAGCTTTTCCTCCTTTAACTGTTTAGAAAACCGTGAAATTTCTTTTTAGTTCTCCTCACCTTTGCCCATCCAGTTGCACTTAATTAGCTTTTTGCCTGATATCTTTCAATGCCAAACCAATATCAAACCATCTAGTTTGCAAATATCTATCATGATTTAAATAAAAGGAAAAAAGTAAAGGAACAAAATATCCCTGATTTAATTACTTTATTCTTGAAACCTAATCCATAATTTCTATAAAACTAATGGATAAAATTGTAGTTAACTCTAAATATTATATTACTATAATAAATTAGTACAATTACTTTTAAAAAAAATTGAATGCGTTTTTATCGATCACTAAAATATCTTTATTATATTTTTAACCCCAATTTATATATTCTCACTAAAATATCCTTTTACAGTTATAAGCTACCTTATCAGCTAGGTTTTGCTAAATACAACTTATTCATCAGCTACCTTATCTGTCATAAGTTAGTAGCTAGTTTGCCAAACATAACCATAATCTCATAAATTATATAGTGGTGAAAATGATGGGTCCAGACAAAATTTAGTAAACAGACATATTATAAAATCCCTGTAAATATTGACATAAAATAACAACCATATTCTTTCGTGAAATAAAGGATTAAATTATTGCACTATATATATTGCTATTGCTATTGCTATTGCAACATATTGGAAACGTTCTAGAAAGGAATTACGTCAGCAACTTTTTTGTTTACTATTATATTATTGTAGAGGTTTGTTTACACGTTTATAAAAAAATTTAGAATAAATTATGGTTATGGTCCCAGTGGTACCATGGTTTCTTTTTTGTTTTCATCATTTGACTTTATTTATTACACACAAAAAGCCCGGATGATACGCGGTCTGTTATGATTTTACACAAAAACCCCTAGAGGTTATTAGGAGGTTGCTTTTTTAAAGGTTTTCTGTAAGATTTTTGGTATACTTTTATACGAATTTTTTTAAAAAAATATATATTTAATTCTATATAAGGTCATATTTTATTAGTTTATTTATTAATATATGTAAAGCAATCATAATTTGATTTTATTATATATTAATAGAATTATTAAAGTAATTATAAATTTGTATATATTTAACTTAGGCAAACTCTATCCATGTATCATTTAGTAAGTGTATTTGAGCGGCTAGGTGGGTCCAATGTAAGGGCTATGAACTATTTGAGTGAAAAATAGATAGAGGGAAGGGTAGAAATAGCAACATTTTAAATTAATTTTGAAATATGATACTTTTATATAATTTTTGTAGATATCTTAGTAATTCAATTATTACTTTTTAGCATAAATATTTTAAAATCATTATTTTCTAATTTTTATTGGATATAACTTTATAGATATCTAAGGCTATTGATTGTGCAACCCATAAAACCCACAAGTCTACTCTACCATATCAACTTTACATCAGTTTTACCTGCAAACCCATAATAAACCCGAAATATAAGCACCACTACCCACAAAACTGAATACCCAATATATAATATATATATATATATATACACACACATATATATTTTAATAAAAATATAAGAGAGAGAGAGAGGAAAGAAGTCTAGAGAGAGATAGAGAAAAAGAAGGATTGGTTTCAGCAGGTCTATTGAAACCAACATTGGTAGCCCCTCTAAGCCCACTCCCCCCCCCCCCCCCCCCCCCCCGCCCACCCCCCCACCCTCGGGTACTGCGGCACGTCGAGCCCATTGGACGCCCATCGAGCCCGATTTAGAGCCCATTGGGAGCACTACCGATAGCTTAAATGACATAATTTTTATAATTGATTGTACATATTTTAAATTTAATATTATTTTTATTTTTATTTTAGATACTTTTATACAATTTTCTACAAATTTCTTGATAACCTAAATTTTTTACAATTTTATAAAATTTAGTGTGTTTTGAGAATAACTTTTGTGCAATTTATAGCAACTTGCCTTGTTTCAAGAAAAGAAAAAAAAACTTACCTTGTACAAGAGTACTTTAAAAAAGTTATGTATAATAAATTCGTAACTAATGTAATAATATTTTTAAATATAAGTAAATATGTATTTGTATTCATTTTGATGTTTAAAAAATTTAGGTGACAGTATGTATACTACTAACCATATTAACTAAATCGTTACAATTAGACATTTGACGGTATCTTACTAAATATGAAAGCTTGGTTGACATATGGTATTGGAAGTTTGGTACCGTGGTAGTATCATGATACCAACTTATTTGATTATTTATCAGGTATTACACTTTTAATATCTTGAATGTTAAATATCATAGCTTTAACGTTTTTGTTAAAGCATTTAAATAATTACAAGTCTTATTCCTTATAATTAAAAAAACCATGACATGTTAAATGCAACACAAAAGATGATAGAAAAATTAATAGCAACAAAAAAAAATATGATAGCAAATACCATTGGTTAATTGGTATATGATTTAAGATTTTTCATGTCAATTATAATTTGTTCTACGTACACACGTTGTTGGAGAAAAAAAGTTGATTACATATGAAATCTACCCCAAGTACCTGTCACTTTTTATGGCACTGTGTATGCGAACAAGGGCAGTATGGTCATCTAGTGCTGCTGCTACTTTTTTTCCACCTTTCGCAACCCAAAAACACTCAATAACCATTAAATGAGATTAGTTTACTATACAAATTGTTTCACGTAACTTCGCTAAAAAGTCATATGTACAAATATCATCTAACTTAAAAAATGTAAATCTAAACCAAAAACCATAATTTGGAGATATCAGTTTGGTGCTAGAGTTTGAAGTTTCGTTGGTGTTACTCTATGTTCACGAAGATAACCAGATCTAAACACAAACATGAATAAGAACTGATTGCATCATAAATTGTGCATGATACAAAAGGTGTGAATTAAAAACACTAAATTTACTTTAAAGACAAAAAAAGAACTAAATCGTAGATGGATCAAAGATTTGAATGAAAACATTACCTTTTATTTTCAGGGGTAGACCACTTGATTGGATACGATGGCATGTGTTTTTCCGTGTAGTGTAAAAACTACCGTGTTGTAAATTATGTCACCATATGAATTTTTTTGTGTCATCAAATATATTTTGAAGCTACAATAGAACACTAAGTTTCATTTGTTGGAGTTGGTTTCCAAGGCTTGGGACATAATTATATCTGAAAAGCAATGAACCAATAAAATAATAATAATATGGTGAAAATATACATATATTTGTTTCTTATAGTCAAATGTCGTCACCGCCTGAAAAAGTCTCTAGGACCGTCTTTGCACACATCGCTACCAGGATGCACCACCCCGAGGACAACCACAATGTTGGAGAAGAATATGAAGATTCAGCCATGACAGAGAAGCAAATGCAGATTCAACCATCATCAAGAACGGTATACAAAGACACTAAGAAAAATGATAGTTACTGACTTTTTTGGTCACTACAATATAAAAACTGGTTTCCAACGCCCTCTAGTGACCAAAGTTTGGGTGGTCATTTTCGTCATTAAAGGTCCGTCAGTAATATGCGTTAGTGCCCAAATACCGAATGATCACAACTTAGTAACAAAACTAGAGTGGTCAGTGTGGTTGTGACAACTAAAATGGTCACTGAGTATATCACGCTAAAATGATGAATGTCATCGCCAATTATATTTAGGGCCCAAAGTTGACCACTGCAAAGAGGTCACTAGTGGAATACTAGATAGTGACTCTTTTCTTTGGAAGGGTGTTCGGGCCAAAGCCCGACTAATCTTCGGCAATTTTGGGGGCTAAACATGGTCCCACTTAAATGTTCCCATGCATGTGCACGGGAAAGCTCGAACTAGATTAGGACGCTATGAATCCCCCGAACAATAACCAATCCGCCACAACACTAGAAGACAAGATAATGACTCTCTTAGTGGTGTTAACATCCATGTATTAGAGTACTCCAATCCATTAACGGTTATAACTGTCTAACCGTCTATAACCCTCGAAATCTTATATAAATTCATAAAGCGTGATCAAACATATACGAAATTAGTGCATTATTTCATGTATGATATTTTTTATCATCAGATAATTGATTATGTGTAAACCCAAGGCATAGTAGGAAGAAATATAGTATTTCAGTGACATTCCATTCATGATCTAGGAACATATTCAAGTATTGTACAACTACAAACCTAGTTTCTCAACAATAAATAATTAAATACCACATGATTTGTAGAAGCTTAACGAACTATAGATCTTTGTTAGGGTGATTATAAGAGGAACAATCTTACTACGTTGTCCAGAGGCGAAGGATTGAATTTTTTCATTTGGGTCCATGTTAAGTTCATCTTTTGATACTGATTGTATCATCAAGATTCAACAATTGAAGAGAATTCATTCTAAAAATCACAATACTTTTGCATCGACTTCTGTTTTCGCTAAAAGTCCAAACGATGTATAAAGGTCATATATCATCGCTATAGCTTATTATTGAAACATATTGTCATTAAAGGTCGTTGAAGCTTGCTTTTCTTATAGGTTCTTTTATTTATTATGCAGATTACATATTCAATAAATGACGCATACAGACCTATCTTTTAATGTTTAGGAGGTTGTAAAAAGTGTAGCAATATCTTGATTGGCCGATATTGATTTTCGTGTATAAAGGTTAGTCAAACAATTGGTATACAAATAAAAACAACAAAGTTAAAAAATTGGTCCCAAGAAAAAGGAGACAACTTTTTAAAATAAACATGAACTACTAAATAAGATGCAACGATAATTAATTTTAGTCGCTAGCTCTTTCAAATTAGCAATAAAATATTGTTTTGTCGCTACCATTTAATTTACGACCATTTTTTACACTAGCATTTCCATGTAACACCAACTAGATCATACTCACTACTTTATATGGTTACTAATTTTTTCAAATTGGTGCCTATTTTTTGGTTACAAAGATTTAAATCTACGCCCATCATTATTTTCCAACGACCTTTTCAACTCACTGACCATTACTTAAGTCACTATATAATTTCTAATATTGGCGATCAACAATATAGTCTTCACAAGTATAGTGATTTAATTAGCTTGATATGAAAAATATTTTCTGTCATCAGAATTATTGAATTAGCGACCACTTAGTGATCAACTTTTACTTTGTCACTAAATTCATATTAGAGACTAAAATTCAATTGATGACTTTTATTCTCGTCACTAGTATTGCAATTGGTAATCAAAAAACAAATAGTAACTAAATTTTGGTCAATAACTCCGGAGGATCGAGACCCATACTAAGGGAGCAGGAGGAGCATGGTCCCCCGCCCAATTCTCCTGCCATAACAGAAATATATTCTCGGTCCTAACTGTGCATCCGCTAAAATTTAAAAGGTGCTCCCAAACATTTTAAAAACAAAATTAAAATTAGAAATGTGGCGTAGGTGAAATAGTTGAGGTGCCATTTTTCTATACTAAGGTCATGGTTTCGATCCTTGTTTACAAAAAATTTCTATTTTTTTACTTTTTAAATTACAGTTACTAAAAATTAGTCAAACAAATATACAATAAATGTATTGAATTAAAAACATCATCAATAAAATGACAAAGACTTACCAATTAGTTAAGCATCTCCAACAACTTTACTAAAATAGCAAAAAATGAGTTTTTTTCCTCTAAAACATCTCCACCAACATTGCTATCTTGTTTGCTATAATAGAAAAAAACTTTAAGATTTGCTAAAGAGTGAATTGCAATTTTGGTCCCTGTGGTTTAACGAAACCAGCATATATAGTCCCCATAAAATTTTTATTGCAGGAAAACCATTATAGTATGCAATTTTGCTTGGTTTTGGTCCCTCAAGACTAACACCGTTAGGTGTGTCTGTTAAGTCACTCCCATGTGCCTTGCACATGAGGGCATTTTCGTCTTTTGTCACTAATTTAATTAACTTTTTAATTTTGTCTTTCAACATACATGAATATTCATATCCATATTCATTCAACTATTCATGTTCTTCAACTTAAAAATGAAGATCAATCTAAATTCTTGCAAACAACATCTAGAAAGCAAGCATATATGAAAAACAAAATACAAATCCATAAATTACCTTGAATATGATAACATAATATACGAAGAATATCATGAACATTACAATTACTAGATCTGGAAACCAAACCCATCTCTAAAACCCCAAAGATTATTTTGATCTAGAAACCACACGTAAATCTAGAAAAAAACCTAAATCAATGAAACCCAAAAATCGAACCAGCTATAACCAAACCCAGATCCGAGAAAAAAACCTAAATCAATGAAACATAAAACAACAAAACCCTAAAGGTATTAAGATTTAGTAACTCAGATCTGAAAAAAATTGAAACCCTAAATGAAATCCTTATAATTACCAGATCTTCAAGAAGGAAATCTTCACCAACAAGATGAAACCATGGATAAAAACAGGGGCAAGAAAAGCCACGGTGGTGGAGAGTTGAGGAACAATAGCCGGGGAAAAATGGGGTCGGAAGATTACGATTTTGCCGCCGCCACCACCACCAACGAAAACTAGATCTGGAAACCTAACGGCTGGAAATCAACATCTGGAAACTGCCTCTGTGTTATGGTTATGGACTGAGGGGAGGACGATGAGAGGTAGAGAGAGTGAGGGGTAGAATGAAATGTCGAAGATGGAGGTGTTGCAGAAGTGGCCGGAGATGGCGGTGTTGGAGGCGTCGCCGGAGATGGCGGTGTTGGAGGCGTCGCCGGAGATGGCGTTCCACCAGATAAGGTGGAGTTTCGCCGGGAGGGTAAAAGAATAGGGGAAACCTTCCTCACATTCTTTAAACACATAAGTTTTTGAATTTACAACTTTCGTCCTTGTTGTTTAAAAAAGAGTGAATTGCAATTTTAATCCTTGTAGTTTGTTTTTCATTAAAAAGACGAAAACACCCTCATGTGCACGGCACATGGGAGTGACTTAACAGACACACCTAACGGTGTTAGTCTTGAGGGACCAAAACCAAGCAAAATTGCATACCACAATGGTTTTCCTGCAATAAAAAATTTTCGGGGACTATATATGCTGGTTTCGTTAAACCACAGGGACCAAAATTGCAATTCACTCTTTGCTAAATTTAGAGAATTCTCTAAAACTTAATGGTAACAAAGAAAAATGAATATTTTATTAAATCCCAGCAATGAGATTAAATCTTTATCATTTTATATTTAATTCTTTTTTTAAAGTGCATTGAGATGATAAATTATAGAATATTATGTTAAAATAATTTGAGTTAAAATCTCTAAAATAGAATATCTGTTGGAGATGAATGTAAATCATTTTAAAGATTTTTAACACCTGGTTCTTTATTTTAGAAAAACTATAAAATTGGTGTTGGAGATGCTACTACTATTTTTTTTGTTTATGATTGTCCCCATCCTAGTACTATTTCCTTCTTTCTAGTACTTGTCCTTCCAAATTATCTATAAATTTTTAAGTTGTTTTTAAAGTTGTTTTAATGACAGCATATATTTATAAAATAAATTGGAAAAAGAATAACCACATTTAACGATTATTGCTTTGTATGAGTTTTTACTTTTTGAAAATAATACTAAATTTATTATTAGTCCTTTGTATATAAGAAGTTAATAATATTATATTTTGTTATTGCATAAGTTGTCTATCACAAAATCAACCACGAAATTTATAGTCTTGCGTCTTGTTCAAAAAGTTAATGTTTATTCCATTCGTGAAAATGTATTCTATCAAACCAATACAATTGATTTTCCACCAGTTAAATCGTGTTGATTATTTTTTGAGTTAAACTGCGACTGTAGTCCTTTGACCGACCTTAAAGATGTGTCCGTTCAAAAAAGAATTCTTAGATCAGCCACTGCCTTAACTAACTAAACATTTCCTTATCCTTCACTATAAGGACTTAGGGGGTCTTGTGCACCGCTCACTTTATTACCACAAAAAGAAAAAAGTTACGTGTTATATATAGAGGTACACCCAATAAATTTTGAAAGTGATGTCAAATACTTTAAAACCAACTATTTAGTAAAATGGAAGCTTGGGATGATCTTGGTCTTTCAATGGTACTTGCGTCCCTTGCTAGTGATCCTATGTTCGATCCTTACTCACTTTAAATGTGTTTATTTCTTTATTAAAATTCTATTTCAATTTATATCTTCTTTTAATTATAAATCACATTAAATACTCTATTAATTTCTAAATTATGTTTTAGTTTTTTTTTATTAACTACATTTATAATTCCCTATTTATTACAAAATTTACACATTTAAAAGTGTGAAATTTTGAAATTAAACATAAACATTTATAAATGTAGAATGTGCAGTTTTTATTTATTTATTTATTTAACAATCTTTATATTTAAACTATTTTTCACAATTTGAAATATGAAAATTTTCAAAATTCTTCCATACTTTCTTTAAATTATGGATAAATGACATATTTTTGTAGTGTTACATGATTTGTTTGTACAGTGCTCATTATTATTTGAGATTTTAAAGGGTTCAAGGTGCATATAAATTCATTGTTTTTTTCTTTTGAAAAGGTTCATCTAGGCTTTGCCTAGACTACATCCTTGGCAATATAGAACATAAATTGAAAACATGAGGGGATTCGAACCTGGGATGAATGGGATACCATTCACATTCCCCACAGGCCTTACCACTACTCCACAAGCCTTGTGGTTATATAAATTCATTGTTTTGTTTATATGATTTGGTTGTTTGGCATATATTGATATTTGTCATTTGCCTTAAAGTTTGATTTTTGTCATTGGAATAGATTGATAAGTTACAAAGTTAAACGATTATGTTTATATGATTTTCTTGATTTATTTACATGGTTTATTTGTTTATTTTGAGTTTTTATGAAAGAGCTTATGGTAAAGCAACCACCGTGAAAAAAATCACATCAAAACTCTTACCACAAGAGCGCTTTCTTTAGTATGATTCTCGTGAAACTCATGCATCCAAATTACATGCAAAAAATATGCATAGCTTTTGGTACACTTTTGCTACAGTATATAAATTTTTAATTATCATATTGAGCCGCATATTAATAAACAAATTGTGCATATAAGATATAATAACAAAAATTAATCTAGCTACTAGACCTTGGAATTTTTTATATAACAACGTAAAATTTAATACACCAATATAATATTATTAAAATCATTCCAAGATCACTCGCTTTGCTATGAGACCGACCTATGCGCTAGCCAACTGCGTCACCACCCCAGTTAATGTGTGCGCTATGTAAGAGGGACGGAGCTATTTAGGGGCCATCGTTGAATTTTTTAGTAGTGTAAAAAATTACGGTGCCACCATATCAATTTGTCGTGTGACACCATATATATTTTGAAATTAAAATAAAAAGACAAGTTTTCTCTGGTTGAGTTGGTTAGTTACTTGTCTTATAATCATGAGGTCATGGGTTTAAGCCTTATTAGAGACATTTTTTTCTTCAAAATTTTGCTTTTAATTTCAAATTTGGTGTTTATATAAAAAAATTGCTTGAACCAAGAATTGAACTTGAGACTTCACCTTTGAAAGGCAATGAACCAACCACTAG
Organism: Centaurea solstitialis; assembly: GCA_030169165.1. Taxonomy (NCBI): domain Eukaryota; kingdom Viridiplantae; phylum Streptophyta; class Magnoliopsida; order Asterales; family Asteraceae; genus Centaurea; species Centaurea solstitialis. The sequence continues at coordinate 19,010,821 of CM058046.1, forward strand.
ACCATTAGAGACTTTGTGAATTTTTTTTATATATATGTTCTTTATAGTTAAATGGTGCCACTGTTTGAAAAAAGTTCTAATCCATCCCTACTATATAATATGCACATGAAAACATCTTTTCACGGTTTGTAACAAAATGGAGAAAGTTCGAAGGGCGTTGAACAGGTGGATGGATACTCTTTCAGGGAATTACACAATATTCATTAGAGCCTTACATGCCAACGTTAACACAAATCAGTCCTAGCATTTCGGCCTTCTTAGGGATACGATCACTTAGGCTTACTGTTGTGTCATTTGGAAATGACGGAACAATGTCGTTTTCAATAGAGGTGTCTTTAATCCGCTGATTGTGAACAAAGATATTCAGTCAACTATTTTTTTCTTGGATTTGTAGGAGTAGTTTTGGTAAAAATCTTATTTAGCACCTGGAAGGACTGGATTATTAATTATAATGCAAGATTGCTTTGATCTCTTTTTTTTAGAGCTAATGTCTTTCTTGTTTTCGAGTTCTTAATATATTGCCATTCAGAAAAAATCATTCTAAATTCACTTCTAAATAAAAATAGAATATCATATTTTAGAAGATATTGATAGTCTACTTATAAATTCCAATAGAATTATAATATTATCTAAAATTGTACTTCACTTTTACACATCTTGAACCTCAAGTCCTCTTATTCTTCCACCGTAAGAAAAGAAAAGGTTGCTAAAATCAAAACAGTTTTTTCAGTAATTTTCCCTTATAAAAAGACTATTTCAAATTCCAAGAAACAAAAATCCACTGATATTAACATTAATTTATACTTTATACATTATTCAAGTATCAGTCAAAGTAACAAAAATACAATAACAAAATAATGGAAGAGACCATGCAGGAGACCATGCATGGATACTTTTAAGCTTTTTATGATTCATGAAAAAGGTTGTACCACCCCTATAAAAAGATAATAATTCAAACTATTTTATTATTAAACTTAACGATTCAAGTTGTCCAAATTAACAAGTGATTCTCTTTTGTAATTAGAAAAATCATGGACGGACATTATTTCTCGTAACAATGATCCCATTAATCACAAACGATATTCATAATTAATTATGTCAAAGGTTTCGATTTAATTTTTCATTTAACCAAAATTTTATGCATAACGAGGTAATTTGAAATATTGCATCATCTTTATATATCTTTTCCATGCGTTAAAGAGATTTAATGTTCTACTTCTCTTAATTTTCTTAGACAGACAGTTATGAATGAAAATGTATAACGCATGAAAAAGCATATATAGTTAATATAGATACATTATTTTACTATTTATCGAGTTAAATTCCCTTTTAATTAAAGTATTATGCAGAATGCTAATGCAATATTAATTTATATGGTCACTCCATCTTGATTGCTCTTCTTTTACGAATGAAAAATACTATCAAAATGTAGGGTGAAATACGTTTTTTGGTCCTTGCGATTTAACAACGTTTTGGATTAGGTCTCTCAAACGCATCGCAATAGGGATCATTATTGTTCTTATATCATTACAGAGTTGGTCTTTGTGACTAACAATCATCTAAAACCAATAAAGGTCATCACACTATAAGAAAATTTTAGTTAATGATCAAATTTTTAGTAACTACCTACTTTTTGTTCATTACTTAAGATGTTGGTGACGATAATGAATTAGTGGGAAAAAGTAAAATTTGATCGTTAAGTGGTTATTAATTCTCATGGCTTAAAAAAATCGTATCGATCTAATTTAAAGAGCAAATTTTTGATGACTATATTCGTTACTAATGTTAATATGTTATAGATTTATTTGTACAATGACTTAAATGATCACTGAGTTGAAAAAGGTTAGTGGCAAAAAAATTACAGTCACTAAATTAAAAGTTTATATGACTAAAAAATAAACCGTCGTTAATATGAAAATATTAGTAATCAAAAAATAGTGACCACTATTAAGTTGGTGTTACATGGAAATATTCGTAATAAGAAATGGTTGTCATTAAATTAGTGATAAAACAATAGTGATTTAGTGATAAAACAATAGTGATCAAGAATCTGAAATATTTAACGACTCGAAAGTAACTGTTACTAAATATTATTTAATGGTTCATGCTTATTTAAAAAAGTTATCTCCTTTTTTTTCTAGAACCAATTTTTTAACTTTGTTGTTTTTATTTTAATAACAATTGATGGACAACCCTTTATACACGGATATCAATATCATCCATCCAAGATACTGCAAACACTCTGTACGACCTTGAAAACATAAAGAGGTAAGTTCATATGCTTCATTTATTTAAAATGTTCAACATGTACACATAAGGTGGGGGACCGTTTATGATTGTCAGGATGAATTCTCTTCAACTGGTGAACCTTAATGATATAGTTAGTATTAAAAGATGAACCTGACATCAATCAAAATAATCGAATTCAATCCTTCGATATCTGAACAACGTGGTAAGATTTTTCTTCATATAATCATCCTGACATAGAACTACACTTCTTCACTAAGGTTATGTAAATCATGTGATGTTCATGGTGTTTGTCGTCTTATATGAGAGTGACTCTAAATTTGCCTTGAGTAATTAACCATGGAAAGTAAATGAATTTATAAATCACTTTTTGTTAAAGTAGAGTAAATTCCATTTAAAGTAAAAAGCAATCATCAAAAGACCCAAAGCAATCATCAATTATCCACACTAGCATTGACTTTGACTGCCTTTGATCAATTGCCATTAATTTTTTCTCATTTATCATCGTTTGGGTTTGGACGTAGATATTACCTATACCTCTTCTTAGGTAGAGATGGTTCTTAGGTAGAGATGGTCAAATACTGGGTTCGAACGGGTTTTAACCGGGCTTCCCAAGGATCGGGCCTCAAAAGTGTTTTTTTGGCCTGGGCTTTTTTTAACCGGGCTCGGGCCGGGCCGAGATTAGGGGAAAATGCTATAACTAGTCTCTTGACCACCGGGCTTTCGTAGGACGGGTTCTTTTTTGTTTTTTAACATATAATAATACTACAATTAGTTTATAAACTAATTTTATATCCTAAAGGTAACTTATATATAAATGTAAATTATAATATAAAGTATATGTGTAAATTATAATATAAACTTATAAACTACATTTATTTTATAAACAAACTTATTTTAAACAACTAAAACATATAAAACAAATACACTAAAACCGGACCAGGCTTAACCGGGCCTGGGCCCGGGCCTTGCCTTAACCGGTCCCGGGCTTAACCGGACCTTGTTTTTTGTTCAAATCTGTAATTGGGCCGGTCTTGACTGGCCTTAACCGGGCTTCAGCGGTCTTTAAAAAACCAAGCTTATTTCGGTCCCGAGATCGGTTAACCGTCCGTAACCGGTCGGACCGGGCTTATTTAACCATCTCTACTCTTAAGTAGCAAAGAGGCTATTTATGTAAAATCCCCAACTCTTTCTTCCTTAGATCGACCCAAATAACCTAATTAAATTCTAAACGAAATTAAAATAATAAAGTACTTTAAAAAAAATAAAAATATTATAAGAAAAAAAGATCTATTATAATCCTTTTATTTGACATTTTATAACAAAAACACGGCCTAACAAGACGCTAGCCACAAAGGGAGGGGAAAACTAAGTACAACGAATTACAACACCAACTTTGCCAAGTTAAACGACTACCCAAGGAGCTTCTACAAGCAAGCCAATGATAAGTTGTTGATTGAATCATACTCGCAATTTTAAGCGGATTAAAAGGAACCTGTTTGAAGATCGTGTCATTCCTTCTGAGCCACATTGTCCAAATATACGCCATATTATAATGTAGAGAAAGGTTCAAATGAGAAGTGCTAAAAAAATACGAAGTAGAGAAGTGATCTCCACCACTCATTCGGTCAATAAAGGTGACTTTGACCGGTTACGGTGAACGCAATCACGAGGGGATTGACGCGATTCATGGGAGGGTAGAGATTATTAAAGGAGGGGACCCGGTCAAAGCCGCCTTTATTGACCGGATGAGTGGTGGAGATCACTTCTCTACTTCTCATTATTTTTAGCACTTCTCATTTTAACTTAATACTTATAATGTATTTAGGATAATATAACAAACCTACGCGTTTACTAAACATGCCATGTTTTCTTAAATTTTAGTAGTGAGATGCTCAACTGTTAGAGTAAAAAATATAACTTATCAAAAGTAAGGAATCCACGCATTAAGATAACTATCGATTCAACGTCAAAAAAATCTGGATATATCCATGGATGCCTTATCTATTAAGGCTTCAAAAAAGATCTATTGTGTTTACTTTAATTTCTAGTGTAAAAAAGCTGTTATGTTCGTACGTGTTAACGTTAGAGAATATGAACCAGTTACCGGATTTCCTGATAGAATTTAATGGTTGACAAGGCCAAAAAAGTGACAAGCAAATAAATTGGTAAAAGTCATTTAGCATTTGAGCATATATAAGAGATGATTGGTCAAAAAGATTAGAAATACAGAAGAAAAAAATAAGCACGGCGGAATGTACACCAAATCATGGCGATAATTGCAATGTTTTTCAACCATATGAAGATACTTGCAATAAAGTTCCAATAAAACATTTAGAATCTAAACTATTTAAATCAAAGTCAAAACAAAACTGAGGAAAATAGTTTGATGGGGTACATGAATGGACTCATCGCCCAATCTATTGACTTAAAATACAAATAATTCGTTAGAACCTTCGAATCAGGGGGACCTATAATTTAGAGGCATGGTTGTTGGCATGAAATCATAAAATATCAAGGCTAGGATGGTATTTAAATTTTTAGAGGTGATCATTAATGTATAAAATCTCATTTCCCTTGAAATCTGAAATACAAAGTAAAAATAATATTTATTTTTGTAAATTAACAAATGTTTGAATTTGTTTAATGTATTTTACCCGATCAAATATCATAGTGTTGCGAATTGATATGTAAAATCATATAATTTCACATATTGACTGATCATTATGAAATTTACATTTAATTTGTAAAATTAGCAATTATTTAGAAAAAAAAAATCTATTTGATTGATTGAGAATTTTGAGACAGAGGATCGATTAAGGTTAATCAATTGAGAGAGATTAAAATTGTTGAGAGAAACGATCAATTAAGAAACGTCATTATTGAGGATCTAAAAAACAATATAAAGATCAAATACTGAACTGATTCAACTTTTATTAGATAAAAAGAGGATAAGATACAACTTGCCTTGAAAATTTGGGAAAAAATATTTTGGACGACCGTACCTAGAGGGTCTTTCTTTTGTTTAGGGCTGCCAAAAAGTGATCCAACCAACCAACCTAACCTGAACTCGACCCCAATTGTAGTAGAATCGGGTTGAGATTTTCAATTCATTTAAGATGAATGAGTCAATATGTACAACCCATTTACTTAATGGGTTGGTTGGTTAGAAATATCTGACATATTTATAACTTGAACCCAACCCATTTAGAACCCAATTTCAACTCATTTTAGAACATGATTTGAGTTCATTTTTTAATAAGTATAATTATTTAATTATATATTATTAATATCTAATATATGACATAAATCTCATTCAAATATAATATTCTAATTACCTTTTTATGGCTTATTTCTAGCCGCTTAATTTCTAAAATTCAAAATTGCCATAATTTCTTGTTTTCTTATGTCGTTACACAAGAGACATTGAAAATTTTGTTTGAATTTATGGTTGTATTTTATTGAAACTTTGAACATTTTATTTTGTGTTTGGGTTATTATTAACACTTTAAACAATTTATTTAGATTTGACATTAAATTAAGTAGTTTAGTCATTTATTTCATTTAAAGTTTTAGTTAAATTGGTCAACTAAGGGGCGTTTGGTTGGGGGTATTGAGGGGTCAGGAATGGGAATGATAACGAAAACTGCTGTTTGGTTTGATGTAATATAAGGCCATCCTTAACGGGCACCGGTATGAGACCGGTGCCGTTGCCATCCCGACGGTAACACCGTCTTGTGTTGCCGGTGAGAGATCGGTAGTCATGGGCGTCGGTGTCCAGCTACCGGTTGAAATGTCGATGACCCACCCCACCCCCTACCCCCCTCTCTCTCTCTATCTCTCTCTTCATTCTCTCTCTCTCTCTCTCTCTTCTTTTTTTTATTTATTTTTTATTCAATTAATTAAAGGGGTATGGTATTGGTATGGTTAAGGATGGATTGGTATGGTGTTGGTAAGGTGTTGGTAAAGCTGATGTGGGGCTGATGTGGCAACAAAAATGAGGGGTATGTGTAACACCCTAAAAACCAGGGCGAACAAAAACTTTCAATTGCACAAAAGGTGGTATACAATGTACGCCAAGGCGTGAGCTCATCCCAAAAACAGGGGAATAAATAGTGTATAATTTACAATGTTTGTAATTCTAATTAAAGAATACGACAACCGTCTAGTCTAAATCCCATCTAGGAAGAAGACTACAAAAGGGTTGTCAGATCTATCAATGTGCGCGCGGTCTAAAGACCGGACTCTTCACCCGTCCCCCAAAGCTCACTCTTTAAAATCCGGCTCCTACTTGGGAACCGCGTCCCTAGCACCTGAGAGACACATCGACACCAAACAAGTGTTAGGCTAAAGGAGCCTTGTGAGTCCGATAATCAACAAGGATGCAATGTAAAGGATCAATGCAAGCTATTACAAGACTAAGTAATGCTCAAACAATGATAATCAAGCAAATATGCAATATATATGAAGAACACGACAATACGACAAACATATAACAAAAGTTGTCAGTTGCAAGATCATTATAAAACGTTAACTATCGACCCCTATTTATAGAGTCGAAGTTACAAAACAACCCCTAGAGTCTATGACTCTTTTAAGAGGCGCACAAAAGTATTGTTTTAATTCTAACTATTACAAACGCTTCAAAAGACGCCCCTGACTTCTTTACAAACAAACTAGTCAGGTTCTAACAATCTCCCCCTTTGGGAAGAAGTCAGAAAGGCGGCGGATACTTCAAAGCCGGTTCCCACTGCGAGAGCTGCAGGTACTCGTCCCATTCGCGGATCGATCTCGTACGGAGCTCCATCGCAGTCTCAACTCTTCTCAGCATCAGTCTTTCTTTCAGCTTGACCTTGATCAGATTCAGGGCCTCGTTCAGCTTTCTCTTCCACTGAGTCCCCTTGTACATTGGCATATTCTCCTCCATCAGACGACGCTTCATTCCGTTGTAGACATACAGAAGAGTGCCGTCACAGAAGCTAGACAGCTCACTGAACCGCATGAATCTCCGCTGGTTCTTCCTGAAGGTGATATACACAACACCATGCTCTGGGAGTTCCGTTGGGAAGTAGGGCATGTATTGGTCAAGAAGATTTGCCTCCAGGTTGGGACGCAGCAGATTCACCTTCTGCTGTTTGCTCTCAATCGCCATCTGATAGTCAGTGAGATACGCGAGATTGATCGTGTGGCGTACATACCTCTTAAGGACTTCCAGACCGTCTCTGAAGTAGTCTGGTTTCAGAATCGGGCCCTCAAGGTGTCTGATGAGTGTAAGGAGATCATCGAGATCAATACTGTCCAGATCGGCTTCCGTGAACATGTAGTCTCGGAGGTCTCCGTCGGGCTTGCCTGGGTTGTACATCTGCACGTGGAACTCAAGGAATAGCTGGTGTCCGAATTTGTAAGGTCGGACGTCAGTTACCTTGGTGAACCGGTGCTTCTTTCTGATCTGCCCATGCTCGCTCCAACTGAGCTTCCTCTGGTAGATGTACGCGGTACGGCGGCGACGCTTCTTGACATGAGATAGGCCGAAGAAGACTTTCTTGGACCATGTGAAGAGGCGTTCCTGTTGGAAGATCCGTGTGAAGGATTCCTCCAGGAAGGGCCTGAATATGACTGTGTGGTTCCAACCCAGTCTGATCGGCTGCTGAGCTGTGAAAGCTTCGGGCGTCTGTACCGTAGGGAGAAAGGCGTCGTACTCCGCACTGGAAACAGTGTCGTCTGATCTCTTCCAAAACCGAAGGCTCTGGGCATGCTGGTTCAGGATCTTCCTTCCCTCATCAGAGATACGAAGGTCGGAAGGATCCAACGGCGCGGTGTTTGGATCGATCAGATCTATGGCAGGAGTCACCTTCTCGTGAGGAAACTGGACGGTCGTACCTACAGGGATAGCCTCGTACCTCCAGTTTGCAGCTTCCGGCGGAATGTCGTCGTCGCCAGAATCAGAGTCCCAAGGATCCGTGGGTCGATCAGCTGGATCAACGAGATCCACGGGATCCGCGGGCTGATCTGCCAACGGAGCGGTGTCGGCCGGTGTATCATCGGCGGCGGTTCCGGAGCCGGAGGGGAGGTCTAGGCGAGCCCTCTTAGACGGTCCCTCCCCCTCATGAGGATTGGCGGCGTCGTCCGGATCATCATGTCCGCGTTTGGAGGGCTGAGCCTGAGACCTGCAAGTTGCCTCTAGCTCGCGGACCCTCCGCAATGCAATCTCCAGCTGCATATCCCTGGTGGCGACCAGCTGCTTGTACTGATCCACCTGTCTCTAAAGGGCATCGTTCTGAGTGGTGAGCTGAGCGATGACGATCTGGTGCTCAGCCTCAGAGACAAAACCGGGAATCTCCTCAGCTAGTGGTGGTGGTTGGAGACGGAGGACGGGAGTAGGAGAGCGGCTCGAATCGCCGAAAGACGGGCGCTGCCCTTCCTGGAATTTGCCCTTGATGAAGCGTTTGGCTTCATCCAGCTCCCTCTGACGGTCCTCGTCCGCCTTTCGCAGTGCTTCGATCTTGGCTCGACGGGCTTGGTCTTCCTTTTCCTTTTCAGCTAAGGCCTTTTCAATGGCCTCTAGTCGTCTATCTTTCGCCGCGTCAGCCTTCTCGATGGCCTCCAACCTGCTTTGGACAGCTTTAAGGATGCCGTCCGAATCCCTGGGTTCCAATCCCGAAAGGGTCAACACCGGTTCATTTGCGAAACCGGTGGACAGGGAAAGCCCCGCAAAGGTGCTCCCTTGGCCCGCGCTGACGACTGGTGTGGCGTCAAGTGCAGCGGGGCCTCGAGTGGAAGTCGCCAGATGTGTACCTAGGGGCTCTAGGACTCGATGTGACATGAATGACGGCGAGTGCTGGGGATGAGCAACTCTCGTTTCAACACCGATCGACTCCAAGCGAGTGAACGATGGAATAGGTGGTAAAGCTCCGTGTTCTGATGAAACGACCACCTGTTGGGAGGTGGTCGAGTGGATGGCTTGGGTGTGCAGTTGCGTCGGTTGGCTGCCAACGACTTGACTACTCGGCATTGGCCGAGTAGCATCAGTGTGGGATGCCTCTGTGGAGGATAGACTCTTGGCTGGTTTGGTTCCCGTTTCTGGCTGCCTAGGGTGGGCCACTTCTACTTCGGCCTCTTGTCGGGTTTCTAACACCTCTTCAACCTATTGGGCCTCTTCTCCTTCGGCCTCTTGAATGACCGGACCCTGGCTTTCACCCTCGAAGCCTTCACTGCCCGCCCCTATCTGCATCCATGATTCGCTCTGAGCCTGTTCAGCGACCTCCGTGTTCAACGTTCGGTCTTCCGTTCCGGAGTAGTCAACAAGTTGAACGAAGTCGCTCTCGTTGAAAGAGGAAGTGGAGACATCATCATCAAAGGCCTTGCCTTTTCCTTTCCCTTTCCCCTTGCCTTTACCCTTGCCCTTACCCTTGCCCTCTCCCAGGCCTTCCTCCGGATCCGAATCTGGTGGCGTCGTGTCAGACGAGCTACTATCTGGATCACCAGATGGATCCTTCGGGAGTCTAGATGTAGTGGCCTGAGGAGGCGGTGAAGTATGGGCCGGTTCTTCTTCTGGCGATGCAGCAGTGAGGTCTTTTGCTGAGCCAGATGGAGTGGATCCTGAGGCGTCCTTCGGAGTAGATGGTTCCTGAATCTCCGGGGACTCGGGGACTGTAGGGAGTCCTGGAAGCCGAGTTGTAGATCGACGTTGTGGAACGTACTCCTTCACCCTCGGAGTTGGCAACAGAGGATCTTCGTGCATTCTTTGGCGAAGACGTCTCAACCTTTCTTCTCGAGTCTGCGGTACGTCGGAAGATGTAGAAGCTGAAGCATCATGAGCGGTGGCGGATCTTCGGACTATGCTACCCACGTTTTCCCTCACGTTAACGCTCATCACATTACCCGAGCCAGAGGCCCCCCCAGTGGGACCCCGGCGCCTCGGACGTAAGGCCCGAGGACTAGAAGGGACGTGTTGCGCACCCTGGGCAGGACCTTCCGGTTCTGGAGGGTCCATAGGTGCGTCTCCTAGACCTAGGCGTATCCTATATCTTACCACACTGGGAGCCCGCTGGTCTAGTGCGTCCAGGACGTGCGTCGGTATCGGCATCTCGTACTGGCCGTCAGTGTAGTCTCTCTTGGCTATCCAGCTGATGATCTTTGGCTTGATGACTGGATGACCGGAACGGCGAGGGATCTCTGGATTACGGTTCATATGGTCTCGGATGATGAGACCATAGAATCGCAACCAAGGGATTGAGTTGTGTCGGGTGCGTTCCCGAGTCGTCAAGTCCTTGGTGATGTCAAGCCACAGCTGGGACGCGATGTCGATGCGGCGTCCGTAGGCAACAGAATGATAGATATGCCAGAATGAGGTCGTCGCCCTGTCTACTCCTTTCGTCTTGGAGGATAGGCACCTGTCCATGAGGTTGAACAGTTGTGCCCAGATCGGTGGTAAGTGGCTCGTGGTGATCTGAGATACGCCTTTCACATCGTCGGTTACCCCGAGAGCTAAAATTTCGCTCATCAGAATGGGGCCCGAGACCAGTTCGTCGAACTCCTGGTGGCCGCCATCAGTAGCGGCAGGGAGGCGAAGGATGCGGCGGACGTCCTCCATAGTAATGACCAGTTCGGTGTGATCCACTCGACCAATGATCGAGAAGACACCGAACCGGGTGTCGAGAACAGCTGTCTTCCAGAACTGCTGCAGGTATATGCCTGGTACCTCTGCAGTGGCCGTCACGGCGTAGGCAAGCGGATGAGCGCGAAGGATCTCCCTTACAATGGAATGCTGCACCCGGACAGAGGATAGGTTCACATACTCGTTGTTCTGAAGTATGCGAAGGATGTCCTCTGGAGCGATCAGAGCTCTGTCTGCCTCTGGATCGATCGGGGACGAAGGACGTTGTCTCTGGTTTGCCATTTCTGACACAGACAGATAAAGATTTTAAAAGTTAGTCTCCTCTTAATTCTAATCATGTGTTCTGACGAAAATTCGGCAGAGTTTCGACTAGTCGCGAGTCAGTTTATCGAAGATTCCCGAGGGAATCTTTTAAAACTGAGTCGAACTTGTAAAACGGATTCCCGCGAAACTCATGTCGAGATATTTTAAAACGACCCGAAACTGGATTTGAAACCACAGATCCAGGACTGACTTAAAACACGAATCGGTCTATGGACAAATCCCGTAAGGTGATTTGTTAAGAACAATTCTCGTGAAAGTCGAGTCCCGAATCGGGGGTACAAGTCCCGAATCGGGGGTGTCAAGAACACATGCGTATTCAATACAGAAGTCCCGAATCGGGACAAATACTATATATCTAAGAGTTCCGAATCGGGGTTATCAACAATAAACCTAAGGTCCCGAATCGGGAGATGTAAAATGCAAGTCTATAATCCCGAAGCGGGAGATTACACAATCAACATATAATAGTCTAAGTCCCGAACCGGGGGATTGTATTACGAGAGTCCCGAATCGGGAAATACACTACGTGTCTAAAACAAATTCCCGTATCGGGAAAACGAGATTCCCGAATCTGGAAACCCAAAGTCCCGATATATGAGTCCCGCATCAAGAACACTTGGAGTCCCGATTCGGGACTCCGACGAACCAGTCGCGACTGATGGTATTCCGGACACCAAATCGATCCAAAAACGATTCTAATCAGTCCTAAACTAGTTCTATTAAGTACATTATCGATTTAAACAAGTTTAGGAACAAGAATGGGTCAATCTAACGTCCCGAAACTCGAATCCAAGGATCTTGGAGTTTCGGGTTTACCCGAAAACTTTAGGCTTCAATCTGATCTATAAACGACGTAGTTTAGATGAATCTGAATACATTAAGTCGTTAGAAATCTTACCATGATCGTAAAGAAGTAGTCGGATCGTCGAACGGATCGATAACGAACGCTCGGGGAAGCCGGGAAGTCGATGGGTCGATCGGGGTGTTCTTCGTGTTCTTGATCGTCAGAGAAAACTGATAAGTGGTTATGAAATTTGAAAGTGATAACTGAATTCAGTTATCAACTCCCGCTTTTATAATTTTGATAACTTATTAGGTTTTTTGAAAATTTTATCTGATAACTGCTCTCACAGATCACGACTATCACGAAATGACCGAATGAACCCCGAACTTAAGGTTTGAAAGAATTTCAAAACTTCCCCTGAACTTGTGGTTTTCAAAAGTTTGCAAAAACGGTCCCTGCACATTGAAGTTGTGGAGACTGACAGAACTGGTCCCTGAACTAGTCAGTATTGGAACCTGTCACTTCCAGTCCCTTAACATAACAAGTTCATAGAATTTACAAGTTCAGCCCCTTGACGTTTATTGAAACGACTAACCTGGAAGTTTCTGAGATCGGATTAATCACCGAGTCTGACACGAATGGTCAGAAGTCTTATTTTGAATCCCGGGTCCTGAACTAAAGTATTCAGAAGCCGTACGTCGGTTCTACAACCTGCAAGAAATTTTAGGAATGGTATCCAGTGCAGATTGGATCCGACAGAGTTAGATTTAAACAACATTAATACAAAAAGCTCCCCCTATATGTATGCGACACAGGAGCTCCCCCTACACACATGCATAAGTTTAAGTGACTGGCTCCCCCTAGAAATCTGCCGGGGGATCTAGCATGCCCAGTTTACTAAGTAAATAGTAATGGCGCTTCTCGTCAAAAGCTTTAGTGAACAGGTCAGCTATCTGACGTTCACTTTCAACGAAAAACAGTTCAACGTTACCTTTCTCGACGTGATCTTTGATGAAGTGATATCGGATATCGATATGTTTCGTCCGAGAGTGTTGAACTGGATTTGCCGCAATCTGTATGGCACTGCTAGAATCACAGTAGATTGGAATCCGATGCATGGTGTAGCCATAGTCCGCCAGTTGAATTTTCATCCAAAGAACCTGTGAACAACAACACGCTGCAGCGACATATTCTTCCTCAGCTGTTGAAAGGGATACACAGTTCTGTTTTCTCGAGGACCAACTCACTAACTTGTCCCCGAGAAACTGGCAGGCTCCTGAAGTGCTCTTCCTGTTTAACTTACAGCCTGCATGGTCAGAATCTGTAAAGGCTGTTAGTTCAAAACCAGAATCCTTAGGGTACCAAAGGCCAAAATTAGGTGTGCCCTTCAGGTACTTAAGGATTCTCTTGACAGCCCCAAGATGAGATTCTCGAGGGTCGCACTGAAAACGAGCACATACACACGTGGCAAACATAATGTCGGGTCTACTTGCTGTGAGATAAAGCAAAGAACCAATGATCGCACGATACACCTTTTGGTCAACCAGATTACCAGACGTATCTGCATCCAGTTGGAATGACGTGGACACTGGAGTTGAAGCAGACTTAGGTCCAGTAAAGTCAAAGCGTTTTAAAATGTCAAGAGTATATTTGGACTGGTTTATAAAAATCCCTTGCGGGGTTTGACGGACTTGTAGTCCCAAGAAAAAAGTAAGTTCGCCCATCATACTCATTTGAAATCTGGACTTCATTATCTGCTCAAACTCGGTGCAAGACTCAGGGTTTGTAGATGCAAAGATGATATTATCCACGTATATCTGAACTACAGTCAAATGATTACCTGACCTTCGAAGAAACAGGGTAGGATCGACAGTACCCTTTTTGTATCCGGACCCAAGCAAGTAAATGGTAAGAGTTTCATACCAGGCACGAGGTGCTTGCTTTAAGCCGTAAAGTGCTTTGTCGAGCACGTAAACGTGTTCCGGGTACTTGGGATCAACAAATCCCTCAGGCTGCTCAACATATACGACTTCTTGAAGTTCTCCGTTCAGGAACGCGCACTTGACGTCCATCTGGAAGACCTTCATGTTCTTGTGAGCTGCATACGCGAGAAAAATTCTGATGGCCTCGATTCTAGCCACCGGAGCGAATGTCTCGTCGTAGTCGATGCCTTCCTGTTGACGGTATCCCTTGGCGACCAGACGAGCCTTATTACGGATAATAAGATCGTTTTCATCTTTCTTGTTGCGGAAGATCCACCGCAAGTCAATGATTCTGATTTTTCTTGGTCTTTCTACAAGGCGCCAGACTCTGTTTCTCTCGAATTCGGCAAGCTCATCCTGCATGGCCCTTACCCAGTCAGGATCAGAAAGAGCGTCCTGGGTATTGGTTGGTTCAAATTTACTCAGGAAGCCGCCGAAGAGGATCAGGTTTTCATCATTCTTTGAAGAGCGAGTTGTCACTGGAGCAGATGGACTACCGATGATGTTGGTAGTGGAATGGCTTCTGGTCCATTTTCTGGAATGGGGAATAGGATCGTATTCCATGTTGTTTCTTGAGTCATTCTCATCCCGAATGGCGGAGGAGAGAAGACTAGCATCCGGATCAGTATTCAACACAGTCTCCGGACGGGGTTCACGAACCACTTCAGCATAAGTTCTGGATGGAGAAGGTGGCGGAACAACTTCAGGAATTGGTGCAAGAACAGTGGACACTGTCTGTTCTCGGACCGCTTCGACTGCAGTTTCAGGAGAGGGTTGTGTTGAAGAGAGCTGAGAGGGGGAGAGAACAGTTTCCTCAATCAAAGTGTTAGAAGAGGATTCTGTTTCTGTGATCGAGTTAAGTACAGACATCGGTTCTACAGAGTCAGAAGAGGTTTCTCCTACAGCGGTAGAACAGGATGTGCTCTCATTCACGAATGCATCTGCGGATATGGTTGTTGATGAAGGAATGGAATGATCAGCAGGAGCAGGAACAATGATTGGACCAACGAGGGTCGTTAGATCAAATTCTGCTAAGTCAACAAAATCAAATCCAAGCGAGTCAGTAGGAACAGTTGTGCTCGGTGGTGAAACAGTGTGCAATTCAGGGAAGACAGAACTATCTGAACTAGGGCTGGCACTAGAATACATCTCAGTTTCAGAGAAGTCAACGTACCGACTCTCAAAGATGGATCGGGTCCGTTTGTTGTATACACGGTAAGTCGCAGAGTTATGTGAGTATCCAATAAAGATAGACTCATCCGACTTAGCGTCAAACTTTCCAAGATCATCTCTGTTGTTCAGTAGATAGCATACACAACCGAAAACTCTAAAGAATCTAATATTCGGCTTACGCTTGTTGACCATTTCGTACGCGGTTTTACCAGTCCGCTTAACGATCAGAGTCCTGTTCTGAGTGTAACAGGCAGTTGATACAGCCTCAGCCCACAGGGATAGAGGTACACCAGAATGTGCTATCATGGATCTAGCAGCTTCGACCAACGTACGGTTCTTCCTTTCTACGACTCCGTTTTGCTGGGGAGTACGTACAGCAGAGAAGTTGTGAGAGATGCCCACTTCTTCAAGGAAAGACTGGAGTTTCGCATTCCGAAACTCTGTACCGTTGTCGCTTCTCAGTTTCTTCACCTGACGACCCAAGAGGACTTGGATTCGTTTGATGAAGGCGATGATTAGATCTGCAGCGTCAGATTTGGCTCTAAGGAATTCGAGCCATGTGTACCGAGAGTATTCATCGACAAGTACAAGCATATATTTCTTGCGTGCAAGACTTTCGACTCTCATCGGTCCACAGAGATCCATATGTAGAATGCAAGGGGATGGTGACAGTTTGTCTCCATCCTTGGAGGATGCGAACTCTTCTTCATTTTCCCTTTCTCACAAGCTGAGCATAGGGTGTCTTTAGATAGTCGCGTCTCCGGTAGACCATTGACAAGGTGTTTAGATACGAGCTTGTTCATATCTCTGAAGTTGTGATGAGACAGACGCTGATGCCACAGCCAGCTTTCTTCCTTTGTTGCTTTTGCGAGAAATACCACTGTTTCCAGTTGTTGAGGAACAGCATAAAACATTGTGGTATATAGGTTACCGTTCCTTCGAGCGCGTAGAATCACTTTCCCATCCTCGTCTTCAATGTTGCTCCCGAGAATGAATGTCTTCACAAGATATCCTCCATCACAGAATTGGCTTGAACTGAGTAGGTTAAAAGGCAGTCCTTCAACATAGCGCACATTCTTGATGACGTGTTCTCCATTCGTCATGCTTCCATATCCTATGATTGGTAGACGTCTCTTGTCTACAAGCTTGACAAAGCCTTCAGCTCTAACGACGTAGTCGAAGAGGATGTTGCGCTGCCCAGTCACATGCCTGAAGGCTCCAGAATCAAAGTACCACATGTGACTTCCCTGCAAAGCGCAAGATTAAATTTGTTTAGGAACCCATTGCCACATGGGTGTCCTACCGTTAGAAACAGATAAAGCAACCGGTGAAGTATCCTTTTCAGATTTCTCCTTAGGCTTAGGAGACTTCACTGGAGGCAAAGCACTTTGCTTTGTCGTTTTCTCTTTTCTTTCCCGGTGAGGACTACCTGACTTACTATAAGCTTTTGCATTACCAGGCATATCAACACGCATGTAATTATCAAACAAAGAACATATATGATTTTTGAAAGCTGTAAGATTATCAGAATTCGCTGAGCGATTAATGTGTACAGACTTTGATTTCATGTTTGAATTACAACTAGGTGGGTTGTAGCCAAGACCAGTATGATCATGACCACCCCATTTAGGGAAAGCATTAAAAGAGTTCTTCTTCTTCCGATATCTCCTTCTTCGTGGCTTCACATTCGCAGTTCCATCACCTGTCCTCGCATCTGCATGAAAAGCAAGTTGTGAGTTGGGTGACGGCTTAACTAGAATGGATTGACCACCTTTGAAATTAGCGGTGGTTTGACAAACTGATTTTAACATTTTCAAAGGTTGTTTAGGTTTGGAGTTCTCACCCACATCAAATGAACTAGAATGAAAGTCTAGTCCCTTAATGGGTTTTACTGAGCTACTTGTGTCAGCAGATTTTGAATTCTGTGTCTGTGTTACTGTAGGTGTGTGCTGCTTAACTGACTTCCCTTTGTCAGTACCAGCACATGTTCTACCTTCAGTGTTTATCACGGACACTGATGCAAGTGGCTTGGGAGAACTGATTTGCTTTACAGCAGGTGCCTTTGGCAAAACTGGTTTTCTTGGAATATAACCTGAAGGAGGATCATCAGCGTCCAAAAACACCTTCACATCGTACACAACATTAGGATCTAATACTAGTTTAGGTTTGGTTGACCGAAAGTCTGGTGTGATTGGTGAGTTGCAGGTACAAGAATCCCAAGAGTCAGATTCTTCTAAGAAGGACACCCGTCTTTTCAACTGATTGATTTGACAACATTGATTCGCGAAAGTTTGACCAAACATCAGTTCCTTTTCATAGAAGAAGTCCTTTTCCATTGTGTTATTAATAAATTGGACGACCAGTTGTGTTTGGAGATCCGCAAATTTGTTTTTAAAACATGAGCAAGAAAACTCTGCGATCTCACATTGGTTTGACATATTAATCCTTTCGGCATTTGCCTCATGATAACTATGTTCCAATGATTTGATATGGCTGTCTTTTTCAGAAAGAATTGACTCAAAGTTCTTTAACTTATGGCGACAGGCATCAAGTTCAACGGCTTTGGACCTAAGATGGAACAATTCCTTTTCTACACACACTGGGGCAGGAGGCTGAGTTGCGGAAACATCCAACGGTTGGATAACATCAGCGTCCTCGGATGTATCTATCTCCCTAGTGTCATAGCTGAAGTTTAAGTCCTCATAGTTGATGGGTGGCATTGCTACCTTAGGTGTCCTAGCTTTGATGCCTTCCCAGCTAGTGAAAGTATTCTCTGGGTTACTAGAAGGGGTAAAGATGGGACCTTTTGCTATAGGACTGGAAGGTGGACTACTGGTTGAACTATTGGCAGGACTGGTGGTAAAAGATACGGCTTTTCCATCTATTATCTCAGTAAAGGTCACAGTCTGCATCACATAGTTGTCATTGTCTTGTCCTTTGACTGACCTAGGTTCAGGTTTGGAAGCACTCATACTGTCAAAGTTGTATAGATGTGCAGGTGCTTTTTCAAGAATGCTTTTCTCTGAAAGTCCCAACCCAGGTTTGGCTTGATAAAAGGGATGTTGAGTGGTTTGCTTGGTAAGCAGACTCAAGGTATGTTCAGATTGTCCTCTCTTTAAATTATTTTCCTCAAGCTCTTCTATTTTTACAAATAATTTTGTTCTTTCCAAGGAAAGAAGGTGAAGTTTGAGCTTGAGTTCTTCACGACTACTTTCAATTTCGTCGTGAGATCTTTGAAGATCAAGGAGCTTGTTTTCGAGGATAGATTCTCTAATCCCAGACTCAAGCTCCATTCTGTTAAAGTTCTCGGTGAGGTCCTCTAAACTACTTTTATACACAGCACTCTCTATTCTGAATCTCGCGACGAGAGCTCTTTCCATTTGGAGTTGGCTCTCAAGTCTTAGAGTTTCAGACATAGACCGTTCATCAGGTTTTGACAATAATGAACAAGAATGTACCTCAGATTCTTCATCAGTAGAGTCGTTTGGGGAATCAGATATACATGGTTCCTCAAAGTCAGCCATGAGGCAGTGTCCTTGCACTGCTGAGGGTCCTTCATCATCCGAGTCCTCCGGTTCCATGATCCAGTCTTCCTCATCAGCTAACAGCACCTTGCCTTGCTCTTTCTTCTTCATCACGGCAGCCTTCTTCTCAAAGTAAGCAGAATCTTTGAGCTTCTTCTTGCATTCCGATGCATAGTGACCCGGGTCACCACAGTTGTAGCAGGTGGGAACCCGAGCAGGGTTTCTGTTCTGATTGGCTGCGGGTGGAGCTTCTAGAGCTGGTAGCTTGTTCTGTTGTGGAGGTTCAGTTCCACCGGTGTTGTTGTGCTGACGACCATCATCATTTGTTTTCTGGTTCTGATTGTTGTAGTTAGAACCAGATTGGTCGTTCCACCTTTGATTATAACCACCTCCCTAATAACCTCTGTTACCGTGGTAGTTGTTGGAGTTGTACTCCTGATCCCTTTGCTGTTGCTGGTTGTTGTTGTTGTAGCTTTGTCTTTGATCTTGATAAGATCCTTGATTGTTGTACCCAGACCTATCACGCTGTTGATAGTTGTTTGTTCTTCCTTGATCGTTTCTTTGGAAGCTTTCTCTCGACTGGTACCCGCCTTGGCTAGACTGACCTCCCACAAACTGAGGTCCTTGTCTGAATCTGTTGAAGCGTTGGGGATTTCCCCGAAATTTAGCCATCAAGGCGAATGAGTTCTCTAGCTGAAACATCTCCTCTTCGGTAAGTCCATCATCAAGAACTACCGGTTCTTCAACGGTGTAGTTTTCATGAGAGGACGATCCTCTATTTGACAATAAGGCCAAGGTAGGAGGATCGATTTTCTTTTCAGTTTTACCGAATAAGGTTTCTTCATGAGGTAGCATCATGCTATACAGATCATGAACTCCAAGCTGGCCAAGATTCTGGCTCACTTGGATGCTGATTGTGACAGATTGCCAGAGTTTGTTCAGTCTTTTGAGGAATTTTACATTCACCTCGTACTTGTTCTTCTCTAAGCCAAGTCTCCGTAGATCGTTTACACAGATATTTAAACGATTGTAGGTTTCAGTCAGTGTCTCTCCCTCGCGAGCACAGAAGCTTTCGTACGCGTTCATAGCGTTCTCCTTTTGGCCTTCTAGTGCCTTGTCACCGCCCTGCATTTGCTGTTCAATGCCCAACCACATTGCTCTGGTATCTTTACAGCTGTCCACCCTCGCGAACATGTCATTAGGTAGAGCCATAGTGAGTAACGTGAGAGCACGTTTGTCAATGGCTGCACGAGCACGTTGTTCATGAGAGAACATGTCGTAAGGTTTTTCAACCTCATATGCAGGTAGATAGGGAGTGACATCAGTTCTGGCTACTTCAGCTACAGTAACTGTCGGTCTGATTGGTCCCTCAGTGATAGAGACCATCAGTTTGTCATCCAGTAAGTCGAGGAAGTTAATCATTCGGCGTTTCCATTGCTGGTATTCGCCGACGACTAATACTGGAGGTCGTGTTTCAGAACCGATACTGATTATTTCTTTTGACATTGCGTCCTCGGAAATAGGATCTGTTTTGAGTAGTTGGTGTTTTCTGATTGGACAGAGCTTCCGCGCTTAAAGCGCTTCCTTTTATAGAAATTCGAGAATTTCAAAAAGAAAGGCCAAGGCGGGAAATCAGCAAGTCCCGATTCGGGAGAATTGCAAGTCCCGATTCGGGAGTGAGAGAGTCCCGATTCGGGAATTTAAGCCAAGTCCCGATTCGGGAAATGAGAGTCCCGATGCGGGAGATCAAATTTCCAAGTCGGGAGAGGCAAAAAGATCCGATTCGGGTGTATTGTAGAGATCCGATTCGGGAATTGGGAGTCCCGATGCGGGAGTTCAGTGTTCCGAATCGGGACACGAGTGTCCAATTCGGGACTGAAGATCCGATTCGGGAAATAACAGAAACAGCAAAAACTGCTTCAAATTTATGTCCAAAACTACCAAAACAAGAGCTCTGATACCAATTGTGAGTCCGATAATCAACAAGGATGCAATGTAAAGGATCAATGCAAGCTATTACAAGACTAAGTAATGCTCAAACAATGATAATCAAGCAAATATGCAATATATATGAAGAACACGACAATACGACAAGCATATAACAAAAGTTGTCAGTTGCAAGATCATTATAAAACGTTAACTATCGACCCCTATTTATAGAGTCGAAGTTACAAAACAACCCCTAGAGTCTATGACTCTTTTAAGAGGCGCACAAAAGTATTGTTTTAATTCTAACTATTACAAACGCTTCAAAAGACGCCCCTGACTTCTTTACAAACAAACTAGTCAGGTTCTAACAAGCCTAGTGAGTTGTACAAATAATACTATACATGAAGAACGTAATAATACATGCGAGTTATCCAAGATTTTACTAGCAACACAGAATAGCATGTTAAACCGGTTTATTATTTTATCTTCGGAAACAGTGGGCGCGACCCACTTCCCCCAACCAATGCCCCGACATTCACTGATTCCAAACACCTCGATGTCCCGAATTTAGCATGGCAACATCATCCGAGGCCCGCGCACCAAGGAGCAACCCGAGGGCCGGCGACATAGGGGCATTCCTATTTCAGAACCTCCCAAGACTGTTTGGTGTGGACACATTGCGTTGGTTCGTCCATGTTATTATCATAAGAGACCATGATACGGAATTTAGCATCGCATCACGTCTATGTCGTTTCACACAAGACCTAGATACTGGATTTAGCATAGTATCTAGTCTACATCATTCACATATAAACCTCGACACTGAATTTAGCATAGCGTCATTTATAGAGGTATACACCGGGGTCTCAAGCCCTTTCCATCGTTTCGTGTATGCCCCATTTCGGATGTCAATCCCATTCTTACAAATCCCAAGTCATGTATCATGTCGTGCATTTCGTATAAATACATTTATCATCCAACCCGTAGGTTTAACACATACGAAGTAGCATACGGTAATTTCATCTCATATAAGGAATAATACCATCCAAGTCATTCATACTAGTATAGCACTTCATACATATCATGAGTATCCTCAGCTAGAACATGAGAAGTAATCTATACAAATTTACATATATCCACATAATAAAGCAAGGAATAGACTTCATCAAAAGGATGTGCTCTCAGTTTTAACAAAATAGTTTTAGCAACTCACCTTAGGGTTTTGTGTCAAAAACCCCCAATTCCAAAGTTAGGTCAAATAATGAGCACGAACCTAAATCAAGTAAATCGAACCCTAAGTTAGTTCGTAACCCTTATTATATGCGTAGATCCAACCTACAAGGGTTCAATCGAAGCTTACCGAGTGAGATCCAAACTGAAACCCTAGGTTTTGAGCTTCCCTCCTTTCAAGCAACAATGGTGGAGAAGGGATGAGTGGAGAAGGTGAAGTAGGTGAGCTGTGGTTTCCTCCCGAGCTAGTTCCAAGTATGGATTCAACTTCAAGATCTTGTAGGGTTTTGGATTTGGAGAAGGTAGAGAGAAAAATCAGGAGAAATGGTGGAGAAATGAAGGTGTTGTGAAGAAATGAAGTTTGGAAGGGTTTAAAACCCGTTTTCCCTTTTTGACAGCTACCTAGCGATCGTTAGGTTTGAGAGCTAGCGATCGCTAGCTTGGTTCATTCCAGATCGAGAGCATGATCGCGAGCAAAAACAGCAGGTTGGTTTTCTTGGCTAGCGATCGCTAGGGTGCTAGCTAGCGATCGCTAGCACCTGTGCGTTTTGGGTTCGATTTTGTTTCGGCCATAACTTTTTCGTTATAGCTCCGTTTTCGATTCCGAAAGAACCGTTGGACTCGTAATTGAATTTCCTAACGTATTAGACCATAACATGCATAATTTGATCTAAAATTCTAAATTCCATATTTCATTAAAGAGTCGTTATTACACCGAAATTACGGATGTTACAGTATGAGGGGTACGGTTAAGGATGGCCTAATGGAATCATTACTGCAGATCCATTAATTTCCATTCCTGACCAAATTGGGGGGAATGAAATTTTTATTTCTACCTGGTTCTTTTTTCCATTCATTGTTCCATCTATGGATGTTAAATGAAATATCTTTTGTATTTTCAAATTGGAAAAACATATTTTTTTAATAGGAAGCAATTTTTCATTGATTATAGTGGGTTAACCAAACAACATTAATGCAATGCTCATTCCTATTCCCATTCTCCTGCATTCCCATTTTCATTTTCATTCTCATTCCCTGAAATGTACCAAACGCCCCCTAAAATTCTATACATTTATTTTACAAGTTAGGTTGAAATAACAATAAACAGGTTAACCCGCTACTAACCCATCAACCCAACAAATTGGGTTGGGTTGAAAATCTCAACCCAATTAATTAAACAAGTTGGGCTGAGTTGAGATTTTCACCTTAATTAATAAATGGGTTGAACTTAAACCCAACCCAACATGACCTATTTCCACCCCCTACTTTTGTTAACTGTATATTTTGTGTTAACCGTATTAACTGTGGCAGTCAATCAGAATGCTCCACGGTTTAATGTGTGTGAAGTCGTTTAATATCAAAGGTAATATCGGTATTTTATTTATTAAATTAAATGGTATGGAGTTATCGCAAGTGAACCTTCATAGCCATAAAAAGCTTTAGCAACACCTGAATTTGAACCTGTAGTAGATGAAATTTTCCCAAAGCTAACTACTTACAATATTTAGAAGAAAAAAATGACGATCGTGTTTGATTATAATGTATAGCTCACGGTTCCACTCTCATGTTTAGCAAAATCTTGTTTTTCACCTTTTAAATTTCGTTTTCTAATAAGGAAATCTTGCTTGCAAGCTTCCTCGAAGGCTGAAGGCATGTAATCTATCCTCTTATATATTATTAAATTTCTCTTTAGCTTTCACCCTTATGGTCTAATGGCCTACACTTATATAGTTTTCACTTTTCACCGTCACCATTTTCCAGATTCCCTTATAAAAACAGAATTGACAACAAGAAAAACACATTTTTATTGAAAACCAAAGAAGCTAGCAAGGGGCTACAACTAAAAAGAAAAAAGTTGATAGATGTTTTATATATGTTTTATGTTCAAACTTTAGGTAGTCTTTACAAAACATATTGCCATCATGCATGCTACCTTCCGCTCTTTATTGTTTTTACAAAAAATTTAATCAATCATTTTATCAATTAAAAAATAAGAATCATAGAGAGTAGCTATTAGAGATAGGCATTCGACCTGAACCCAACAAAAAGCCCGGCCCGGCCAAGGCTCGGTCCTAGCCCGCCAGTCCTAGCTTGGGCCGTGTTTTGGACCATTTAAAAGCCTGGCCCGGCCCGAGCCCGGTGACCCGAAAAGCCCCGTTCAAGGCCCGAGCCCAGGCCTGACCCGGTATAGTGGCAAAATTGTAATTTTCTCAGATATTTTAAAGTTATTAATATTGAGTTATTTGATTTTGTTGAATTTTATAATTATAATAGATGTATTTTTTAATATATTTGTTTTATATAGTTTAATTTTAGTGGTTTAAAATAAATTTGTTTATGATTTAAGTTTCTAAAATAAATTTAATTTATAGCTTAGAATTTAGAATTATAAAATAAATCTAGTTTATATTGTATATTATCATTATTATTGGACTTAAAAAATAAATATAGTTTTATAAGTAGGGATTAGTTCTTCAAAATGTATCCAACTATCCCCAATATACTATTGTGTGTATCAACCTAAAAAAATTCCTTTTGTATATATCAAACTTTATTTTTTAGTCTATTATGTGTATTTTTGAGTCTATTATGTGTATCCAACTATCCCCCAATATACTATTGTGTGTATCAAAAATACACATAATAGACTCAAAAATAAAGTTTGATATATACAAAAGGAATTTTTTTAGGTTGATACACACAATAGTATATTGGGGATAGTTGGATACATTTTGAAGAAGTAATCCCTTATAAGTAAGAGGAAAGGGGGAAAAAAAACATTTGGTCATTCAAGGCCCGGGCCAAGGCCTAGGCTTTTTCCACGTATAACGGGCCCAGGTATGGAACTCAAGGCCTGGTCAAACAAAGGCCCGAAAATCCCAATTTTTATGAGTCCTGGTCAAAGCCTGGCCCGACCCGACTTTTGCCCACCTCTAGTAGTTATCGATTTTAATTATATTTCATAATCAATAGTTATTCCTTCTAATAAAATCTCTAATTGATTATTAAGTACATATTTGAACAAATTAACTACTAAAAAAACATATAGCCTATTTCTTTGATAAGATTTGATTTAAATGTTTTAAAAAAGTTAATTTTTTCAGCTAATCAAATGTCAATTGGTAATTAACTATTAGGCACCAAACCTAGGGGAGGTGGTGTATGCAGCTTTATTTTATTTTTTAATAGGTCTTTAGAAAAGGTATTCACGCAGCTTTTATTCGAATGACCTGCCATATAGTATTATATACGTATCAATCAGTCGACGTTCTAATATGCCATGCATACTTTTTTCTACTTTTTGTTTTTTGGCTTTTGTTTTTTGTTTTTTGGCATTTGTCATTATATCCTTTTGATTTTTGTCGGTTGTTTAATATACAAATATTCAAATTCCAATTTTCGTTGTTTATAGTTTTCTTTACCTTTTTTTCATATACTCACTGCATTTATTTCAACAATTTTAGTTCCTGCACAGAAATATATTTTGCAAAGATTTATATATCTCCAAAAGGTGTGTACCGGAGTCCTTAATTTGCTCACCATTTTTCTCTTAGAAAAAGAAAACTTAAAAACATAATTAAATAGACAAAAGAAAAAGAAGGCCATTAAAAATGATATCTTTATTTATAGCTTAAAATTTTATGACTTCGTGCATATATATACTTTAATCTCGATATGATGTACGTATTTGAGTTTTGTATTATCTTTATTACCTAATTAGAGATGGCTAGAGTTGAGTTATTTAAGACTATATATATAATAATAGAGTGACTTTCTATGTAGTAGGATAACATTGGTCAAACGGCTGCATAATATATGATAGGATGATTATATTATTTATGTCTATTTCACTTTATTAATTTGACTTGGTTGCATTCATTTGATCTTTTTATATTTGACTATGTGTTATATCATATGTCATATGATGCTCCTCCTTTAAAGTTTAATTGAAGAATGACAATTCAATACTTCAAAAAAACATTTTAATAAAAGTTGTCATGATATTCAATGTAATCTGTTGTTGTTTTTCCCTCCTTGTTTTGGGGTGGCCTAGTGTTTTTTGCTAGCCTCCTTTTTGCTTTCTAATAAATCTTCTGCTTCAAAAACAAATAATGATATTCAATGACAGACAACTGAAAACCCCCAAGGTTCATTTAATTTATGACACTTAAATAAATATTACTTCATTTGGGAATCCTAGAATTTAACTTGATGACACTTAAAGACCACACTACAACAAAGTTGAGTTAATAAGACGCATAAAATAAAAGACGTTTTAATAGAGTGTTTTATAGGATGCTATTTATAGGACCAAACACAAAGCGTCTTATCTAAAGTCGTTGCAATAAGTTAATAATACGCTTTTAGGCGTCGTAACAAGTTTTTAAGACATTTTCAAAAAAAGCGTCGTATTAACTAATTCTATAGGACACTTCTCATAAATATTAAGTTTGCAAACTCATTTCAAGATTCAACCATTGGGGTGGATCTTGAATTAATAGTCCTCATTCCCATATGAAATTTTCCACCTATATATGCCTTTAATGTTAATGACTTGATCAATAGTATTTTGGACAAAATTTTGGTGGGTATGTTCTGACCTCCAAACTTATGGAATGCTAGTGGATCAGTTGTCTGGATGGCTGATGTCATGACTTCCACTTAAACTAACACTATATATGGTAAATGCACCTAGATCTTAATGACATGTGGCTTATATATACAGACTTCATGATGTAACTTACAAGGTAAAAGAGCCAAACGGTATATATATACTACATATCAGAAAAACAAGTAAGAAATTTGTTTTCCTTCTCCAAGAAAGGATCATATATCAATGAAAGAGTTAAGGGATTTGGCCACATTTTTTCCAGTTCCTTGCATAATATTTGCATTGTTGTGCTAAGAAAAACTTATCCTAATGTCTTTGAGGGTTGAACCCTAATGTCCACAAATTGCAATGATCTCCAGTCAGAGGGTGCTGATCAGCAGTAATATGTCTTTTGGATGAATGAAATGGTTAATTCTGTTTAATTCTATGCATCTGGCCAATAGTGAACAAAAATGGAACTTGTTTAATGATGAAATGGAAAAATAATTAATCTGGATCATTGAACATATATCTTTCTCATTTCCCTAGTTACAAAAAGATAAGGTAAAAGAAAAATAACAAGAGACAATAACTAGGTCAAAGAATAAAAACATCTTTTCTCCATGGTTCCACCACCGGTACAGGAGCGCACGAATAAAGCGTAAACCTGGCTCCCGCGTATTTGAATATTGTAAGGGAAAAATAATTTAGGGTTCTAGAAGGTGTGCCCCCTTGATGTTGAAAGGTGCTCTCAATTATTTTCAAACCAAAATTTCCAACGGCTATCAACTAAGATGGGTTAGATGATGATTTAGATAGAATAAATTGTGATTTAAGGTTGCAAGTTCAAGTCTTACAGCATATTTACAGTATGGATACAAAGCTAAAGATCGAACTTACAACATTAAGTACAATCATAGACAGACATATATATAACTAATTAATTAAGTAGCAAGGCACTTTTTGTTTATTTTTTTTACCCATTTTGATTTTATAACCTTTCTTCATGATTTTCTATGTGTTTTCATTGCAAATTCTATCTTAACGGTAACTGATTTTAATTTATCTCGAGGCGGTATATTTAATTTAAGGTCATCACTCATCAGTGTTGATTCCGTTTGAAAAAAGTTATTTTATACTCTAATTCGACACAATTGACTTTTCATCAAGTCAAACTACGATGACTTCCCCGAGAGAAATCATACTTTGTAGATGCTTAATCTATCTTTGAGGTGCATCCGCTCAGAAAAATTCCTCGCTAGGTCCATTGCTACACTGGTATGTGATCTACATTCACGGGAATAGGAGAAAGCTTGTATCGAAGGAAAAACTACAAACCGAAGTCACAAATTCTGATTCAAAACCTTAATGATAATCCTCTCTTTTTTTTATGTAATTCTCCTCTAAACTTCATTCTTAATTAACATATGAGAACCGAAGGGGGTATTTATACTTAGCAACAAAAAATCTCAACTCGATCCACACACGAAACTTTGTATCAATCACTCGACACGGTCATGCCCCTTTATCGAACACACTGCACATGTCAGCTTGCGCAAATGTTTGTGATTCCCAGAAGTGAAAAAGACGTCAGGGAGACCATCGAAGTGGCATCTAATGGACATCTGCAAACACCTTTTTTTTTCTTTTTTCGGTCTCTCTGATTGTTTCATATCACATCTTTAAAATGTGCATATAAAAGCTCTCTGTGAGGAAGCTGTGGCCATCTGCAACCCCTTTTCAGAATCATTACAGGGTCAAGATGCATAAATCCACCAAAGAAGCAGGTTGTTTGACATGTGCTTTGATATCTTCTACATGGATCCTATATATCATTGGGTACCAAATAGAGGCTAATTAAGGAGCCTTTTACCAAACTGTTTATTGGCAAGATTCACCACTATCATTTACCTTACGCGGTAACATTTCCCGCCATCAAAACTGATTGATGGTAAGAATTAATTATGAGGCATCGGGAAAGTGCGGATTGGGTCGAAGATGTTTAAACCCTAAAGAATAAGGAGTCGTCTAACAATGTAGAATCCAGAAAGTAAAAGAAAACTCTTAGAAAATACAGATAAAACTTGCTTTAAACCATTTAATTTATTATCAATAACTTGATTACTAATGAAAACAATGAATCCAAAAGAAGAGATAATAATCAAACTAAATTCAAATATAATTCTCAATCAACTACGAAAAGAAAAGATAAAGAATAAAACCTAAAGAGATAAACCCAAAAGAAACAAATCTTAAAAAGCTAATCAAATACTAAAAGATGAAGACGCATGAGTTTTTGTCTTGACTTAAAGTCGCCGGGAAACTCACGATAGCCTATGTTGGTAACGCCCCAAATTCCATTGTCTTTAGCGACTTTCTTGGCGACTTTAAGTCGCGCAGTAAGTCATGATGGCTCTATTTGCCCCATTTTGGATGCCAAGTTCCGAGCTTCTTTCGGGATTGTTTTCTTTGTCTCCTACAAAACCTCTATAAGCTTAAAACTCAGTATTCGCTTACGACTCATGATCCTTTGTCTTCCTTCTTACGAATAAGATTCTCACTTCTTTTTATATTCACACGGTTAGGTAATTGAACTGGTATGAGAAGTAATCATATCCAGCTAGCATGCCGTTCAAAAAAAATCATCCAGCTAGCATTTTGTGAAAAGATTTGGGTAGGCAAAATGATAATCGATCACTATCATAAACATATATGTTGTACATGTAATGTACATACATATACACGCCAATGCATGTGTGTATGTGGATGTATGGACCATTGGATTGGTCTAAATTAAACATATGAAGGAAGATAAGATATGTTTTACAAAAAACTAGGGGACCACAAAATTAAATATGAATATCGGTTATATAAACTATTGACGTGAAATTTGGATTTTACATGAGATTATCATCATCAATCTTATCTTACATATAATTTTAAGTTTTTTAATAGTGAAATCTAATTTTACAAGAAACACAATTTACAATAAACTATACACAACTATATCTTATATATATATATATATATGTTATTGCATCCATTGATGATGATTGTGGGACAGATACACTAAGGGCGAAGGGTGGCGTATACCTTTTTCTTATGCGTTATCACATCCTTTCTCTTTTGCAAACATAACGTGTAAATTCTATTTTATTTTATTTTTAACAACTTTTATTAAAACCAGGTCGATCTAGCAAGGCTTCTAGAAACCCTATACCGAACAACTTATAACAACATGGGGTTATTACAACACCACTCCAACCAAAATTTCCTATTTCCTTAAGTTATGATATGCTTTAATTTTCGAAATCGTCAATCATGCATCTCCTTATCTTCAAGGACCACAGATATAGGTTTAAATAAAACCGCCCACATCTTCAAGGACCACAGATATAGGTTCATTCATTTTTATGAATACACTTTTTTCTAGAACAACCGCTTTATTAATAACGGTCCTAGTGAGGCCCTAGAAAGCCACACGAAAACATTTATGAATACATATTTATATACGATAAATATTCAGGTATATATATTAATCCTCACCTTGACAAAATTTAAATCCTTGACCTCCTAAGAGGTCAAGAATATATAATTCTCATTAGACATTAAATTTTTTGTAGCATATGTACATCAGCAATGTCAAAGGGTGTTTCCATCAACCAAAAAAAGTGCAGCTATAAACAGTTGTAAAAATCTGAAAACCGTTAAGATTAAGAGGGCTAATGCAGATATAAAAAAGGACAAAGCTATCTACCACAAATAGAAGGGTTCTGATGGAATTAAACTGAGAGTTAATTTTCTAGTTTCAAAGTACTACTGTTATGCTTATTCAAAAATACTTGAAAAAGACCAAATCAAGGGGACCAAATTTTCTCTCAACTTTCTTCTTCCTTCTGAGTAGCTTGAATTGAAGCTTGTCCACATTCATATGTTACACATGTGAGTTGTTTCAATGAACCAAATTAACAATCAGCCAGCAATCCATGCAAGTTCTCATCCCTGGTTAATTAGCTCTTCGATCGTGGCAAAAAAAAAAAAAAAATTTTGAATGCACGGAAATATCGAACTTCGAATTGCATGTCGAGTTAGAACTTCAAATTGCTAGCTGCAGGTTCTTCGCAAGATCCGTTGATGACATGATGAAATCATCATTCTTCTGCAGATATCAAGAAAATTTTAGTAAATCAGAAATATGTACATTGGTCTATGCATATATCTTATACATTTACATAAAAAGAACATAGGAACTAATTCCATTTTTATGATAATTAAGGATTCAACCATATAGATATATAGACTTGAGATAACGTGAGATCAAGATTTTACGCTTAAAACTTTAACAGAACACTGTGAAAGTAACCTTCATAATGTTTTTGCTGTGAAGGTTCAGATTTTTTTTTACCTTCACGGTGTTTTGTTGTGAAGTTTCAAATGTAAAATCTTGATATCACCAGTCTCAAGTGAACGTGACCCTAGATATATATATACCTGAGCAACAACGGTGATAAGAAGAGTGGTATCGGTAAACGGCATCGTGCTGCTGCTAACGACCGATAAACCGAGCTTCTGCATCTCGCTCAACACTTTCACCAAAGATGTGCAGTTTTTTCCGGCTGTAGACTTCTACTAGCAGACTGCATCCGGACATCCGCACTTCGATCTCCGGATTGCAAGGACTACTACTCTCTTCAAAGTTTGCTTCATTAGAAGAAGAACCACCACCATCATCATCACTACAACTAAGCCTCGATTGCTTAGCCGATATGACCGATTCTTGCATGCTTTTTCTCTTCAATCCCGATGATCCCTCGAGCTCCTTCACACGACCTTGAAGTTCTTGTATGTAATTCGCCGCGTCTTCCAGCACCGTTGCCTTATCCATCTACCACCAAAAAGTTATCTAGGTCATTAATAAAGTACCTCTGAAAAACTTGATTTCTGGGTGACATCATTATAAGATATTTACTATTTTGTCTAGGGTATATTGCTCTAGCTTCTCGCTAGCTTGTCAATAAAATTGCCTTCTTGCGGTTAAAAAAAAGGTATATGCTAGAAAATTTGTGGTACCTTCTTTAGGTCAGGAAGGAGAGAAGATAAAGAAATAAACCGTTGAGCCAACTTTTCTCTTCTCTTTCTCTCAGCCAATACATGATCTTGGACTTGAATCGGGTTCCTGATCATGGTCGGAATCTTTTTGGTACCGGCTGTTGTGCAACCGAACGAATCGCTAAAAGTAAGGATCTCGTCTTTAGGCTTTATATCTCCGAAAGATATAGTGAAAGGGTTCGGAGTATCGTATGCGGGTTTTGGCCTCGGTTTTTCGGTTGGAGTGAATTTCTTGTTGATACTATTGGCCTTTTTGTAACTAGGTAGTTGTTGTTGCCTGATATTGGATGGTTCTTCAACATTCTTCTGGGTTTGAAAAGATTGATCGATAAAAGACGGGTTTTCCGTGTAGCTTTCCGAGGAAAATGAATCAACGCTGAAGTCATCCATCAGATGTTGATAAGGTTTATTCATCTGATATTGGTTCATGAACCCTTGATCTTGCATTTCCTAAAATATGGATTCAACAAACAAAAGAACTTTCATGAATAAATCATATATGTATATAACTATATATGATTCCAAATAAATTTACAACTATGTATCTTTTTACTTACCAGTTCTGGTAGCCAAGCTGAGGACATATCCATCACTTTAATATGTGTCTGTCAGGTTCCAATCTAGGCTGCAATTAAAGGGAGAGACCTTTCATTAGATCTCAAAAAAGACATAAGATGAACACATGCTACAACTTTTCTAAAGACTAAAAATAAGAAAGAAAAGGCAATACTCCCTTCCATTAGAATTCATTGGTTGCAATTCCTAAAGTGTTTAACAAAAAAGAAACCTTTTCCAAGACAAAAAAAAAACTGTTTCATATAAAATTATAAGTATAATAATATAATCAAGAAGCCATAGATACAAATTCTCCTCAATATATATTTTTCTAAAGACCCAAAAACCATCATCTGAAAAGAAGAAATCTTTGTTAAATTCAAAATAAGTACTATTTCTAGGTTATTTCAAGTATATAACATGAAATCAAAGATTAATACCCAGAGACTAGCTAGGGTTCATGATTTGCTAAATTCATGAAAGATCGATCAATCTTGAATGAAAGCGATACGAGAAGAAAGAGAAGAGGGTGAAGACTAACACACCTATTTAAATCGATAAAGGAGCTTAGCTAATAGCTAGTTATTTTCTGTGAAAAAAGAAAGAAGACTTTTTTTTTCTTATAGCTTTTTGTAGAATATACTGTTTTAGCATATGACCACCACCCAGAATAAATACTTGAAGCTTTTTGTAGCGAATTGATGGAGACTTGAATAATGTGTTTTTACACGTGACAGAAAAGCAATACCGTCGGGAATTAATTGATTCTCTCAATTTAATTTATCTTCTTGAAGAACATGCTTTTTTTTTCCCTCTTTAATTTTAAAGTTTATCTCAGAGAGGATGGTTGCAAACATGGGCAATAATAAATGGATTAAGATACCCCCAATCTTGTGTAGATCCTTCTTGTAAACTGTAAAATTACTACTTTATTTTAGTTAATTAGGATTTTGATTATTAATTAAAAGGAACATAATGGATTATTTATTTGGTATTTTGTTAAGTATATATGATATAGCATATACATCAAGGGTTCTACCAACATTTCAAACAAAGGTTGGTTGATCAATGAAAGTGTTCTATCAATTTTATATATGAAGTGATTTAATATATATATATATATATACATATTATATATCTAGGGGTGGGTTCAAATGTGAACCACTTTTTGGTTGTGAACGTGAGGACAACCGAGAGCGCAACACGTGGTGGATGACTAAGCGCCACATCAAGTCCACGGCAGATGACTAGGCGCGATTCATGGGAGGACATTGAATTAAAGAGGGGGACCACGCTCAAAGCCGCCTTTATTGACTAGTCTCCACTTTCCTCTATATATATATATATAAACATTTCATGGTAAATAAGTTGTATATGCAATTATGCATGTATTTTACATCATAATTCATAATTTAATTGGATTGCATTTCACCTTAGCTTCGGGTGTTGATATCATATGTATCTCGAATTAATTAAAGTTATAACATATTTCTTGTTTTCTTTATCAATGTCAACAGCAAAAATACCTTATATGCTGAAATAGAAAGATATTATATTCAAAATTAGTATAAATTAAGGAGGCAACTTTTAATTTAATTTTATTTTTATATGAAAATGTGTCTAATTAGTATTTTCCTAGGTTTTAAGTTATACTACCCTCTGGTTGTATAGTTAATTTTCGTGATTGATGAATTTAATAAGAAGTCTTCCGATGCTAATTAATTATCTTTTGATTATTGGCTAAATCTCCTTGAACCAATTGCCAATGAACTTCTAGCTATATCAATCTATGTGCTAAGAAAGTTATAGCCTAAAATTCCAACGACTTATTTAAACAACTTGCTATTTTAGTATTGTAAAAGAACAGAAAGTTGAAGGTATCTTTGATGAACCACAAATGTTTGGCGGCTATTACGTTCGTCACCTTCTACTCCATCTAGAACTCCTAAAACAAAGTTGCTTTCGATATTTCAACATCTAAGAGAGAAGATCATTTTGATTCAATTGTTTGGAGGCTATAACCCTTAGGTTTGAAGAACACGTCCGTGGATGAGGAACAGAGATGAAGCAAAAAAAGAAAGTAGAGAATGAATCCAATAGATTGTGCATCGTCGTTTGAGGTGTCAATGAATTCAAACAAACTTTTTCCTTGTTTTGTTACATATTTGGATTCAGATTCAAAATTTATTTTAGGGTTTTTTCTTGTTTGTTTTCTAACTAGATTAAGTTTGTGAATTACGGTTTCAATTTTGTTATTGGATATGTGATTGAGATTTTTAATAACAAATTTATGTTTGGATTTGATGACAATGATTGATTTGTGGATGTTCTATAGATTAGTTATTGATTTTGTGTTTAGATGAATGCTCTGGATATGAATATATTTAAATAGGGACTGAAATTTGTTAAATCTGGTTTCATAAACATAAAAATCCATTAGAATCAATTTGAAATCAAACAAAAAGCCAAAAAAAACTCTCTCAAAATCAACCAAAAAGTCCCTCCAAATAAATAAATAAAACATAAAAATCCATTAGTATCAACCAAAAAACATTATAAATCTATCGAAAATGTGAAATCATGCTAAAAACATACCGATCGATCAATCGACTTTATAAACTTTTAATCTATCTTAAAAATGCCCCACTAAGCAAAATCGTGTATTTGCTACTATCTAGAGATCACCGTTCATTGGTATAAACAAGATCATAACGATGGAAACACAAAATATGCAATGCAACTATGCAAGGCACTCCACATTTCAATCAGTTTGGTGAGTTGACTTAAAGGTAAAACTAAATAATCTCGACAAATGAGTGTAAATTGCTAAAATTGTGTTATTTAAAAACTATATTTTTCTTTGTTTTCTCGCACAAAATGTCATATTTTCTTATCTTTAACGTCAAAAATAAGGTTCACGTTTAATATAGTCAAAGGCAAACAACCAAGTAAGGAAGTCCATATGAAAAATATGGACTTTCATGTGCTCAAAGAAATTATGTTTTTCGAGAAGAAAGTAAGAGTTACAAGAAAACAACAAAAACAAGCCATTGTGGAAAAATGACATTTCAACAAGGAAAA
Source organism: Centaurea solstitialis (assembly GCA_030169165.1). Classification (NCBI taxonomy): domain Eukaryota; kingdom Viridiplantae; phylum Streptophyta; class Magnoliopsida; order Asterales; family Asteraceae; genus Centaurea; species Centaurea solstitialis. The sequence goes on from CM058046.1 coordinate 19,045,967, forward strand.
GAAATATTTGAAGGTTTGTAAATAAACCGCCAAACCTTTGGACTTCACTTTTTTAAATTTTGTCCAGATATTTTCAAACACTTCTCAGAAAATGTATCCATAATTCATTTTCAAATTGTCTCAAAAACATTTTGTTTAAAAGATTTAGCAATACAGAACTCATTTGTTAAAACACAAATTGGTGCCACTTGGATTTACTTGGTGACATAAATAAAGTGATATCCGGCTATCCGCTATTAGCAGTCCCAAGATAGCGGCTCGTTGGGTAAATGATGGAGAAAGTGGGTAGGAGGTTAAATCAATTTTCTGAAATGGTTTGAATAATTATTTTCTTGAGTAAACTACAAATTTGGTCCATGAGGTTTACCAAAACAACGCGTTTAGTTCTTAAACTTTAATATCTACAAGGAACGTCCCTGACGTTCCATTTTTGCAACGCGTTTCGTCCCTACTCACTAACGCCGTTTGAACTCAGTTAAATAAGGGGCTCTTTTGCTAAAATAAAAGAAGAGGGACCAAATTATAAGTATCACACACTCTCTTTATTTATCATCTCCATCATCTTCATCTTCAACTACCAACACCACCACACCCACCACCACCACCACGCCCACATGACAGCCACCAACCCTGCCGGCGATCCCTGCCACTAACGCCGCCGTCGCCTGAAACCGCCACCACCATCAAACACCATCAACCGCCTGAAAACCGCCGTCGCCTGAAAACCGTCGTCGCCTGCGACCTCCAAACCGCCGCCGCCGCCCGTCTGCGACCTCCAAACCGCAGCCCCCGCCCGCCTGCAACCTTTAAACCACCGCCTCCATCGTCATCCCCCTTCCAGATCCGCCTCCATCTTCCCCCTTTCGTCGATTTCGTCCAGATTTCATGATGGTGCCGAGTTCAGATCTGGTGGCTGTGGTGGTGGCGAGTTCAGATCTGATGGTAGTGGTGTGGTGGTGGGTGTGGTGTTATTGTGGCTATGGTGGAGCTGGTGGTGGTGGTGGTGGTGGTGTGGCTGTGGTGGTGACTATGGTGGAGATGGTGGTGGCTGTGGTGGAGATGGTGGTGGTGGGGGTGTTGGTGTGGTTGTGGTGTTGGTGGTGGGGGTGTGGTGGTGGTGGTGGTGGATGTGGTGACTATGGTGGAGGTGGTGGTAGGTGTGGTGGCTGGTGTGGAGATGGTGGTGTGGTGTGGTGGTGGTGGTGGTGGTGGTGGTGGTGTGGTGTGGTGGTGGTGGTGGTGGTGGTGTTGTGGTGGTGGGTAGAGGGGTAGAGGGGTTAATGACGAAGATGATTATAGAGAGTGAGAGAAAAAAGAAGTTACAATTTGGCCTCTCCTCTTTCATTTTAGCAAAAGTGCCCCTTATTTAACTGAGTTCAAATGGCGTTAGTGAGTAGGGACGAAACGCGTTGCGAAAATGGAACATCAGGGACGTTCCTTGTAGATATTAAAGTTACTTGTGCAACATTATTTGAAAAGTGTTCTATAAACAAAAATGTTCTATAAAAAGAAAAAGTTTATAGGATACTTTTTCAAAAGTATCCAATAAAATAACTAAATATGACATTTATTCTAAAAAACCTTCTAAACACTAGTTTGTTAAAAAGCTCAAAAGCATCTTATAACCCTGTTATAACACTTTTAGATACGATGTTTTATAGTTTAGTCCTATAAATAATGTTTTTTGGTGTAACTGGTTGGTAGGGTTGCTAGCTCCTTGCTAGCCTCGGTGTTTCTATAAAATTGTTGTTTCCAAAAAAATAAACTTAAGTCTTATTATACGCTTCGACAATTTAAGCATTCTATAAAATCAATTTTCTTCCATGGAACATCTACGTGTCTATCCTTTTGGCATGCTACTCGGTCAGGGTTATATTCCAAGCTTCTAATAATCACAAGTAATGAAATCTCAAATAATTTAAGAATAAGATTAGCAAATTAGACGTTCACCGCACTAAATAAGTTTGCAACTATCACAACGTTAATAGGTATAAACATGGAGATTTCAACTTTGAAGAATTATTAAAACAACTAAATAAGTTTAATAAAAAAAGAATTTAATTTAAATTTTGGGGACTTGGCCTCAAGACTTGGTACTACACTTCCTTAGCTCCCATGGAGTTCCCTAAAAATTTGCTATTGGTTTTGAGAGAGTGGGCAATATGCATATATCTTTCTTCTATTAAAAAATATACACTTTCTTGATTTTTTGAACTCCAGGACAAGTAAAATTGGGTGCAAGTATATTCCAGTTTTCTTGAGTGCACAAGGGATCCAAAACACTTTTCTTGAGTTGTTTAATCTTCAGGGCGATGTGATTGATACCCTGCTTACACTGATTTGTACAGTGTCGTGAACGTCTTAACAGGGACTTCCTAGTCCACGATTCAAACCAGAAGATCATTAGTAATTTGTTTTTATTTTATCATGCATCAACAATTTTAAAATGACTTATGTCTCTACCATAACTATGGATGTAACACCCGTAATTTTCGGATGTAATAATGGTTCTTTGATAAATTATGGGATTTAGAATTTTGGATCAAATCACGGATTTTCGTTCCAGTTGCCTGTTTTGGACCTTAAAAGCGTTGTCATAGTGCCGTTTTGGACTTTCGTTCCAGTTGCCTGTTTCAGGCCTTAAGAAGCACTGTCATAGTGCTGTTTTGGGCTTTCGTGAGCTGTGTCAGATCAAAAATGGGTTAAATACCCTTCTCTCTTCATTTTATCATAACTTCCTCATTTCTAAACCATTTGAGCTGATTCTTTTTCCTATATTCTCCTCTTTCCAAGTTCTTCAAGATCCCATTAATGGATTGATGGTTAAAGTAGCAAGATTTGGAAGTTTGATCTTCATCATCTTCATCTTCTTCACCTCACTTTCCACCTCCATTGTTGCTAGAGTTGAGTTCTTCAAGATCTAGGGTTTTCTACTCAAATTTTGGCTAGGTAAGCTTATCTAAACCACTTGAGGTTTGTTAATCCACATAATAGGAGTTATAAAACTAACCTAAGGTTTGATTTGCTTGATTTTAGGTTGTTCACACATTTGACCTAAATCTTGGATTTGGGGGGTTTTGGGTATAAACCCTCAAGGTGAGTCTCTACATGGTTTTTAAAGTATAGATCTAGTTTTATACGTCGTAGATCTAGAACTAATCCAAGGTGTTAACTCCTTATCAGTTTAGGTGACTACTCAAGCTTTAAGCTAGGGTTTTGGTGAAAATTGGGGCTTTTGGCTTTACAAGCCCGAGGTGAGTTGTTAAAACCTTTTTGTTAAAACCTTTTTGTTAAAACTGAGGGCACATCATCTTGATGATTTTATATTCCTTGTTTGATTTTGTGAATGAATGTGGTTTTGATGTGAAATACTTATCAGGTCGAGTTTAAAGCTTTCCATGAAACGTATGATGAGTTATGCTTACATGAATGAGTCGGATTATATGGTTGTATACGTGCGGTAGATTATCGTATACGAATACCATACGTGTTAAATCCATGAAACAGTAGGATGAATGCATTTATGTGGAATACTTGATTGTATGCGCGCCATGAGATGATATAAAAAGGATTGATATCCGAGTATGTGGCATATAGGAAATGAGCGAAGGGCTTGAGACCCTCGATATATGTACCTCTGTTAATGATGCTATGCTAAATCCAGTATCGAGGGATTGTATGCAGCTCTTTATGAGCAGGGATAGTATGCGGCTCTTTATGAGCAGGGATTGTATGCAGCTCTTTATGAGCAGGGATAGTATGCGACTCTTTATGAGCAAGGATTGTATGCAGCTCTTTATGAGCAGGGATAGTATGCGGCTCTTTATGATCAGGGATTGTATGCAGCTCTTTATGAGCAGGGATAGTATGCGGCTCTATATGAGCAGGGATAGTATGCGGCTCTTTATGAGCAGGGATTGTATGCGGCTCTTTATGAGCAGGGATAGTATGCGGCTCTTTATGAGCAGGGATTGTATGCAGCTCTTTATGAGCAGGGATAGTATGCGGCTCGTTATGAGCAGGGATTGTATTGGCTCAGTTACGAATATGTCATGAGTTTGTGGGCTATAAAGCAAGTGCCTAGAAAGTCTAGTATATGGGGTTCATCACCCATGTGGGTCGTCTCTTTGGAGATGGGCTTGGTTGACGGAAGTGGAGTACTCCCATTGTTCCTAAGGGTAATCTCTAGCTAATAAAGGAAGAGCTTTTACTATGTTTCACTTGCATGTCCTACTTATATGAACTATGATGTATATGCTTGGTACAACTCACTAGGCTCTTTTGGCCTAACACTTGTTTGGTGTCGATGTGTTCCTCAGGTACTAGGGACGCCGTGCCCAAGCAGGTTCCGGGCTTAGAGTGAGCATGGGGAAAACGTTGAGAGACCGGTCCTTTGGACCGCAAGACTTATTGTAGACGATAACCTTTTTGTAGTCTTCTTCCTAGATGGAACTAGACTAGTTGGTTGTTGTATTTCGTTATTAAATTACAAACGTGGTAATTATACTTTACTTATACCCCATTTTGGGAAAAGCTCACGCTTTGGCGTTACATTTGTGTACCACCTTTCGTTTAGATGAAAGTTTTTGTTGACTCCAAATTTTGGGGTGTTACAAGTTGGTATCAGAGCTTTAGTTTAAGCGAACTAGGTGTTGACGGTAGAATACCTAGACTTAAACTTAGTGCACTAATAGACATGTCACCTACCATGGGTAAAGTCTTAGGTGGGGAGAGCGCTAGGGATACGGAATACATGGATCGAGAAATTGCGTCAATAGAGGCAGGGAATCTCGTGTACGGTCTATTCATAAATCACTTAGCTACTGAGTTATGAATGCATCGTCATTTGAGTATTCTTGGTTACTATCGATGTAATGATTGATAAATGTTGGTACGTATGGTAGCCTATTCTTACTTTTCTTGATTTCCTTGTGATAGGATAACTGCTCGGTCATAAAGGACCCTTAATTATGATGAGTCTTTTTTGAAAACTCTCGTTTTGAAGATTGATGTGAAAGCGGATTGAATGCGTTGACTCGAGTTCGAATTAGCGTTAAGAAACAATATGTAGGATTGGGAGGTACATTCCGGAAGATATTACTTCGGTAATTCGTATGGATATTGGAAGTGGGTGAAATAGATACGGCTTATGTATCGAACGTTATCGAGAGACTTTGTAGTATGATATACAAGTAAGCTATGATGAGCTAGGCCTAAAATTGACTCAAGCGTGGAGAGAGTGATCGATTGGGATAAGAATATTCCTTCATGTAATAGAACCTGTTAAGTTACTGAGCTGAATTGTAGATTGTAAACAAGGCTAGATCTTAGAAAGCCTCTCTCTTACAGTAGTCGTGCCAAATTTTCTAGATTTAAAAGAGAATGATCGTAAGAGGAATTGAATAACTTTAACCTAAGATCGAATATGGAGATAAAAGAGATTGACAGCCAACTGACCCGATGTCGAGCGGTTAGTTGAGTAAGACCCATACCTTGAAATAGTATGCGGTAAGAACGTGTGGAGACACACTAGGCAATATCGAGGATGGAAGTATCAGATTCAGTCTAAGATATGAATCTATCAATGTAAGACTTGGAATGCGTTATCTAGCACGACATAAAAGACTCGCCCCTTTAGATGGGATCGCTTAGATGATTGGGAAACACCACGTATGCATGACTTAATAAGGTCGTTAGAACGAGTATGGATGAACTAAGATTACGAATCAAATTGTTCTAAATGGATTATATGTTGAATAAAAAGTGTGGAAACTCTAAGTTGAGGGTAAACTAGAATTATACATATTTAAGATTATGCAGTCTCGTTACGACGATTTTGGTATGCATGTTGTGAGGATCTATCTATAAATTATTCACTTATTGACTTATCACCTTAAATTACATGAGTGTTTATGTAAGATAGAAATTGGCATGTGAATGATTGTTATCGGATGAACGTGGGTACTTAATGATAGAGATCACGAGACCCTTGGGATAAATATTTGAAGTATGCAATAGGAATTATTGTGATTAAAATGACTAAGTTGTAAACTTAGAGGAAAGTCACGAAAATATGATACTAAAGGAGGTTATGACTCTATTGAGTAGATTAACGGTGTATGATATGGTATGTACACCATAGTGTGATAGAGAGGAAATGAATGTCCAATGATATCAGTAAGAGGGGTAGAATGAAGGTCATGAGACCTTTGGAGAATATGTAAAACATATATGTTTATATATTTATATGTACATAGCTTGAATAGTTATATGTGTGTGGGGGTCGAAATAGACCGGTTGTCATTAATACCCTAAATAGAGTCCGAGAGGCTCTGTGTTGTATTGTTGGGTTGACTTTGAGAACCCGGGGGATAATTATATGCGGCTCTGTATGAGCAGGGACATTTATATGCTTATGTGCCTCGATGAATACGGATCACTTTCATTATCACCAAGTCGTTTGTGTGAGATACATGTAGACCTTGTGTGTGATTGTGTGATTTTGGTATTCGAGTCGTCATTGCTAATTTTGAAATCTTTGAATGACATGCACATACGAATTACTGGAAGGTTAATACCCATGTGCGGACCAACTGCATATTATCATGTTAATGTGTTAGAATAAACTAACTGATCGATAGCTTTTAGGAGCATGCTAATATATAGTGGAGCAACACTTAGAAAGTGTGAGCGGAAGTGTGTTTGTGCTTGATGTGAATCGAAACTGGACTACGTAGGGATTAAGTTTCATACCTCCCTTACGAGGGTGTTGTTGAGGAACACCTTATGGCCAACGGCTATGAACCGTTAGTAAGAGTGTTGAGACATTCCTTGGTGGTAAAGGGGCTCTTAGCCGAGTGATCGACCTTAATAGGAGACGAATGATGTATGGTACCTTGAACCATAGGCACTAGTCGATTTGATTTGGTTAAATTGTACAAAGAGCTAAGGTTTGCGTGTTCAAGTGGTATTACCTTTGTAAAAGTGTTATGTTCTAAGGATAGGCATGAAGTAATGATTTGCGATGTTCTGATGAACTACTCTTAAGTTAAAAGGTTATATCAGTGCTTTCTCGGAGTACTTAATTAAGACTAGTGTTGGTCTAACCGACCGGTATGGAGAGAACATGATCGCCTAATCTTGACAAATGATAGAACGAGGCTATCAGTTGTGGCTCGGACAAGGAGTGATTTCGGGGACGAAATCTTATCTAGGTGGGGAGGATTGTAACACCCGTAATTTTCGGATGTAATAATGGTTCTTTGATAAATTATGGGATTTAGAATTTTGGATCAAATCACGGATTTTCGTTCCAGTTGCCTGTTTTGGACCTTAAAAGCGTTGTCATAGTGCCGTTTTGGACTTTCGTTCCAGTTGCCTGTTTCAGGCCTTAAGAAGCACTGTCATAGTGCTGTTTTGGGCTTTCGTGAGCTGTGTCAGATCAAAAACGGGTTAAATACCCTTCTCTCTTCATTTTATCATAACTTCCTCATTTCTAAACCATTTGAGCTGATTCTTTTTCCTATATTCTCCTCTTTCCAAGTTCTTCAAGATCCCATTAATGGATTGATGGTTAAAGTAGCAAGATTTGGAAGTTTGATCTTCATCATCTTCATCTTCTTCACCTCACTTTCCACCTCCATTGTTGCTAGAGTTGAGTTCTTCAAGATCTAGGGTTTTCTACTCAAATTTTGGCTAGGTAAGCTTATCTAAACCACTTGAGGTTTGTTAATCCACATAATAGGAGTTATAAAACTAACCTAAGGTTTGATTTGCTTGATTTTAGGTTGTTCACACATTTGACCTAAATCTTGGATTTGGGGGGTTTTGGGTATAAACCCTCAAGGTGAGTCTCTACATGGTTTTTAAAGTATAGATCTAGTTTTATACGTCGTAGATCTAGAACTAATCCAAGGTGTTAACTCCTTATCAGTTTAGGTGACTACTCAAGCTTTAAGCTAGGGTTTTGGTGAAAATTGGGGCTTTTGGCTTTACAAGCCCGAGGTGAGTTGTTAAAACCTTTTTGTTAAAACCTTTTTGTTAAAACTGAGGGCACATCATCTTGATGATTTTATATTCCTTGTTTGATTTTGTGAATGAATGTGGTTTTGATGTGAAATACTTATCAGGTCGAGTTTAAAGCTTTCCATGAAACGTATGATGAGTTATGCTTACATGAATGAGTCGGATTATATGGTTGTATACGTGCGGTAGATTATCGTATACGAATACCATACGTGTTAAATCCATGAAACAGTAGGATGAATGCATTTATGTGGAATACTTGATTGTATGCGCGCCATGAGATGATATAAAAAGGATTGATATCCGAGTATGTGGCATATAGGAAATGAGCGAAGGGCTTGAGACCCTCGATATATGTACCTCTGTTAATGATGCTATGCTAAATCCAGTATCGAGGGATTGTATGCAGCTCTTTATGAGCAGGGATAGTATGCGGCTCTTTATGAGCAGGGATTGTATGCAGCTCTTTATGAGCAGGGATAGTATGCGACTCTTTATGAGCAGGGATTGTATGCAGCTCTTTATGAGCAGGGATAGTATGCGGCTCTTTATGATCAGGGATTGTATGCAGCTCTTTATGAGCAGGGATAGTATGCGGCTCTATATGAGCAGGGATAGTATGCGGCTCTTTATGAGCAGGGATTGTATGCGGCTCTTTATGAGCAGGGATTGTATGCGGCTCTTTATGAGCAGGGATAGTATGCGGCTCTTTATGAGCAGGGATTGTATGCGGCTCTTTATGAGCAGGGATAGTATGCGGCTCTTTATGAGCAGGGATTGTATGCAGCTCTTTATGAGCAGGGATAGTATGCGGCTCGTTATGAGCAGGGATTGTATTGGCTCAGTTACGAATATGTCATGAGTTTGTGGGCTATAAAGCAAGTGCCTAGAAAGTCTAGTATATGGGGTTCATCACCCATGTGGGTCGTCTCTTTGGAGATGGGCTTGGTTGACGGAAGTGGAGTACTCCCATTGTTCCTAAGGGTAATCTCTAGCTAATAAAGGAAGAGCTTTTACTATGTTTCACTTGCATGTCCTACTTATATGAACTATGATGTATATGCTTGGTACAACTCACTAGGCTCTTTTGGCCTAACACTTGTTTGGTGTCGATGTGTTCCTCAGGTACTAGGGACGCCGTGCCCAAGCAGGTTCCGGGCTTAGAGTGAGCATGGGGAAAACGTTGAGAGACCGGTCCTTTGGACCGCAAGACTTATTGTAGACGATAACCTTTTTGTAGTCTTCTTCCTAGATGGAACTAGACTAGTTGGTTGTTGTATTTCGTTATTAAATTACAAACGTGGTAATTATACTTTACTTATACCCCATTTTGGGAAGAGCTCACGCTTTGGCGTTACATTTGTGTACCACCTTTCGTTTAGATGAAAGTTTTTGTTGACTCCAAATTTTGGGGTGTTACAATGGATGATGTCAGTACTAAAAAAATGTGTATTATCGACGGTCGTTATTGACTGTTTTCTAATGGTTTATCGATTGTTTCTTTTTTATTTTATTTTTTACTTACTTTTTAATTTGTCGTCGGAATATCGTCGGTAAACCGTCGAAAAGCTATCGGTAAATGAAACAGTCGGAAAACAGTCAATAAAGGTCGTCGAAAAAACCGTTTGTGGTTTTCACCGACCAGCTTTTTAGTTACGCTCGTTTCGCCGATAAAGCTTATTTCTGAAGGTTTACCGATTGTTTTTGTCGTCGGTAATACTCTTTTTTTAGTAGTGTGTTGTTAGTGTCGTCGATAGTAACAGATAGTTTCGAGGATGCTCAGTATAAAAGACGAAAACAAAAATTTGTTGCTTTTTCACTAGATATACCTCCACAATCAACCGTTCTAGCCTTGTTTTGTTTTTCACTATCCTCTTCAACAACCCAGACATATTTCATAAAGATACATGCATCAATATTGAGCTGGACCCTAGCTATTGCTTCACGCGCCCAATCTACCACAAGGTGTTCAATCGAATCAAAGAGCCCATGTGAGAAGATTCTTTCCAACTTACAGATAGTTTGATATATGCTTGTATGTAATTGAAGCAAGTAGTAAACATGTACACCTGCGAGCATATTGCACAAAAAAATGTGAGTAACTTAATGATAGCATCCCATATCGGATTCAATATCATCCATTTTAAAGAAATTGGGAGCAATTGTTGCCCGGACGCATGGGTCATCATGATCATGACTTTGGAAGCCATAGAAACTACTATCTTCCAAGTTCATCAATGCCCATATGTTGGAAGCGTAATCGTCCAGGAATTTCAGATCCTTCAACCAAGCACACACGCTTCATACTTGCCCTTTGTTCAATGCAAGGTTCTAAAAAACGCGCCTTGGCACCGCCATGGCGTCGAGGCGCGACCTTGCCGCCACGTTAACCCCCCTTGGGGTCGAGGTAAGGCGTCGACCTCGTTATGGCTCGCCATGGAGCATTATGCCGGTACAAATTTTTTTCGAATTTTCTTTATATTGTATTTCAAAATTCAATTAAAATTTTCCCATTAGTATTGATTAGAATTAAAAAAAATTGTTTATCATGTTATATGAATTTAAATTGTTATTGTTCAAAACACTGGCATAAATACACACACATATATACATATATATTGTATATAGATTTGCCGCCTTAAGCCACGTCTTGGAAAACGTCTCATTCGGATTAAGACGTTCAAATTTTTAAATAAATTTACCACAACCATGGTTTGCTACCAATAAAGAATGCCTCATTTGCTTACCGATTGAAAAAATCGTTAGTGAAAACCATCTGTTTAATATAGTGTTGATGGTTATTCTTTACTTGTTTATTACTTAATTATAGGTTGTGTTTGGCAAAAATAAACTAGCTAATAAGTCAGCTTAGAAGTTAATTTATTGAAACGCTAGTTGGAATTGCGTTTTAGAAGCTTTTTTTTTCCAATTATACCCTTATTAATATTAATTAATATAATTCAAACTACCATTTTTGATCATTTTATATTCTCATAAGCTATTTTTTGCCTAACATAATTTATTAATAAGCTAGCTTTTTAGCTAGTTTGTAATACAAAACCTAATAGATACACTAACAACAATATGAATCATTTTTCAAAACATTCTAATCCTTATTATGAATACCAAGTATATTCTGTTTTATTGTAACTTGTTATATTTATATCGAATTATAGTTTGTTTCTTTTTCTTTTTGTTATTTAGCTTTTGTTTTTATAAATGTGATATCCTAGCCAGTTCTTTTTGGCTATGAACTAATATTTTTGAAAGAAAAAACCAATTAACATTTAGTAACACTGTAATTATTTGTCAGAAACAAATGAATCAAACAGCTTGTGTAGAGGGCTAAAAGGGTATGATGAGTGAAAAAACAAAACATAAAAAAATATGCACAGCTTTTGTTACACTTTTGCTACCTTATCTTATTTTATTTTATCATGTTAAGTCGATAATAAACAAATAGAGCATATAAGATATAATAACAAAACTTAATTAACTTTTTTTAACATAATTAATTAACTTTTTAGTTAATACTAATTAGTCGACTGAATTTTCTTTTAACAGCCTAAACTTTAATGCACCAACGTAACATCAAAGTCATTCCAAGATCAAATAAAATCTCAAATGTTAAAAGATATCGATAATCGAGGAATTGCAAAATCACATCTTAATCTAAACTTTATCGACAAATACACCTCTTAAGTCTTATATCCTTTTGCTAAAACAAAATTTGGTTACTTTTTTGAATAATTTTTTTATTAAAAAATATTCAATCTCAAATTTCGAGAAACACAAATCAAGGATTTTGAATATCTTCAAAAAAATGCGAACAATATACATTGTTTAAGTATCAATTAAAGCAACAAAAATACAATAACATAATACCCAATTCTGTGGAGACCATGCAAGGATACTTTTAAGCTTTTTTTCATGATTCGTGAATAAAGTTTTACCACCTCCCTTACCTTGTATTTTCACAAACCCTTTATCAAATGCTTATTTACTTACCTTAACATATAATATATTTGGTAATCAAAATTAATTATTAGTAAGATATTCAGCCCGGTAAGTATTTATCGGGTAAAAGTCATTTTCATCATTTACCGGATAAAATTTTTGGTGTTTGTTATGGCTCTACTGAATATGATTCTTGGTGGTTTCCATGCTATGTTTACCAATGATTGTAAAGTAAGTATTTAATATGCAGCTCCTTAGCTATATATATATATATATATAATAGAGAGAGGAAAGTTCAAATGTGAACCACATTTTGGTTGTGAACTTGAGGACAACCGAGAGCGCGACACGTGGCGAGTTTGAGTGTGGTCCCCCTCTTTAATTCAATGCCCTCCCATGAATCGCGCCTAGTCATCTGCCGTGGATCTGATGTGGCGCCTAGTCATCCGCCGTGGATCTGATATGGCGCCTAGTCATCCGCCACGTGTCGCGCTCTCGGTTGTCCTCACGTTCACAATCAAAATGTGGTTCACATTTGAACCCACCCCTATATATATATATATATATATATATATATGAGGGAGGTTCATACAAGAACAACCTCATTTGTAGGAACAAAAGAATGCATTTTGAGCCACATGTTATGTGGGACCCATCATTAAATAAATTATATATGATTTAGTGGTGGGACCCACCTGAATCATATATGATTTTTTACTATGTGGGTCCCACATCACATGTGATCCAAAATTGTCCCTTTGTTCTTACAAATTGACTTTGTTCTTGTTTGAACCTTTCTCATATATATATATATATATATATATATAGAGAGAGAGAGAGAGCGTGAGAGACGAAAATTCAAATGAAAGCTCAAATCTAATTGAAAATGTGATGATAGCCGAGAGCGCACCACATGTCATATTCTGTCTGAATTATACAAGATTATTCAAAACTGAATATTATGCATTATTCAAGGTGAATAATACAATTCAGACCGAATAATATTAAATGCTACTATATTCATTCTGAATATGGTATTATTCACCATGAATAATGCATTATTCAAACCGAATAGGAGCCAAATAGGACATATGTCGCGCTCTCAGTTATCCTCACGTTCGCAATTAAAAATGAGGTTAGGTTCAAGAAAAACCTCAACCGAGGAATCACCGCATGCACTTGTGCATAACAATTTAAAATGATGTATTTTTTTAGTTCAAGAAAAGTAATAATAATAAGTTGTTTTGAGGTTTTTTAGGGTGTTTTTTGGTGTGCATATTACAAAAAATACGTATGTAGTTTTTTTAATAGTTGTGTTTGACTTATACATACACGCACGTATACATATTATGAATTACTCGTATACACAAGTGGATTTATGGGTTCCTCGGTTTTCCTATTATATATATTTAGGTTCACGTGAAACCAAGTTGTTTACTTGAGATCGGTGAGACCAAGACTTTACACATTAAAACTTCACAGCGAAACACCATGAAGGTAAAAAAAAATCGAACATTCATAATAAAAAAACATTGACAAGGTAAAAAAATCCAAATAAAGGTAAAAAAAAGTTCAAACTTTCACAAAACACACTATTGTTAGGGTAAAAATCTACGATCGCACGACAACCGACTATAATCGTAAGACAAATGTTAGGACAATAGTCCTGTATTAAGATAAGGTCCAGAGATAAAACCTAAAAGTATTATCGAACAAAGATTATTAAACATCGAACATATACATCGAATAAGTCGAACGATATCCACAATATCGTACGACAGTACTAACGAATAACTATGCGAAGTTTATATGTTTGATGCAGGCAAGTTGATTATCATATCTAACAATTGTCCACCTTTGAGGAAATCGGAAATTGAGTACTATGCTATGCTTGTTGAAGATCATCATTACATCGAACAAGTCGTAAGTTATGTATCGTTCGACAGCATCAAGATCGACCGTTACAAGCAAGATTCTCGCAGCAGTTACAATCTGGACATTAACTCTCAACAATACCGTTGGACAGTTACTCTCCGAGCATTAATTGAAGACAATAACGTTGGACGGTTACAATTCGATCATTGATGAGCTATAATACCGTTGGACCGTTATTATCAAGCCACTATATAAGAAGAATCAAACCAGCATTGCAACACACGAAGTCTATCCGAAGCTCACAAGTTCTATAATCATTATTCTAGAGAATCATCTGTAATTTGCATTCGATTTCATAGTTCTTTCAGTTGTAATCGTACGATCAAAGCTGTATACTTGAAGGACATCACCCCTGATTGGTGATCATAGTGCTCTGTCGACTTACCTTTTAGGTCGACCGCAGGTTTTTTCCTCCGTCGTGAGGTTTTTCCTGCGTCATCAAATTATTTGTCTCATTTTATTTTCTCGCACTTATCATTGATTGTAATTTCTTTCTCTCGACGGTTAAGCCTCACACAAGTTTCATTCGACATCGAGTTGTGTAATTTTTTACATAAACAGTTTGGCGCCCACCGTGGGGCTCCGTTTTGAGAAAAATTTCATTCGGTGAAAAGTGCGCCTTAGTACTAACCGTTTCTTTGAAGTTTTCTTTGAGCCATCTGCAGGACAATGGATAACGGATTCATAGCGTCACTCCAACAACAATTGCAAGAGGCTAACAACGAAATTCAACGTCTTCGAGCTCTACCCGGACCTTCGATGACAATCCCAATGTCTATCCCTCCACCATATCCTCCCCAACATTTAAGACCACCACTTCGACCACAGTTCAATGCCTCAATGCCATCTTCAACTGTGAACCAACAATACGACAACGTACGACCATCTTTACCACAGTTTACACCACCAATACCTCATGGCCCGCCACCTATGCCTCGAGGTCCACCTTCTATGCCTCAAGGAGCACCCATGTTCACGTTCGAGCCTTTTTCCCAACAAATTCCTATTCCTGGTCATATACCCACAGTTGCTAATTCCACCATTCATACGACAATACCACCCAGTACCGGAATTTCTTCTAGCTGTATTCCAACGATCCCTAAAACGTTGAAGATCCTCTAAACGTACGACTGAAATCCTTGGAAGAACAAAACCAAAAATTGTTCGCGTTACTCACAAAGCTACCCGGAGCAGCAGTACCCGTCGAAGTCGAACCTAAAACTGGATTTCAGGCTTCACCGTTCGTTGATGAATTAGCTCTTGTTGACGTTCCTAAGAAATATACTATACCAGCTTTCGCAACAAAATATTCTGGAATCACAGATCCGGTCGAACATATAGCACAGTACAAGCAACTTATGTGGACAGTTCCTATACCGGCACAATATCAAGAAGTCTGCATGTGCAAAAGCTTTGGATCAACTTTAACAGGAGCAGCATTACAATGGCTTATTAACCTAAAGCCAAAAAGTATCGGATCGTTTGCAGAATTGGTGAACCAATTCACTCGACAATTCGCTAGCAGTCGTAAGATGGAAAAGCAGACCAGCGACCTGTACTATATCGTACAGAAATCTGGAGAAACAATCCGCGACTACTTCAACAGATTCAATGCAGCAATGATTGAAATAAAGAATTGCGACGTGAAAACAGCAATCGAGGCATACAAGCGTGGATTAGAAGATTCCTCTGGATTATATTTGGAATTAACGAAATATCCACCGGAAAACTTCGACGACGTACGAGCTAGAACACTAGCTTTCATGAGAATAGAAGATGATGCTCTCTTCCGACGAAAGCATTCTGCAGAAAAGAAACCTCTTGGTGCTCAAAAACATGACTTTAAGCATAAAAGAGTAAACAAGATTGGAAATCCTCGATACGAGTCGAAAACTCGACCAAGCAAAGGTACTGTTAAAATACGATATCCAGAGTTATCTACTTACAATTTTGCAGGTACATCGAAAGATTTGGTGGATTCGCTACGAAAGATTGATGCAAACGTACGATGGCCAAAGAAATCTGATAAACCAAGCAAGGACAAAGATCAGAACAGATGGTGCGACTTTCACGAGGATCATGGTCATACGACAGATGAATGCATCAGTTTAAAGAAGGAGATTTCATATTTGAAATCTAAGGGGCACCTAAAAGGCCTCATCCCAGAAGAACAAGGACGACCAGCGTCACCAGTTCATACAAAAGTCATAAACTGCATCACTGGAGGATCAGAAGTTTGTGGACTTACATATTCAGCTGCAAAGCGACATGCACGAGATGGTCCAAGCGAACATCCTATCCCCGGAGAAGCCAAATCAAAGACAGAAAAAGAGCTCGATGCAATGGCAATCACGTTCGACCAAGACGATACACAGGGGGTCCATCATAAACATCATGACGCTCTAGTCATACAGTTGACAATCGGAAACTGTTCGACTAAGAGAATATTGATTGATGGAGGTAGTTCGGCTAACGTTATTTTTGCAGATACTCTTAAAGTCATGGGAATCGAACGATCAGAAATCGTACGACGAAGTACTACTCTGATTGGATTCAATGGAGACCCGATGAACACTCTCGGAGAAATCATCTTGCCTGTCTACGCCAAAGGCATCAACAAGCAAACAAAGTTCAACGTTGTGGACTGCCAATCAGCTTACAATGTTATTCTTGGAAGACCCTGGATCCACGAGATGAAAGCAATTCCTTCGACATACCACCAGAAGATTAAATTTCCTTCTCCATGGGGAATTCAAGAGATTGCTAGTGAGAACAAAATTGCACGAGAATGTTACAAGATCACGATGAAGACAAAGTCGCAGGACATCTAGCAATTACAGAGCCAGGATGAGAGGAAATCGAACGACGACCTTCGGCTAGAAGAAGTCGTCCTTGATCCTGAACATCCTGATCGAAAAGTCTTCGTAGGAGCCTCGCTCCCCCCTGACATAAAAAGTACGATTATATCTTTTTTGCAGGAACATTCAGACTGTTTTGCATGGTCGCACGAAGATATGGTCGGAATAGATCCAAGCATTATATCGCATAAATTGAACGTGGATCCTACGTTCAAACCCATTAAGCAGAAACGTCGCAAGTTCGCGCCTGAAAGAAATAAAGTGATCAACGATGAAGTTGACAATCTGCTTAAAACAGGGAAGATCCGAGAAGTCAAATATCCAGAATGGTTGGCTAATGTAGTCGTCGTACAAAAGAAGAACGGAAAGTGGAGAGTCTGCATTGATTTCACGGATCTAAACAAAGCTTGTCCAAAAGATCCTTTTCCTTTACCTCATATTGATGCCATGGTCGACGCGACGGCAGGACATGAATTGTTGACATTCATGGACGCGTATTCAGGATACAACCAAATATTGATGCACACGGACGACCAGGAGAAGACTGCATTCATGACCGATAAAGGCATATACTGTTATAAAGTTATGCCATTCGGTCTCAAGAATGCAGGATCAACATATCAGAGATTGGTTAACATGATGTTCAAGGAACATCTTGGTCGAACAATGGAAGTTTATATCGACGACATGCTTGTGAAATCAGAACGTTCGATCGATCACGTTGCACATTTAAAGCAATCCTTCGATATCCTACGACAATACAAGATGAAGCTCAATCCAACAAAATGTTCCTTCGGAGTACGAGCAGGAAAATTCTTGGGGTACTTGGTCACGCAACGCGGAATCGAAGCAAGTCCAGAACAAGTCAAAGCTATCGTAGAGATACAATCCCCAAGGAATGTCAAAGAAGTCCAGAAGTTAACAGGACGAGTAGCAGCTTTAACCCGATTTATTTCACGATCATCGGATAAATGCTATTTGTTCTATAATGTCCTACGAAAGAACCAAGGCTTCTTGTGGACAGACGAACATGAGAAAGCTTTGCAAGAGCTGAAGCAATATATGACATCACCTCCACTGATGACAAAACCAGTCGAAGGAGAAAGTCTACAGTTGTACTTGGCAGTGAGCAAAAATGCGACAAGTGCAGTACTTGTGCGAGAAGAAGATCAACGACAACAACCAATCTATTATGTCAGCAAATCTTTCCTCGACGCAGAAACCAGGTACACATCAATGGAAAAATTGCTACTAGGTCTTATGACGGCAGCGAAGAAGCTAAGGCATTACTTCGAGTCACATCATATCATTGTTGTGACCAATTATCCACTCAAGACGGTGCTTCGAAAACCAGAACTAACAGGACGACTAGCCAAATGGAGCATTTATCTCAGTGGGTTCGACATTGAATTTAAACCCAAGACGGCCATCAAATCGCAAGTACTAGCAGATTTCGTGGCAGAATTTTCTCCAGGATTGGAACCCACGACGTGCGACGAAGTTGTGATGATTTCAGACAACCAACCTTGGATACTCTACGTTGATGGTTCCTCGAACGTACGAGGATGTGGATTGGGCATTGTCTTAAAATCATCACAAGGGGGAAATATAGTATACTCCGTACGATGCGAATTCAAAGCCACAAACAATGAAGCAGAATATGAAGCTTTGATCGCAGGACTAGATATTGCTCTTAGACTGGGGGCAAAACAGTTGCACGTTCGAAGCGATTCTTTATTGGTCGTAAACCAAGTAAATGGGGATTTTCAAGCAAAAGACTCAAAAATGATGAGTTATCTCAAAGCCGTTAAAGATCGAATCGCACGATTTGAACAGTTCTTGATCGAGCAAATACCAAGAGATCTAAATATGCAAGCGGACGCACTAGCCAATCTGGGATCTGCATTTCATGATCCGTTCATGGAAAATATCCCATTACTTCATCTCACGACACCAACAATTGCGGTAAACGATGAAGTACAGATGAACGAAGAAATTTACAACTGGTCGCTCGACATATGGAACTACCTCAAGCACGACCAACTACCTGAAGATAAAATGGAAGCTCGAAAGACAAGATCGAAAGCCTCAAGATACACAATCTTTGAAGATCAACTTTATCGAAGATCCACGACAGGACTTCTTCTACGATGCGTTACAAATAAAATACAAATCAATCAAATTCTCCAAGAGATGCACGACGGAGAATGTGGAAATCACGCAGGGGGCAGAAGTCTTGCTAGTCGAATCTCACGACAAGGTTACTATTGGCCTACTCTACGAGAAGATGCCATAACGTACGTCCAACGATGCGACGCATGTCAAAAACATTCGAGCATGGTCCATCGACCATCCGAACCTTTACATTCTGTTCTAGTTCCATGGCCCTTCATGCGATGGGGAATGGACATCGTGGGAAAATTACCTCCAGCCCCTGGACAGAAAGTCTATTTACTCGTGCTCACCGACTACTTCTCAAAATGGATAGAAGCTGGTGCTTTCTCACAAGTCCGAGATAAAGAAGTTATATCTTTCATTCAGAAAAACATCATTTATAGATTCGGGGTACCAGCCGAAATCATGTGCGACAACGGCTCACAATTTATAAGTGATAAGACTCGTACGTTCTGTGAAAAGCGAGGAATCAAGTTAATCACTTCAACTCCGAGATATCCACAATCTAACGGGTTAGCAGAGTCGAGCAACAAAGTCATCATCAATTCAATCCGAAAGAGGTTGAAAGGAGCAAAAGGAAAATGGGTAGAAGAATTGCCATCTGTCTTATGGGCAAATCGTACGACACCTAGAGCATCAACCGGACAAACTCCATATTCTCTGGTATATGGATGCGAAGCGGTCTTGCCAATCGAAGCTCAAATACCAACTGCCAGAAGTCGCACGTATGATCAAAACGCAATAAATTTATCCTACGATCTTGACGCCTTAGAAGAAATCCGAGAAAAAGCACTACGAACAATGGCTGCACAGAAAGGAATTGTCGAAAGACACTTCAACAAAAAGGTAAAGGCGAAAATTTTTCAGGTTGGAGATTATGTCTTACGACATGTATTTCAAAACACACAAGAGCCCAACGCTGGAAAACTTTCCATCAAATGGGAAGGACCTTACATAATTTCCAAAGTCATTGGAAATGGAGCATACAGACTTACGACTATGGAAGGTATGGAAATCCCACGAAGCTGGAACGCCCATCACCTCAAAAGGTATTATTTCTAAACCTATTTACATACGATTTATTCCTTAACCATTACTGACTTAAGCATCGGAGCGCCGTTGGCTAAGCTAACGGCCACCCCTTAGTCATCCTTTTTCGCAGGTATCGCACGATAAATCGCATGGATCGCACGATTAACGCAAGTATCGCACGACTAAATGCATGCTTATCGCAGGAATCGCACGACAAAAATCGCATGGATCGCAAGATAACCGCTATAACGCACGATTATGTCGCAAGAGCGCAAGTCAACTCGCCAGTCGCACGAATACTCTCATGAGTACAAAAGAAACGTTTCTAAATCAAGTCTAAGGACTTTAAAACAAATGCATGCAAAAATAAAAGCTAAAACGCACGATAAAAACGCACGATACAGGCTAAAACGCACGGTAAAAGCTAAAAACGCACGATACAAGCTAAAACGCACGACACGAGCTAAAACGCATGATAAAAGTTATAATAACACATCAAATGAAACAAAATTTCATTCATTAAACATTTCTTGCCTAAAAACGGCAGAGTACAAAAAATTTTTTACGATTACAAAAAGAAAACTATTCTAAAGGAGCGTCGGTGGAAGGTGGATCTGCAGCAGGAACCTCTTCAGTCTCCAAAGGATGCGCAGGAACGGATCCAGAGGTTCCAGGAACCTCCTCCTCGACACCTGCTTCCTCGACATCCGCAGGCTTCTCTTCGTCCAGGCCTTTTAGATCCTCCTCGTCAAGAAGGTCTTCAGAGCCCATCACCTGAACGAAAGAGGCTACCTCGTCCCTTGCCATCTGAGAAGTGATAGTCCCAGCGGCTACTCGTCGCATGACCGCAGTACGTGCGACCACGCGAACCAAGGCAGCGTCCTCTTCCAGTTCTTGGATCTTGGACGACAGAGCTTCTTCCCTCTCAGCTTTCTCTCGTCGAACGACCAACAGCTCTTTCTCCAGCTCCTTGGTGTGGTCCAAGGCCAACTTCAGCCGTTCCCGCTGTTGAACTTGGAATTGCTCGCTGAGTTCCAGCTTGGATTCCAAATCCCCAATTTGAACCGACTTGGCATTAACCTCGTCGGTCAATTGGACCAGCTTCTTTTTGGCCTTGTCGGCCTCTTCCCTGGCCACCTTGGCATCATTCTGGTTCGACGCCAATTCCTCTTTGATCTTAGCCATCCGAGTATGGAGGCTAAGACTAGTTTGCAAGGCCTATACAAAAGAAAAGAAAGGATTAGAAGCTGTACAAGAAAACTGAAAACAGAAAACGTACGACAGGGACTTACCAGGAAGGAGATACCCGCAATGGAGGCATCCAGGTCTTCGATGTCGGCCTCCTCCATACGCGCCTTCTGAGCAGGGACGTGAAACTGCTCCAAGACAGGGAAAGTGGCCGCCGTCCTGATCACGTCGTCCACCATGAAGTCAGAAGGGATCTGAATCGTCATGGTCGTAAGACCAGACCCTTCTTTCTCCTTGCCCTTGTCAACCTTCGACGCAGGCTGGTTGGACGCACCCTCTCCCTTTGCAGGAGGAGCGAAGCTCAGAGGGATAGCTGCTATCCCGCCTTCAACCTTGCGTGCGGTATCCTTAGGCGGGGTATCCACAGAAACGTACGACGATCTCGTACGTTTAGCCACCAAACCTTCCTGGGCGGCAGCCTTCCTTTTAGCAGCACGAGCAGCTGCTTCCATCGTCGACGCCTTCTTAGAAGCTGAGCCTGCGCAGAAAAGTGAAGTTAGAATCAAAATAAATTACTATAAACGAGAATACAGACGTACGATATCTACCTTCCATATTTGTTTCCTCGATTATCTGTATTTCAGGTTCGACGTCACTCTCGTCACCCCCTCTTGACGTTCGATACTTCCGATCGGTCACACTATAGCTCAAGAAACGTTCGATCGCCTCGGTGGTCTCCTCAAACGTGAAGTCGATCGCTGTCAAGAAGAAAACAAAGACTTAATAAACAAAAAATAATTTAAAATAAACTGAAGAAAAGCAAGGTAAGCTATATTACCGCCTTTGTTCCATTCAGGGACGACCCATGACTCCTCGCCTACGACCGAGGACGTTTGGACAAAGACGTATCTCGCCTTCCATCCTCGATCGTTTACTTGGGTACCATGGACTAACATGGCATCGCTTCTCCCCCTTGGAAACAAACCAAAACGGTTGTAGGGAGAGCGAGTCACAGTGTAGGCAGATAAGAGATCGTCGACCGAGAACGCAGGGCGATCCCAATTTCTAGTCACCCGTTCGATTACATGGACGACACGCCAGAACTGGGGCATCAATTGTCCCGGAGACAAATCAAAGCGAGTCATAAACGCCCTTGCCAAGGGAGAGTATGGCCATCGAAATCCGACTTTAAACGGATACTCAAACAGGGCAAAAAAGCCCGTCGGAGCATCCGCCGGACGGATCTCTCCAGCCACCCTCACCAAGGCACCCTCAGGAAGCCCGGCTAACTCTCTTAACTCTTCTACCTCTAGATTTTCAGTAATCGAACTCCTAGTCTCGCTTGACATAATGAAATCTATCCGACTTAGACTATTTTTCAAACGTGTAAACCTAAGATTATCTAAACCTCTGTTACTTTTCTTCGCTATTGACTTCAAACGCATGAAACAGGGAAGAAGGAGGTACCTTATAAAGCCTAGTCGCACGAAATATTTGCTGAAAATAGGGTCGGATTACGATCTCGCAAAATCGATTTGGAAATTAAGAAGATTTGTAAAATCTTTTCTAATTATCAAACGCCTTATTTATAGCAACTAAATCATATGAGTCATTAGAGATAATCGTGCCACGCGTCAACACTTAGCCGTTAGAGAGAACACGCGTCCAGGATAACGGCTAGATAACGGCTACTTTCTCAACGATAATTAGACCGTTTACCAACGTATTTTTACTCTTTATCCAGCGAATTCAAGATTTAGATAAAATTAGAATTATTTTCTAAATCTTGGGGGCAAATTGTTAGGGTAAAAATCTACGATCGCACGACAACCGACTATAATCGTAAGACAAATGTTAGGACAATAGTCCTGTATTAAGATAAGGTCCAGAGATAAAACCTAAAAGTATTATCGAACAAAGATTATTAAACATCGAACATATACATCGAATAAGTCGAACGATATCCACAATATCGTACGACAGTACTAACGAATAACTATGCGAAGTTTATATGTTTGATGCAGGCAAGTTGATTATCATATCTAACAATTGTCCACCTTTGAGGAAATCGGAAATTGAGTACTATGCTATGCTTGTTGAAGATCATCATTACATCGAACAAGTCGTAAGTTATGTATCGTTCGACAGCATCAAGATCGACCGTTACAAGCAAGATTCTCGCAGCAGTTACAATCTGGACATTAACTCTCAACAATACCGTTGGACAGTTACTCTCCGAGCATTAATTGAAGACAATAACGTTGGACGGTTACAATTCGATCATTGATGAGCTATAATACCGTTGGACCGTTATTATCAAGCCACTATATAAGAAGAATCAAACCAGCATTGCAACACACGAAGTCTATCCGAAGCTCACAAGTTCTATAATCATTATTCTAGAGAATCATCTGTAATTTACATTCGATTTCATAGTTCTTTCAGTTGTAATCGTACGATCAAAGCTGTATACTTGAAGGACATCACCCCTGATTGGTGATCATAGTGCTCTGTCGACTTACCTTTTAGGTCGACCGCAGGTTTTTTCCTCCGTCGTGAGGTTTTTCCTGCGTCATCAAATTATTTGTCTCATTTTATTTTCTCGCACTTATCATTGATTGTAATTTCTTTCTCTCGACGGTTAAGCCTCACACAAGTTTCATTCGACATCGAGTTGTGTAATTTTTTACATAAACAACTATGGAGGTAAAAAAGAATATATCTGAGCCTTCATATTGAAAATGTAATGAAGGTAAAAAAAATATCAACCTTCATAGTAGAAAAACATCGTGAACGTAATATTTACGATGCTTTCGCTATGAAATTTCAAAAAAAGAAATTACAGGTGAAGTTTTATGACTAAAGTATTTATCTCACCTATCCTAAAAATAGTTTGATGTTACATTATTCTGACTATCTATATATATAATTCTGCAGGTCTTTAACTAATTTAGTCAAACAAACATTTTAATAATCATGAAAGGATGTGAAACAGAAATTCTTAAGGAATAAACTCAATGTTCCACCAGTTAAATGGTCCTAAAAGGTTTCTTTTATTTTTAATATAAATATCAAAATTAATAGTTATCTCTTGTGAAGAAAATTTTACATAATTAAATATATTTGTTCATCAAATCAAATAACTATTTTTGTAATACCGATAAGTTTAACCTGACCGTTCCGTTTTGTTGTGGTCCTTCTTGACTTTTGTGAAACTCTCACTCTCAGGAACTTATTATTTGTCGTGGAAATCACATACACGCAAGTCAAGATACTGGCGACCAATATTTACAATTTCACCCCCTCAATTATTCTATATCTACAATTTCACTCCCTCAATTATTCTGTATCTACAATTTCACCCCTCAATTATTCTATACCTACAGTTTCCCCCTTCTTGTCTGCAATTATTACTTTCTGATCCCAACAAACTTTATTTTACTTTGTTGATCAGAAATCAAGAAAGGTATAATGATTTTACTTTTTTATCTGTTTTGTCTTTGAATGATTGATGTAGTAATTAAATATTTTGAAAATATTAACATAGGATTCTATTCTTTAGCCCCTTCTTCAATAAATAACTAAAGAAATATTTTTATCTTTATCGTTTATTAGTTTTAACTTTTGTTAATTAATGTTTCTAGAAGAAAATAAAAAGACTTAATAATGTTAATTGTTATTTTTCAAAAAACAAATGCATCAAATTCTTTTGTGTTAGACATTAAGAAGAAGTAAGATTTAAAAAAAAATCGTACCTATAATTTTCAAATTTAACAACTAAATTTTTTGTTATATCATAATACAAAAACTACACTCGTGATTTTTTTTTCCTACTCAAATAAGTTTATGGCGCGTACGAATTCATGCACGTGTATCGTCCTACAGTGAACATATATGTAATTGAAGATTTAGTTATTTATGACGTCAAAAAATTATCGAACCTTCTTATATCTAGAAGCAATTGACATTATCATTTTATATCATTTGTCTTTTATAGTTGAACGATCTACAAAGATTCTCTAGCCACATTCAATTGATATCGACAATTTATTAATTATTAGTTTTATTACATCAAAAATATTTTGTAGATAACCCTCAAAGTTTACGATTTCATATATCAACCACAAGTTTAATAAAACGGGTCAAATTAAAGGGGCCAATGAATAGTCACTTCAGGATGTAAAGTTACACTGACACCCACCAATAATTGGTCGTATTACATGTGGGTTACACAATTAATCAATTCTTGCAAAATTGACACAAATTTGGCATCTTACATTTTCACTTTATTTGAATATTTTATTATAAAACAATGTGAATGTAATTAAAATTTTGAATATATAAAGTATAAACAGAAATAAATTGACATATCAGTTGATAAAGATATGTATATACTATATTATATTAATAGTTGAAAACATTAAAGTATTACATGATTCACAACTAAAAAGGGTTCTAGAAGGGGGGGAAAAGGGACACCCCCAATAATTTGAGGCTTTTGTCATGGACTGAATTAAAAAGCTCAAAGGGTTTTTATGCTTTTACAGATTTTAGTAATCAAAGAGGTGGCTGTAGGATTGGGTTTCTGGTGGAACTGGTTTTTCTTGAAAATAACTAGCTTTCTTTTTCAATAAAACAAGACTGCTCTGGAATTCTTGTCATTGCTTTTTGAAAAAGCCTACTGAACTTCTCTGTTCAGCCAACTTTTAGAAGCTCATGGAGTGTTTCATAACACAAGTTAAGGCCTTATATATTTTTTGTAAGTATTAATTTGGTTGAAAGGGTATAACCTAGCTTATCAAAATACTAACATGGTGTTTGTTTGTTTAAAAGTGTTGAAGTCGGAAATCTTATTTACTTCGGATTGATAAGAATTGATGTTCGAAATCTTGAATTAATAAGATTGTTTAAAAATATCTAAGTTTTTTTAAATTGTCTATTTTACCAAATTAGAACATATGGTGTTGAATTTTTATATAATTTCACATATTTATCCATAATCATTATGATAAGTTACGGCTTAATATTAGTATTAGCATTCATTTAAATGAAAAGGATTGATTAAGAGAGATGACGATGAGTTTGGTAAGAAAATGAGAGAATTGATTGATCAAGGTTAATTGATTGACAGTGGTGAGTACCAATTTGGTACGAATCGTTTGAGAGAAATGATTGATTAAGAAACAATGTTGTAACTTTGAAATAAGAGAATGTTATAACATTAGTAAGAGAATGTTATAACATAATTAGTAAGTTTGAAAATTTGAAATTTTGAAAAAGTGAAACGGTTTTAATTTCCTTACCTCTTACCGAATTACTCATAAGAGATTACTAAGAGCTTTTTGTCAACAACATAAGAAAAACAAGGCCTAATTAAATTAGTGTTACGGGACTTTTTGACACTTTTTTTAATTAATTAATACTAATAGGTGTTTACTACTATTAATTATAAACAATTATCAATTACTAATAGTCAATACTATTTGGAAATAATAACTAATTTTAATTACACATTACAAATTAATATTATTTATTACTTACTGAGTCCCCTTATTTTGCAAACTGTGTAATTTGTGCAAACTTTGCAAACTAATATGAATCATTGATTAGATAGATTAATGGAAAAAGATTAATTGTTGATAATTAGGGGGTTACAACTAACCATTTGAAATTCAAATTCAAATTAATACCTTTACAAAAATAAACTAAACCTATTGTCAAAATGGATTATGATTGGTGGAATCTTGGTTTGCAAAGTTTGCACAAATTACACAGTTTGCAAAATAAGGGACTCTACTTACTTATATAGAATTATTATTATTATCATTATTCTATTACTATTTTTAACTATTATTCAATATATCTAGTTATTAAGAAGCAAATATAAAAACTCTAAAAAATATTTATGTAAATTACATACTACTTAAAGTTATACTTATTTTGCTCCATATATAATAAAATTGTGCTAAATAGTTTAATGAAATATTTTATTTAATTATCTATTTTATATTTTTAAAAGTATCAATTAATTAGGATATATAATGGTGGTTAATTTTATTTATATTTATATTATATGTAATAGTTATTTAACATAAACTAATATAGATTTTCTTTAAATTTGTTTTAACAAGTCCAAAGGTTTACATTATATACATAAAACAATCGATTTCAAATTCAATTAATTAACATATTATACAATTTAATTCTTCTTTATTGTTATGTTCGTTAATATTATGAGTTCTTAAATGTGCAACATTTTATTTATTAGAAATAAAGGATAATAAAGAATTTGATCGTTTACAATAAGAAAATTCAATACTTTGTTTATTTAAAATAAAAGTAAATAACTTAGTGATTTAAAATGAAAAAATCCATTCACTTTTTCTATATATTCATTGAAATTGGTCCTTAAAACCTAGATATGGGAACCCACTTTGAAGTTTATGGCCCAATTAAACCACCTATAGGCTATAGTTGAAGACGATTTTTCATATACTACAAGCCCATTTAAAAAGAAAAATGTTATCACCTTTACAATTGAAAGATGACAAAATGACAAGTAAATTATCAATAAATAAGGTATCCCAGTTTAAATATTGTTTTCAGGATTTAAAAAATATCAAAAGGATTGTAACAGAGAACCATTGTGAGAAGTGATTGATAATGAAGTGCTACAAAATATTACCATTTACCACTTCACTTCACCTGATGAACCAAAACAATCCAACTAAACTACACAATCTGCATGCTAAAAGAAACTAATGGCTCTTTTCTTTCCAAAGAAACATATAAAAACCATAATTTCTTTTACTACTATTGTTTTGTGATTTCAACAGCATCGGTCTGAGCTTCCGATTTCGGAACCTCCTGAACCCAGAGCTTTACTGTTTTGTCGTTTTCAAGGGCACCTGAAGCGATCATGTTCTCGGTTGGGTGACAAGCAACTGTGATGACAGCATCTGTGTGACCTTCCAGTTTTTGGACTATTTTTCTTGTCTGGAGTTCCCACAAGTACACGCAATTGTCTTCGGAACCACTCACGATGTACTTGCCATTCGTGATGGAAAATGCTGATGAGATGCAGTACTTGGAGTTGGTGTGCCCGCTGTAAGTCTTCAAGAACTTACCAGTTGAAAAGTTCCATAATCTCTGCATCAAGACAACAATATGATTGACTAATAAGAGTTATAAAGTAATTTACTTTATTCTATGTGTGTATATATATGTATAAAGCATATTTTCTTGTTTTTTCTTGCAGTGTAACATGAAAATGAACATGACAGATGAAGAGAAATTTATGCAGATGCAACGTGAAGATGAAGCCAATCAAATGGGAACACGGATACGAACACTGAACTTTCAGGGGAAAAGAAAATCATTTAGAAATCCTAGCAAAAGCAAAGCCATATGGAGAAGAAAGTATTTTGGAGTTATTATTGGAAATAAACCTCCTAGGCCAGTCTCAGTGAGCACAAGTCTCAATCTGTACATCCAAATGAATCCACTCTTGGTACCAGAAAGCAAAAAACAAAGGATCTATTTTATTACTTCGTTAAATTTAAAAATTCTCCAACAAAATCTTCTGACCCTAGCTACAAGAAATTTATTTGCAACTCTAATAAAAATTATTTGTTACGAATTAGAATTATGGGAAGATGAAATGTTGAGCTAAACTAAGGGGCCCTTTATTTAAACACTTGCCCAGTAAGCGCTTACCGGTAAAATAAAACAATATCACCTACCATATCAGACAATACTTTAATCTCTCAAAA
The DNA here is from genome assembly GCA_030169165.1 of Centaurea solstitialis. Classification (NCBI taxonomy): domain Eukaryota; kingdom Viridiplantae; phylum Streptophyta; class Magnoliopsida; order Asterales; family Asteraceae; genus Centaurea; species Centaurea solstitialis. Next base: position 19,074,909 of record CM058046.1, read on the forward strand.
TGGTATCATATGCAACAATTTACTCGGTAACGCAGATTGGGTAAGAGATGTCGATCTCACTTACCAGATAAGACTCTCGGTTGATACCATCTCTCTTACGAGGTAAGATTCTAGTCCTTGTCATGTTCATTCCATAAGATAAATTGACCCGGTAAGCACTTACCGAGTAAGCGTTAAGTAAACAGACCCTAAGATTCAACCATAAAATTTCAAGGGGAAATGAACCCATGCATAAATGACAGTAGTTCTCTAATAATCTCCCCAAGAGAGATATAAATAGGGGTATATATTATAACAAGGGAAAATTGCATGAAAATGCAAGTATGGAATCAACTTTGAGTTGATTTCTATTTATTTATTTTATGGTCTGGAGCAAACTTTTTATTTCTCCTCTGGTTTTCATTTACCAATCTATTTCGATTGTGTTTCTTTATTTGTCTTCTAGTTGGTGAGAGGCAGTGGCAGTTCTAGAAAGGTGGATTTGTTCCTTAAAGAGGCGCGGATGGGCATGAACCAGAGAGAAGATGAACTATGCAGCGGCGGTTCTTGATTTTGGGTGATGGGGAAGGACGGTGGGGGGTTACGTCAAGTTTAGTTACTTTGTTTGTTTTGTTTAATTTGTTTTATATACTTGTAATTCACTCTGTTTTAGAATATGATATGAATTTCAATTGTCAAATAAAAAATCATATACATGTCATCATTTCAGAGTTATTTTTATTTTATTTTAAATATGACGTGGAATTTTATTGGTATTTACTTGGACCATGTCATCACTTAGTAGGTAATCAGGTAACGGAGACCCTTAAATAAATGAAAACTTTGTTACATACCCTAAAAACGATATTGTTGAATGTTTGTTCCCTAAAATAGGAATCAGTCCAAAATTTGTTCCACTTTGATGAAATTTTCCCTAATAAGAACATCTAATTCCATCCAGACAAAGACGCAAGTTATGTTCCAAGGACGTCCATAAGCTGACAGCTGAAGAATCCAAAATTTTCAATATTTCTCCAACCATAGTTTAATGTCACATAATCCTAATCAAATAGAGCTTAACCCCTAACCTACAATGAATTATGAATCTATAACGATGTTATGTATAAAAGCAACGAATAACTATGCTTGCATTGCATGAACCTGTTCATAATTAAATTGATTTTTTTGTATGACAAACATATCATATGCTGGATACAGAAACAAAGAGTATAGATTCTAGTATCTTTCATTAACTGTTTATGCCAAACTGAGAGAGGGACGTAAGTGTAAGGTATTCCATAAGACCCAGGGAATCTTGGAGAGTGAGAAATGGACAATGAAGTAAACAATTTCCAAGGTAGTTAACTAGATCCTACAATTTGATGGTTGACAGATTAGGGAATTAGTTGATGATGAACAACATTTATCAAAGATAAGCAAAGCTTGTGACTTTTTATAGACCTCATAGCTAAAGATTTAGGTGAAATAGGAACCCTATCAATTTCAAATTTGCATAGAGCTCATAGCTTTGGTATTACTCAATTGAGAACTCATGAGTTGTATAGTTGTCCAATGCGGTGGTCTCATTTATAAGCCTTCTTCCTCCACCAGTTCAATTATGCTCATACATTAACATTAATGATTGAAGAATGGAGATATCTTTATTTTGTGGATTTTGTCTCCAAAAGTCGAACAAGGAGCCCCAAGCATGTCTAATGCGGCTGTCAAAGCCTCCAAAGTTGCAGAGAGTCACTTTCCACACTGTTTTCATATGCTCATGCGGCTGAAAGCTTAGACAGCCTGGCAACTTTCCCAGCGACTTTTGTCCATTTTGTCCGTTTGGTGCATTGCATTTGGGGCAGAGTCTAGTGCCTACATAGAGTCATTGTCGTACAAGACTTCCCTCACAGGAATCCCTCCTTTACACAACCTCCAGATGAAGACATTCATCTTCTTAGGAACTAACGATCCAGCCCCACTACCCACCCCCTCAACTTTTTTACAGTGAAAATCGCATTCACATCCAAATTCCATATCCATTTATTCAATTCACAATGATTAAGTGAGATAGGTTGCAGACTTGTAGCAAGCATCTTTCCTAGCTCCTTACACCAGTTGGACCAATTTTGTCACACAGCTTCACCTCTTTTACCCTTTCTAAAGCCCACAAACGAGGAAATTGATCTATTAATCTACCACCCTCCAACAAGAAGTCAATATGTACCCCATCACCAATATACGAGACAGAGAAAGATAAACCTAAATCCTCTATTTCTCTAATCGCCTTGATAACTCCTCCCCAAGCATGCTCCTACTAAACTAACTCTACCGCTAAAGTCGCCATCTTATACCGCAAACGCTCGAGATAGTTCTATGCCACAACACTCCTCCCTCAGATTTAAATCTCCGAAGCCATTTCCCCACCAAAGCCAAATTAAACGCTCGCCTAATCCCCCCCCCCCCCCCCCCATTTGAGCATCACAAAATACCCTATCCCACGAAACTGATCACAATGTGTATAACCGGCTGCCAAGAGGCTTCTTCTCGACCCATAGAGGCACGAATTGGGAGGTCTTAAATATGTGAAAGAAAGAAGTCCCGAGTCCCAGTTTATAATTGTCCACCGCTTCTTCTAAAGAATCATTATCTATATTCTATCCCAATCCCGTATAACTTGCTTTTCGAGAGGTTTATTATAATGTCCGACGCTGATTGAAAGCAAAGAAGTAAAGCTCTTAGGATCTTAATGTTTGCCCAACTCCATTTGCCAATGAAAAAAGCATCATCTTCAAATTAAAGATGTGAAATCTCGACTTTGTCTCGACCCACCCAACCCAAATGGTGGAAGGTAATTTTGTCTCATCACATCAAGCAACAGTTTCTTATCTCAAAATGGTGGAAGGTAATTTTGTTCTCTAGAAAATGCAAATGTGAAGTACGAAGATGATGATTTGGCTTTATTCTTATTATCATCGTTTCCAAATTCTTATAGGCACTTTCATGACACGACCATGTATAGCCATGACATACTTGTGTTGGATGATGTTATCACTAGTTTGGATTTGAAGGAGAAAATGGAACTTATCATGAATGGTGGTTTGAAGCGAAAGTCGAGGGTCTAAATGTGAAAGGAAGGTCATTTGAGAGAGGCTCATCTTCCTCCGATAAGGGTGAGCACAACCCACCCAACCCGAATAAACCCGCCCAACCCGACCTGAAAAACGAGGCCAAAACCCGAGACCCAAAGGGGTTACCCCGCACCTGATAAACCCAATGTTAAATGTAGGATCGGGATGGGTTCCCATATCCCACCCGGACCCGAAAATCCAAAAATTTAATTTTTTATTCTTTTTCCCATATATGATGTGTATATATATATATATATTAAAGCTAACCTAAATTCAATTTCTAATAAATCAAAAATCATCGACACCTCTCAACGACCACTCTTGACTTTACCATCTCGACGACGACTCACTCTGGCGACAATGACCATTGTGGCACCGTCGCCGGCAACAATGAAGACTCTCACATGTCTCACTCTCACACAACCCTTTGTCCTTCTCCCCCTATCCTCACTCCTCACTATCATCCTCAGGCAACCTCGGCTCCTCATTGTCAGTTGTTGTTGGCGCATCGTCAGGAGTCGACTATTTACTTTCTAGGGACCACAATCGCCGACCAGCCGCCGCCGCCACCACCACCACCACGACAAAGTCTAAGTTCTCTAACTCTCAACTCCTTTGACTCTGTCTCTCACTCTCTCAAGCTCACTGTAAGTTTCAATTTTTTGTATTTGGATGAGGGGGTTGTAAAAAGGAGAGGAGAATAGGACCGAATTCCAGAAAATTAACCGACAAACACCTGCAACTAAAGAGACAGCACGGACTATGTTACAGACGTGATGAAATACGCTTTCGGTCACTGTTGCAGGAGCAAAGAATTGAGTATCGTAGTAATGCAAGAAGAAACAAAAGTGATGAGGGGTGATGGGGATGACATAAGTGATGGCAAGGCAAAGTTAGGACATGAGGCAAAAGAACATGAGGTCACGATGTCGTTGAAATGGTACCAGTAATCCTGCTCCCAAAACAATGAAGTAAGAAAGGTTAATAAGGAGTTAAAGGTGGTGATGATTATTGATGGTGGAGCATAACACAACTTTATTTCAACTAAGTGGGTCAAAAGGACATGACATTTGATTTGGCCAACAGAAAGGTACAGCATTTCAAATCGGATACAGAAAGATGCGGGATACCATCAAATCAAGATGTGTATAGAGGATATACACAAAACCACATTTCGAACTCACGAAGGGCATTACAAGTTCTTAGTGTTGGACTGGTGGCAATTTTGATGTAAAAGAATCATTGCATAGCTTTCCCATAACCAAGCTTTGGGTACACAATCGACAAAAAGAACAATTTAAGAAAAAGTTTTTATACCCATTGTTTTGGTAGCGGTGAAGCGGCAACCAATGTATATCGGGAAAGAGATGGGGAAGGATATGGTGTCGGGCAGAATTAGGGAGGAATTATTAGTAGAGACGCCGGGAATAAAGGGTTCGTTGTGCAGCGGGACGGTAGGAGTTCTATCAGTATTTCCTTTGTGCCATCTCAAACTTTTTCCTTGTTACCCGTCATTTGGAAAGAAGTTCAATAATTCTCCATTGCGGGTCATTCGAGGGAGCAAAGAACATTTTAAGGGGATCACTAGTGGAACTTTTACAACTTTTGGCAATACTGAAGACCGAAGCAAATATGAGATGAAGTGACCATGGACTTTGCAAAAATTCTACCAAATTCAAATGGGATGGACACCATTCTGGTAACTATGGATAACCCAAGCAAGCTTACTCGGCTTATGCCTTGTAAACATCCATTCAAGACACAGCAGGTTGCAACGGTGTTCATTAAAGAGGTTGTAGTTTGTATGGAGTGTCACAATCAGTTATTATGGATAAAGAAAAGGTTTTCTTAACCAGATTCTGGAAGGAGATTTCCAGCTTATAGGTGACAAAGTTATGTTTCTCGAGGACATATCATCCACAATCAGATGATCAGTCAACGGCTGTGAATTGTTGCTTGAAATAATATCTAGGGTGTTTTTGTCTCGGATAAACCAAAACAATGGCATAGATGGTTGGGGCGGGTTGAGTATTCGTATGATACATCATCTATAGTTGAATAAGGGGATGTTTAGTTCAAACAAGGGAATGAAAATAAGAATTAATTTTCACTTCCCCTCATTTAACCTGGAATTAAATTTGGTGTGAGGGAATGTACTCATTATATTATATAAACCACAGTTTCTTTTATATTCAATCCCATTAATAATTGCTTATTAACTCTGACCAGGCACCGCCTAATTTGCCCTCTTAAAGCTTTTTATCGAAGGGAACCGTATTGAAACATAAAGCAGGGACATCCTACATTAAATCAGTTGAGGAATTGTTATTGGAAAGGGATTACTGATGCATTTGATGTTTAGCAAGCCGATAAACATCAAAAGGATGGTTCTTTTGATGTGGGGCATGGTGTTTATGACGATAAGACCTTTGAGCTCATTGACAAAAATCAACACAGAGCACAAGTAATCAGAAACTGTCAGCCCATTTTTATGGGCCGTATGAGGTGCTGGAACATGTAGGAAAAACAGCTTATGGTATCTAGTATCTACTAAAGTAAAAGTCCATTCGGTTTTGCATATTTCTCACATGCGGTGAGCCATTGGGCAGCGTATTCCTTCAGATCATATTCCTCGATTGAATGAAGAGCTAAAGTTGATGGTTGAACAAGAAGAGGTCTTATAGTGCCAAAAGAGTAATGCAAGGTTGGTGGAAGTGTTAATCAAGTGGAAGCTTTACCATTATTTGAGGAATCTTGGGAGGAAGTTGATGTGATTAGTACTCAGTTCCCTGGTTCCACCTTGAGGAAAAATGGTGCAATTTTTAACACTAGTTAAGCCAAAAGTACAATTTACGTATTCTACAATGAGAGGATCAGGATAGTTTAGTCTTTCGCATAAAGACACCTGAATGGGGGGGGGGGGGGGGGGGGGGGGGGGGGTAGTTGGAGAAGGGATGTAAAGGCCAAGCATAATATGGCAGCGCGTGGTGGGAGACGGTGTGTGATTTTTCTAGTGTAAACCTATTGATGTGGAGCGTCAACCTCTCGAAGGTTGATGAATCATTCAATAAGTTTTTGGATTTCCTACTTGAGTCTTTGAAAACCCTTGTTGTTGCATCAGCCATCAGTACCTTATTAGGTACTGCTTTCACAATATAGGCGTTTGAAGAATTCCCACTATTACTAGTACTCTTTGTTCATAGTTAAAAGCAAAGCTTTCACTTTCAATTAGTTTTTTGCCGTTCTTCTATGCTATGCAACGAGAATAGTAAAAACAAAAAACCAATCATGATTGGCGCCTGTTTGATAATAACTTCAGATTTGTACAAAGTCATCCTAGTTTACAAAGTACTAATGCATGGTACGCGAGCAATCAACTAACAAAATCAGTGAAACAAGAATTGAGTTTAGGGTAGAACATTATTGTGGCAATTGCATATACTTCATAAATAGTTGCAACAAACCTAGTATTACTTCCCTATCTCAAATAATCTAATACCACCCAACCTTAAAACAATCATTTGACAAGATCAAGAAAACCATCTCCCACTCCATGCACTTAACCAAACAAGAAACAGCACCACTTCACTACCACTAATCCTTGTCTCTCATATGCTTGTGTGTTCTACCTAAATTCATTACATCACCACACTCCTGATTAGAACCTTGCAATGTTCATGATGAAGCTGCTCATCATTAGCAGGACGAGAGGTATGTTGCAGGAATATGGATATGGGGATGCAGGTGTGTGATAAGTTAATAGAAGGACTCAGAGGTTCTAAAAAACTGAGGATATGGTCATGCATTTATATATTTGTATATCCATACATTAAGCAAATCTAAAGCCATACCGATATAAGAAAGAAGCTATTTCATGATATTGATTATGGTTTTTCTCGATGTCATCTAGTTTTTTCTCTTTCACATCCATAAGACTTAACTTTGTCCCTAATTTTACCCTCTTTCTTTAATTTTTCAAATTTCATTAACCTTTTGGTATGAGAATACCAAAACTACCCTCTTGGTATCTAATCATCATATCCCTGAATGCACCCCCAAAGCACCCTACTTCCTAGACGAAAAGGTCGAAAGATACGTACTTTGTTTCAGTAAGTCATTCTCACACGATTCCTCCAAAGACTTACCAATGAACTGCCACTATCAATTAGAAATCCAATGCCATCATAAAACATTCACTACATGTCACAACTGTTAATACAATGAATGAGCTAAAAGCACATACGAACGACCATTAAGCGCACGTAACACAATCAAAGAACTAAACCATCACTTCCTATTCAAATTCCAGAGTATAATTGCACACATTTCAAGTAACATATAACCGATTGCACAAATAAAAGAAACAAGAAATCACTCACCAGCGTACTATCCAGCGTCCCAACAAGGATGAACTTCCCATTGGGCGAAAACTTCACAAAGCTAACAGGAGGATTCTCATCATCAATCAAAGTCTTCATACAATGCCCTGTAGATGCATCCCAAATCCTACACAATCCATCGTAACTACTCGAAACGATCAACGTCCCATCGCGATTAAAGTTCACCGCAGTCACCGGATCAGAATGCGCCGGAAGCACCTTCAAGCACTTTCCAGTCTTCACATCCCAAACCCTAACCGTCTCATCGAAGGAACCGGAGACGATCATGTTAGACTGAGGGTTGTAGTTGACACAGAAGACGTAGTTCGTGTGTCCGGTTAGGGTTTTGACGAGCGAGGCGGTGGATACGTCCCAGAGGCGGACGGTTTTGTCGTCGGAGGCGGTGGCGAGGTAGCGGGCGTCGGAGGAGAAGGCGACGTCGGAGATTCCTTGGTCGTGGCCGACGAATTCGTGGAGAGGAGAGCCGTCGGAGGTGGACCAGGTGCGGGCGGTCTTGTCGGCGGAGCAGGTGGCGATGAGCTTGCCGTCGTCGGAGAATTTGACGCTGGAGATGGCGCGCTTGTGGCCGGTGAGAGTTTGTTTGAGCTTGTAGGGTTGGGGCATGGAGGTGATGGTGTTATCTTGTTGTTCTTCCGATGACGCCATTGTTGTTGGCTGAGTTGCAGGTTTTTCTAGTTTGGTTATGGAGCTCATTTTGGGGGTTTTTGCTTCTATAACATGTTTTTTAAAATCTTGAAATCATGAAAGAGGACTGTTTTATTTAATTTTATTTGTTTATTCTTCAAAGAATTATTTGTTTGTCTTTATTGTAATCTTGAAATCATATTTTTTTATTTGCTTAATAATTTATTCACTTATTATGTTTTGTTAATGGTAAGAAAAGCCCAAGGTAGTAAATTGTGTGAGGTTTGTAGAAATTTCTAATTTGGTAGTATTATTTTTTATTCTTATAATTTATAATTTGTCATGGCCCTTGGTTGTTGCTGTGTATTGTGTTTTTGTTATTAATATATGCTGCCTTTCGGAAAAAAAAATTATTGTTGTTTTTTCTAACTTTTTGATTTGTTTTTTCTAACTTTTTGATTTAGCTTTTTTAAATGTTTTGATTCGTTATACTTAAAAAGGTAGGTGTTTATCTAGAAATGACAATATAAATAAATTAAAAACCACATAAAGGAAATTCACTATTACTAAAAATCCAAGCTTATTAACAAATCATATAAATAACATTTTCCTCCTTACATTGGCGAAATTGCAACAAGCCATCGTGGTTTTTAGAAATATCCAGATTTCATCCTTGAACCGTATTAATCTACGCCGCCAGCCGATAATCTATGTGTATGATTAAAATCGGTTTGTAGAGTTTATAAGAATCACAAGATTTTTAAAAAAACCATCCTTGTATATAATTGTGTGTATATATATATATATATGTATATCAGGCATTAGAGACGGATTGTACCATCCCAACCCGACCCATTTCAATTAAAAATCAATACTCATCCCTCCTCCTGCTTAACCCCCTTCCCCGTTAAGACAAGGACGGGTACCCAATCCGACTAGTCAAATTGTCAAATCCGATAGTGACTTTGTTTCATAAAATGGCAACAGATGTTGATAGTAAATACCACCCAAAATGGGATAAAGCCAAGAGCTTTTTTGATTAGATATAAACCTTAAAACCAAGTACAAAATGGCAATAACTACTCTAAAAGTAATTAAAACACACACAACTAGATTAATATACATCTGTTGCATGTTAGGCTTCATATATAAGCCTTAACAATTTCTATAACCATTTCACTTCTTTCTTCAACACCAAACACAGATTAGAAGTTGGGACCAGCTGCAACAATTTCCTCAGTCAGCTTAGCATCCTTCCCAATTTTGTAGTCCAAAAACACTTCAAAGTTGCTCTTAAACAGCCCACCCAGCTTCAGCAGTGTCTCCTTATACGCCTTCTTGTTCGACCACTGCGTTTCATCCCACAACAAAATTCAGAACCAAAAACATAATACGCCAATATTTGAATAAAACGAGAAATGATGAGTCAACTTACGGTGTTGATTGGATCAAGAATATCCGAAGGCACGCCCTCGACTTCAGTTGGGATCTCCAGCCCAAACACTTCGGTTTTCTTGTAGTTTGCATTCAAGAGCTTTCCGGAATGAATGGCATCTATGATCTTCCGAGTGTACGCCAACTTCATGCGACTCCCAGCACCATAGCTACACAGAATAGAGACTCAATACGTATGAATATATGAAACATCGACCAAAAATACATTTATCTTCATGTTCTAGTATTTTGTAACACACCTGCCACCTGACCAGCCGGTGTTAACAAGCCATCCAGTAGCACCATGTTTCTCCATTTTGGAAGCGAGCATTGCGGCATATTTTGTGGGGTGTAACATGATGAACGCTGCACCAAAGCAGGCTGAAAATGTTGCCCGTGGCTCCTTCACACCCTCCTCGGTGCCAGCCACCTACATAAATACACATCAATTAATTTATAAAAATCTTACAAGCCATAGATGTTGAAAACAAGTGAAATTTGAAAGAGTTCATACCAGTGCAGTATAGCCACTGATGAAGTGATACATGGTCTGAGCAAGGTTTAGCTTGCTCACTGGTGGGAGTACACCAAATGCATCACATGCCAAGAGAATAACATTCTTCGGGTGTGGACCAACACACGGGATCTTGGCATTCGGGATGTACTCGATTGGGTACGCTGCACGAGTATTCTCTGCATCACAAGAAAAAGAACATATGAAAATGGTTTCTTTTTCTGGTTTAGTTTGGTCTAAAAAAGTGAAGCAAAATAAAAATGATTTGATGTTTACCTGTGACAGATTTGTCTAGATAATCCACCTCCCTGGTATGCTCATCAAATACAACATTTTCCAACACTGAAAGTATAGCAAAAAAAAGTAAGATTTATGACATTGGAAAATGAATAAATATCGAAAACTGAAAACACCATACCAGTCCCAAATTTAATGGCATTCCAGATATCGGGTTCTTTCTCCCTCGATAGATCAATGCACTTGGCATAACAACCACCTTCGATATTGGACACACCCTTGTCACTCCAGCAATGCTCATCATCTCCAATCAAGTATCGGTTGTGATCAGTAGACAAGGTTGTCTTTCCCGTACCTATTTTGAAAAAGTTAACGAATAGGATTTAGAAAAACAGAACTCCAAATAAACAACAGAATCAATGCCATCTTAGAAGTCACATAGAGAAAGAGGGGGGCACAAATCAGGTGAGGCAGGGGATTGTGATGCGACCCGTATATGAAATGATCCTCACCGTTGATGATGAGGGCTTACCTGACAAACCAAAGAAGAGAGCAACATCTCCATCTTTGCCCATATTGCATCCAGAATGAAGGGAGAGGATTTGACGCATAGGCATGAGATAATGCATAACACCAAAGAGACCTTTCTTCATCTCCCCGGCGTACTGTGTGCCGAGGATGACCATTTCTCGTCTACCGAGATTTAAATCTATGCTAGTGGAGGATGTCATGTAGTGTGTGTAACGATTACATGGAAACTGGCCAGCATTGTAAATAGTGAAGTCCGGAGTACCGAAATTCTCCAGCTCTTCAGGTGTGGGTCGGATGCACCTGCAACCTACCCAGTTATCCACACGCTTTTTTTGTAACTAATTTGCACCATGGCTCACCTTTTTTACCTTTTTAGTTATTGAAACAGATAACATATTTGAAAAACATTATAAACTTATCTGGAGGGGCTTTGACTTTTGCGAATCTGGGAATGGCAAATAGAAACACATAATATGAATCTGTATGTTATCTTCTCATTTTACTTACATGTTGTGCATGAACAAAGAGTGGTAAGCTCTAGCAGACACAATTCGTACTTTGATTCGGTTCTCTGGATCCCAGTTCAAGAATTGATCATTGACAAACACCTGAAAGTTCAATTACACAAACTGTTATATGCCTGCTCCCCAGAAAGTATAAAACTTCATTCAGGAAATTCCAAAAAAGTTGATGTAATATAACGTGCCCATTACCCCCAAAACCATTAATTTTCATATGTGACCAAATCCGCGCTTAGTCCATCTTTCGATGTTGAATGGAACATATTTTCTATTTTTTTGTTGGATGGAACTTATTTTAGATTTTTAACTTACATTTGTATTAAAAATAAACAATCTGTCATTGATTATTATTACTATTCTCATTCTCTTGCATTCCATTTTCTTTGGAAGGGTGTACGAGCCTATGGCCCGACTAATCCCCGGCAGGATCAATGCTAAAGCATGCCCCTTTGTAAATGTCCACACGCTGCGTATGGAGGGATTCGAACCGGGGCGCTACGCACCCCCCAAGCCTTATCCACTCCACCACAACACTGATAGACCTCTTGCATTCCATTTTTTGTTCTCATTCCCATTCCTTGGAATGAACCAAACAGAAAGATGCACAGCTACCCAACCAATCCCTAAGATGACATAAAACCCAAACAAAGTCGGTATATCCCACAAAAAGATGGACCGTTAGTAAAATACGTAGACCTGATCTCTACCCTAAAAGGTTAAAATGGTTGCTTACAACAACACAGATAGATAAATGAATAGCTTCATAAAAAGACAAAGATCACCTCCCTCAAGGCCAAGGGATGGGATCAATTTTGTATTTTCTAGGGAAAGAGACAAAAAAAGATGCATCTATGATCTATCCTTATCTCTGGTATCCTCATTACTCATATCATGTATCATGTCTATCGTCTTCCATACTTAATAAAAACACTGTAGCTTATCCATCTCTTCATTGTATAAAAGTGAGCACCTCATTTCTCTTTCTCTCTCCTTTTTTTTAAACAAGATAACTTGAGGTGGATTTCTTTGTATCATAATGACATAATTTACAAAGCTATTTGGAGTTTTGTCTTGAGACTAATCATTTAGAAAAGGAAAATGTAGTGAATTGTGTAAAAATGTAAAATGAATTAAGTTATACCTTATCCAAGGAATTTAAGTAATCGACAGCTCTTTCTCTGTTGACCAAGAAAGTGTGCTCATCCATCTCGATGTTCGGTGAACCCCTGCACCCAATTAAATTTACTCAACTTTCCAGTTTATGTATGATGTGAAAAAGTATGAACTTCATTGGTTGAAACCAAATTTGGAGGTATTGGATGGAAAAAGATAACATACTTGCCCCACCAGAGCTCATCCTCAGTGGTGTCATCCCTAACCACACGCTTATCCTTCGGAGAGCGGCCAGTTTTGGCACCGGACAAGGTAGCCAATGCACCGCTCGATGTTATGAACGACCCTTTCTCATACTTGATCGCCTGCTCATAAAGCTCTGCACATCATAACATCATATCATATATTATATTTTATGAGAAACATAAGACTAAACTATGAACGTGTGCGTGTGTTATCTGTCGTTTAAAAAGATATTATAAGTAATTCACGTACCGGCAGGAGAGAGATTGTAGAGCACATGGGTGAATTTGAGAGAGCTGTCACTGGCGGAGAATGTGGGTGCAAAATGGTGGTCAGGGGCGTGCGACACCCTTGGGGTCTCCGACTGTCTCGCCGGGTCTCCTCTTACCAACTTGGGTCCGGTTTCTCTTGTCAGAGATGCCAACGATGCACTGTAAAATTCAAAGGTCAATAAAAATAAGATCAAATATTCGAATTTTGTTACAGAAGGATGTAATAGTTCTTTTGTTTAACACCTAAACACAGCACACTGTAAAGTGTTGTATACACATGTGCATGTAGAAATTTGTATAATGAATATTGGTTTGAGTTGGTAATGCAAGCTTGTTTTTCAAAATGCATAAATTAGTATATGAATATGTGGGATAGGCTATTTGCACCCACTAAATTACCATATGCACCCTAAAAAGTGAATTGGTTACTCACATCCATTAACATCAAGTTCCTCTTTTTGCATTTTCAATGCAACCTAAAAGGTGCAAATAGCAATCACCGAATGTATATGCTACATGCATGTATATATTAAAGTTGTCGTGACTTGTTAACTAATATTGTCATTGTACTTGAACCTTGATGTCAATGCATTCAACAAAAAAAAGGTTAACAAATAGACTAATATAATTTAAAATCAAATTGTAACAATTTCCCGAAATAAAACTCAAATCCTTCATGTCTTTCAATGGATGATGATAAAATCCATCAACCATGAAAATTAGACCGGATCAAATCCCTCATCCACAATGTAACATGTAAATTGGCATCAAAAAGTCTAGGCATATAAATCGGCACAAAGAAGTAACATGAATAGTAAAAATTTCAAATAAAATATTATTTGATCCATGGAAGTCTATTTCCTATTAATAAACATCTCATTTTGCTATTTATAATATAGACACGTATGCAATAACTAACGTCGTTTAAATTTAGATTATTTAGTTTTTGTATATGTCAATATCTCTCTACTTTTCAAAGACTTTTTAGAAAATTAAATTGCACGTTTTATATGATATTAAAGTATCTATCATCTAGATTTGTAATGTCTAGCTCCTCACCTATTTAGTCCCTCTCTACTTTATAGGGCAATATGTGTTCTATAACCTTTGTGGAATATATTAGAATCTAAAATCAACTAAGGTTACGTTTAATAAACCAATAAAAAGCAGCTACTTGTTGATTAATATAAAGAGTCATAAGTTAATTATTGACTCATAAACTAGCTATGAAAAATCTATGTTTGAAGAAAACTTGCTTATAATAATTTGAAATAACTAAAAAAATGACATCTTCAATAAATAAACAACTATAATAATTTGGTTTTGTTAATATATTTGCCTTTAAAAAAATGGATATTGTATAAATAAACAATTATAAATAATTTATGATATAATTAAAAATAAAATATTAATTAATACAAGTAAAATAGTAAAAAAAACATTAAATAAATATAATATATTAATTAAAATAAATATAATATATTAATTAAAATAAATTTAAAATTAATTATTTATATATGTGTATACATACTATAAATTTAAAATACCTTAACAAACATAGTTTATACTAAAATCTTTGTTAATCTATGATGTTAAAAATAACTATTGCATTTAAGCTAAATAAATAAAAAATAATAGACTTTACATATCCTAACTAACTACCATTTTCAAAATAATATAATTAATAATTAAATTAAAATTTTAACTTTTTTCAATTATTTATAAAAAATATACATAACTTAGTCTTGTAATTTTTTCTAGATTGATATACTTGTTTTTTTATAACTAAATATAGTAAATAATTATTAAAAATATTAATATAATTAATATCTTTTATGAATAACTATTCGTATGTAATGTATAATTAGTTGTTGATAAGCTAGTTGGTAGTTGATAAGCTAGTTGGTAGCTAATAACCTAGCTTATGAATAAATTATATTTGACAAAAACTAATTTATGACTATGTAAAATGACCAAAAATAATATATTTGAATTTAATAATTAATATTAATAACAATATAATTGAAAAAAACTACAAAAAGCTCCCAAAAATCTACTCCAAGTAGCGTTTCAAAAAGCTAGTTTATGATATATGTTTGGATGGACTGGCTTATAAGGTATGTGCCAAACATAGCCAAACTACTTTAAACAGCTTATTAATAAATTAATCCAGTTTATGTTTATTTAAATATGTATAAAAAAATATAACTTATAAATTGACTTATAAAATAACTTATTTTTATCAAACAATTTCTACTCTTAATAGTTTTCATATGTTTCCCTCTCCCTGCCAAAAGAAAAACTGTTTTAGATATTAATTTTTTTTGAACGGTACAAACATATCCCGACACGAAGTCGACGAGGTATCTCTTATTCATACGAGCACCCAACTAATCCTCGGCGATCATGGACCAATTCGAAACTTAACCCATAGTCAAGATATCACCACATCTCATCCTATGAATCAAACTCGGGTAGATAAAACATCTATTGTTCCTTTCCAATAATATTACTAACCACTAGGATAATAATGTTTTGATGTTTTAGATATTAATTTAGGGTCAAATATATTCCCATAATGGCATTATGTAATCAATTCACTAAACGTGGTTCAAGAAGCACCGCTGATATATTATGTGACATATGTTTTAGTTGTCTATCAAATTTCAAATATGAAAGAGTAAAACAGTAAAATTTTAAATATAGAAAATATAATTACGTTCTTTCTTAAGAAAGTACACTTTTTTTATGTAAAATAGAAATTAATTCGCCAATGTACTTTTTATTCTCATCTCTTCTCTGATACATAAATATAATGCAATTTTTTTACGCTACCGGCGTACTCTCTTTTTTACCAATGGTCCAAAATACCCATATCTACGTTACCTCCAGGTTCTACCGTTCCATTTTGCCGTCCAATTTCTACCCACCGATAGCTGGACCCCACAATATCTCAACTCAAATCTACTTATTTCCAAGTTTTACTATTCAAATTATTACTTCATTGAAGAAAATGATTCGTGTTCACAGTGTGTGTGTATATATATATATATAGATATAGCATTAGGTAGTGTGTATATATATATAGATATAGCATTAGGTTCAAATGGCAAATGCTTAAAAAAAACAGATAACTTATTTTCAACACTTATCCGGTCAATAAATACGGCTTTTACCAGGTCCGGTCAATAAATACGGTTTTGACCACTTATCCGGTCAATAAATACGGCTTTTACCAGGTCCGGTCAATAAATACGGTTTTGACCAGGTCCCGTCTTAATAATCTCTACCCTTTCATGAATCGCATCAATCCCCGCATCCACGGGCTACCTTTATTCACCGGATAAGTGGTGAAGATCACTTCTCTACTTCATGTTTTTTAGCATTTCTCATTTGAACATTTCTCTCTGTCTCGACATGTATATATATATACCTGATCGATTGCAGCTGCTGTTTGTGGCGTTCCTCTTCCGTCATAGTAGCAAAAGCACCTTGAGCACCGTCGAGCGGTGTTGTCGGTGCCGATTTCTTCTTCTGAAGCGAGTGCAGCTCGTCGATAGTCTGCGCCTTCACCGTCGGTGCACCGCCGTCCTGTCTCTTCGCCGTCTGTATCTTCGGCAGTCCGTTTCTTCCGGCCGGCACTCCGTTAGCTTTTCCGATCGCATTTCCGTTTCCGTTCGACGCCATCTCGATCTAGGATTCCTAATTCACATTCACATTCATAATTAAATCAACGATTAATTAAAACTTCAAATTATTAGACAAAATGAAAAAGAGAAAAAGAGATCGCTTACCGGAAAATATGAGCAATTAGAACGCAAATGAGGAGAGAATTAGGAATGATTCGAATTCGATCATCAAACAACAGATTTTGATTTTGGTGAAAAAAGAAGGTGGTGAGAATGAAGGGAGGTTTGGGTTGCTATTTAAAGGGTTTAGAGTGGGACCTACACGTTTGGTAACTAGAGATATTTAACCAGGGTTTGTTAGTTGTTAACCGTGGTTAGGTTCTATCCCAATATTTCGTGCACACATATACTATATATATTTATGCAACTCAATGGGTGCGTGTACTATTACATCAATGCATTTGCATGGTAGTAATAAATTGGAATAGATTTCATTTTCGGTTCCGACAGACATCATAATTATTTTTTATTTTTTTATATATCCAAATGGAGGTGATAGACAAAATTGTGTAATTGTAATTTGGTCCCTGTGGTTAGTTGTTTTTTTTTTTTTTTTTGGTATTTATGAAGATTTTATTGTAAAAAATGTAAATATGTTTGGTTTTGGTTCCTTCTACTAGCAAAAGTTAAAATTGTATTAATTAAGGTATTATTCGGTAAACCCAAATTAGCTTATAACCTAACTTATTATTAGTGTAAATGTTTGAATGAACAAAAAGTAGTTTATAAGCTATTTGGAGTTAGTTTTTTGGAGCTTTTTTTCATTATACCGTTATTAATATTAATTATTATATCTCACTATACTCTTTTAATCATTTACATATCCATAATTATTTACGTATCAAATATAGAATGATTATTATATCTTCATGTATAAGATATATGAGTATACTTTTTGTACATGAAGATATAATAGTCATTCTATATTTGAATTAATATGATATGACGTAATAGGGAGTTAATTGTATGAAGTTCAACTTTCATTGATAGAAGGGACCACAATCATTTTCTCATACTATGAGGGTTTTTTTGCAATATAAAGTTCTGTAACCCCCAAAATTGCAATTTATTCTTTATAATTTCAAAAGCGTATATATACCACAAATTTGAAAAAATCAAAGATTTAGGGGGAAATTTTGTTTATATAGCTATGCACCCGTTATCTAAAAACTAAAATGATATAGAACATGTTTTCAAATCCGGAGCACCTTTATTTTAATTTTCCAAACTTGGAAAATTTGCAAGTTTGTTGAACAACAAAAAAATAAAAGCTACTTTAGAGCATATCGGAGGTTAAGATAGAAAAAAGTGATGTGAACAATTGTTCTTTTTAAACAACTATATTATTTTTTATGCTAAAATAAATATGAAATGATAGATATTGTAAAAAATATATATAAATAAATATATTATTACTTTAATATTTTTATGATCTTATCAGTAAGAAGTATTAAAAATAAACGGTTAGGAGATAAGTACTAATTTATTAAGTATATCGAATATTTTAATAACATAGCTATTGTTACAATTAGGGAAAAAAATAGGTGGCCGTTAGAATTAAATGTAATTTGTTTAGAGATTTTGATTTTTAGAAAAAATATAACATAGTATAGTATGATATCAAAATTGGATCTTAAATCACCAAACACTTGATTCTAGACAAACGCCTCATTCAATTGCTAAGCATGCAACCCAAATGGTTACATTTGCTTGTTGTCCTTGTTAGACCAGTTGACCACACACATGTTACATTTACCAATTAGTTATGCACATATGGACATTGTATTCTTATTTACTTTTCGTTAACATTGGATGGACCAGTTTGCATGCACCTCAACTAATCCAAAAGATCCTGAAAGCCAGTCTAAAAATTTATGGTGACCTAGTCTTCTAGGATCGAACTAGTGACCTCTAAGGAGAATTAAGTGTCGTTTGATATGTTGTTTAAAAGATTCTAAAACAAGTAATATGTAAATGGTATGTTTGAATATATTGAACATAGTCAAATTGTAACATCCATAAATTGTTGAACATAGTTTAAGATATTAATCATAGATGTAATACTATTAATAGCGTTAAATATTATCCCATATACTATTATATGTATCATTATTTCAAATCACTTGGATCTCATATTTTACCGTTGAAATTGAATGTAACTAATAAGTACAAACTGCACACATGTTACTTCTTCACCTCGATGGATTGAGCTCAACTAGGGGTGGCAATTCGCGGGTTGAAGGGTTGGCGAGTCACGGGTTGGTGGGTTGGGGGTCAGAAAACCTCAACCCAACCCAACCCATTTAACTAATCGTGTCGAGTTCTTCAACCCAACCCACGAAGGGTCGTGTCACGGGTTGGTGGGTTGGCGGGTCAGTGGCGGGTCAGTGGCGGGTTGGTGGGTCATAAAATAGGTTGACGGATCATAAACGGGTTGGTGGGTTATAAACGGGTTGACATGTCAAAGTTCATCATACAATTCAAATAAAAACAAAGTCACAATACAATTAAGTGCAAAAGCAACCAAATATAACCAAGTTCAAAAGCATCCAAATACAATCAAGTTCAGAAGCAACCAAGTGAGAGTAGTATGGAATATGGTGAAGGCGTGAAGCGGCTGGAAGTTAGAACTAGGGTTATTAGGATTAGTGGATTTGATTTTTTTAGTTTTTCTAATTTTTATTATATAATAAAAATATATATTTATATATATAAAATAATTAATTTAAATATAAACGGGTTCGCGGGTCAACCCATCAACCGTGCGGGTCAACCCTTGAAATTTGGCGGGTTGGCGGGTTGGTGAGTTGTCGGGTTGGCGTGTCAAAAACCTCAACACAAACCCTTTAATTTTCGTATCGTGTCGGGTTGACGGGTCATGTCGGAAATTACCAGCCCTAATCTCAACTCACATTAAGCGTACAAAACAACATTTTTTGAAATGTAGTGAACCATGATATTTAACATGCAAGCCCATTTCTTACTCATTTCTTACTATTTTTGTTTTCGCTAACCACTTATGACATGCATAGTGCTTCATGGCAAGCTAAAACATCAACTTAGCTACCCATATCATGCATCAATTATAATGATTTGACTTACTAGTTTTAATATTCTTGGATATCAAACGATATCTAGTCTAGTGGTAAGATAACATCCTGGGAGGGGTAGTAGATGGTATCCCTAACTGCCCAGTTTCAAACCTTGTGGAACAACATGTGACAATATCCATATCATGGATTAGCCATAGTGGTACTCTTAATTGAATGGGGTCGTGGTCGATGGAGATTAATTCGGTGTCCTTAGATCTCGAATACCCCTAAAACGTATGTGTATGTTAGTTTGCCGTTAAAAAAAAAAACTAATATTCAAGAACATTGAAACTGAATTTATAACTGAATGAATGGCCTTAAGGCCTTTTGAATCCATGTTATTTCAATACTAGCATTCTGAAGCATGTTATACCCATCAATTATACACAAAAAATGAGACTTTGTTACTTAAAACATATTTTAAGTTCATTTTTATTTACTTATAAGTTCTTCCACTACGTTATACTACTTATCTGTGTCACACTATCCTTTTATTTTGAATTTCTATCTCTAAACTTACTAATTGAGGTGATCTCAAGTGCCTAGTGAGAACATAACCTTTACCACATTATCTCCACGACTTTATATATGAACACATTTAAATGATTTTAGACATCATCAACCAAAGTTCATCATTACTTTATTGGCAATTCATTACAACTTAGTTAACACTTAAATGGTACATAAATATTATATTAATTTATATTATTAGTCATAGATCATGGCTAAATAATGGAAAAAAAGGTGTATATTAGAAACATAATGCTAAATAATGGAAATAAATAGAAAAAGTTACAATATTCTTTTTCTTTTTTGGTCATGGTCGTCATTTGCAAGTCTATCTACACGAATGCTTGATTCTCTAGTTTACCAAAGACTAAAAACTACTTCCCAGCCCCACAATTATTTTTCTCTTTATTTTATTTTTTTTTTGGAAAAACCAAAATTAAAAATAAAAAAATCTGTCCATACTGTATATTATTTTTATGAAAATAATTCTTTATTTGTTTTTAATAATAATATTTCGTTTTTTTTTTTTTGAAAATTTATCATACTTTTTAGTTTTGTTAAAATACGAAAAAGTGTCTGGGTTATATAATTGGTTTAAACAATTATACTTGACTATAAAAAACAATTAAGTTTAAAATTGCTCATTCAAACACTAGACGACGTGACTAGCTAGTAATTTGATTCTTTCGATCTTGAGAAAAGTAAAAAAGATATTGCTGAATTATATATAATAATTTGTATTTTTGAGACAGTTTCATACGAGAATGTTAACTATTTACAAAAATACGGTAAATTTTTTTGATATACAAAATCATATATGATTCACGTACAAAAATCATATATAATTCATGTACAAAATAATATGTGATTCACATACAAAATCACATATGACTTACGCGACTTTGCCTGTAACTTTAAGTCGCGTCCAAAATCCTCCGCGTTCCAATGTTTTTCGTTAACGTAAAATCACATGTGATTTTGTACATGAGCGAAGCTTCTCGCATTTTTGTATGTAGTTAGTGTTCTAGTTTGAACTTTTTTTCTTGTGTTCTGTGTCTATCATATTATACTATAATGATATCTTATTAGGCCATTTTGATAACATAAACAGGTTATTGAAATAAAACACATGATTTTATTTGATACTTTCTTTATATTTTAAAGGGAAAAGTTTAAAAACATGTACAAGTTTTAACGAGTGAGAAACCGTTCATAATTGTCAAATATGCATGTGTCGTTTAATTAACATGACAATATGCAAGTAACGGTCTTATGATTAATATTTTTGTAGTAAAACTTCATCAAATAAGGTTTACACATGTCAGGATCGATTTCTCAACAAGAAACAAACACTCAGAAAACAAATTAAAGTATTGCGGAATAAAACTTTAATTGGAATCAAAACAATGAACTGAAAACTCGCTTTACTTCAATACTTTCAATTACAAACTTACTCACAAAACCTCAATCTACAAGAACAGATCTCTAGTAGACGAGCAATACTTCTCTATTGCTAGGAAAACTTCTTGAGGTTCTGATTTTCTCTCAAACGCAAAAGATATCTAGTAATCTATTCTAAATCAACTATATATACAGATTACAAGATAAGTATAAAGGAAAACAAATCTGCTAAACAAATTCCAAGATATTCGGAATCTTTTCCTTATCGCAACCAACAGATTATCATCCTTATCATCTCATTAGAAGCAGTATTAACAGAGAGAAGCATTAACTACAACTATTAAACTAGCTAGCGGTAGTAACAACTAGCAGTAATAATATGAAGCAGTTATAACTTCTACAATGGTAACAACCATTACTACTTCTAATTCTTCTTCCAGCAGCATTAATGAGCGATAGCAGTGATACCCTTCATTAAGTCTTCTCTTGTATCCATTACCACTGCAGTATTAATATCCCTTCTTCCACGCAGTAATAACTTTCTTCAGCAGACATAACCAGACTTAAAGCTTTTCTTCAACCCAATACTTCTGCTTTCCAAAATAACCCAACAACACATATACTTATTGAGCTTGAAAGTTGTCCATTTTGTTGCTAAAAACTTAACGATTGGAAAATGAACAATTGCCACAATTCACTTTCGCTTATATTGATTTTGAATCTCGAGACATTTCGTTAAAGTATGCATTTTTTGTTTGTTAGTTAAAGTATGCATTTTAATTGAAACTAAATATAAAAAATGCCAATGGTTCTTGTGAGGAAAAAAAAAAAGTTAAAATGAAAAGGTAAAGGAAGATATATGGATCATTGACCTTTTCTAATCTTAAACACATCTCATTAATTGTGTTTGATAGAGTCATAGAGAATTGATTTGGTACATTTTGGATTTTTGGTGCACTCGATCCTAATATGCGTTTAATGGTGGAGTTCCCTTCTTACCTTTCTCACAATAATTTCACTTTTCAGTAGAAACCAACCCTATAAAATATCAATCAAGTTGTTGGTGACTTAAGTGTACGATTTAATGGAAAGTTAGATCGACAGAAGGCCATTCGACGACTTTATGCCTAACTGAGTTTTATGAAAAAAAATATATGAAGTTGTATTAAAAAACAATTATATAGAAAATATTCTTAAAATCGCAAAATCAATGATTTTAGATAACTAGAATATATCAGGGAATTAATATGAGTTGACAAAATAAATAAATAGAGCAATTGAACATTTGATTTAATGGTATCAATGGAGCATATATCTGGTGGCCATTGGTAGCTCTTGTATAATCATTCATTCATGCCTCTTTCAAAGCATGCATGTCAAAGAAAGGATGTGCAGAAGAACCAATTCCATAGAACATGTTCTGATGTTCCCAACACCTAACCTAATTTGTGCCTTTGCAAAATATATTTTTAACCAATTATTATTAGAAGTAGGTTTTTGGTAAGAAACTAAAAATAATAGTTAATGTAAAAAAATGAGAAGAAATCTTTCATCTTTTATCAGTGTTAATTGAAAAATCAATTAAAAATACCCTCTAATCATCTAATTCATAAGTTATTGTTGGGTTTAAATGTTTAATCTAAACCATTAAATTAAAAGTGATTAAGGTTTTAAATCTCTTTTTATATTTTTTTCTCTTAAACTTTTATTTATTATCTTTTCTCTATTTTATCCCTAGATGCTTATTTTTGTTATCAAAATTTTGGAATATCATTGCCCAAAAGTGAATTTGAAGGCAATCATTAAATTGTTTTTGTAAACGATTCCATAAAAACTTATAACCAACCATTTTTACTAATTAAAATTCATATTTAGATAGGACATTAATCTCATGTTTCCTCTTTTAATTATTATATTGAGAATAGGGGTATCATGATTACAATCACTTAGATAAATTCTTGGATCATGCACCAAGTAAAATTCTCAAATTATTTCAACTCTTTAATGTCTTAAGTTTCATAAAATCTGTATTGAGATAATTTGATAAATAAAAAATTTCACATTTAAATCAGACAAAATTATTGAGTCTAGATAAATTTTATATTTATACGAGAGACTAACAATTACAAATAGTTAGTCTCTTAGTAAATATCTGCACAACAATTATATTGCTTATAGATGTTGTTAAAAGAGATTAGAGGTAAGCTAAGAGCTACGAGTTAGAAAACAACTCATAAGTTGTCAAAAGCCAACTCAGAACGATTCACAATAGAAGCTTCTGATGCAAAATCAAAGGCTTCTGATTTCATACCTAATTTCCAAATTATACCCTTAGTCTTTTTGTTTTGTTTTTTTTTTTTTACCAAATTAACTTTTTAAAATTGACTTAAAATATCTAAAAATTGAATTTTTCTAAACAACCATATTCACAAAATCCATAAAGGTTTCACCAAGTGAACTATTGTTGGAATCCCGCATGGGAGCGCAACCCTTTAACCTCGGTCTCATGGTGATTTAAAATGATGAAGACCACATTTTGTATTTATTCATTTCACACCTCCTCGCTCATCTTTAGCTATTGAAATGAAATAGACAGATTAGTACTTTTACCCAGGGGTAGCCGTCCTTGTCGCCAAAGAAAAATGAGAATTTGTAAAGTTTTCTTGGGGTTTTTCGCTTCAATAGATGATGCCGCTGACCTATATGGTGTGCTTTTCGTTCCTTTTGCTTCGAGCTCCCTTTCCCTCTATTTCACCATCTATATCAATGCAATAATAATTATCACTTAAAGGTATCTCTTAATTAAGATATCTAATTAATATTCGTTTAAGAATTAAACTCTTCTTCATTGATTTATAATACATATATTAATCATTTATATCTAATTAATATTCGTTTAAGAATTAACATATTTAATTATATTGATGTATTTTTTAAGTAACCAAGTGTATTAAACTTAATTTACTAAGCTTTATGAAAGATTTATAAACACAAATATTACATCAAATACGGTCCAAAACACTATATCTAAGTTTTAATTAACTTTTGTATTTAGGGAGTTGTTATCTAGATCCCTTTGGCTGCGTTTGGTACGTGGGACAGGACAGGACAGGACGGGACAAAACCGTCTGTCCCACGTTTGGCGCAGCATGGGACAGAACAGGAATTCACTGTCCCACGTTTGGTGCGACATGGGACAGAACAGAAACTGGGACAAGGTGGGACAACATGGGACAAAAATGACTGTTTTTTTTGTTCCACCAAAATAGGTGGAACAACATGGGACAGAAATGAAACAGAAACTAATATATTACTAACTAACATTTGTTTGATATATAACTTCAATATGGTATTTGTTTTCGTGTTTACCACCACTAGTCGTGGCCGCCGCCGCCACCGGTAGCCACTATCGGCCACCTTCACCTTGTCTTCCACTACAACAACTTCCTCCACCTCGTCTTCCACTACAACAACCTCCTCTACCTCCTCTTCCCCTACAACAACCTCCTCCACCACCTCTACAACTATCAACGGTTACCTACCACCACCGTCTACCACCTTTACAACTGTCCATCTCCACCGCAACCACCACCACCACTACCCACCATCTTCACGTTCTCCCCAACCACCGACCACCACCACCCACCACCACCGTCACTAGTATTACCGTCGGCCACCACCGACACCTCTATCATAACCATCAAAATTAGTTACATAAAAATCATATATGTATGTATATATGTGTGTGTGTGTGTGTGTGTTGTGTGTTTGTGTGTTGTGTGTGTGTGTGTTTATGTTTATTAAAATTGTGTAGTTTTTTTTATAGATTACTAGTTTAGTTTATTTGTGTTAATTATAACTATTAAGTGATAAATAAAATCATAAAATAATTTTTTGAGGGAACTTGTTTAGTTCTGTTCAGTCCAGTCCTAGGCGTACCAAACACAAAACAGACATTTGTTCTGTCCAGTCCTGTCCTACTCTCTTATCCTGTCTAGTACTGTCCAGTCCAGTCCAGTCCTGTCCTGTCCAATCCTGTCTGCGTATCAAACGCTACCTTTAGCCTTTGACCCACTCACATAAAAGTATACCTTCTACACTTGCACACACATAAAAAGGAGGGCCTGATGGAAGCATAGGGGGCCACCTTTCACACCAACAACTAATAACTCACCAGTCACAACGAAGGACCATGCATATTAGACCATCCGTATCGGGGAGATCGGTTCCATCGGCTTGAGAATCAGTTCCATCGGGTTCAGCGACTACACTGCCGCGATGGTATAGGGTTGAAGGGGATCGACATCCACAAGCCGATCTGGTAGACGCCTCCACCCCACCCTACCCTCTCTCTCCTTTTTCTCTATCTCTCTCTTCTATACTTTTTTTTCTTTTTTATTAATTATTTAGATTGGGTTGATTGTGGATGGATTGAGTTTTAGATTGTGTTGGTTTGGGTAAGATAGTGAAAAGCTGATGTGGCGCTGATGTAACGATTGAATTGATTGGGTTGGAAGTCTACGAGTAAAGATGGTCTTAGGCCCGTGATTATAAATATATATATATAGATGATATATGGTTTATATGATACAACTCAATAGAATCATCACATGATCGAAACATATTTTTATATTCAAAGATAACTTTTATGAAAAGTTGCCGATTTTCATATAAAAATTTGAATATTTTTGGATGATGCAAAGTTCTATTAACGTAGAATATAAAAAACATACAAATGTATTTTTGTAAGCTTATATTATTATTTGCATTGCATGTTAGAAAGAAACACAAATATATCAACACATTCATGTTTTCTTAATACTTGAGCAAAAGATGGCAACTCAAACCAATTTTATATGAAACCGTCTTCTAATAAATCATATAGTACGGGAGTTGTTTTAGAGTAAGTTTAAGTGTTAAATGGTTAAGGCTAACAAAAAATTGTCTATCAAAGTGATTAAACTACATAGCCCATGTTTGCTTAATATTATCAGCTAAATTATTGTTATTTGAAGTTTTTCATATCAACCAATATTCATCATTGTTATTTGAAGTTTTTCATATCAACCAATATTCAGCCTTCCGTAGCACAAGAGATACCTTCAACCTTTCTGTGAGAATATGTGGAACCCCTAGATTAATCTCCAAAAGAACCCTTGAGGAGAGATACCTTCAACCTTTCTGTGAGAATATGTGGAACCCCTAGATTAATCTCCAAAGGAACCCTTGAGGAGAGATGGGCTAGATTAATCTCCAAAAGAACCCTTGAGGAGAGATGGGCACAAAATATACCTTCAACCTTTTTGTGAGAATATGTGGAACCCTTAGATTAATCTCCAAAAGAACCCTTGAGGAGAGAAGGGCACAAAAGATACCTTCAACCTTTTTGTGAGAATATGTGGAACCCTCAGATTAATCTCCAAAAGAACCCTTGAGGAGAGAAGGGGGGTTTCAACATATATAGTGAAGATTTGGTTCAAGTCTAGCTGATGTGGGACTCTAACACACCCCTCCAACAGAAGCTAGATGGAGGGCCAAGAAAGACCACGAGAGGGCCAGGAACGACCAGGAGAGAGCCGGCGTGTCAGTCCTTAAAGTGGTAGACCTTGACTCTGATAACTTGTGAGAATATTGTTGAGCAATGTCCCACATTGGACACAAAGTGAACTTGTAATGTGCTTATAAGGCACCTGGGCTACTCCACTGATAGCCAATTGATTTTGAGTTGGAACCCCACAAACTTACATGGTATCAGAGCCAAGGTCTACCACTCTAGGGACTAACATGCCGCCTCTGTCCTAACTCTCTCGTGGCCCTCTCCTGGTCCTCTCTTGACCCTTCTAGGCTCTCTATCTAGCCTCTGTTGGAGGGAGCGTGTTAGAGTCCCCTCGTGACCCTTCTAGGCTCTCTATCTAGCCTCTGTTGGAGGGGGCGTGTTAGAGTCCCACATCGGCTAGCCTTAGACCAAATCTTCATTATATATGTTGGAACCCCCCTTCTCTCCTCAAGGGCTCTTTTGGAGATTAATCTAGGGGTTCCACATATTCTCACGTTTTGAGTTGGAACCCCACAAACCTACATGGTATCAGAGCAAGGTTCACCCGTGGTTGGTCAAAAAGCCGCACGGACTCCACGTAACCCAAAGTATCCACGTGTTAGGTTAAAAGAACGCCACACGTGAGGGGGCGTGTTGAGCAATGTCCCACATTGGACACAAAGTGAACTTGTAATGTGCTTATAAAGGTCCTGGGCTACTCCACTTATAGCCAATTGGTTTTGAGTTGGAACCCCACAAACTTACTGAGCAATGTCCCACATTGGACACAAAGTGAACTTGTAATGTGCTTATAAAGGTCCTGGGCTACTCCACTGATAGCCAATTCGTTTTGAGTTGGAACCCCACAAACTTACAAATATAAGTCTAGCTGATGTGAGACTCTAACACTTTCAACGCCACATCAACTTTCTAAATTCCTACCCTCGTATCCTCACCTTACCCTCAAATCTCGTACCATCAACCTTTCATACTCTCATACCCTTGCCCTTTTTATTATTTTAAATATAATATACGTAGAAGAGGAGAGAGAGAGAGAGAGAGAGAGAGAGAGAGAGAGAGAGAGAGAGGTTGTAATGGGTGTTAGGAATTATGTGCAGAGTTGACAAACCAAGTGATTATACATCCAATGTTACAAGACACTTGAGGGTCACACCTGTGAGGACCTATAAGTCGAACAAGTTAGATGAAACCCAGAAATGGAGAGTTAGGATTTATAATAGTGTATTATAAATCAATTGGGTAATTACAGTCAAAGTTACCAAAGTTGGAGGATTATTAATTAATTAGGAGATTGTATATTTATTTGATAAAATAAATATATAATAGTTAATTAATAAAGTGATATATATATATATATTAGATAAATATATATATTTATAATTATCATATGCAAATTCTTTTCCAGTTAATAAAAGGAAAGGATTAGAGATAATTATAATATGGAAACTGAATTCCTTTCAAACTGGTTTTTCTTCCCATATAAATATGGCTTATGGGTTAAGGAATAATTAAGCTTTTCAGAAAAACAAAAATCAGTTTCTCTCTTCCTCTCTCTCTCCTAATCGGCACCGAATCCCCCCCTTTTCGGATTCCAGCTTTTGTTGTTCGGGTTTCATTCGGTTCAACTAGAAGAACGTTCGTTGGTCAATCACCGGTGGATTAAATCTCGAGCAATCCAGGTAAACTGATCTAAATCCAAATCATTGGGATTAAAACGATTAAAAGATCAATAGGCTTTAAGGGTTTTTAGCTTTTATCGCTTCCGCATGATAAGATCAAAACAGTGTGTTTTCGATCACGTAGGTTTTATCAGTTTGATTTTAAACCTATGAGATTTATCAAACCAGTAAGGTTCGTTAGATCTATGTTAATCCTCGAGTCAGTTTTGATCCGAGGATACCCACAAAAACCCAACAGTGGTATCAGAGCAATTGGCTGTAATCGTTTTAGTTTTATCAGTTTATGCGTGATCCGTTAAAATTTGTTTCTTGCGTATCAAGTTCTTTAAAATCTGATTTTTATTCACTTCATAAGATCCGTTGAGATTGATATAAAAATTCGATTTTAATTGTTTCGTTATCGTCTTTATCATGTAAACCCTAATCGACAACCGGCGGTGACCAGGCCACCAGGCCGATCGCCGACGTTAATGGCGGCACCGACTGCTGCTATTCAACCACTAGGCCACGCCACCAGTTGGGTAGCGGTGGCCGAAACCATCCTCGCAAAACACGATCAAACCACCGTGGCTGCACCACCAGATAGGTGGTGGTGGTATTTGCGATGGACCGCGGCCAAGCCACCGTGTTGGTGGTGGCCAGCGGTTCACAAATCGCATAACGGCGATGGCCGTTCCTGTTCAATTGATCGCCGGCCAGTGGCGATGGTGGCGTCGTCTACGCTGCTGTCGTTGCCGGCCAGTGGCGATGGTAACGGTGGTCGAACGGTGGCGTGTGGTGGTAGCCGTAGATACACCACAGCGGTACGATGGTGGTGTTTACGGCGGCTGTAGCCGGATCATGGTGGTCCAACCGCAACCACCTAAAACCGCAGACGCGGTGGTGGATGGCGGTGGTGGTGCTTCTCGGCCAAAATCATCGGTAAACGAGATCGCCGGGCCGCACCGCGCATAGCGGTGGCGGCGTGTGGCTGCTGTGTTTATCAGACCACCAAACCGCACCACATCGGTGGTTGCGGTAGATGGTGGTGGCCGAATCGTCATGGCCGTGGAACGGTCACCGAAGCCACAAGGCAACGGTGGTGTTGTTCGTTAATCAAGCCAAACCACCAGATTGGTGGTGGCAGGCGGCAAACGACGGTGGCCACAACCGCGCCTAGCGGCAGTGGCGAGAGGCGGAGGCGGTGGCGACTGGTTGTCGTTACCGCTGCGGACCGAAGCAAGATAGCGGTGGTGGCGCTCACGCGTTGTCGCCGGAGATAGCGGTGGTGGCGCTCACACATTGTCGCCGGAGTAGCGGTGGATATTCGATTGCAAAACGCCGATCGCCACCTGTGGATGGTGATCAGCGGTGATGGCTACACATCGGTGGCCGGACCACACACAACCGCCGAGGCCAAACCACCCGTTTGGTGGTGGCCGACGGTTTTCTATCATTAAACGGATTGGTATTGGTTGTTTTTCGAAAACCCGAAGCGATAAGACGGGATTAGGATTTTTTCGATCCTCGATAGTTTTTCGAGCAAATCACGAAACCCTAATGGCCCAAGACTACCAGTTTGGTAATGGGCCTATAAGCCCAGTTTTTGGGACAAAGTTTATGGCCCAAAAGAAATCGTTTGGTTTTAAGCTTTCTTATCCAAAAATTATTTTTCTGTTTGATTTTTACAAACCAGTTGAGATGTTTATCGGGTTTGATGAATCTTTTATAAAAATTAAATTTTTTCACCGGTTTTTCAAATAGGCCTAATTTTATGTTTTTACTATTTAATTAAAACACTAAGGGCCAGTATTATAAAATTGGATCAATAAAAAACCGTTTGATATAATTTTTGGGTAAATGGATTGTTTTTAGATAAAATGGTTTTAGTTTTGTAAAATGGGATTTATTGTTTATAAACCTCAGTTTTAAGTAAAAACCATTTTTCAGTCTAAAGGCTTTTGGCTCTTAAAACAGTTTGTTTTTCAAATCAGTTATAAAACCAAGTTTTATGATAATTGAGACAAGATAATTTTAACGGATCCAGGTTTATTTCTTGCTATTGTATTGCTTGTGTGATTGCTCTTTATATATGCCTCTCAGTTTGAGTATATATATATATCTATTATAGTATTTGCCAACCTAGACCCTTGACATATTCACGGGGAGGCCTGCGTGCCATTTACAACCCCTTATGTAATAATGACCTTAGGATAGATATTTGTTTTATTCTTTCGGAATGACGAGGCCAGTGGGAGCTACTAAAATTCTTCATCTTACCGGAGTACTAACAAACATGGCGAGGCCAGTGGAAGCTACGCAAAGTCTTGAAGCTTTTAGTGAAATAGGTCATTATTGGTCCCTAGGAAACGTTGGCAAAAACTATAATTAGCTGTTATGTGATTAATTGTTTTTTAATTGCATAGTTAACTGATTATTTGTGATATTTGCATGTTAGTAGTTTTAAATAGAGATGTTATTTTAAACTAGATTGTATCACAAAAGGAATATAGGTTTTAATATCAGTTTTGTTTTAAGACCTATAGATGATTGTTTTATATAAAAGGCAAGTTGACAAAAACAGTTAGTTTTAATCAACTAGGTGTGCTATTAAAACAGTTGGTTTTAATTAGCAAGTGGTTTTTAGAACAGTTAGTTTTAAAATTGCATGTATGTTTGAAACAGTTAGTTTAAAACATAAGTATCCTTTATAACAATCAGTTTTTTCAAAATCCTGGAAATAAATTTTTCAAACCCCCGAAAATCATGGATCAGTAGTGCAACCCATCTAGGGGCACCTTCGGCATAAAGTACACAGGCGTTGTAAGTGATCACACATTCAACGTCCGTGTTCAAACTGAAGCTGGAGGGGTTACATAACTCTGCGAATTATCTCCGGGTGGTACCGGCCAGAGTATAGTGATCAGGTCCCCAAAATGGTGAGATCTATTTTGGTACTATTAAGTTCACCGGGTGGTACCGGGCCAAAAAGCACTTAGAGGGACTAAAACATGCACAGGTAGTTGCCATGGTCCCGAAAAGATCTAGGAGTCATGTCAGCTAGACATGATTGGTAAAAGTCCTTACCTACCGAAATAAATACGGGTCTGGTGGAGCAAGAACATTACGCACATCAGGACGTATGAAATAAGGATCCTAGTCCAATAAATTGATCATTTAAGGGTTTATTGATAATTATTGGAATTAATCTATTTACAGTTGCTAAAGACCAAAAGTTTTATTTTGTGTAGATGGCAAGCACTGTTACCAGCACTAACAATCTTTCCCTCCGATCTATCCTAGAGAAGGATAAACTGACCGGCTCTAACTTTCTCGACTGGGAGCGCAATCTGATGATTGTGCTCAGACATGAGAGAAAATGGTATGTTCTTGAAGAGCCTCTTGGGGAGGCACCTCCAGCAAATGATCCGGCTGCTGCTAGGAATGCCCACAAGAAGCACTCCGATGATCTACTGGATGTTGCCTGTCTCATGCTTGCAACAATGAGCCCAGATCTCCAAGCAGGGCTCATAAATACAAATGCTTATGACATGATCCGCTAGTTGAGGGACATGTTCCAGACCCAGGCCCGTACAGAACGCTACGATGCCACCAGAGCATTTAATGAGTGCAAGATGGTAAAAGGGACATCAGTAAGTGACCATGTCATGAAAATGAAACGACACTTAGATCATCTGGAGAGGCTAGGTCATCCTGTTCCGTTGCAGCTAGCAACAGACACCATACTCAATTCGCTGTCAGAAGACTACAGGCCCTTTGTAGTCAATTACAATATGAATAACATAGAGAAAACAATAGCAGAATTGCACTCCATGCTTAAGACAGCTGAACTGAATATGGGGAACAAGAACAAGAACAAGGATGTCTTGATGGTGAAAGACGGAGGGGTGAAAAAGAAGAATGGGCTAGCTAGCACCAGTAAAGGAAAAGGACCAGTCCAGGCCATCCAGAGTGCACCCAAGAAAGGCAAAGGCAAGGGCAAGGGCAAGGGCAAGGGCAAGAAGGTTAAGCCAAACAAAGCTAGGACCGAGAACCGCTACTTCATATGCAATGAGATCGGTCACTAGAGACAAAACTGCCCTAAGCGTCATGAAGCAGGTATATAAACCTCAGAAATTTATGATTGCTTTATTTTGTCACTTCTTACTTGTTAGTTTACAAGTATACTGATACCTAGAGCAAATGAATATTGCAGGAGGTCAGAAGTGAAGTGCCCAGAAGTTGCTGAGGATCTTAAGTACAAGATGATTTAAGTCAAGACATTTTGAATTTATAGTTTTTAAAACAGTTGTTTTTGGGGGTTTATGTTTTAAACAATTTTTGGATAATTATATTTTATAATTTAATGGTTCTATTTTCAAAAGTTATTGTCTTGACATTGAAATATCTGATTGTGCCTGGTATTCTTAAATCTGTATGATCCTAGTTGTTGCCTGTTATAATTACCGAAGTAATTTGTATAAAAACTATCAAAAACACACGAAATTCTATAAGAATGTGTTTTAAGAATAAGACATTTATGAATAATTATTTTGTGATCAAATTCCAAAAAGAAAATTCAGGATATTAACTCAGATAGCGTTAATAAACAGTATTTATAAAACTAGAAAGATTCCAAGTTCTGGAATTAGGATTTGACCAAATCCAGTTAAGTTTTATAAAAGAAATTCTCAGAATTAACTAATCAAGTTTGATCAAGTTTTATTATTCAAATGTTCTAAAAAGAGAATTCAGGATATTAACTCAGATAGCGTTAATAACAGTATTTATGAAACTAGAAAGATTCCAAGATCTGGAATTAGGATTTGACCAAATCCAGTTAAGTTTCATAAAAGGGAAATTCTCAAAGTTCATTACTTAAAATTAGAATTGACTAATCAAATTTTGACTAAGTCAATAGTAGATTTTGAGTAATAGTTAGTTTTTATATAAGTAAGTGGGAGCCCAATTTATTCTCTATCTAGTCTGAGATAAAAGAATAAAAGATATAATTATTGATATATCTCGGAATTCATAAATCCAGGTAGGATAAGAATTCATAAGATATAATTTACCCTTTTAGTCAAAAGGATAAAAGTTTCAAGACCCTTGAAACAAAGGTCGTGACTGACTTTAAAATCAATAATTAAAGTGTTGGATTAAAATATAGGATTCCAGTAGATTTGCCAGTATTGCAAATGGAATCTGATTTCAGGTAGAAATCATTCATCTACACAACAACTAAGGAAAGTTGTAGTTTTACATATTCAGGAACTGGAAGTTAGTCCAGGTCTCCGAGTTCATGGAATATGATAAAAGTCTAGTTATCGTTTTTAAAAGTGTTTGCAGAACAATAATTAGCAGATACAAGTAGATCGTATAAACAGACTTGTATTATTTGGTTATTACTTTGATTAAAATGGTAAACTTTAATCAAAGGGTTTAAACTAAAGATAGGTGATACTTTATTTTAGACCAGTATCTAACAAACGTTAAATAGATATTATGAAAGTTATTAAAGAAAAGACATTTAATTTTGTTATTATTACAGCGTGTAGTATGGACTATACAAAATTAATTTCTTTATCAACTTTCACATTTTGCATGTTTTAATAAATCCAGGAATGAAACTAGTTTCCAGTTTTCATTCAAAACTTGTCCGTGACGACTTATCATTGTGGGAACATGATAAAGTGTTAAAGTCATTGTGAACTTTTAGGTAATTATGATCAGTTGCTGAATAACAGCTACAGTGTTGTAGACTAAAAGTTGCACAGATATTTGATAGAGTAGCAAATATCGGACGTGATCCGCGGTTGAGATTGCTTCTTGGAGTAAGTCATAAGTGAATCTCACAGTGGTTGTCCCTATCACCTGAGGTATCTGATTTGATATCATGAGGACTACTGAATTCTTAGTACACTCAACCGCTACGCCGTAACAGGGTGGCTATAAATGGCGTAACTAGATTCAGCGGAAGCCGTGGTATTAAAGGCAGATATGCAAGATGGGATTTGCACCTCTTCTCAGAAGAGAGATATTTCTGGGCCCATCTTGACTGACTAAGTATACTGATGAAGTGCATGGCCATGCCCAAACGAACTGATTAGTTCTTTGTCGTTTACCTATCAGTAAAAGTCAGATAATCAAGAAAACAGAATCTTGAGTATTTAGAGTTGACACTTTCCAAGCTCATACTCACAGATGAAATATCGCGATGCAAAGGGAAAAGCCAAGATATACCCAATCAATGAACAGTAGTTTCATAGATACTATTTCCCTACGGAATATTTATATCACCAGTCTGGGTATAAGAGTTCTTGTAACCTGGTCAGCCTAAGTGCCTGTCTAGGGGCCTCCTTAGGTCAGTATAATCAAAGGTGGTATTGCCAACTTGCACAAGTGGGAGTCTGTTAGGAATTATGTGCAGAGTTGACAAACCAAGTGATTATACATCCAATGTTACAAGACACTTGAGGGTCACACCTGTGAGGACCTATAAGTCGAACAAGTTAGATGAAACCCAGAAATGGAGAGTTAGGATTTATAATAGTGTATTATAAATCAATTGGGTAATTACAGTCAAAGTTACCAAAGTTGGAGGATTATTAATTAATTAGGAGATTGTATATTTATTTGATAAAATAAATATATAATAGTTAATTAATATAGTGATATATATATATATATTAGATAAATATATATATTTATAATTATCATATGCAAATTCTTTTCCAGTTAATAAAAGGAAAGGATTAGAGATAATTATAATATGGAAACTGAATTCCTTTCAAACTGGTTTTTCTTCCCATATAAATATGGCTTATGGGTTAAGGAATAATTAAGCTTTTCAGAAAAACAAAAATCAGTTTCTCTCTTCCTCTCTCTCTCCTAATCGGCGCCGAATCCCCCCCCTTTTCGGATTCCAGCTTTTGTTGTTCGGGTTTCATTCGGTTCAACTAGAAGAACGTTCGTTGGTCAATCACCGGTGGATTAAATCTCGAGCAATCCAGGTAAACTGATCTAAATCCAAATCATTGGGATTAAAACGATTAAAAGATCAATAGGCTTTAAGGGTTTTTAGCTTTTATCGCTTCCGCATGATAAGATCGAAACAGTGTGTTTTCGATCACGTAGGTTTTATCAGTTTGATTTTAAACCTATGAGATTTATCAAACCAGTAAGGTTCGTTAGATCTATGTTAATCCTCGAGTCAGTTTTGATCCGAGGATACCCACAAAAACCCAACAATGGGTTCGTGAACCCTCCATCGAACTCGTGGCTTGAACCCGCTAAGGAGAGTACCACATCACATACCCACCGAACCCACTGAAAATTTTTCCCCAACCTGTTTGTGGTACACTTGGCCTTAACGATATTAAAGATAAAATGGGGAAAAAAGATTTGGGCTAAAAATATAAGAAGAATTATTTTAGTATTATAATATAAGATTGGTCTCAAAACTCAAAGTCATTAAAGGTGAGTACAAAACAAGGCTTTTTCAGAACTTGATTCACCTACCTACTCATGACTCTATCTTCCCTTTTTTCAGGTTTTACCCCGTGAAGGTAAGACTTTGCTGGTGGAGGTTGTATCCAAATAAAATACTTATAAAAGAGATTCATTTTATTGCACCTAAGGTTCTATCATTCTATCCATACAACTTACTGTTGTATACTTGCACTCATTAAAGTTTATAATTAACTATTACCTACTCAGGGTTAGGTAATTGCCTAATTGGTAAGTTATGGTAAGTATTCTGTTGTATCCAAATCAACACTTATGAGATTTACCGTATCAATTTTTCGTAAAAAGCAGAATTCATGGTTGAGATGTGCTTAAAAATATCAGTGATCATGATCTTGTTCTTTATATTTTTCACTTATTTTTTTTCTCGTACAATCTTTTTTTTAACATATGTATACTTTGTAAAGTTTATGATTTGTTAATTGTTATTGGGCTTTTCTTGAACTGCAAGCAAACTTACACACACGTTTTCAGGGTATTCGAGATCCAAGGATACCCGACTAATCTTTGTCGACCAGACCCAACCCAATTAAGAGTATCACTATTGGTAGACCCATGATTTGGATATGGCCACATGCTTACAATGGGGTTTGAAATCGGGTAGTTAAAAATACTATCCACTGATCCCCAGAATGTTCAGTGGGATAGACATGCTTACTTTTTAGAAGTTTTACTTTTGGATCACGTAAAACTAACTAAAAAGTAATTGATAAGCGTGTTCAATTACAATATAAATGTTTGGACCCCTACTAATTTAATATACTAGAATTCAAGAAAAATTGATAGCTAACCAAAGACTTATTTTCTCAAAACAAAATATAATGAGAAATTGAAAGGAATATCGAAATAAAATGAAACATGAATTATGATTAATGATTTGAGTTTTTATCTTTAGAATTGAGATGTATTGCACTATATTATATAGATACATAATATATATAGTCAGAGGATCGTGTAAGAAGTAGATTTGAATCGTTGATCATTTTTAATCTGATATTCACCTATGAATTGTGTTTTACAAGGAAATTGGCATGATACATTTTATCTAGATATGTAAATTTTACTCCCACATGCAAGGATTCCCCACTTTGGAGGATGAAGGGGTGGGGATAGAGATTTAATCCAATACCTGAAGCGGGTTGGGACGAAAACGGGGTCGGGGGATGGCATTACTCGTTCCTAATTTGTCCTTGATTGAAAATTTATTTTATTTAACGTATATATAGTATGTATATAAATAAATATATGTATATGTGTATAAATATTTTTGATTTTTAATATTGGTAAGCAATGGAGTGAATATTCATTATAATTTTAATTTAAAAATACATTGTTTTTGCCCTATTTTTCTTTCTAAACAGGTACCCAAAGGGTTCCCCAAGCCCACCAGAAATTCTTTTCTCCGGACCCGTTAGGGATTAGTCGGGGCACAGTTGAGAATGGGGGCCCTTAAACGGGAACGAGGGATGCATTACCTGTCCATTACCCGCGGCGTTTCCATTTCTAATCTTATCTCAGGTGCATTTCATCCTAACATGCATTCACTTTTCATCCAACGAATGATAAACACTTGTTACATTTCTCACATTAACCTCAACTTCTAAGGCTACCTGCACCCAACCCACTCAACCCACTCACTTTTTTAATGTCACATCAGCTGCCACATCAGCTTTTTCCCAACCCTCTCTTTACCCTCTCATAACCCTCTACAACACACACCCAACCCTCCCAACCCTCTCACTTTTTAATTTAATTTATTTATTTTATATAATTAAATAATATAATTAAATAAATAATATTGTTAAAAATAAGTTAAAAATTCTAATATTAATAAAAATTACATAATTAACTAAACTAAAATTAACTAAACTAAAAAAAATTACAAAATTAAATGGGGAGGAAAGAAATTTGGAGGATAACCGGTTCCGTAACCGGCGTTTTGTTCATCAAAATGCGGTATATACGGTTGTTGTTGAACGTCAAATTGCGGTATATACGGTTCGTGGTTCGCGTAATCGGCGAATCCCGGACCACCGGCGAATCCCGACCCACCGGCACCTCCCGACGGACCGGCACCTCCCGAAGCACCGGCACCTCGCGAACCACCGCCACCTCTCGATCCTCTTCCTCGTGAACCACCTCCCGAAGCACCGGCACCTCGTGAACCTCTTCCTCGTACCGACGTGTTTGGATTCATGGTTGTTGTTTAAGAAATAAGGTTGGTATATGAAGGTTGAAAGTGAATAGATAAGTGTATATGTTGTGTAGATGAAAGTGTAGGTTGGTATATATATATAGAAGGTTGGTAATTAATTGATTTGAAAAAGAAAAAAAATAAAAAAAATAAAAAGTTAACGTTGGAGAGAGCCGTTTGACAACGGCTCTCCACACCCGCCGAAGCCCCTACCCGCCGGCTCCCTCCACTCACACACCCAACCCATACTAACCCGCCGGGTCCGGCAGGCATACCCGCTGTGAACCCACGAGAACGGTGCGCATGGCCTAATGTCTTTTTGAAAGCCCAAATTGTTGTTTTCTGATAGTAAACTTACCTTGGGTGAAATCTAGCTTATATATTACATATTTTTTAATAAAAGTAACATTATTATTTAAAAATGGATAAACTTTTGAGGTTGAGTATTATTTAAAAATAAACTAAAATAAAAATATATGTACTTTATTTTCAAGACATGAAATACAAATATAGGGGTCCGGTTTTCGAATGGCTAAGAATACGGATTGGGAAATAATTTGTGTGAGGGTGACGGGTGGGTGGGTCGGTATGGCTGCCATCACCATTTTCATTTGCCTTTTGGTTTTCTTTGGGGAGGCTTCTTCTGTTTCTTGAACCAATCAAAATATTCATATCATTACCCAAACTTTCACATTTATTCCACCAATTTATTCCAAATTAACCATTCAACTCAAACTTTTATTTTTTTGACAAAAAGCAATTCAACATTTGAATTTATTCCATAAAACCAACCATCTAGACAATGGTCTTATAACTTTTCAATCTTACATTTGTCATGGTTTTCGAAGTTAATAACGTTAATTAATAATTTCTATAAGGAACAAAATCAATCTTGAAGTAATTAGAGGGACCAAAAGTGTGATTTATTTTAAAATCAATTGTTTTTTTAATTACGGATAATTCATGTACACTTCCTGACACGAAGTCGACGGGGTATCCAGGATTCATACTGGCACCCGACTAATGTCATCCACTATCCCTCCTAAGAATATTATCAATGTTCGAAAAAGCTCGCCGCAACGGCCGCCATGGCGCGCCGTGGCTTAAAGCTTGTGTTTCACGCCACGTTATGCCTGAGGCACGCCATGGGGTAATGCGCGGTTTTTGTAACACAATATTTTGATGTAACTTATCTTTCTAATGTCTTATTTGTTAGTTTATGATATATAACTTGCTTTAAATTGTTTATTATAATTTATTCATTGAATAATAGTAGGAAAACGCATATTAATGTGTATAATATTATATATGATATAGAGATTTTCCGCCATAAGTCACGCTTTGAAAAACGCCGCGACCTCGCCGTGGCTTCCAAGGCTTGAGGCTTGGCTTTGCCGCCACGCCACGCCTCGCGCTATTTGGAACCTTGAATATTATCGACCACTAGGCTACTAATTCATGCACAATTGTGGTTCATTGTTTTTTACAAAATTTTTTATTAAAAATATTTTGCATATACAATCATAAATCATAATTTCTAATTTTAAGTACATACAAAATAATCAAATTTACATTATACTTTTTAAAACTTTTAAACAATTAAACCATGTTATTGGTTGAAGATATTAAAATAATATTTCTCTCTCCACTTTTATGGATTTTAGATAGTTGTCCATATTTAGATATTTCTCCAAATTTTTTTATTTTAGAAAATGAGATAACAAAGCTGTGAGCATTTTAGCAAACCAAAACCCATTTTTTTCTATTTTAACAAAGTTGTTGAGCACTAAAGAAGACAAGGGGAAAATAATAAATTTTGAGCAAGTGAGAAATGAAAGAAAAAAAAATACTACTTTTATGAATGCAACCTTCTATATTTTAGAGTAGAATATAATTGATGAATATATGTGTGATTTTATAAATACTTTTAGTTTTTCTAATTTTTTTTTCCTTCCATTTCCCATTTTCCTCCAACATTTAAAATTTTTTTTACCTTATTTTGTTCATTTCCTTTTATTTCTCTTCTTAAAAAACTAATGAACATAATGTTTTTTTTTTTCTTTCACTTTCTTTCATTCCCTTTTCCTTTCTTTCATTCGTAAAAGAGATTTAAAAACACAACGTAAAAATCTAATCGGGCTACATAGTTCTTGAAAGCCCAAAACAACCAAAGGTTCGAAAAAGCCTGAAAGGTAAATTCGAATATCATGTCTTGAATTTAAAATTTAAGTCATACAATAAGATTAATATCCATGCATTATTTATGAGAATAATATTATATTTAGGATTAATAATATATTATTCATACTAAATATGTCACGTGCCATGATATCGGTTGTCCTCATGTTCGTAATAAAAAATGAGTTCACAACCGAACTTTCGTCTATATATATCTTGGTTGGTTTTCAGTGAGAAGTTAATGTTAACGGCAAGAACCGATTATTAATAGTTGAATGTACATGAATGCACATTAGAATGGTGATGCACCAAGATAAGAGTATCAAATCAATTCCATTCTAAAACGTAATTCATGGGAGGATATGAAATTAAAAGAGACCAAGGATTCGGATCCACTTCTTACGTTTCTCACGTTAACTCAACTTCTCACATGATCGTTCAATATATATATATATATATATATATAATTTGACAATTTTTTAATTACATAATTAAAAGAGCTAAAAAGAATACTTCGTCAATTTCTTTTAAAAAAGGGACAATTACAAAAAAGTGTATCCAACTTGGTACGAAAAGCTATTGTATGTATTGTACTTCAATTTTTACCTTTTGGCGTATCAAACTTGTAAAAAAACTCTATCGTATGTATCCGGTTACCTGCTAAGCAGGTAACCGGTAAGAAACTCCGGCGACCATCTCCGACCACCATCTTCGGCCACAATTTCCGGCCACCACCACCATCTCCGGCCACACCATCTTCTCCGGCCAGACCACCATCTCCACCATCTTCGGCCACACCACCATCTCCGGCAACACCACCGTCTCCGCCCAAACCTGCAAATCCACCATCTCCGGCCACACCACCATCTCCACCATCTTCGGCCACCACTACCATCTTTGCCACACCACCCAGCCTCCATCACCACCATCTCCAGCCACACCTGCACCACAACCATCTCCGGCCACACCACCATCTCCACCATATTCGGCCACCACCACCATCTTCACCACACCACCCAGCCTCCATCACCACCATCTCCAGCCACACCTGCACCACAACCATCTCCGGCCACACCACCATCTCCACCATCTTCGGCCACCACCACCATCTTCACCACACCACCCAGCCTCAATCACCACCATCTCCAGCCACACCTGCACCACAACCATCTCTGGCCATACCACCATTTTCACCAAGACCCATTTCCATATCGAGAGGAGGGGGTGTAGAGAGAGAGATACGTCTGAAAATGGTCGTCGGAGTACGGGAGGCGTCGAAAAAGGATCGCCGGAAGGATGGGAGGCGCCGGAAAAGGGTCACCGGAAAAGGGTCACCGGTGCCACGTCATCATCTAACCTGCTATAACAGGTTGGATACACACAATAGATTGTTTTTAAAAGTTTGATACGTCAAAAGGTAAAAATCGAAGTACAATACATACAATAGCTTTTCGTGCCAAGTTGGATACACTTTTTTGTAATTGTCCCTTTAAAAAAAAGTACAAAAAAAATATAGCAATCCAGAACCCAATTGGGCTTTTTTCCATTTCAGAGAAATCATCAATCCACCTGACCATAGTCGTTTATTGGGCTCAATTTATTCCACACGCAAAATCACAATTTTAGCCGTTAAATTGGTCAGCCATATTGACCAGCCGGACTCCGATCAAAATCCTTCTGACGTCCGGCCGGCCGGCCAATCCACGATTCTCCGAAGAAGATGGAGTACAGGAATAAACTTGTTCTTGCTCCAATGGTTCGAGTTGTAAGTTCCTTCCTTTTTTCAATTCAACTCAATTCTTGTTCATATCATATAATCCGCCTTTTATGTCTTCTAGGTTTTTAGTTTACTTTTGCCTCTTGAATTGCAAACACCTATAATATAATATTATAATTCCATTATTTTGCAGTTTATGAGTTCTTCTGCTATGTGTTTGTAGTTATGAGAGGGATTGAAAACAAAATATATGAATTCTTACTAATTTAAACTTACATGGATTTTAAACTTTTGAGAAATATTAGGAGGTTGCTGGTGTTAAACTTATACCATATAATCATATTAATTTTGCATTTGAAAAGCACTAGGCTTGATTGCAAAGATTGAAGTATACTTTTGCATTCCAGTTTGGCACATATAAGTGTTTGTATTCTTGATGATGGAAAGAGTGCTAGAAAAGATGATAAAAGTTTCATTAAGTTTCTCTATTCCATTAGCCTAGCTGCCTAGGCATGAGAGTTATAACCAAAACATTATAGTATTTAGGTTATTTTAGAGGAATGCTATTTGCACCCTAGGGATGTCAAAATCAGGTAAATTTGTACATTGAGTTGGTAAAAAGTAGACTGTGATGTTGATGTGTGTGAGGAGAAACTTAACATGTAGGGGTGCAATTAGCCTCCTATTTTTTTCATCTACCCTTCTTTCTCTTTGCTATTTGGTAAGTTATAGTATCGGGAAGTCATAAATAGTTGTTGAGTTATGCGACTCTATTTTTACAGGGGACATTTCCATTTAGATTACTTGCAGCTCAATACGGTGCAGACATTACATATGCGGAGGAGATTATTGATCATAAACTACTCAAATGTGAACGACGCATAAATGGTAATTTATACTTGCATGTAATGCGAATTTTCCTTTTTTTAAATGTTCTTTTAATCAAGTTTTAGATGGTTATTGTTAACTCGAATACATGTAGTTGTCTTTTAGCCATATTTACATATGCTGAAGATCAAATCATTTGAGGATGTGCTATTTTTCTACCCCCAAGCCTTGTATTGCAACATTTGTTTTGGCAAATAGTTTAAGGAAACATTTGACTATTTGTCAAAATGTTTAACATACCCTCAATTCAGATAATGGAAAAAAAATGTTATTTTGTGTTCAGATCCATTATCCATAGCATCATTTCTCTGTAATGATGACAATTTGCAGATGAAAAACTTAAGCTTGAAAACTTGTCAAAAGAGGAATGTTTGAATTCTCATTTGACGCCCGAAATGGAAATTGTTGCATTTTTCATAAAACAGGAGTATGTAATTTTTTTTAGTTAAGCTGTTGGGTGCTCTTGCTATGGTAGAAACTTTTATTGTGGTGGTGATTCCAATTGTAATGTTCAATTGAATGATTCTACATCTTTTTTAAATTCGCGAGAGGTTTTGACCTCTTGTGATATGAAGTCATTATTGTGATTCAAGATTACATTAGAGCATCTACTAGATTGAGGAAACAATAGTACCAGCAGCCCGCAAAAAATTACAATTTACAAGTAGTAATAAAATCCCCCACCTTCAAAACTAAAGAAACTCACGTCAGATTTTTATTTCGAAGACACCTGTTTGACTACAAAACAACGGCATATTTATTTTGCAAGACAGATGACACTATATCATAATTGTACTTATTTCCTAGATCAAGAACAGTAAATTACCATGAGATGTTCTGATGATGCAATCTTTGTGATAAAGAAGGCGACTGACACCTCTGATTTGTTTATAAATGCTAGATGTTCTTGGTTCTACTGATATAGTGGAGAAGGGTACAAAGAATGTTGTTTTTAGAACCTGTGGCCAGGAAAAAAATAGAGTGGTATTTCAAATGGGGACTTCAGATGCTGTTAG
Source organism: Centaurea solstitialis (assembly GCA_030169165.1). Classification (NCBI taxonomy): domain Eukaryota; kingdom Viridiplantae; phylum Streptophyta; class Magnoliopsida; order Asterales; family Asteraceae; genus Centaurea; species Centaurea solstitialis. The sequence goes on from CM058046.1 coordinate 19,119,332, forward strand.
GGCTTTGGCTGCTGCTCAGTTAGTGTAAGTTTCTTTATCTTATGGGTAATACAGAAACAACTTTATGCTGTTCCAACAGGGGTTTGATTTTCCATAAGTCAGAGAATCATCACTTCTTGTCTTTATATTTCTTTTATTTTGTTTGGTATATATTCATGCTGGATCACAGTTTATCTAGTTGATTCTTATTCCCATGTTACAGTACACTAATTTCAATTTCAATCTCAAAATTTCAATTACATTTACTGTCCGCTTAAAATAAGGACGACTTGCTACCCCAAAGGGAAGGGGGAGGGGGGGGGGGATATATTCGTTACCAAGACTGGCTGTATTTTCCAGAGTGATAGAGAGAAGATAGATAAAAATTCAGATAAGAGAAAGAGAGAGGATAGTGTATGGGAGATTAAGATGATTAGAAAGAAGATAAGTGCGTTACTTAACTTGGCCCATGGACTGCTTTCCAGATTGAGCCTCTGGCCTGTGTCTTTGAGGAATCTAATGATATTTAAAGTTTCAGATCCTTTGATGAGTATTAATCCAAACTGTTAAGGAGTGCAGTTTGTTTCTTTGTAATTTTTTTATCATTATTATGTTTATCTTTGTAAGCGGTCTTTATCTATTATTTATGCTGCCTTGTTTCAATATAAAGGAGCCCTTTACGAACAAATCATCAGAAAGTAATAATCAATTATGTCATAAAGTAAAGCTGTAAATAGAGGATATTTTCAAATATCTAAATATGTGTGGAAGCTTTGAAATCCATCACGAACTGATCATGTGAATTTGCCCAGTTATCAAATCTTGTAATAAGCCTGAAAACATACAATAATCCAATAAGTAGGAATTTAGGATGGTAAAAATTGACATATGGTCCAATATCTTCAAAAATCAAGTCATCTGGATGGACTATTTTGTATCATTTCTGGAGGTACATGGATTATTGTAGACCTGGCAGTTACCTCCTAACTCCTAAGTTTAAGTATGTCATTATTACTTATGGTTAACACTAGACAGGTAAATGATAGAGCTCAATTCTTATAACGTACCAAGTATTATGGACCAGCAAAAGTAAGAGTTTTAATAATTCTGTTATTACAAATGCAAAATTAGGTCCAGTTGAGAATAAGGTGACATACAATCTGCCTTGATTCCTAGCATATTGGCTGGCTAAGTCAGTGCAGCTGATTTGGCTTAGTCAAAAAGCTCGTATTTTATTGAGTGTGACCTTTTATATTCAACTGAAGGTTTTGAAATCCAATGACATTTATGTTGTATGTGCTATAAGCTGAATCATGACCATGCCTATGTGAAAAGGTGCTCTTGTCTGGTGGACCTGATCATTGCGTCTCTAAATGCAGGTGTAACGATGTTGCAGCTATAGATGTCAACATGGGTTGCCCCAAGGCATTCTCTATTAGTGGAGGAATGGGAGCTGCACTACTGTCTAAACCGGAGCTCATTCATGATGTATTTTCAAGACCTGCAATCTGTTTGCATTTCTTTTTTGTTGAATGTTTGTAGTTGTTAGCTGATCCTTCAGAAACTTTGATTCTCAATCCAGATTTTGACAATGCTGAAGAGGAATTTGTGTATACCAGTAACATGCAAAATACGGCTATTAAATTCAACTCATGATACTGTTGAATTAGCCAGACGAATAGAAAAAACCGGAGTATCTGCTGTCGCTGTTCATGGAAGGTAATAATTTATATATTGACTTTGCAATTGGTTTAAGCATGAAAGAGGGTTTGATTAATTTGTCTGTTAGTCATTGACATTGGATTAGCTTAAACAGGTTAGTCTTTTTAAGGGATACATAAAACAAACAAAGAACATTCATAAGTTGAAACTAAGGCCTACAGTTCCATATTTTGAACCTATCTGAAACTTGGTTGTTGATTTGGTGTAAGAATGTCCCGCCTTTCACATGTTTTCAAAAAAAGTTTTTCAGAAAAGGTGAGAACTTGTCCACCTTGTAACTTATGTGTGGTATTAGTACTTGTATCAAAAGACATACCAAAGTTTTAACCTAAGGGTATTTTCTGGCCTTCTATATTCTGTATTTGAGAATTTGGTAGAAACTAAAAAGGCACTTCAAGATAGGTAGCTTTGTTGCATTTTATACTGGTTTAAGAAATAGCTGCATGTATCTTGTTAAGTGAATTGCAGAAGAGTTGCAGACAGACCAAGAGATCCTGCTAATTGGAGTGAAATTGCAACCGTTGTAGATGCTCTTTCTATTCCAGTCATTGCCAATGGTGATGTGTTTGAGTTTGAGGATTTTCAGCGCATTCGAGCCGTGACAGGTAGGCAAACAACTATTCACTTGTGAAATTATGTTTTGTGATTTTTAGTTTGTCACATGCTGTACAGTTATCAGCTATTATGATATAAAATTGTTTATAGCTGGAGAAAAAAAGGAAACTAGTCCCTTAATAGTATGCATCTAACTAAATCCTCTTATTATATGCATTATGTAAGTGCAATATCTAAAACAAATCTCAGTTGTTAATCTGTTGTGCTACTTCTTGTCCTTGATGAAATTATGCTATTCGCGACTTATCTGTCTAATTGCTCAAATATTATGGTCTTAGACCAAATAAGAGTTCTAGTATTGCAAACAACTATAGAAGTAACAATTCTACTTTTTTCCCCTCATCTAGGTGTATGTGTCTTGAAATGTAAAACATAGATTGAGATTCAGGCCGATGCAGAGGTCAACGATGTGGTAGCCATTGAGATGGCTGAGCATGCTTGTAAGCTTGTTAAAGCAAATAACCTAAATCAATCTCCTAAAATACGTTAAGTTGATCATGAATCCAACCCAACCATGATGATTTCACTCCCTTCTGTTTATCATTATCATCATCTCCATGGATACCGACATTGCTTCTTCCTTGCTCTCCCAGTTCTCTTCTATGCCTCACATATCTCTGTCTTCCATTAAAGCCACTGCCTTGGATCCACCAACTTTAGATCTAAAATTGCTTTCCTATTCCTCACCAGCTTCTTTCTGCAAATTGTCAATTATGTGAAGGATTCTTTCATGGTGACAAGTCCGCCTGGCTCTGGGATGTCTTTACTTTGGATGTTTATGCTCCACCTGATAGGCTGAATGACTGATATTTGCCTATTTTATACAAGTTTGTGACAAGGTCGCCAAGAGCATCTCCAACAGCTTCTCCAAAATGGAGATATCGGGTATTTCTTGCTCCAACAGATTCCCCAAAACTTTTCTCCAAAACGGAGAAAGTATGAGAGAGATGATGAAAATCTTTAAATTTGGAGATATCTCCAAAAATGATTACTTATGAGAGATTGATTTTTATTCATTCTACCAATGAGTTTGCTTTAATTTTAAATATTTATGAGAGATGCAATAATTTATGAGTTGTATTGAATATTTTAATAATGGAGTAACTAATTGTGCAATCTCTAAAATAGAGAATTTCTTGGAGATTAAGGTGATTCTTTTTGGAGATTTTGATTTTCTTACTTCTCCATTTTGGAGGAGCTGTTGGAGATGCTCTAACAGAATCACCTCCAAAAGCAACCACCAACTCTTCTCCACCTTTCTCATCAACGCCATCTTCTTCAAGCATTTTGACACTAGCAGTTAAAGGGATCTACAAGCCGTTTCACTGATTTCTCTTTAAAAGCAAAGGTTTATTCTTTCAGAAACTATTAGGATGATGTTGCAGAGATCTGGTGTTGTAGAACCCTATCTGATGATGTTGCAGAGAAACAGGGGTTGAAGTTGAAGATTGTAAACAAAAATATAAACTTAAAATGCTGAGAGGGTTTTTTCTTGAAAAAGGGAAGAACATTGTTCTAATGTAAGAGAAAAATGGCCACATTCATTTGCTTTAATCTTTTGCATCAGTGTTCTCATCCATGTTAAACCTGAAGTTTTCAAATGAGGATGTGAATTATCTCGTAAATTAGGCATCTGTTCCCCAAACTAGCAATTTCTACATATGCCTCTGCCCACTGCTGTTTAGTGAACTCATTAGGTTGAAAGTTGGGTCTTCTTGAAAAAGCTACAATCTTTCCATGTTTATATTTTTACTTTATGTTCATCAGTTTGACCAAACATCCTTCATTATTGTAGGTGCCTCCTCTGTGATGATTGGTAGAGGAGCTCTTTGGAATGCTTCAATTTTCCATCCAGAAGGAAGACCTGTTGAAGATGTGAAAAGAGAGTATGTTAGGAAGGTATATGAAATGATCTCAAGTTAATTCCTCTGTTGTGAGCCTGGAAAGATTTTTCGTAGATAATATTTATTTCCCTAAAAAAATATAGAAACAAACCGTTAGTAAGCAATGGTTGGATCTTCATTATTTACTGTACTTGGAATTGCTTTACTCGATCCAGCAGTACCCATGGGCACACCAGGATGTTGGATTAAAACCCCTGCAAGCGTCTAGCTGAGTTATCGACTCTAAACTTACTTTTTATGGTTTCAGTGCATTTTGTGGGATCATGACATAAAAACCACAAAGTACACATTGAAAGAGATGATCATGCATCATACTTCTTTGGAGCTTCCAGAAGGAAAAGCTGTGACCAAATCCGAAAGCTTGGCTGATATAGCGTAGGTCCAACTTTTGTCTACTTTTGATTGCTCATGCTATAAGTTTTTCAAGAATGGTCGCATTCTCCCATAATAGATGTTTCTTTCTTGGTTTCTTGTTCTAGAATTGTCCTCCCACTAATGCAAGGGAAAAATATATCAAAATGTAGCAAAGTTGGCCTTAGTTCCTATTTAGTGTAAGAAATATTTTTTTCCTCAATCAATGTAAACAAAGTTCCAAAATTTCCTATTTTGATGGAACAAAGTTTTTAAAGTTTTTTTCTATTTTGTATCAAGTTGTTTGTCCTGCTAACTTGTTATTTTTGTACCATTTGATGACATGCATACTCTTTAAAAAGGCTTAATTTTTTTTAACCAAAGGTTTACGGCGGCTAAGTGGACAGTTAACTTGACATCCACATCATCAAATGTTACAAGTTCAAAAGGTTACAGGTCAAAATGAGTGAAAAATAGAAGATTTTATAACTTTATGAATATTAATAAGAGCACTTGAAACTTTGTTGAATGAGAAAGAAAATGCTTTGCTACACTGAATGGAACTAACCACACTTTGTTGCATTTTGATGCACTTTGCTCTTTATGCAAACCATTTTTCTTTGTCAAAAAGGTAGGAAATTTTCATTTGTGTTCGATTATTGGACATCTCTTGCCATTAAGCTGCACTTAGATTTTTATATTTGAATTTTTTTCATACCATGCTCGTCTATATCATAAAGATGAACCACATTCTCTTCCAGCACTCGCTAATGACCCGATCTTTCTTATCAAGTTCTTTATGTGGAGTTTTCATTTGATAAATTTCAGGCGAGTTTACGGGGAAGAAAATTATTATGAATCTGTCAACAGAATGCGAAATGGAGTTGGTGTTGGATCACTATATTCTTTGAATGGTACACGAACCTGCCCTTCGCCCAAATAGAAAATCACCAGTTGAGTCTTTCCTTGCTAAATCGTTGCCAATTGAAACAAGGTGCATGCTTGAATTATATTCTTTGTGTTCTTCCTTTCAAGAATCCTATCTAATAAGTATCAACAACACGCACCATTGCAGGTATGATTATTCGGCACATATTTGTTGAACTGTACCCAAGAGATACCATTGTGAAATAGTAAACATGCCTCAAATTCTTGGTACACCGGGTGCATCAAAAGGTGAAGGTTTCTTTATGCATATTCTCAATATCATCGTCATCTTTCCATTTACGGTCTCCATCCCCAAGAAAAAAAGTGTTTTTAGTTTTTATTTGGTAGGTCTAGACATTGTAGTTTTTTGGGATGTCATGTCATATTGTGTGAAGGGTAGAGTAATTTGCAACAGTAGTGTTATGGTGACTTGAAGCATATATACTTAGAATTTGCATACTTGTAATGTTGGCATGGAACATGATTCTGGCCTCCACCCTCAGGTCAGTTGATGCTTACTAACTTGGTACATTTTGCCATTTTGATAAATTTATCAATGTGGTTTTATGTTTTACAATATGGATAAATTTATGTCCAGTGGCTGATGATGAAGCAAGCAAAATCTCATATATATTTAATGTGTTACACATGCATGCATATTGCATGAATGAGAAGGTGCTTGAAGTGCCAAGTTTTTGCTTCAAGGAATTTAAAGCAAAATACTAGGTTTGCTAATGGACAGTTTTTGTTGATAATATATCAATTCAATTTCATGTTTACGATGATATCATGATTCGAGTAACTAAATGTTGAGCACTAGATCAACTGGTGATGTAAAATAAAAGCTTTTCTTTATAGGTTGCTAGTTTGAGTCTTCTCAAGGCCACTAAGAATTTTTATCTGGGTGATATCTTTAGAGCATCACGGATTAATTGACATGCACGGTTAAGAAAATAATACAAATAATTAAGTAAAATAAATTTCTGATTATAGCTGTGTGTTTTTTGTGACAGAAATCACTTGTTTTTATAGGTTCTATATACATTCTTATCAAAAAAAATTATGATTTTCAAAATTTCAAACAAAAATTATACTATCTACACAATTATTGCACTTGGAAAGAATGCGCCATATCTTTGGGTGTCGGTATTGATACTTTTATTTTGGCTCTTTATTCTTTTGTTTGTGTCATTCAAGTTACTCTAATTTTTCATATATTAAATTAATATATTTTAGAACTTTTTTTCGATCATTAAACTTGCTATTTTAAGAAAAAAAAAAAAAATACATACCCAAAAAATATAATTGCTATTGTTTGCGTACTTTGGTAATGTATTAAATGATACATAACGAGGGGGTTTGTCCGCGCTTCGCTGCGGGGAGTTCTGTTAGTATTGTAAAGGTCTGTTGTTGTGAATAATATTTTAGAGGAGGTTACCTATTAAGAGCCCGGACTTTCCATCGGGTTATAAATCGTGGTAGATTTGATCGTAAGTAGTAACATGAATTTATATGAAACATTAAGTTTGTACAAATGTTGTCATATGAAAGGTTTAATAAAATAAATAAAAGATTTAAGAAATCAAAAATCAAAAATTTAATTTTAGGATATTTTATTAATACTAACAATTATCAGGAAGCCGAAAGACTGTTCATGAACAATAGGTACCGACACTTTAACAAATTTCAGCCAATATATGATATATGACTAAAACGCAAAATGAAATATAGAAAACTAAAAAATATAAAGAGAATATATATATTATAAGTTTAAGGGGATAAAATGTAATTTCTCCAAATGTCGGTAGCTGTTGTTTATGAACAATGTTTTGGCTTCATATAATCGTACTATATATAGTATATAATAAAATAATTACATCAAAAGATATTCAATATTAGACTCATTTCGATCGTATCGACGATACGATTATAATGACGTAATTTGTTAAAATTAAAACGTATTTTTTAAACATATTTTAGCAAATATACGACATGAGTAAAACATAAAATGAAATATTGAAAAGTAAAAGGTATAAAATGAATAAATATTATAAGTTTAGGAGGCTAATATGTAAGTTTGAAAATGGGTATAAGATTATATGGTTTCATATAATCGTAATATATATAGTATATAATTAAAAAAATACATCAAAAATATTCAATATTAGGCATTTCAATCGTATCGACGATACGATTATAGTGGCGTAATTTGTTAAAATTAAAACGTATTTTTTAAGATATTTTAGTCAATATACGATATATGACTAAAACGTAAAATAAAATATTGAAAAGTAAAAGGTATAAAGTGAATAAATATTATAAGTTTAGGAGGCTAATATGTAAATTTGAAATTAAATATACTATTAAAGCGGGTTGGAGTGTGGGTCGGGTGCGGGTTGGAGTGTGGGTTTGGATCGGGTATGCTTGCTAAATGTATATATTAGATAATATACAAAATATATAAAAAATTGAATATCATTTTACAAAATGTTAACTTATTAAAGCATTTCTAACAATTTTGTTAAAATAAAGAAAATAAAGATTTTGATCAATATTTTGCTCTAAGGCCATCGTAGCGTAGTCCGCTTTGCCACATCAACTTTACCATAAACCCACTATAAGCCCCCACAAGCCCATTCAGTTAAGTACCATAACCCACTAAACCAAATACTCCATACATATATATTTTAAATATATATAAAGAGGGATTTTCATTTGTGAACCAATATTTTGGTATGAACTTGTGAACTTAATCCTAGCCATCCAAATCATTTTTTGATGATTAAGATTAATTCCATGATTTATCTTTATTAACCACCCATGATTTTAGGAATTTTTCATGATTAATCTTGACCATTGATTTTGAATTTGTATGGTTAAGATATAGTTCACACCAAAATATTGGTTCACAAATTAAAGTCCTTCTATATATAAATATATATATATATATATATAGAGAGAGAGAGAGAGAGAGAGAGAGAGAGAGAAAGAGAGAGAGAGTAGGTTCAATCGGTTTCTACAAACCGATTCCCAAAGCCTACTACGATCCCACCAAAGGCATAGCCCAGCCCCTTGCGAGCCCGCCCAGCCTGCTAAGGATGCTGCCGAGCCCAAGTTGGACGAGATTGATAGCCTAATAACTTTCTCAAATGTCATCTTTCAAATAGAGAGAAGATTTCAAAAAGAATTATCAAGTGATAGCTTTAATTTGAAAATAAGTATTCAATGAGAGAGAGAAAGAGATTATTTTAACATAAATTCGAACATGAATGTAATTTATTTTGAAGATTTTAATTTTGAATGAGAAACAATTTAGATAATCTGTTGAATATCATTGATCCATAAACCATTAAAAAAGTTAAGAAGAAATAATTATGGGGCATAATAAGAAGAAGGAAGGAAAACTAAAGGGGTATGTAAGCAAATTCTAGAAAGTCTCTCCAACATAACAAATAACATAAAGCGTATACTTCTCAAATTCCTTCCATTTTTATTAATATTTTTTACACACAAATCCTCTTCTCTTCTCCTCCTTCCCCCTGGTAAGATACTAATTAAGCTTCTCTTCTCTATCTTGTTATATATAATAAATGTAATTCATATGCATATTAATGGCGGAATCCTTTATTTTTCTTACTATCATTGCTTCATGACTTTATATGTTACGTCGATTCTGCACTCCTTTTCATATCATTTAAGTCTTTTCGATTCCTTCCTTTACTATTATTATATCGATTTGACCAAATTCATCGCTGATTAAGGATCGTTAGATTTGACTGGATTGATCATGCTTGGCTATGCCTATGCCTATGTTGTTTTACTTCCATTTAGAAAGTGTTGTGATTTGTCTGAATGATTAAGATCTGATTCTGGTATGATCTGATTAAGGATCTTATTAAGTTTTGAAAGACGTCTGCAGTTATGGCATCATAAGATCTTTAAAAACTGTTTTTTTTTAAACATTCAAACCTCCTAGCTACTTTCTAAATGAAGATTTTAGGTTATTGTTTTTCATTTTTTAGTTCCAAAGCTTTGTGTGCATTTTAAAATGAACTCAGATTATGGGGCTGGATTGAATTTGAAACATAATAGGTGGGTGATTAAGTTCTAAAACAACAGTTTTCTTTTGATCAACTTTATATAGGTTTTTTCCTACACATTTTCTTCAGCCGTATTTGGTTTGGTATTGCTACCACACATGACTTCGAGAGTCATGTTTGCAGACTGTACCGACTACTCCAAGAGCACCCTATCTGAATGCGATATCCGCTAAATTAGAGAATGAGGCTATGGGCTTCCTAACAGACGGCCTTTTCTTTTTGCAGTTTTATGATTTGTTGTGTTTTGCCTTGGTTCTTTTCCCATTGTTATATCCTCTTTGAATCAGTTTGATTGACCAAACGAGAATGACTAGCGGATATGGTTTTGGCAAAATTTAATAAGATCTTGGAGTTGGCTTAGTAAATGGCAGTTTCTTTTTGATGTTATAGTATTAGTTCTTGAATCTTGATTCAGTATAGTTAGGGGGCATTTATTAACACTTACCCGGGCAAGCCTACTGGTATGACTTACCTTACAATCCTTGCGAATTGAGCATACTGCCAAGAATCTTACCCGGTAAGAGCCATAACAAGGACCGAGAGTCTTACCCTATAAATGATGGAAATGACTCCTACCGGGTTGAAGACGCTTACCAACAATCAATTTTGATGGCTAAGAATGTTATAGCAAGTAAGGGTAATGTGGTTGCCGTAAGCGCTTACCCAATAAGCATTTGGTAAACAGCTTGACTACACCATCGTATTAGGCTATTAGCATCCAATATTAATAAGTACTGAATAGTACATTTATTTGTGTTGTTGGAAAGAAGAAGAAGAAACCTTAATATGCTTGTCATTAATGATGCTTGATTGCTTGTTCTTTTCAGATTTTTTAGAAACCTCAACCACTTAAAAAGACAGGGTATTACAAACACTCAAGAGCTTGACAGTCATATCTCTTCCATAACTCAAACACTACCATCAGGTAATCCTTTTTCTAGCATTTGTAACTATCTTTAACGGATCATTGTTTCACATATGCAATAATGGTGGCTAGAGACATTCTTAAGTGAGCTTAAATTTTGTGTTTATGGCGCCCAGACTTTCGTTCTGCTTCAACTAGGCTACTCTTCTTCGTTGATTCTGAATTTCTCAATCAAGCCATCTCTAAACTGATCATCATTTCATGTATAAATCAATCATCTTTACTTTAATTGACCATTATCTTAGGCTTCTGTCACAACATATTTGATCATAAAAGCGGCGCAAATGAATCATGCCATGGCAATGCCATGCATACCACCTCCGTTTTTCCTCCCATATGTCAGATCTGAAAATTGCTGTGTCATGCCATTGTGTAGGCCTTGACTACATTGGCTGGATGCCATTAGGTTAAATAGTTGATTCAGGTAGTTAATTGTTTTCTGTGTACAAATGACCAGATTTGGCGTTAAGGTTGTCACTCCTTTCAACTGAGGAACAGCTTGATAATCATTCATCTTGATGGTATGCATATGTGCCTAAAGGTAATTTGTAACACGCATGCTTGCATGTGCACATATGTAAAAAAACCAAAAAACTTCAATTACTTGTACGCTGGTATGCATATGTGTAGCCGTCCAGATGAACATTTATAAGAATGTTTCTCAGTTTTCATTTTTTTGAGGTTTTCCTCTGAACCTCTCTCTATCAGTGTTTGTTATATATAATAACATATCTAACGTACAAATTTTCCGCCTTATATCATGCCTTGAATAACATGGTGTTCTCACCATGGTGTGTAAGGCTAGAGTCTTGACCTTGCTGCCACGCTACGTCTCACACCATATTGAACCTTACATCTAATGCATCCCTTAATTTGGAAGTGTTATTATGTGTGTCTTGGAACTCCCAGTCTCCCCTTTCTTTGCTAACCTCGGTTCTCTTTTGTTACTGATACCCACTTCGTATTAGCTTTTATTATTGTAGGACTTCCCCATTCCATTTCCTTCAAATCCTGACCATAATGGTCATTGCAATCAAAACTGTTGAGATCATAGCAGTTTTGCTTGCAGAGATTGGTTTAGGGAATTTTGGTGTATTTCAAATGAAGAATGTAATGCAGTCCCTTCTGATTTTCTTATCATCTTTCGTGGTTATATGCTACACATTTTTTTTGTTGCTAACTTCACCTTCTAATTATTGCTGCTTAATGCCAGAAAAATTAAATCATCTTGTGTGCTGGATACAGGTACTTTGTATGTATACAGCACATCAAGAAAAGGAGCAGTGGAGAAACAAGTATTCAGATCATGGAACTGAATTCTATCAAAGATGCGTTTGATTCTGTTATCAAGAAACAAGCTCTTTCCACCTCAAAATTTGAGGACACAATCGAACTAATCATTCAAGAAATCGAGCAGACGTTATCAGGAATACAATCAACCCTTAATGGTCCTTCATCTCAACCTGACCACAAATTGATCCTTGGTGAACTAAAAACCAAATTGAAGGAAATCTCTCCACTTGGTCGTCTGGACGGTACACAAAAGGAACTAAACATCGCTTTGAGCAAGTACACGAAGCTCCTCGAGAAACAATTCAATCCAGATATATCCAAGTCTTATAGGAACGTAGGCTTTGATAGCCACACAATCAACCAGATAATCGCTGGTCACTTCTATCGGGAAGGCCTGTTTGATATAGGAGATTGTTTCATAAATGAAGCTCACGAAGACCCCATCTTCGATGGGAAAACCCGATTCCTAGAAATGTACACGATACTCGAATCCATGAAATCTCGTGATCTGGGACCCGCTTTGAAATGGGCCACCACCAACCACGAGAAGCTCCAACAAAACGGATCAGATATCGAGTTGAAACTTCATCGCCTACAGTTCATGGAGATTCTACAACACGGTAGTAGAGACGAAGCTCTCAAGTATGGCAGAACTTATTTCGCACCTTTTGCCACCAAACACTTCTCCGAAATCCAGAAGCTCATGGCATGCCTTCTGTGGGCCGGAAAGCTCGACAAATCACCATACTCCGAATTCCTATCGCCAACCCATTGGGCCAAGCTGTCCCACGAGCTGGCCCAAGAGCTATGCAACCTGTTGGGTGAATCATGTGAGAGCCCATTAAAGGTGACCATAGGTGCTGGCATTCAAGGATTGCCAACCCTTTTGAAGCTGATGAATGTGATGTCAGGAAAGAAGGCAGAATGGGAAAACATGAGGCAGTTACCGGTGCCCGTGGATTTGGGCACTGAGTATCAGTTTCACTCGATATTTGTGTGCCCGGTGAGTCGAGAGCAGGCGAGCGAAGACAATCCCGCGATGCTGATGACATGCGGGCACGTGCTATGCAAACAATCTATAGCGAAGCTATCGAAGAACAACAGCACGAGGCCTTTCAAGTGTCCGTACTGCCCGACCGAGGTAGAAGTGGGTCAGTGTAGAAGGTTGTACTTTTAACAATGCATCAAGGGGATGGATGGATGGTAACAAGTGTTGTTTAAGTTGTAAAAAAAACTGTACCTGTTGATGTAATATTTATGTGAATTATATTGTAAATAGGAATTCCTTGAGTTTGTCTCTGAAAAATTTAGCATCAGCAACTGGGTTTGATTATTGGGTGAATGAAAGATTCATATGTGAATAATTGATAAAAGAAAATGTAAGTTCATGTGTGCAAATTCATATGAGAATAATTGGTTAAAAGATATGCATGTGAATATGAATTCACATACGCATCTTTAAATAAGTTCTTTTTTACGTTTAGAGATGATTCTCGTATAACGAAGTCTAGTTTACTAATAGATTTGATTCTTTGAACTAAAGACAAAAATTAAGGGTACTCATATCTAAAAATGTTGTATATATTTCATGTCTTTTGATATGTAAGTTGAGAAGATCATTCGATCTTTGTTGGAAAATACGTGTTTTTTCATATACTTAAATCAAAATGAATGAATTGTTACAATTATTTCTTAACGATTATAACACCTAAATGAGTAATTTTAACTTTAAATAAAAAACAAAATTTGCATTACTATCCTCAAAAATCAGATTTATCATGTTGTCACACCCTCCTCTTTTAGGTTATGACTTTTATTAAACTATATGATGACATATATACGGATGAGTTCATGTGAGATTAAGGCTATGTTTGGCAAGCATAGCTTATAAGCTAGCTGGTAGCTGATAAGCTAGCGGATAGCTGATAAGCTAGCTGTTGATTGATAAGCTTGCTAGTAGCTGATAAGCTAGCTGTTGAACAAATTATGTTTGGCAAAAACTAGCTTATGAGTATGTAAAATGACCAAAAAGGGTATATTTGAATTTAATAATTAATATTAATAAGGGTATAATTGGAAAAAGCTACAATAAGCTCCTCATAAGCTACTCAAAGTAGCGTTTCAAAAAGCTAGCTTATAAGCTAGCTGATAAGCTAGCTTCCTGGTACATGTTTGGATGGACTAGCTTATAAGCTAGCTTATCAGCTAGCTTATAAGCTAGCTTATGCTTGCCAAACAAAGCCTAAGTGGTTGTTTGCTAAATGCTTATTGGGTAAGCACTTGTCGGCTATGCTAATGTTTGCCGCAAACACTTAAATGAAGAAAAGTCTTAATAACATAAAGTTAAACTTTAATCGAAGGGATTACATACGTCCCTTCCCCTTGGTGGTTTCTACCTCATCAGTTTTTCGGATGTATATTATTACTAGTTTTGATCCCGTGTAATACATGGGATAATTTCAAAAAATTAAGTCATGCCAAAAACCTTATATTACAAATATGAATTGTTGTATTATTGATCTTTTAACATCAATATTATTTTCTATCAAATACATTAATTATATTAAAAAAGTACAAACTTTATTTATTTTTAATTTAATTCAATTGATATCAAATTATCAACAACGAAAATATAACAAATACATTTTATAGATCAAATTATAAACTATATTTGACTTTAAAATGACGTTAATATACTTTCACATATAAACAGAAAGGTATACATACAAAAGTGTATTTGGATTGAATATAATAATGGATACGTTTGACAATAATTTGTTATAAAAATATTAATTAACTATTATATTAAAACTCAATGATTATCTTCATTATATTTAAAATGAAATATTTATTTTCTATTTGATGACGTTTATCAATTAGTTACATGAATACAAATATAAATTATTATATAATGTGGAGAAAAGAACTTAGTTATGCTTCTACTGATGTAGATCAAAAAACTAAAAAAAATAATAAATCAGAAGAAAATCAAACCATATGATTTAGTTCATCATAAGAAAACAATGATACAAATTTTCTTACCATTCTTCAAATAATTGCAAAAAACAAATAATAAAAAAAAATTATGCATGAATGTTCTTCGAAAAAATGGTTGACAAACTTACCTAAGACGTTTGCAAAAATAGTAATGGAGGAACTTGAAAATTTAAAATGGAAAAGGTAAGGTTTATACGTTTTTTGTTGAATCTGCTTAGTATTTAAATATCAATTTAGGGAGAGAGATAGAGATATAGATGACTTCATACCAATAGATAGAGATAATGTTTGTTATATTTAATGCTTAGTATTTAAATATCAATTTAGGGAGAGAGATAGAGATATAGATGACTTCATACCAATAGATAGAGATAAAGTTTGTTATATTTAATAGATAATTTTGGATTAATTTTTAATAATTCTAAATTTTCAATCAGTGTCATGTGTCAACATATGACACTGACACATATGCATATGATGTGGCAATGGCTTACCAGAGTGCGACACGTGTCAATAAGTTACCCAGAGCACAACACGTGTCAATATCATTCTTCAAATAATTGCAAAAACAAATTAATAATATAAAAAAATTTATGCATGAATGTTATTCGAAAAAATGGTTGACGAACTTACCTAAGACGTTTGCAAAAAGAGTAATGGAGGAACTTGAAAAATTAAAATGGAAAAAGTAAGGTTTATACGATTTTTGTTGAATCTGCTTAGCATTTAAATATCAATTTAGGGAGAGAGATAGAGATATAGATGACTTCGTACAAATAGATAGAGATAAAGTTTGTTATATTTAATGCTTAGTATTTAAATATCAATTTAGGGAGAGAGATAGAGATATAGATGACTTCATACAAATAGATAGAGATAAAGTTTGTTATATTTAATAGATAATTTTGGATTAATTTTTAATAATTTTAAATTTTGAATCAGTGCCATGTGTCAAATATGACACATGACACATATGCATATGATGTGGCAATGGCTCACCAGAGCACGATACGTGTCAATGAGTTACTCAGAGCGCGACACGTGTCAATGAGTTACTCTTTTATTATATATAGAAGATTAGCTATAAGTAAAGTAAGATTACGATAATCCGCAAGACATATAGTATTATATATACTATGATCTAATGAGTTTCATGTGATTCTGATATTTCAAAGATGACTTTGCATGTTTTATGTTTTAAACCAATAGCTTGACACAAGTATGTTTATATTATATGAAAAGCTAAGTTTTGCATGAAAATGATTAAAATATCTACATGGGTTTATACGAGCATCTCCAACAATTATGTTAATTTAAAAAAAAAAATAAAGAATAGAAGATCAAAATCTCTAAAGTTTAATTTTTGATCTCCAACAGTTTTGTTATTTTAGAAAATCTATCATCACTTTTATTATATTAAAATATATATTATATTTATTATCCCAATAAATTTTTAAAAAAATTTTAAACAATGAATTATGTCATTAGTGGAATACACTAAAATAATGTTTTCTTTCATCATTTAGAGATTTTGGAGAAATCTCTTTATTTAGAGAAAATCTCAAAATTTTCTAGTTTAGCAAATGATTTAGAAATGTTGTTGGAGCAATTTAGGAAGAAAAAAAAATTCAATTTAATCTATTTTAACAATGTTGTTGGAGATGCTCTAATTAAGATTTCAATAGTTTTGGTTCAGATTTTAGCAAATGGTTTTATTGGTTCAATACCGTCTCGTAAAAATCAACAATGGAATCAAACTTCAGACTTCAGTACCTCTTAGAAAACAAACGCTACCTAAGAGATTCTTAATGTTTAGTACAAAATGAAATATGGTTATTTTCTAATTAGGGGTGCACACGGGTTGGGTTGATCGGGTTGAGGGCGTTTTGAGAATTCAACCCGATGTTGGCGGTTTGAAACTTTTTCAACCCAACCCAACCCAAACAAAAGTTGAACCCAACCCAACCCAACCCGTTCGGGTTGATTGAGTTGATCGGGTTGGTCGGGTTATGTTAAAGTTCGATAATAAACCTAAAAATGATGAATAATTAAAATGTTAAAGACGATTTATGTATTGCTTCTGGGTATTGCCGTACACAAAACTATTTTTCTTAATTTTCATGTGTATGTGTGCATATATATGACTACACACACATATATACATATACAAGAGTTATAAAGAAATGGAGAATAGATTTAAAGTGTGTATATATATATATATATATATATGAAGAGGCTATACAATGGTGTAATTATCTAATGTACATATTAATATGAGCTTAACAATCAAATAAATTAAAAAATATAAAGAAATATTAGGTTCATCGGTTGGTCGGGTTGGGTTGGGTTCGCATGACGCTAACTCGATATCAACCCAATACCTTCGGCTTGAAAAAAATTCAACCGATTAGACATCGGGTTGCTTCGGGTTGGTTTATTTTGCATTGGGTTGGGTTGGGTTGATCGGGTTCATCGGGTTTGTCGGGTTTTTGAGCACCCCTATTTCTAATTGTACTTAAAAATATTCTTATAATCTTTAAACAAAAATCTATTTATGGCGGTATGTATCAATTTTTAATTGGTAAAAGAGATAACATTTTCAAATAATTTTTAATTGGTAAAAGAGATACGCGGGTTACACACGCAAAGGGGAACACATGATTCTTCCCTTAATCATGAACAGATTTTCTGAAAACCCATTACTTTTTATTATTAAAAAACCTTTTAAGTTTTAATATTTATTTGTCATAATTATTAAAAAAAAAACTAATAATAGCCACAATAAAATAATAGTTAATTAGCAATTACTTCCAAAATCATTTTTGTTAGTCCAAATGCCTCATGTGTTTGGAAATTATAAAGGTGTTTAAAACAGGTTTTATTAGCTGATCAGATTACATTTGTTAGGTCTTTGTTTAATTAAAATTACTCCTTAACTGATAAATTAATTATTAGCTAATAAAATTTAGATGTTGTATAATGAGTTAAATGTCGATTGATAATTTGACTAATAAACTAGTAGCATTTGGTAAAAATTAGCTTAAGGGGTGTATCAACCCTCCCAACCATCTCACTTTTTAATGTCACATCAGCTGACACATCAGCTTTTTCCCAACCCCCTCTTTACCCTCTCATAACCCTCTACTAACATTTCCAACTCTTACCCAACCCTCCCAACCCTCTCACTTTTTAATTTATTTTATATAAATAAATAATATAATTAAATAAATAATATTGTTAAAAATAATTTAAAAATTCTAATATTAAAAAAAATTACATAATTAACTAAACTAAAATTAACTAAACTAAAAAAATTACGAAATTAAATAAACTAAAAATCGAAGGCATGTCTCGCTTTTAGTGTAGCCTTTTTTCCTACACCACTTGCAACTCCAAACCCGAAAGGTGGTCATGCGGGGTTTTGTAGAACTCCCTGTCTTGGTCGTATTGCGCATATAGTTGGACTTGGAGCTTTTTTGTTTCGAGTTCCGCCTTTTGCCTATCGAGTTCAAGTTTTTTCATCTTGTAGTCCATTTTATCCGCCAACTGGCTCTCCCACAACGCATACATGTCGGTCATGGGGGTGGAAGATTGGCCCCCTCTAAGGGCCTTTTTCGCCTTTCCCCGATCTACGGGTCGTTTAGGTGGCGGAACCTCAACCTCGTCGGAATCGTGAGCAAAGTGAGCATCGGAAGACCCGGACGTGCAAGTACGTTTTGTTGAGCGAGAGGAAGACCCACCGGACATCAATGGAATCGCATTCCATTTAGGGCTGTGACGTAGTATCTCCCAACTTTCATGGGGGAAATTTTGACTCTTTGTCATTTGGTAGTGGGAACAAGCAAGTTGTAGAAGGTTGACGTCGCTTTCTCCGCTAGCCCTATTGTTCATTATTTAGTTGCATATTCTGTTGAAGGCCATGATTTTTTTGTTCATGGCACTCCATTTTATATTCAGTTGGTGGTGGGTTCTATACGGGTTGACCCCAAGTCGCGCGTAAAACGACCGCTCGATATTCTTCCAAAATTGAACTATGAATAAATTAACAAAAAAATTAATGAATAAATTAACGAAAAAATTAACGAACAAATTAACGAATATATACTAGATCTTTACGCGTTACCGGATACGGGGTTCTCGGACTCGTTAATCCACGCTTGGACTAACGTTACTTCCTCCTCGGGTGTCCATCTTTTTGGGGTCGCGCGGTTTTCGAAGGCTTGTTTGGGTTTTGCGGGGAACGCCTCGGGTTTGGCCTCGGGTGAATCCGGAGCCGACCCTTCGGTTGGCAACCGTTGGGTTTCCAGAACAGTTTCACGGGGTACGAATTCGGGGTAACCCGTATTTCCGCGGTTATAATCCGTATTGAAGCCGGATGTCCCATATTGGGGGGGGGGGGGGGGGGGAAAGGCCGTATGAGAAAATTGGGTGGGAAAGAAATTTGGAGGGTAACCGGTTAGAGGAAAATGGGGAGGAAAGAAATTTGGAGGATAATCAGTTCCGTAACCGGCGTTTTGTTCATCAAATTGTGGTATATACGGTTGTTGTTGAGCGTAATTGGCGAATCCCGAAACACCGGGGAATCCCGGACCACCGGCGAATCCCGACGGACCGGCACCTCCCGACGGACCGACACCTCCCGAACCACCGGCACCTCGCGACCGACCGCCACCCCTCGAACCTCTTCCTCGTGAACCACGGGACGACTTGTTTGGATTCATGGTTGATTATACGAATGTTGGTGTATATGAAGGTTGAGTGTATATGAAAGTTGGATAATATAGAGAAGAAAGGTGGAGAAAATTGGAGAAGAAGGTGAGTAAAATTGGTGGAGAAGATGAGATATTTATATAAGTAAGAAAAGAAAAAATATATATATATATATATATATACGTTGGAGAGCCGTTTGGCAACGGCTCTCCGGAACCGCACACGACCCAACCCGCCGGCTTTCTTCCTCACGCATCCAACCCGCCGGAACCCGCCGGGCTCTACCCACTGTAAACCGCACCACCGGTGCGACCAGCCTTATAAGTTACTATAAATTACTATTTATTAATATTTAATACTTATTTTTGGTTAATGATAGTTAAAATATCAATAAAGGGTATAATTAAATATAAGTCACATAAAACTCCTAAACTACTTCAACTAACTTATTAATAAGCTAGCTTGTATGCATCCAGATGGTTACTTAAAAAATAAGCTAGCTTATTTTTGTCAAACAATGTCTAAGATTTTTATGAATTTATTAAATTTAAAATGATAATTATTCTAATTTAAGATTACTCAATTTTTATTTATGATATCTTTTTATTAATTAATTATGTCCCCATATTGTTTTTTGTTTTCTCACAAATTGACTATATTCTCGTTTGTAATTGTCCACATATCTGGTCCCTATTGTTTTAATAGAAAATAAAAACGAAAATACAGTGACTAAAATTGTCCTTGTACTTAACCTATTTAACAAAAAAATTTAACAAAGTTAAAAATAGAGATCCGATACATTAGAAAATGCAAACCACATGAATTTAATCTGTAATCTATTGATATTTTAAAATAAACACTCAAAGTGTTAAACCACATAAACTATAGGGACCAAGTATGTAAATTACTCTATTAAAAAATATCTAATGTACTTTCTTTAAACACTTGGTTTATGACATTGTTTGGTAAAAATATGTTAGCTTATTTTCAATAGAGTAAATTACATTTTTGGTCCTTGTGGTTTGCACTTTTTATCAACTTTGGTCCCTCTTTTAAACTAATTAGAATCTTGGTCAATATGGTTTCCATTTTATTTCAATTTTGGTCCCTCTTACTAACCATAGTTTAAAATGTTGGTTACATTATTTTGTCTTTTACTCTTTTTCTTATTTTGTTTTATTAGATCTAATTACAGTTTTGGCTGTTTTCTTTAGTATTTCATTTTCATTTTATGTCTTATTATATTAACTAATTAATGATAATGTAAACTAAAGAAACATTTCCTATTTTGAGTTGGGTTTTAAAATGTAATTTTATACTATACTTTTTTAGAGAAGCTAAGTTTAAAAATTGTATCTTTTTTTAAAGTAAAGAAATTCATAGAAACATTTTTAAGTATAAATTAATGAAAATATATAGTTGTTAATTGGTTATTTACTTATATCTGGATAATTTTGATTTCCGTCTTATATAAATGAAAAAAAAAACGATAATTTTATTGAACTCAACATAAAATAGAAAATATTTTTTTGGACTAGTGTACATGGATTTGCATAACCAAATGAGAACTTGGTAGTTTGTGAGAACTGTAAGAACTTGGTAGTTTATATGAATTTCTTTACTTTTGAAAAAAGATATAATTTGCGTAAAATTACATTTTTAAACCCAAATTGAAATGAAAAATGTTTTTTTAGTTAACATTATTATTAATTAGTTAATATAGTAAGACATATAAAATAAAAATGAAATGCTAAGGAAAAAAAGACAAACTAGAAGAACCAAAATTGTAATTTAACCTATGATATAATAATACAAAATAGTGAAAGGACAAAAAATGTAACTAACCTTTTTAGCTATGGTTAGTTAAAGGGACCAAAATTGAAATAAAATGACAACCATAGTGACTAAAATTGTAATTAATTTAATAGAGGGACCAAAGTTGATAATGAACGAAAATCACAAGGATCAAAAGTGTAATTTACTCTTTTCTATATATATGTAAGACCGAAAGTAGTTTATAAGATAGCTTTTTAATAAACTACTTGGAGTAGCTTATGAGAAGTTTTTTATGATTTTTCCTAATTATACCCATTATTAATATTAACTATTTAAAATTATATATTAATTATTAATAAATTAAAATTATTTATTATTAATAAAATAATTATAATTAATAAACATTAATTTTTAATAATTAAAATTAATTATGAATTAAATTATACATTATATATTATTTATTTTCGAATGTTATTTATTATATTAGATACTATTTAATAGTTTTAATTTTCAAAAATAAATAAAATAATTTTTAAAATGTTATATAGTTAAAAAATGTTAAATACTTTAACAAAAAAAATATTTATATCTAGTTCTTAGTTATATTTTTTTTATATTATTAATTAATTAAGATACGTGAAGTTGATCAATTTTATTTTTATTATATTTAATAGTAATTTAAATTATAAGTTAATGTAGATTTTTGATTTTTTTTAAATTTGTTTAACAAATTTTAAATTTATAGCATGTATGTATATATAATAATCATAATAATGATAATTAATTCTATATTACTTCAAATATAATATATTATATAATTTTTTTATTGTTTATATTATTTAACATATTACCACATTCGTCCCAAAATTATTGTTCAGATTTGAATTTTGAAAGTCTTTTCTTTGTCGACTTTGACTTTAAATATTTTTGTTTGTGTTATATAATACTTGATGAAAATTATACCAATGGAAATACGTTAAAAGCACAACCCATTCATATATTTTGCATCAAGTATTATATAGCACAAACAAAAATATTTAAGATCAAAGTCGGAAAAAAAGACTTTCAAAAGTTAAAACTGGACAATAATTTTGGAATGGATGAAGCATATTATTAGAAATTTATTTTAATTATATTAATAGAAACTTATCTTAATTATATTATAAAATACTTGTAATTGATTATTTATTAAAGATGTCATTTTTGATTATTTTACATACTCATAAGCTAGTTTTTGTCAAGCATGATTTGTTCATAAGCTAACTTATTAGCTATCGGTTAGCTTATCAGTCACCAACTAGCTTATCAGCTATCAGCTATGTTATGAGTCATCAGCTAGTTTGCCAAACATAACGTATACCTATTTTATTGTTTGTTAAGCATCATCCTTTTAATGAACTTAAAAAGTAAACTAGTTTAAAAGTTTTTAAAAAGAGATAATCTTGTATAGATAATAATAGATGTATGGAACATGTTCACTAACAAGTTAAAATAGTCCATTTTAAGCTTAACTTAAATTGTATTAAAGCATTTATTACAGTTTAATTTATAGCATCTTTATCAAACTTTCATAACTTTCTTGTAAATGAAGTAGCATTGTTATTTGTTACATTTACAAAAAGAAATGCAAAGTTTTCTATTATTGCAAGGTCTTTCAAACTACTAATGTGAACCTCTTCTATCATCTTTTTCTAATTATATATAGAGTTAATTACATTTTTGGTCCTTGTGATTTGATGGTTTTAACACTCTGGATTTATTTTTAGGGATTACTTCATCAAAATATATCCAACTATCCCCAATATACTATTGTGTATATCAACCTAAAAAAAAATCCTTTTGCATATATCAAACTTTATTTTTGAGTTTATTATGTGTATTTTCTAGTCTATTATGTGTATCCAACTATCCCCCAATATACTATTGTGTGTATCAAAAATACACATAATAGACTCAAAATAAAGTTTGATATATACCAAAAAAAAAAAATAGGTTGATACACACAATAGTGTATTGGAGATAGTTGGATACATTTTGAAGAAGTAATCCCTTATTTTTAAAATAATTATGGATTTGGTACCTGTGGTTTGCACTTTATAACGTTTTGAGTCCATGAGTTATAACTCTGTTAAATCTTCCCGTTAAATGGATTTAATACAACGGTATTTTGGTCTTTTAATATTTTTTTTATTTTTATTAATTTCTTGCTTTTGATTTGACTTTTAAAAAAAACCTACACATACTCATCTTCCACGGTACCCTTCATCACCTTTCACAACCATCGGCAACTGGCCGCCCTCCTCCACCACCGGCCGCCCACGTCACCATCGACCACGTCCACCACCTCCACACCAGTCGTCTATGTCACACCGTCTTCACCACACCCACTAATCTCTACCATCGTCTTCACCACAATCGCCCACGTCACCACCGATATCCACCATTGTCTTGACCAACCGCACACCTACCAACCACACACCTTCCCACTTTTTTCTTTCACAGTTCCGGCGACACATGTAGAACTCCCCCTTCCTAGTGCCTTCATCTCCCCTAGCCCCACCTCACATTTTTTGCTCTGAAACCACCGCCCACCACCTCTAGTGTCTTCACACCCACCACCACCTATAACCAACCTAATAAAAAAACCCTAAAAAAAGTTGGGGTTAAAGGTGAAGTTTTAGGAGGTCGATTGTGGACAAGGGTTTAGATAAGTTTAAATTAAATCTGATTTTAGGGATCTAGGTTTTCGATCTGACTTTGCATCTACATTTGGGTGGCAAGATTTGGAACCTTAGAGTGAGATTGGATAGGGCTTCAATGGTGGTGGTGACGGTGGTGGGTGGTATACGGGATCTGGAATATGGGGTGATTTTTATCACGGAAGCTGAAGTCGCCAGAGGGAAGGTGTTGACGGTGGTGAATATGGTGATAGAGGTGGGTGATGGAGTTAGAAAGGGTGACGGGGTTAGGCGGCGGAAATGTTGACAGTGGTTGATAGAGGTGTAAACAATGAAGTCGCCGACGGTGGGGTAGTCGACGGGGAGGTCTTCGGGGAGGCCATTTGCTGAGGGTGGGTGTATGTGTGTGTGTGTGTATATATATATATTAAATATATAATACAGATATATTATATATATATATATAAAAGTTAAATCAAATTAAAAATATTAATAAAATATAAGAAAATATTAAAAGACCAAAACACCCCTGTACTAAATCCATTTAACGTAAAGATTTAACGGAGTTAGAACTCATGGACCCAAAGCGTTATAAAGTGTAAACCACAGGTACCAAATCCATAATTATTTTCAAAATGGACCCAGAGTGTTAAAACCACCAAACCACAGGGAACAAAAATGTAATTAACTCTTATATATAAACATATTTTTTATATAAATAATATATTTTATACATTAATAATGATAATTTTAAATAGTTAAATATTCTTTTGTATAAATATTGTATATATTAATTCAATTCATTTAGTACATCGTTTGAATATTTTTATTGAATTTAATTTACTATTGATTTTTTTAGTATTAGTTGTAATATGTTTATTAGAAATTATATTGAATATTTAATTTAAATAAATTATATTTTTTGTTATTGTGATACTATAAGTTTTAAGAAAAAATTGTAGTTTTTTTTAAGAGAAGAAAAAATTGTAGTTATGTTCTATGTTATATAACTAATTTATTATTTATACTATAATTAATCAATTACTTATATTACAAACAAATTATATTTTGTACTTTGTGATACTGTAAATTTTTAAATATGCAAACATAAATTGTAAGGTAGTTCGTAAGAATCACTTTAAAAAAGAATTTGGTATTGCATTGATGTGAAAAATATTATTACAAAACAAATATGACATTTTATTAAAGAGTTCGTTAATGTGGATGGTTATAACTCATTGGGTAAAATATAATTTAACTTCTAAACTTTGTACTTAAAAATGGTTTAACCCCTAAACTTTTTTAGTAAATATTTTAATCCCTAAACTTGTTATAATGAATGTTTTAATCCCTAAACTTGTTATAATTAATTGTTTTAGCCATTTGACCTGCTATAGCAGGTTACCACACTTTTAAAAATTACTTTAATCCTTAAACTTATTGATAAAATATGATTTAACCCTTAAAGTTTTTACTTAAAATGATTTAACCCCTATACTTTTTTAATGAATGTTAAATACCTAAATTTGTTGAACCTAATTATTTTTATCCCTAGCATAATTTAATACAACATTCTGCCGGCTAAACCCGTTACCATCCTTTCACGGTTGGAAAAACCCTGCATCCATTCGTCTCTAAGCCAGTATAGGTTGCAACTCGGTCAAATCGATCTTTTTTGCCAATAATCTCTTCCTAAACTCGCTGATACATTTCATTTGATTTCATTTCTCGTCATTTATGTGCTTGATTTGTTTCGCATTTGATGTTCGTCGTGAAATCTACGCATTAAATTTTGGGTTTAGTTCTCCAAAATGTATCAAACTATACCCGAAATGTTATTGTGTGTATCCACCTTTCAAAAATGTTTTTTGATGTATCAAACTTTATATTTTTTGCTATTGTGTGTATCATGACCGGTTCAACCGGTCAACAACCGGTCACGGCGGCGGTTCATGGCGGCGGTTCACGGCAGCGACGGTGGTTCCCGGCGGCGGTTCACGGCGGCGACGGTGGTTTCCGACGGCGGTGGAGGTGACCGGTTGAACCGGTCACAAGTCATCTGATACACACAATAACAAAAAATATAAAGTTTGATACATAAAAAAGCATTTTTGAAAGGTGGATACACACAATAACATTTCGGGTATAGTTTGATACATTTTGGAGAACTAAACCCTTAAATTTTAGGTAAATTTGCATCACGATGAACACAGAATCACCAAATGTCATATGATTATTATTTTTTTTGTTAAATTTTGTTTAATTTGATTCATTAGTCTATTGTTGGTTCATACCCTAAATTTTATTGATAACATCCGAGGGATATGAAAATCAAGATATGCAAGTTAGAGATATTCAAGATCATATGTTTTGGAAGTACTTCAAACAAGTGTTAAACATTCATTAGAGATAAAAAAAATAATTAGGTTAATAAGTTTAGGTATTTAATTAAATACTATAAAAAGTTTGAGGATTATAACATTTATTAAAAAGTTTAGGGGTTTAAACCATTTTAAATAAAAAGTTTAAGGCTTAAATCATATATTGTCAACAAGTTTAGGATTAAAGTGATTTTTAAAAGTGTGGTAACTTACTATAGCAGGTCAAGTGGCTAAAACAATTAATTATAATAACTTAAGGGATTAAAACATTCATTATAACAAGTTTAGGGATTAAAACACTAATTAAAAAAGTTTAGGGGTTAAACCATTTTTAAGTACAAAGTTTAGGGGTTAAATCATATTTTACCCTAACTCATTTTCTGACGTTTCATGTTAACATTAGATTTTATCTAGAATTATCCTCTACTACAATGATTTCTAACCACTTTAAATTGAGAGTTTATCATAAAAAACTATAAAGTGAATTACATATTTAGTCCCTATGGTTTATGTGTTTTAGCACTCTAAGTCCCCAAGTGAAATGTCTATGGATTACGTCATTGTGATCTGCGTTTTATAACATATTGGGTTCCTGATTACTAACTTCATTAATATTTCTATCAATCGGGTACAAGGGTATTTAACTCTCTTTTTTATAGTAAAACAACAGTGGACCAAGGATGTAATTAACTCTACCATAATCTTCCTCACATCATCATCTTCCTCCAATCCTATGCCACAGTCGTCTCCATCTCCGACCACAACGATCAAGTTCTACGAGCAAAGACTTTCTCTTCATCTGTGACATTGTCAGTAACAACATAAGGTTAGGGGTTTTTGAGGGTTGATCAAGGGTTTAACTTTCTAGATTTGGGTTTAGAGGGTTTTTGTTTGAACTCACTCATGTTTTTTTATTTAAAGTCTCAATCTCCCGTTAAGTTATGTATTTAGATTTAGGATTATGATTTTGATTCGGGTTATTTTTGTTTTATATTTGGATTTAGGGATTTTGATTTGGGGTTGTATCTCAAAAAAAAATTGAATTGTGTTTGTTCATCTTTACTTTGATGTGTGTAATTTCAAATTGGTTTTTTTCTAGATCATTCATTTCAAAGTTCTTAGATGATTTTGAGATGAATTTTGGTTTGTTCAAATTTTAGTTTTATTTTTTAATATAAAAAATATATAAAATGTCCAAATTACCCATCATGTATTTTGCATATAATCATTTTAACGAATAAATTTTTAACTGAGTTAAATTTAGAGACCTAACACATTATAAAATGCAAACCATGAGGACAACCCATATGTACTTCGTTTTAGGCACCCTGGCTATTAAAACAAATAAACCACACGAACCAAATATGTAATTTACTCAAAACTATATTTTAATCAAATAATAACAAAACTATGATTACACATTCTTTACTATAATTTATTAATATATATATATATATTATTAAAGAAAGGTTTTTGCTGATGTCATGATTATGAAATGGGGATAGTTCTCCGAAATGTATTGAACTATCCCCAAAAATCTATTGTGTGTATCCAACTACCAAAAATGTTATTGTGTATATCAAAGTTTATTTTTTTTGCTATTGTGTGTATCAAACTTTTTTTTAATGTATCAAACTTTATTTTTTATTCTATTGTGTGTATCAGTTTACCAAAATTACAAGTCATTTGTAACACAATAGCAAAAAAAATAAAATTTGATACACACAATAGCATTTTTTGTAGTTGGATACACACAATAGATTTTTGGGGATAGTTCAATACATTTCGGAGAACTATCCCCTTATGAAATTGAGCCATTTGATTGGCCAATTAAAAAAGAATCATCAAATGATGATGTCATCAATTATTGTTATTATTTTAATACCATAATTATATTTATAATTTATATTTTTTATCCTTAGAATTATTTGATTAAATTAACTTCTATCCATTAGTTTCCCATCTTTCACTTTACATCCTTATCATTTTAAGATAATAATATATAATAATTAAAATGTATTAATTTTTTTTAATAAATTATACCATTATAATCTTCTCGACAATAACTTCAAAATGAGTTTAATATTTGTAACACCCGTGATTTTTGGACAAATGCGAATCCGAATCTGTGTAAAACTTATCTTTTAAGAAAATATGAAAAATAGGACTTTTGATCAAAACCTAGATTTTATGGTCTTGTTGGATGGGAAATTGAAATACGAATCCAACGGTTCTTCCGGAATCGAAATCGGAGCTATAACGAAGAAGTTATGGCCAAAATAGTGAACCGTTGGATTCGTATTTGGGAGTTCAAAATCGTTGGTGTAAGTAATATCTTCACCCCCTTCGAGTTTTAAGCTTCGATTCGGGTGGTTTTTCATCTCCAAACCTTTTCTTCCATACTTGTCTCAGATCTAGTGTTGTTTTAGGTGGATTTCATGTTTTGGGAAGTGTTGGAGGCTAGATCTACTAGTTTGGAGGGTGGAGACTTTCATGGCTTCATCTTCTCCACCACCTCTCCACCATTGTTGAAGGTTCTTCATCTTAGGATTTTCACCCAAGATCTTGAAGAGGTGAGTTCCATTTATAGTTTTAAGTGTAGATCTAAGCTTACGAGATGTAGATTTTGTACTAATCTAGACTTTAATCTCTTATCACCATAGGTGATCACTGAAGCTTTTAAAGCTAGGGCTTTTGTGAAATTTGGGGCTTTTGGCTTTACGAGCCTCAAGGTGAGTTGTTAAAACCATTTTGTTACAACTGATGGCACATCACTTTGTTGATTTTACATACCTTGCTTGATTTTGTGGATGAATATGATTTCGGGATGAAATACTTATTATGTCGAGTTTAAGGATTTCCATGAAAAGTATGATGAACTATGCCTATATGAATGATTTGGATTTATATGGTTATATGCATGTAGTAGACTACCGTATTCTGCTATGGCATGTGTTAAATCCATGGGTTTGTAGGATGAATGTGTTTATACGAAATACTTGGAATTATGTATGCCATGGAATTATATGAAAGGGATTTGATATCCGAATATGTTGGCATATATGAAATGAGCAAAAGGGCTTGAGACCCTCGATATTGTTAGGAATTATGTGCAGAGTTGACAAACCAAGTAAGTACACATCCAATGTTACAAGACACTTGAGGGTCACACCTGTGAGGACCTATAAATCGAATAAGTTAGATGAAACCCAGAAATGGAGAGTTAGGATTTATAATAGTGAATTATAAATCAATTGGGTATTTTCAGTCAGAATTACCAAAGTCAGAGGGTTATTAATTAATTAGTTACATTATATATTTATTAGATAAAATAAATATATAATAGTTAATTAATAAGTAATATATATATTAGATAAATATATATATATATATATAATTATAATTATCATAAGCAAATTCTTTTCCAGTAATTAAAAGGAAAAAGATTTGAGATAATTATTATATGGAAACTGAATCCTATTCAAACTGTGTTTTTCCTCCATATAAATAAGGCTTATGGGTTAAGGAAAAAGTTAAGCTTTCAGCCAACTAAAAAAATCAGTTTCAGTTTCTTTTTCCCTCTCTCTCTCTCTAGCCGGCGCCGCCGACCCCCCCCCCCATTCGGATTCCAGTTTCGGTTTCCAGTCTTCGGGTTTTCATTCGGTTCAGCTAGAAGAACATTCGTTGGTCGATCACCGGTGGACTAAATCTCAAGCAATCCAGGTAAACCATCGAAATCATATCAGAATTAATTAAACTAAATTAACTAAAGATCTGTAAGCTTTTAGGGTTTTGCTTAAATCGCTTCCGCATTAAATCAAACCAGTTTGTGTTTGATAGCGTAGGGTTTTATCAGTTAAGATATTAAACCTATGGGATTTATCTAACCAGTGAGGTTTCGAAGATCCACGATGATCCTCGAGTCAGTTTGATCCGAGGGATCTCACAAAAACCCAACAGTGGTATCAGAGCCACAAGTTCTAATAGTTAACTTTATTTATCGTTATATGATCCGTTAAAATTGTTTCTTGCATCGAAAGTTTTTAATGTTAAAACCTTCTTCAATTTCACAATAAGATTTCATTTATCTTTTGTTTATCGTTAATCGCATTAAAATTGCATCGTACGAAAAACCCGGAAAACCACCACCAGATTGGTGGTGGCTACGGTTATCACATCACCGCCGCACCACCAGCGTACATGGGTAGGGTTTCACGCATCTCGAGAAAGTGAGCACTCTTCGTGAGTCGGTCCACGATCACCCAAATAGTGTCGTGACCCCTTAAGGTTCTCGGTAGTTTGGTCACGAAGTCCATGGTAATATGCTCCCACTTCCATTTCGGGATGTCCAAAGGTTGCAAACTCCCATAGGGCTTTTGGTGTTCCGCCTTGACTTGAAGGCATGTGACACACTTCTCGACGTAGCTAGCCACATCAAGTTTCATGACCGGCCACCAATAGTTCATCTTCAAGTCCCGGAATTCGTCCTCGATCTTGTCAAGGGCTCGCTCGCTACAGTATTTCTCGAGCATCTTCTTCTTGAACTCGGCCCACGAGAGCCTAGCGTACAGCTCCGGCGTGAGGGAGGAGCGGGTCAAGTTCCACCAAGTGAGGGACTCGCCCTTGAGAAGGTGGGATGCGAACTTGACTCGTTGGGAAGAGTCGCACTCGCTAGCCTCAAAGGCCATCTCCATCTCGCAGAGCCAATATAAGCACACGACCGGGTCGGTGCACCCCCGGAACTCCGGCGGTTTACAACCCAAGAAGTTCTTGTAGGAGCACCCCTTAGCTTTCCCTTTCTCTTTCTCCTTATCTCCCGTGACTCGGGTCTCCTCGGTGACCACCACCACCTCCGCATCTCCCGACGCCGTAGCGGCGTTCTCTCCCACCGTCTCATGACGACGGTTGCTAGTGTCCCGATCCTCCAACATCTTCATGAAGGACTCTTGTTGTTTGCTCATGGCCTCGTTCACGGCCTTCATCACGTTGTCAAACATCCTCATCTCCGGGGTCACCTCGGTTAGGACGGGATTTGGATCCTCGAGATTGACCCTTGGTACGTGCTCCGTTCCCCCACCGAGAACGGGAAGCCTCGGTGGACTCTCAACCGTCTCGACTCGAACGTGTTGGTCGACGGTCGAAGCGGTTTGGTCGGGTGGTCCTCTTGCGGCGCCCGTCTGACTACGGGTGTTCGCCATACTAATCTGTCACACACAAATGCACGAGAATAGGATAAGAATAGACTACTTACGAACTTCAACATTTATCATCATCATAATAACAGTTACTCAAACACTCGCGTACAACGCATTCATAGATCAGTAGCTAGGTGATTTATGAACTAATCATACATAAGCATCCTCGTAACATCACCACAACTTTGAATAAACGTGAATTCGCAAACCTATTGCTCTCCCCACCTAAGGTTCTACCCAAGGTATGTATCGTGTTTACTAGTTTGCTAAGTTTAAGTCTAGGCATACTACAGTGATCACCTAGTTCGCTTAAACTAAAGCTCTGATACCAACTTGTAACACCCTAAAAATCAGGGCGAACGAAAACTTTTTAATTGCACAAAAGGTGGTATACAATGTACGCCAAGGCGTGAGCTCATCCCAAAAACAGGGGTATAAATAATGTACAATTAATTACAATGTTTGTAATCAAAGGAGAAAGGCAATAACCAAACTAGTCTAGTTCTGTCTAAGAAGAAGACTACAAAAGGGTTATCGCTCTGCGGTAAGTCTCGCGGTCATAGTAGACCGGTATCTCCAAAATTCCCCCAAGCTCACTCTACTTCCGAGGCCTACTTGGGGACAATGTCTCGAGTACCTGAGAGACACATCGACACCAAGCAAGTGTTAGGCTAAAGGAGCCTAGTGAGTTGTACAATTAATATCATGCGCATAGGATATATAAAGAAATGCGAGTTATACAAGATTATACTAGCAATATAATTAGCACCATAAACCGGTTCATTATTATCTTTGGAAACAATGGGAGCGACCCATTTCCCCCAACCAATACCCCGACATTCTTTACTTCCAAACACCTCGATGTCCCGAATTTAGCATGGCAACATCATCCGAGGCCCGCGCCCAAGGAGCAACCCGAGGGCCGGCGACATAGGTACAAACCCCAAGACTGTTTGGTGTGGAAATATTGCGTTGGTTCGTCCATGTTATTATCATATAAGCTCGTGGTACGGAATTTAGCATCGCGTCACGTCCATGTCATTTCCACTTAAGACCTAGATACTGAATTTAGCATAGCATCTAGTCCACATTAATTACATACTAAACCTCGACATTGAATTTAGCATAGCATCATTTTAGAGGTATGTATCGAGGGTCTCAAGCCCTTTATATCATTTCGGGTATGCCCCATTTCGGGTATCAATTCCATTCTTACACAATCCCAAGTCATGTATCATGTAGAGCATTTCACATAAATACAATTATCATACAACCCGTAGGTTTAACACATACGAAATAGCCTACGGTAATTTCATCTCATATAAGGAGTACATCATCCAAGTCATTCATACTAGTATAGCACTTCACACACATCATGAGTATCCTCAACTAAACATGAAAAGTCATCTATACCAAATTCACATGTATTCACAAAATAAAGCAAGGAATAGACTCCATCAAAATGATGTGCTCTCAGTTTTAACAAAATAGTTTTAGCAACTCACCTTAGGGTTTTGTGATAAAACCCCCAAATCCCAAGATTAAGTCAAATAACGAGCACAAACCTAAATCAAGTAAATCGAACCCTAAGTTAGTTCATAACCCCCATTATACGTATAGATCCGACCTACAAAGGTTTATTTGATGCTTACCGAGTGAGATCCAAGCTAGAACCCTAAATCTTGAGCTTCCCTCTTTTCGAGCAACAATGGTGGAGAAGGGATGAGTGAAGAAGATGAAGTGGTGCAATGTGGTTTCCACCCGAGCTAGCTCCAAGTATGGATTCAACTTTAAGATCTTGTAGGGTTTTGGATTTGGAGAAAGTAGAGAGAAAAATCAAGAGAAGTGGTGGAGAAATGAAGGTGTTGTAAACAAATGAAGCTTGGAAGGGTTTAAAACCCGTTTTCCCTTTTTGACAGCTACCTAGCGATCGCTAGGCTTGAGGGCTAGCGATCGCTAGCTGCCTTCTCTCGGGGTCGTTAGCCTGATCGCGAGCAAAAACAGGAATCAAGGAAATTTGCCTAGCGATCGCTAGGGTTGTGGCTAGCGATCGCTAGCATCTGATCATTTTCAGTCCTATTTTGTTTCGGCCATAACTTCTTCGTTTTAGCTCCGTTTTCGATTCCGAAAGAACCGTTGGACTCGTAATTGAGTTTCCTAACATAATAGACCAGAAAATGCATGATTTGATCTAAAATTCTAATTTCCATATTTTATCAAAGAGTCGTTATTACACCGAAATTACGGGTGTTACAACAGTGGTGGTGGCCAATCGCTGCTACTACTGAGGTGATGGCAGCTGTCCGTGGCGGCCGGTGATGGTGGTGACTTTGCGTTGCTGCCGTTACCGGTCGGTGATGGCTAGATCAAAACCACACCACCAGTACGGTGGTGGCCGGCGGTATCAAACCTAATAGAGGTGATCGGTGGGAATGACGGTAGCCAAACGTAAGCCGTATACTCATGGTGACGCAAACGTGACTATGGACTACGCTAGGGTTTTTCGGTCGTCTTTAGGGCCTGATCAATACCAGGCCCAAAGCCCAATCTTTGGACCAAGTTATAGCCCAAATAAGAAATTTGTTTGGTTTTAAGCATTTTTATCCGAATTTTAAAATAAAGATTAATTTATTTTTCAAACCAGTTGAACTGAATTGTCTGATTTGATAAAATTTTATAAAATTAGAGTTTTTCAAATAAGCCTAATATCGTGTTTTTTACACAAAGGCCAGTACTTTAAATTTTTGATCAATGAACCAGGTTTGATATTTTTTTGGATAAATTATAAATATTTTAGAAAATTGTTTTTTTTGATTTATAAGATTTATAGTCTATAAATCTAGATGAGTTTATAAATCAGGTAAAAACTATTTTCAGATTAAAATATTTTTTAGGCTTATAAAACAGTTTGTTTTTATAAACCAATTAAAACCAAGTTTTGCGATAATTGTGACAAGATAATTTTAACGGATCTAGGTCTATTTCTCGCTGTCATATTATGCTTTATATATATGATTGATTGCGTGATTGCTTGAACTTTATATATGCATCTCAGTTTGAAATATATATATGTGTGCCTAATATAGAGTTTTGCCAACTTAGACCCTTGACATATTTCCGGGGAGGCCTGCGTGCCATTTACAACCCCTTATGTAATAATAACCTTAGGATAGATGTTCGGGATAGCAAGGCCAGTGGGAGCTGCTAAAGTTCATCCTCTTACCGGAGTACTGACAAAACATGGCGAGGCCAGTGGGAGCTACGCAAAGTTTTGAAGCTTTTACAGAAATAGGTCATTATTGGTCCTTAGGAAACAAACGTTGGCAAAAACTATAATTGGCTATTATGTGATTAACTGTTATTTAATTGCATGATTAAATGTTTATTTGTGATATCTTGGATGTTAGTAAGTTTTAAATAGTTTCTTTTAAAACTAGGTTGTATCACGAAGTATATAGGTTTTTGTATTTAAAATTACCAGTTTTTCAAACATTTCAAAACGGTTGATTTTATTTTAAAACCTATGGTTGATTGTTCTATATAAAAGGCAAGTTGACAAAAACAGTTAGTTTTTAATCAACTAGGTGTACTATCAAAACAGTTAGTTTTAATTAGCAAGTGATTTTAAAACAGCCTGATTTTAAAATAGCATGTATGTTTAAAACAGTCAGTTTAAAACATCAGTAGCCTTTATGACAATCAGTTTTTTCAAAATTATATTTTGACAAAAATCCTGGAAATAAAGTTTTCAAAACCCCGAAAATCATAGATTAGTAGTGCAACCCATCCAGGGGCACCTTCGGCATAAGGTACACGGGCGTTATGAGTGATCACACCTTCAACGTCCGTGTTCAAACTGAAAACTGAAGGGGTTATGTTTGTGTAAAAATTTACTTAAGTTATTATCGTAAGATGTCGTGAGGCAGAATCGTCAAAAGAAAGAATTCTCGTTCGATAAAACGTGCGATAAATAAAAGTAAATTGACAGAAAGATTGATGACGCAGGAAAAACCTCTGAATCGAGGAAAAAACCTGCGGCCGACTAAATAGGATAGTCGACGTTGCACTATTGATCACCAATAAGGGGTGATATCCTCGATGTTACAGTTGTATCGTACGATTACAATAAGGAAATGAATGCTATCGAATGTAAATACAGAGAATAATATTGGTATTGCTATTTCTCTTTTGAAATCAATTGTCTTGAGTGTAAGATCTTGAATCTCTTTTATAGCTGCTTGGATTGTAACCGTTCATTCATTATTGAGCCATAAATGCAACGGTCATAACTGAAGCTGAATTCTCGATCGTAACGTCTGAATTTTTAATGAGAAGCGTATCTTGCTTAAACGGTCGGATTTAAGCTCGATGGACGATGGCTGTGCTTCGTGGTTATCTTGGATAAACTTTCCTGCAATAAGAATAAACTTATACATGTATATTGTTAGTTTTAATCGTACGATCATATGATGATATCGCACAGTTATCTTCGATGACTACTTATCTTTGTTTAATGGTAATCATATCTTTACTTCAGGACCTTATCTTAATACAGGAATATTATCCTGGAAGATATCTTACGATTCTATTCGTTCGATCGTTCGATGATAAAATTTCACCCAAACAGTTTGCCCCCAAGATTTAGAAAATAAGTTATAGATTTTCTGAATCTTATTCCTGTAAAATCAAATTGTTAGTACATTAATTTTATCGTGATCAATCTATCGAATATGAACCGGTTTTCACGTTAACGGCGTTACAACCTGGTTATTTTGCTAGCTGTCAATGCAACGGTTATATGGGACAGGTGTCGATGCTCGATTCGACCTCAATTTCTTGGGAAGGAGTTTAATTTCATATAAAGATAAGATTTCATCCATAATTATCTCAAAATTCTTTCCAATTTCGAATTCAAATTCCACTCCAACCGAATCCTTCTAATCTTTAAGGAGATTTAGATCCAATTCGCCTATAAGGTATCTCTCTTTTCCTTGTTTTAATTCAGTTCATGCGTTTGAAAGTTAGAGCTGAGAAAAATCCTAGGAATTTCGACTTGCTGCGTTTCGACAGATTGCATAGGAGTTTAGATCGTCTTAGTTTTAGAGAAATTATGGAGGTTAGGAGTACAATCCAGGGAGAAATCGACCTAATCCACCTTAGGAAACTTGCTAGGATGCCTAAGGAGGCTGTAATCAAATCACCCGGCGAGGTTAGACCCGCCGATGCTCCGGCAGGCTTCTTTGCCTTGTTCGAGTACCCCTTTAAGATTGGGTTTATCTGGCCTTACAGTCCTCTATCTCGTGCCTTCATGACACGATTTAGTTTATCTCCTGGACAGCTCATGCCCCAATTCTGGAGGGTCGTGAGCGTTATCGAACGTGTAACCGAAAACTGGGGTAGAGATTATGATAGGTATGGGATTTATCCCAAGGGTAGGGGTGATGCCATGTTAGTACATGGTACTCAAGCATTTGATCGAGGATGGAAGGCTCGATATGCGTTCGTGCGATCCTCATCGGTCTTGGAGGAAGGTGGATGGGTAGCCCCAGAATGGAACCCACTAGGTATAGGTCGTTTTATGTATTCTGTTTTGTTTCGATTTTATCGTATAATTTCTTATCGTGTGTTTCTTTTTGCAGAGATCGAGTTTTCTTTCGAGGAATCCACCGAGGCTGTTAATCGCTTCTTGGAGTACGGTGTTCAAGAAAGATCGTACGCCAGATCGAAGGGAAAAAGCCCAAGGGAGGATAGCGACGAAGAGCTTGAGGTTCAAGTGTTGAGTGAAGAAGAAGAAGAAGAAGAAGAGATGGAAGGTAAATCGTACGATGATTTTCATCTTCTTACGTTTTCTTAACTTTATCGTGCGATATTAACGTACGTTTTCCACTTATTTCAGGCCAAAAGAAACCTTCAAAGAAGTTGGCAAACATGGCGGCGGCTAAGAGAGCTTTGGAGAAGAAGAAGAGAGTTAGTGGCATGGAGCCACAACTCAAGAAGACGAGGTCTTCTTCAGGTACGTCGATCTCATCGAAGGATGCCACACGACAGGCGGACGATGTGGTTGATGCAACCCCGATCCACAGCGTTCCACCTCCTACGATGTCTCCCACGATGCCAAAGGAGAAAAGAGCTCCAGTCAAACCTTCGAAGGGGAAGGAGGGTGAGACATCGATCAACATATCTTTGCCTTCGAACTTCCTCGATGGTGATGTCATCAACCAAGATGACCTCTTCCCTGCCATCGAACAATATTTGCTTCCATCGCAGAAGGCTCATATGGATACGCGCCGGATCAGCGAGCTTGATGCTGGTGCAGTTGGATACTCCTTCATGGTAAGTTTCTCTTTATCTTACGATGTTTTAATTGTGTTGTTCTAACCATCTTACGTTTATGTAGGCCTTCCAGGCGTGTCTCGGTCTTCATCAAAGATTGGAGACCGTTCAAAGGGACATGAAGATGAAGATGTCCAGTGAAAGGGCTGCGGTGAACGAGGCGAAGAAGGCTAGGGAGAAGGCATCAAAGATGGCTGCTGATCTGGAGGCCAAACGGGTTGAGGCGGATGATCTGATGGCTAAGCTGGATGAAGCTGAGCACGTTCGATCGGATCAACGTGCAAGGCTTACAGCGGCCAACAATCGTATTGCTAAGTTGGAGGAGGAACTTGCTGCGGTGCGTACGGAGATGGCAGATCGAGAGAAGGCCTCATCATCTGAGATCCAGGATCTCAAAGATGAGATGGTGCTATCCAGGATGGTGGCCCGTGCAGCCGTAATACGCCAATTTATTGGTGGCACGTACACCATCGAAGCTGCTAAAAGGTGAGCTGGGGGCCTTCCGTGATGCGATGGGATCTGATGAGCTCCTGGATGCTGATGATGCAAAGGATGCCGATGAGGAGGAGGATGCTGAAAAGAGCAAAGAGGCTGAAGTCACGATGATCGAGAAGGAGGATAAAAATGAAGATGCCTCTGGATCCGGCATCGTGGACAAGGCTGCTGAAGTCACTCCTCCTATCGTAGAAGTTAGTGTAGAAGAGGGTGCTGGCGTAGAAGCCACCCCTGAAGTTTAAATTATCAAGCGATGTAATCATAGTACTTTAAGTACTTTTTAATGAAATTATCTATTTTTGCAATCGTGCGATGTTTCAGTACTTTTTTATTTTTGTTCTAAGTACTTTTAATA
Organism: Centaurea solstitialis; assembly: GCA_030169165.1. Lineage (NCBI taxonomy): Eukaryota > Viridiplantae > Streptophyta > Magnoliopsida > Asterales > Asteraceae > Centaurea > Centaurea solstitialis. The sequence goes on from CM058046.1 coordinate 19,158,068, forward strand.
GATAATCGTGCGTTTTAGTTGATTCTGTGTTTAAGGCCTTAATTAATCGTGCGTTTTGTCTTGCGATGTTTATCATGAGTCTAAGGCACTTGAAAAATCTTTAGAACGTTTCTGTTAATCGTGCGTCTGGCGTTTTGACTTGCGCTCTTGCGATTTGAAATTGATGCATCTTCTAAGTTCTATGCGTTTTTGAGCATGTTGTTTTATCGGGCGATGTTTGCCATAGATCGTGCGATGTCTTGCGAGAATCGTGCGTTACCTGCGAATAAAATTGGCTAAGGGGTGGCCGTTGGATTGACCAACGGCGCTCCGATGCCTAAGTCAGTAATCGTTCGATAGAATAATAATTAAGAAAATGAAAAGGGTTTTAGAAGTAATACCTCTTTAGATGAGTTGCATTCCAACTACGTGGGATTTCATTACCTTCGATGGTTGAAATCTTATAAGCACCTTTCCCAATGATCTTAGTAATGATGTAAGGTCCTTCCCATTTGATGGAAAGTTTTCCAGCGTTCGATTCCTGTGTATTTGGAAAGACACGTCGTAGGACATGATCTCCAACTTGAAATACCTTGATCTTCACCTTTTTATTGAAGTAACGTTCGACCATGGCTTTCTGCGATGCCATTTTTTGAAAGGCTTTCTCTCTTAGTTCTTCCAAAGCATCGATATCGTAACACAAGTCTATCGAGTTTTGTTCAATCGTACGATGTCGAGCAACAGGAACCTGTGATTCGATTGGAAGGACTGCTTCACATCCATATACTAGGGAAAAGGGAGTTTGTCCAGTTGATGTTCTTGGTGTTGTGCGATTTGCCCACAAAACAGATGGTAACTCTTCGACCCATCGACCTTTTGCAGCTTTCAACCTCTTTCGAATGGAATTAATAATGGTCTTATTACTAGATTCAGCCAAGCCGTTGGATTGTGGATATCTTGGGGTCGATGTAATGAGTTTTATCCCACGTTCATCGCAGAACTTTCGAGTTCTCTCACTTATAAATTGGGACCCATTATCGCACGTTATTTCTGATGGCACTCCAAACCTGTAAATAATGTTAGTTTGGATAAAAGAGATAACTTCTTTATCCCTAACCTGTGAGAAAGCTGCGGCTTCAATCCATTTAGAGAAATAATCAGTAAGAACAAGTAAAAACACTTTTTGACCTGGAGCAGGTGGTAATTTTCCTACGATGTCCATCCCCCATCGCATGAATGGCCATGGGATTAAGACAGAGTGTAGGGGTTCAGAAGGTAGATGTGACGTAGCTGAGTGTCTTTGACAAGCATCGCACCTTTGAACATACCTTATCGAGTCCTCTCGAAGAGTAGGCCAATAATACCCTTGCCTCGAGATTCTGTTAGCAAGGCTTCTGCCCCCAGAATGGTTTCCACATTCTCCATCGTGCATCTCTTGAAGGATTTGATCGACTTGTTGCTTATTTACCACGCATCGTAAGATTAGACCCGTTGTAGACCTTCGATACAGCTGATCATCGAAGATCGTGTATCGAGAGCTTTTAAGTCTGATTTTCCGGGCTTCTAACTTGTCTTCAGGGAGTTGGTCATTCTTGAGGTAGTTCCATATATCGTCCGACCAATCGTGGTTTTCTTCGATCATTTGGACTTCTTCGATTGTTGGCGACATAAGATGTATTATCGGAACACTTTCTAGAGTTGGTTCGTTGAATGCGGATCCAAAGTTAGCCAAGGCATCGGCTTGCATGTTCAGATCTCTTGGGATTTGTTCTATCGAGAACTTGTCGAATCGTGCGATCTTATCTTTTGCAATCTTGAGGTACGATATCATCTTTGAATCCTTTGCCTGGAATTCGCCATTGATTTGGTTTACAACTAGTAGCGAATCACTTCGTACATGTAGCCATCGTGCTCCTAAGTTATATGCCATATCCAATCCAGCGATCAAGGCTTCATATTCTGCTTCGTTGTTGGTGGTTTTGAACTCACATCGTACCGAATACACCATATTGCCCCCATGTGATGATTTCAGGACTACTCCCAATCCTGATCCTCGTGCGTTAGAAGCTCCGTCAACATGCATGGTCCATGGTTCGTTGTCGTGAATCATCACATTACTGATTTGATCGTACGATGGTTCTTCGATCCCAGGACTGAATTCAGCTATGAAATCTGCTAACGCCTGAGATTTTATCGCTGTTCTTGGTTGATATGTTAGATCGAAGCTGCTAAGATAAATACTCCACTTTGCTAATCGTCCTGTAAGTTCAGGCTTACGAAGTACGATCTTAAGAGGATAGTTAGTAACAACGATTATATGATGCGATTCGAAATAGTGTCTTAACTTTTTAGCTGCAGTTACGAGGCCAAGTAAGAGCTTTTCCATAGACGTGTACCTTGTTTCAGCATCGAGGAAAGACTTACTTATATAATAGATAGGTTGCTGATGTTGGTCACCTTCCCGTACGAGCACTGCGCTAACAGCGTTATTACTTACAGCGAGGTACAATTGCAAGCTCTCTCCTTCGATTGGTTTCGTCAACAGTGGAGGATTGGACATGTACTTCTTTAAGCTTTGTAGGGCTTCCTCGTGTGCCTCTGTCCAATCGAAGCCTTTGTTCTTTCGAAGCACGTTGTAGAACAAGTGACACTTATCGGATGATCGTGAGATGAACCTGTTCAGGGCCGCTACTCGTCCAGTCAGCTTTTGTACCTCTTTTACATTCCTTGGTGACTGGATTTCCAGGATTGCTTTGATCTGCTCTGGACTCGCCTCGATCCCTCGTCGCGTAACCATGTATCCAAGAAACTTTCCCGCACGCACTCCGAAAGAGCACTTGGTTGGGTTGAGTTTCATCTTGTACTCTCGTAATATATCGAACGATTGTTTCAGATGCTGGATGTGATCTTGTGATCGTTCCGATTTTACGAGCATATCGTCGATATATACTTCCATCGTACGTCCGAGGTGATCTTTGAACATCCTGTTTACGAGCCTTTGGTACGTTGATCCAGCATTCTTGAGACCAAATGGCATTACTTTGTAACAGTATATGCCTTTATCGGTCATAAACGCAGTCTTCTCTTGATCGTCTTTGTGCATTAGAATCTGGTTGTATCCTGAATAAGCGTCCATGAATGTAAGTAACTCGTGTCCCGCTGTTGCATCGACCATCGCATCAATGTGTGGCAAAGGAAAGGGATCCTTTGGACAAGCTTTGTTTAGGTCCGTGAAGTCAATGCATACTCGCCACTTTCCATTCTTCTTTTGGACTACCACCACGTTGGCGAGCCAATCTGGATACTTTACTTCTCGAATTTTTCCCGTTTTGAGTAGATTTTCTACTTCCTCGTTGATCACCTTGTTGCGCTCTGGTGCAAACTTGCGTCTTTTTTGCTTAACGGGTTTAAACGTAGGATCCACGTTCAACTTGTGCGATATGATGTTAGGATCTATCCCCACCATATCCTCGTGTGACCACGCAAAACAATCCGAGTGTTGCTGCAAAAAAGAAATTATACTATTTTTTATATCGGGGGTTAGAGTTGCACCTACGAAGACCTTGCGATCAGGATGTTTGTGATCCAACACGACTTCTTCCAATTGAAGATCATCGTACGATCGTACTCCATCCTGGCTCTGTAATTGCTAGATATCGTGCGGTTTGGCCTTCATCGTAATCTTGTAGCACTCCCTTGCGATTTTCTTTTCACTGACTATCTCTTGCACGCCCCATGGAGATGGGAATTTGATCTTCTGACGATACGTTGATGGTACGGCTTTCATATCGTGGATCCAAGGTCTTCCAAGTATGGCATTATAAGCGGAAGGACAATCGATGACGTTGAACTTTGTTTGCTTATTTATGCCTTTAGCGAAGACTGGTAGTATGATCTCTCCAAGAGTACTAGTTGCATCTCCGTTGAATCCAATTAGTGTTGTTGTTCGTCGTACTATGTTGGACCGATCAATACCCATGATCTTGAGTGTTTCTGCGAATATCACGTTGGCTGAGCTGCCTCCGTCGATTAGTACTCTCTTGGTTAGACAGTTACCAATTGTCAACTGAATAACCAGTGCATCATGGTGTTTCTGATGAGCGTCTGACATATCTTCAATATCGAACGATATCTTCGTTGCATCGAGCTCCTTTTCTTCCGCAGTCCTGGATTCATTTGGGATGGGATGTCCTTCAGGCCCTTCTCGTGCGTGCCTTTTTGCTGCAGAATAGGTGAGGCCACACACTTCTGATCCTCCTGTAATGCAGTTTACAACCTTCGTCGGAACGGGTGACGTTGGTCTTTTCGAATCATCGCCTATAAGGTTTTTAAGATGTCCGTTCGATTTGAGGTATGCGATCTCCTTCTTCAAACTAATACAATCATCTGTATTGTGCCCGTGATCGCTGTGGAAGTCGCACCATTTTGTTTGGTCTTTGTCTTTGCTAGGATTCTCTGGTTTTTTGGGCCATCGTACGTTAACTTCCAAGTTCCGTAGAGAATCTACCAAATCTTTCGTTGTACCTGCAAAATGGTAAGTTGACAAATCTGGATATCTTACTTTACCTTTACCTTGGTTCGAACGTTTATTCTGATCGCGTCGGGAATTATCAATCTTGTTTACTCGTTTAGGTTTGAAATCATGTTTCTGCGCTCCAAGATTTTTCTTATCGTTCGAGTGTTTACGCCGGAAAATGGCGTCATCTTCGATCCTCATGTGTGCCAACGTACGAGCTCGTACATCATCGAAGTTTTCTGGAGGATATTTCGTTAGATCTGTGTATAACTCCGAGGATGTATCTAACCCACGTTTGTATGCTTCGATCGCCGTCCGCACGTCGCAGTTTTTAACTTCGATCATCTCTGCATTGAACCTGTTAAAATATTCACGGATGGTTTCACCTGTTTTTTGCACGACATAGTAGAGATCGCTTGTTTGTTTCTCCATCTTGCGACTGCTTGCAAACTGTCGAGTAAACTGGTTTACTAACTCAGACCACGATGCGATGCTCTTGGGTTTCAAATTGATTAACCATTGCAACGCAGCTCCGGTAAGTGTTGATCCAAAGCCTTTGCACATGCATATTTCTTGAAACTGGGTTGGAATAGGAACTGTCCACACTAGCTGCTTGTATTGTGCGATGTGTTCCACAGGATCAGAGATTCCAGAGTATTTTGGTGTGAAGGCTGGGATGTTATATTTTTTGGGAATATCAACGAGAGCAATCTCATCGATATAGGGTGAGGCTTGGAATCCAGTTTTAGGTTCAACTTCGATGGGTATGGCAGCTCCAGGAAGTTTGGTTAACAATGCGAGCATTGCTTTGTTTTGTTCTTCTAGCATTTTTAGTCGAATATCCACGATGTCATTGTGCGGTGGATTACTAGAGGTTCCTGAAACGTTCGATAAGTTTGGAATATGAGTTATGGGGGTAGCTGCGGTGGGAACGTGCGATATAGGTTCTGGAATAGGTATAAAGGGACGAGGCCCTGTTTGAGGTTGGTTGTAAGTGAACGTGGTTGCTCCTGGGTAAGGACCTGATGGTAACGGACGGAAGATGGGACGTGAGTTGTTGACTGGAGGTGGCGGTGGTAAGCTAACTTGTGACACTTGCGGTTGGATGAAAGGTTGCGATACTTGTGGCTGGACAAATGGTTGTGATATTTGTGGCTGGACAAATGGTTGTTGGGAAACATGGGGTTGATTTTGAGGGAAGAATGGCCTCGGTTGATGAGTGGAAACTGGGATGTGAGAAGTTTGCGGATTCGATGCTCTCAATCTAGAAAGTTCGCCATTCATTTGTAAATTCTGCTCATTCAACCATTGGATTTGTTCTTGTGCTGCTGCCAATTGTTGTTGCAAGGTTGGTTGAGAACTGCTTGCCATGTTCCTGCACTTAATTCACAAAGAAGCTCGAAGAAATAGGTTAGTAAGCTGACGCTTTATCGAACAAGATTTTCTCAAAACGGGCCCCACGGTGGGCGCCAAACTGTTTGTGTAAAAATTTACTTAAGTTATTATCGTAAGATGTCGTGAGGCAGAATCGTCAAAAGAAAGAATTCTCGTTCGATAAACGTGCGATAAATAAAAGTAAATTGACAGAAAGATTGATGACGCAGGAAAAACCTCTGAATCGAGGAAAAAACCTGCGGCCGACTAAATAGGATAGTCGACGTTGCACTATTGATCACCAATAAGGGGTGATATCCTCGATGTTACAGTTGTATCGTACGATTACAATAAGGAAATGAATGCTATCGAATGTAAATACAGAGAATAATATTGGTATTGCTATTTCTCTTTTGAAATCAATTGTCTTGAGTGTAAGATCTTGAATCTCTTTTATAGCTGCTTGGATTGTAACCGTTCGTTCATTATTGAGCCATAAATGCAACGGTCATAACTGAAGCTGAATTCTCGATCGTAACGTCTGAATTTTTAATGAGAAGCGTATCTTGCTTAAACGGTCGGATTTAAGCTCGATGGACGATGGCTGTGCTTCGTGGTTATCTTGGATAAACTTTCCTGCAATAAGAATAAACTTATACATGTATATTGTTAGTTTTAATCGTACGATCATATGATGATATCGCACAGCTATTTTCGATGACTACTTATCTTTGTTTAATGGTAATCATATCTTTACTTCAGGACCTTATCTTAATACAGGAATATTATCCTGGAAGATATCTTACGATTCTATTCGTTCAATCGTTCGATGATAAAATTTCACCCAAACAGGTTACATAACTCTGCGAATTATCTCCGGGTGGTACCGGCCAGAGTATAGTGATCAGGTCCCCAAAATGGTGAGATCTATTTTGGTACTATAATGTTCACCGGGAGGTACCGGGCCAAAATGCACTTAGAGGGACTAAAACATGCACAAGTAGTTAGCGTGGTCCCGAAAAGATCTAGGAGTCATATCAGGTAGATATGATTGGTAAAAGTCCTTACCTACCGAAATAAATACGGGCCTGATGGAGCAAGAACAATCCGCACATTAGGACGTATGAAATAAGGATCCTAGTCCAATAAATTGATCATTTAAGGGTTTATTGATATTTATTGGAATTTAATCTATTTACAGTTGCTAAAGACCAAAAGTTTTATTTTGTGTAGATGGCAAGCACTGTAACCAGCACTAACAATCTTTCCCTCCGCTCTATCCTAGAAAAGGACAAGTTGACTGGCTCCAATTTCCTTGACTGGGAGCGCAATCTGATGATTGTGCTCAGACATGAGAGGAAATGGTATGTCCTTGAAGAGCCTCTTAGGGAGGCACCTCCGGCAAATGCTCCGGCTACTGCTAGGAATGCCCACAAGAAACACTCAGATGATCTACTGGATGTTTCCTGTCTCATGCTTGCAACAATGAGCCCAGATCTGCAAGCAGGGCTCATAAATACAAATGCTTATGACATGATCCGCTAGCTGAGGGACATGTTTCAGACCCAGGCACGTACAGAACGTTACGATGCCACAAAAGCATTTAATGAGTGCAAGATGATAAAAGGGACATCAGTAAGTGACCATGTCATGAAAATGAAACGGCACTTGGATCATCTGGAGAGGCTAGGTCATCCGGTTCCGTTGCAGCTAGCAACAGATACCATACTCAATTCACTATCAGAAGACTACAGGCCCTTTGTAGTCAATTACAATATGAATAACATGGAGAAGTCAATAGCAGAATTACACTCCATGCTTAAGACAGCTGAACTGAATATGGGGAACAAGAATAAGACCAAGGATGTCTTGATGGTGAAAGACGGAGGGGTGAAAAAGAAAAATGGGCATGCTAGCACCAGCAAGGGAAAAGGACCAGTCCAGGCCGTCCAGAGTGCACCCAAGAAAGGCAAAGGCAAGGGCAAAGGCAAGAAAGTTAAGCCAAACAAAGCTAGGACCGAGAACCGCTGCTTCACATGCAATGAGGTTGGTCACTGGAGGCAGAACTGCCCAAAGCGTCATGAAGCAGGTATGTAAACCTCAGATATTTGTGATTGCTTTAGTTTGTCACTTCCTACTTGTTAGTTTACAAGTGTACTGATACCTAGAGCAAATGACTATTGCAGGTGGTCAGAAGTGATGTGCCCGAGGATTGCAAGGATCAAGATAGAAGCTCATTTTAGATATATGTTACTCAAGACAATTTTATTCTAAACAGTAGTTTTAAGATTACATTTGGTTTTAATACTTATAATTTATTTATGGTTTTGAATTTTATAAGTTATTGTCTTGAATAAATATCTGAAATGCGTGGAATTTTAAATCTCACAAGGTCAAGTTTTGACTTGATTTAAAATAAGATCCAAGATATTGCCTGTTACACTAGAAATATTACTTCAATAGTTTTGTTGGATTGAAGTAATTTATATGAAAACTGTTAGAAACCAAAAGATTATGGTTTCTAAGTAAAACATTTATGAGTAAGATTATGAAATAATTTTGTGATCAGCTTTAAATTATTAAAATGTTTAGAAGAGAATCCGGGATATTAACTTAGACAAGGTTAATAACAGTATTTATAAAACTAAGAAAATTCCAAGTTTTGGAATAGGGATTTAATAAAATCCAGTCAAGTTTTATAAATAGAATTCTCAAGCGTATTACTTAAAATAGAATTGACTGATCAAAGTTTTGACTAAGTCAATAGTGAATTTTGAGTAATAGATGGTTTTCATATAGGATAGTGGGAGCCCAATTTATTCTCTATCTAGTCTAAGATATAGAATAAAAGACATAATTATTGATTCGACATATCTCGGAATTTATGATCCAGGTAGGATGGAAATTCATAAGATATTATTTACCTTATAGTCAAAAAGGTAAGAGTTTCAAGATCCATGAAACAAAAAATAAAGATTGACTTTTAAATCAATAATTAAAGTGTTGGATTAAAAATTATAAGAATTCCAATAGATTTACCAGCAAGGTAAAATGGAATCTGATTTCAGATAGAAATCATTTATCTACACAGCAACTAAGGAAAGTTGCAGTTCAGATAGAAATCATTTACATATTCAGGAACTGGTAGTCATTCCAGGTCTCCAAGTTCATGGAATATGATAAAAGTCTAATTATTGTATATAAAAGTGTTTGCGAAACAATGATTAGCAGATACAAGTAGACAATATCAAACTTGTACTATTTGGTTATCACTTTGATTAAAATGGTAAACTTTAATCAAAGGGTTTAAACTGAAGATAGGTGATACTTCATTTTAGACCAATATTTAACAAACGTTAAATAGATATTATGAAAGTTATTAAAGAAAAGATATTTAATTTTGTTATTATTACAGCGTGTAATGTGGACTATACAAAATTAATTTCTTTATTACTTTTACATTTTGCATGTTTTATAATCCAGGAATGAAACTAGTTCCAGTTTTCATTCGAAACTTGTCCGTGACAACTTATCATTGTGGGAACATGATAAGTGTTTTGCATATATTTTTCACCATTTTTCATGCATTAGATAGTTTCTTTTTCCTTTTAGTTATTTAGTTCATGCATATTTTCCATCTATTTTGCATTTTTCCATTTTAAAGTGCGAATGTTTAGTATTGGTGCATTAACCGGGTGTTTGAGCTTATTTGTATAGGAATTTGGTTTAAATGGTGACGATATGCGCGATGGAGCCAAGGAGGATCGAGAGGCGGTTCGGGATGATTTGGTGAACGAGGATGCGGAGCCTAAAGGCGATGGAGTGAAGATGGATGAAAGAAGCGGTGAACCGGAGTTAGGAACGAAGATGGAACAAAAGGAGTGAAGAAGCAGCTAGCTAGCGATCGCTAGCCATTCTTGCTAGCGATCGCTAGGGTCGCAAACTACCCCCGCGTGTTTTTCCTGTTTTGGCCGTTTTTGACTTTTTCTGGAGTATAAATGATGGTTTTGACTGTTTTAGTTGACAGTTTTTAGTTCCACTTTTGATAACAACTTTTTGAAAGAATTTTGGTGGGATTTTGGATCTAAGAAGCTAGGGTTTCACTTTTGGGAGGAGCTCTACTAAGTCTTGGATGAGAGCTTCAAATCCTTCATCAATGGTGGCTTGATCTTCCTTGATGAACTTAGTACATCCTTGAGCTATTAGTATCTCCTTCCCTATTTCCTTTAAGCATTTGATTAGTGTAATTGTTGAATTGAATGTTTAGATCTATGAATTTGATGATTCTATTGCTTAATTTCTGCAATTGTAGTTTAGTTGCTTTGATTCATGTCTTCAATTTGAGTAGATTTCCTTAATTAGGTAGTTTGTGATTTGGTTAATTGATTGCATGTAGTTGTGGTGTGTTGATAATGGTGATGATGATGATTAGTTCTCTTTGTTAGTTTTAGGCAAATAGATTAGGTTAATTGAGTGATTCATTTGTATCTTGATGCATGTTGATTTCAATTGTAATTCTAGGATTTAGATCTCATTTGATTAGGATATTATGTGTTTAATATAGATCTAGGTCAAGTAATTGTGCGTGTGTAGGAAATCGATATCGAATCACGATCGATAAGTCTCGATCAATTTATGTATTTCATAACAAAAGTGAATCATCGATGGAGATGTGATTTGTTTAACGGAAGTTAGCAATCTTTTGATATCGATAATTTACAACAACTTTTAACAACGGTTAACCGGACGGAAGTTCGTTAACACGTTCAATGAATTGATCGAGAGCTTATGACCGCATTATGGAAATAGATGTAGGTTGTGAATTGGAGCATTTCCGGACGACGTTTTCATAGGAAATGATACGGAAGTAATCATATTTCTAGGGAAACGGTCTAGCTATCTCGGAAGAGGAATAGACGTTTTCTACGGAATCCACTTAGCGATCGGGATACGATATCCATATTTCCTTACTCGTGTTTGTTCGTGTCTCGTGTTTGTTCATATGTGTTTGTTTTCTTGTTTTCACATGCTCGTTATTTGTTCAAATGTGTTCGTTGTTCCTTTTTCGCGTAGCAAGATGTATATGTCGTAGATTAGTTAAGTAGGTTTTCCTCTTGTAACTAGAAACCAATTCCCGAACTTGAATTTCACATAACTTGCAAATTGGAAATGCAACACCGTGATTTGTCCATTTTCTCCCCGTGTTCGACCCGTATGCTACGATACGATACCGTACGCTTGCGGTTTTATAAAATAAAGCTTGATTTTCGATTAAAAACACGTACATTTCGAGCGAAACAAGTTTTTCGCGCCGCTGCCGGGGAGAAAATTAGATAGACATGGCGTACGATTTCTAGTTTGCACGTTTATGTTTTCTCACCCCTTCTTCCTTATTTTTGGTCTTTAAAAAAAAATTTTTAATAAAAGAACAGTACCTAGCGATCGCTAGGCACTGTTGCTAGCGGTCGCTAGGATTTTTCCATGGATTCCTGTTTTCCTTCGCGATCATCAAGGCTCGCTAGCTTTGTTTTTATTGAGGTCTAGCGATCGCTAGCCCTGTTCCCTAGCGATCGCTAGAGCCCTGTTTTGGCCAAAATGTGCAATTTTTGTCCGTTTTTCTCGTTTCTTTCTCCTTCTTTGCTATATTAGTTGTTATCCATACGTTCCTTGATGCGTTTGTTGATGATTCTCAGCAAGGAGTTTATGACTAGGAGGTCGGAAGCTAAGAAGAAATTGATTTTCGATCCCGAAATCGAAGCAACTTGTCGTCGACAAAATGCGGAACGTTTGAGGAAATTAAAGAAATCGAGAATGGCGGACGAAAGAACTCTCAAAGACTTTGTGCAACCTCGGTTTAGTAGCACGTCAAGCATTGCTATGCCAACTTCAACCGCACATAACTACGAGATCAAGACGAGTTTGATCAATTTTGTGATGATGGATCGATTTAGCGGTTTACCGATGGAGAACCCGTCGAAGCACCTCAATTCCTTTATCGAAAAGTGTAGTACTTTGCGGATCAATGGGCTTGACGAGGAGGCTATTCGGCTTAAGCTCTTTTCTTTTTCATTGAAGGATGGTGCGAAAGAGTGGCTTGAAGGCCATGAGCCGAACTTTTTCACGACTTGGGATGCTCTTGCCAAGGCTTTTATCACAAGGTACTTCCCACCGGGGAAGACGGCGAATCTCACCAAGGCAATTACTAATTTCGCGCAAGGTCCAATGGAAGAACTTTATGAAGCATGGGAGCGGTTCAAAAACCTTCAACGTAATTGTCCTCATCATGGAATCGAGGATTGGAGGTTAGTGCAACTTTTCTATAATGGTTTGAGGCCGGAGACGCGCTTTGCTATTGACACATCCGCCGGTGGTTCGATCATGACTAAGACACCCGGTGCGATCAAAGACTTGATTGAAAATTTGGCCATAAATCACTACCAATGGCCAAGTGAGAGAGCGTTACATGGGAGGATGCCTTCTACACCCGAATCGGACGCTATGGCTACACTCGTAGCTAAGATTGAGAATTTGAATGCGACATTCAAGGAAAAGATATCTCAAATCACTAAGGTGCCTCAACAACCACAAGATGCTCCTAACATTTGCGTGGTTTGTGGTGGTTTAGGTCATGACTCGACCATGTGTCCGTCCACTGCGGGGTTGACTTTGGAGGAATTAAACGCTTTGCAAGTTCAACCGAGGGGGCAATATCGTGTTCATGATCCGTTCTCGCCCACCTACAACCCCGGTTGGAGAGATCATCCTCGGTTATCTTACAAGAACAACCAACCTCCTCCAATGCAACAACCACCCCCTCAACCTCAATTCCAACCTCAACCTCAACAACAAGTCCTTCAACCTCAACCTCAATTCCAACCTCAACCACCTTTTCCGCAACAACAACCATACTACCCTCCTCAACCTCAACCCCAATACCAACCCCGTGCACCACCTCCACCTCCTCCTAATCAACCACTTCAACCACCTCCACAAAGATCTTATCTAGAAACCCTTCTCGAGACTCAAATCGCGCAACAAAACCAAAAGAACGACTATTTTCAAAACTCGTTGACGCAAGTCACTACTCGTCTCGAAGCGATGTCAACTCACAACAAGATGCTCGAAACGCAAATTACGCAATTGGCTCAACAAATTGCCAACTCGGTGAGACCTCAAGGTCAATTACCGGGTCAACCGGAGCCCAATCCGCGAGCTCAAATGAACGCAATCACGTTACGAGATGGAAAGGTTCTTAAGGAAGTTGAGAGGAAGACAAGGAATGTGGTTTCGCATGGTGATAATGGGGGTGTTTCTAAGGCAAACGAAGGGGGGAATGTTGGTCAAGCGGATGATCCACCGGTTGAGAGTTCGGTTAAAAAGTCTACACATGTCCCGAATGTCCCGTTTCCGGCTCGTTTGGCTAAGGCTAAGTTGGAAGCTAAGCTCGGGAAGTTTTTGGAAATGATGAAACAATTGCACATCAACATCCCGTTCATGGATGCAATTACCGAAATTCCAACTTATGCGAAGTTCCTTAAAGATCTTATCTCAACCAAACGTCGAAGCCGAATCCTTTTGTCCGAGGAGTGTAGCGCGCTCATAACTACCGTGGTTCCCGAGAAGTTAGGCGACCCCGGGAGTTTCTCGATTCCGTGTTCTATAAATGGGTTGTCAATTCATCGAGCATTATGTGATTTGGGCGCTAGTGTTAGTCTCATGCCTCTTGCAATTGCAAGAAGGGTTCATTTGGGAGATTTGAAGGCAACCAACATCTCGCTTCAACTTGCGGACCGATCGATTAAGTACCCGGTGGGAGTCTTGGAAGATTTACCGCTTCAAGTTGGAAGCTTTATTGTGCCTTGTGATTTCGTGGTTTTGGAAATGATTGAGGATGTAAACACTCCAATCATTCTTGGTCGGCCTTTCCTTGCTACCGCCGGAGCTATTATCGATGTTAAACACGGCAAGTTGTCTCTCAACGTGGGGAAAGAAAAAGTTGAGTTTGAATTGCGCAAGTCAATGGGATTGCCACCATCGATGGACGACATCCAAATAGCCGATGCATTGGAGAACGTGTTTTCGGAGGAAATCTTAGTGGATGAAGAGGATGCTCGAGTCATCGAGGAGACATTCGATTCTAGTGAGCCGTTTACAAAGAAGGTCGCAATCGAGCCGATCTCGGCTCCAAAGGAGGAAAACGACGCGGCTCCACCGAAGGTAGATCTCAAACCCCTTCCACCTAATTTAAAGTATGCGTTTCTAGGAGATGATAGTACTTATCCCGTAATTGTTAGCTCGTCTTTATCATCGTCCCAACTCGATAAATTGTTGCATGTCCTTAGGAAATATCGTAGTGTCCTAGCGTATTCGATAGATGATATCAAGGGCATAAGCCCATCTTTTTGCACTCATCGGATATTGCTTAATGACGAACATGCTTCTTCCATAGAGCACCAACGCCGCCTTAACCCTAACATGAAAGAAGTAGTTCAAAAAGGAAGTTTTAAAATTGCTTAAATCGGGCATTATCTATCCTATTTCCGATAGTCCATGGGTAAGCCCGGTTCAAGTTGTTCCAAAAAAGGGGGGGTATGACGGTAATTAAGAATGATCGAGACGAATTGATTTCAACTAGGCCGGTCACCGGATGGCGAATGTGCATCGACTATAGAAAGCTTAATTTGGCCGTTTTCCTTTACCTTTTATCGATCAAATGCTTGAACGTCTTGCCAAACACTCTTATTTTTGCTATTTAGACGGGTATTCGGGATTTTTGCAAATTCCGGTCCATCCGAATGACCAAGAGAAAACGACGTTTACATGTCCATACGGCACATTCGCCTATCGGCGTATGCCGTTTGGATTATGTAACGTGCCGGCTACCTTTCAAAGGTGCATGATGGCTATTTTCTCGAATTTTATCGAAAAGTCCATGGAAGTCTTTATGGACGATTTCTCGGTACATGGATCGAATTTTGACGAATGTCTCGATAACTTGTCTTCGATTTTGAAAAGGTGCCATGAAGTGCATCTCGTCCTTAATTGGGAGAAATGTCACTTCATGGTTACCGAGGGTGTTGTTCTTGGGCATATTGTATCGAACCGTGGCATTGAAGTCGATAGAGCGAAAATCGCGGTTATTGAAGGACTACCACCCCCGACGAATGTCAAAGGGGTGCGTAGCTTCCTTGGGCACGCCGGTTTTTACCGACGATTTATCAAAGATTTTTCGAAAACTGCCCGACCTTTAACCGAGTTACTTGCAAAAGATACGCCTTTTTCGTTTAACGATTCATGTCTTGAGGCTTTTGAAAAACTTAAAAAAGAGCTAACTTCGGCCCCGATCATCCAACCCCCGGATTGGACCCTTCCTTTTGAACTAATGTGTGATGCGAGCGATTTTGCAATAGGTGCCGTGCTAGGACAAAGGAAAGATGGTAGGGTACATGCAATCCACTAGGCGAGTAAGACCTTAGATTCGACCCAACTTAATTACTCGACTACCGAAAAAGAACTTTTAGCGGTCGTCTATGCCATTGAGAAGTTCCGGACTTACCTCGTAGGATCTTAGGTTATTGTTTATTCCGACCACGCCGCACTTAGGTATTTGATGAACAAGAAAGATGCTAAACCTAGGTTGATTCGTTGGATTTTGCTTTTACAAGAGTTTGATATCGAGATTAAGGATAAACCCGGCTCCGAGAACTCCGTAGCCGATCATCTCTCGCGATTAGAGCTAGGTTCCTCCCCTTCGAATCCTCCTATCGATGATTCACTTCCCAGAGACCAACTCTTATCCGTTTCGTCTAATGTTACGCCTTGGTATGCCGACTTTGTCAACTATCTTGTGTGTGGTATTGTCCCGCAAGATTTTAATTCGCACCAAAGAAAGAAGTTTTTACATGATGTTAAATTCTATTTTTGGGATGACCCCCACTTATATCGTTCTTGTTCGGATTCCATTATTCGACGTTGTGTACCGATTGAAGAAACCGATTCTATCTTAGCCCATTGTCATACCCTACCTTGCGGTGGACATGCGGGTTCGGGAAAGACCGTGGCTAAGGTTCTTCAATCGGGTTTCTATTGGCCAACACTTTTTCGTGACGCCGATATCTTTGTTCGGAAATGCGATCGGTGTCAACGCACCGGTAACATCTCGCGTCGTCACGAGATGCCCCTCAATTATATCCTTGAGGTTGAGTTGTTTGACATGTGGGGCATCGATTTCATGGGCCCGTTTCCGTCAAGTTATTCAAATCGATATATACTCGTGGCCGTCGATTATGTATCCAAGTGGGTCGAGGCCATCGCCTCGCCTACGAACGATTCTCGGGTTGTTTCCAAGTTTCTTAAGCGTAACATCTTTCCGCGTTTCGGTGTACCTAGGATAATCATTAGCGATGGTGGAAGTCATTTCATCGAGTCAAAGTTTGAGTCTTTATTGAAAAAGTACGGTGTTCAACACCGGGTTGGTCTCCCTTATCATCCTCAAACAAGCGGTCAAGTCGAAATATCCAATCGTGAGTTGAAAACCATTCTCGAGAAAACCGTAGCCTCATCTAGGAAAGATTGGTCAATCAAGCTTGATGATGCACTTTGGGCGTATAGAACGGCGTTTAAAACTCCGATTGGAACCTCTCCTTATCGACTGGTATACGGCAAAGCGTGTCACCTTCCGGTCGAACTCGAACACCGCGCTTTTTGGGCGGTCAAGGCCTTGAACTTTGATTATAAAGATGCGACGGAGCGTCGTCTTTTGCAATTGAGTGAGCTAGATGAGTTAAGATTAGATTCCTACGAGAGTTCCCGTATTTTCAAAGAAAAAACCAAAAAGTGGCATGATAATCGTATCGTTCGTCGAGAGTTCCGGGAAGGAGATCTTGTTCTCCTTTACAATTCACGTGTCAAACTTTTTCCCGGAAAACTTCGTACTAGATGGTCGGGTCCGTTCACCGTTGTCCGTGTCTTCCCGTACGGAGCCGTCGAGGTGTCGTGCGAGTCCCGAGTTTTTAAGGTAAACGGTCAAAGACTCAAGCTTTATCGAGCCGGTACCCCGATTCCGAGTCCCGTTTCAATTCCGATTCCCGCACCTCCGCAAAGTGGTGGGTCTTAAAGTCAATCCTTTGACTTTCCACCACCGAGCAACTCTCTCTTCTCTCTCTTTTACAATTCTCGGTCAAGCTCGAGACGGTAAACGAGCCATTCTCCCCCTTTTCGTCAATTCTTTATTTATTTCTCTTTTTCATTTTTTTTTTCCTTTTCATGAATAAAAAAAAAAAAAAAATCAGGTGCTAGCGATTGCTAGGCCATCAGGCTAGCGATCGCGAGTAAAAAAACCCAAGTTTCTGTTTTGATTCGCGACTTACCTCTCGACCGTGAGCGTGCCTAGCGATCGCTAGGGCTCACAGCTAGCGATCGCTAGCTTCGAATAAAACCCTTTTCTTTTCTCTTCTTCTTCATTCAAACCCTAACCACTTCCCCCTCTCTTCCTCTCGTTTTCTGCCGCCGACCACCACCTTTTTCACCACCAAACTCGCCGGATTTCACCTCCATTCACTTCCAATCTTCCATAATTCATCTTCTCCACCCTCTAAACTCCCAATTTCATCACTTTTCCCCATTTTCTTCCAATTTCAACCCTTTTTTCCCCAATTTTTCAAACCCAACCAAAGGTTCAATTTTCACCATCAATCACTTGGATTTTGGGTTCTTTTGAGTTTTGGAGGACGACTTTTGCAAGGATTATCATCAAGCACACAACTTTCACCACTTTTACATCTCTCAAAGTGTTTGGTATAATCTTTCCATACTCTTAGTTTAATTAGCTATTTTTGTTTCTTTTTTGTAGATTAATCTTAGTTTTTGTGTTAGTTTTTAGTGTTAATTTTGCTCTCTTTGTTAATCTCGTTGCTTTTGTTTGGAATTGCTTGTGGGTTGTGGTTTGTGTTCGTTCTAGCGGTATCTTTGCACCTCACATTCACGCACTTTTCACACACTCACTATGAAACGTTTCAAAACCACGGCAACCGGCGGTAAACACGCAAAGGCCCAAAAGGGTCAATCTTCCGGTACCGCCGCATCACAATCTATTGATCCCGGTTTCATTTTTAAAGATGCTACCCAACGTGATCACTATGATAAATTGTCGAAACGGGGCATCGAGGCCACTAAGTTTGTTGATCAACTTGCCCTACAATACCTCGGTCTCACCGATGGTGTTCGCACTCTTTTGGCCAATATAGGTTGCCTTGGCCTTTTCGAGGTTTTCGCTTACACGTACCGACGCACTACACTTGAATTTCTTTCAAGTTTTCGAATTCATGTGCCTCGGCGTTTCATCTCCTTCCGACATAATAGCCGTGATTACACTTTGACTTTTGCGGACATTTCACGCATCTTTGGGTGCGTGCCTCACCGGGATGCCCTCGTACCGGCCGACGATCCGGATATTGATTTCAATCAATCCGATTTTTGGGGCACTATCTCCGGTAGGCTTATCCATTATTCCGCGCAAGGCGCTAAGGCTACACATGTCCTTCATCCTCTTCTTCGTATAACTCACCGTATTTTGACCTCAACCATTCTTGGCCGCCATGATGCCGGCACCGTCTTGAGTGGTGAGCTCAATTTCCTATTCGCCATGATTCACCCGGGTACTCTTACCCTAGATGTAGGAGCGTTCATTGCACACAAATTTGAGCGGCAACAAGCCGGTGGTATCATCGTGTGCGGTGGTCTTATCACTTACCTCATAGACCATTGTCAACACAATCTTGAAGTTGATGATAACCAAGAAAAAACTCATGGGTTAACTTCTCTTTCTATTGCCGCTCTTCAAAATATGCACATGGTCCGTCCCTTAGGTAATCGTTATTCTTGGCGATTTGGGAACACCTTTCAGCACCACTCTTTTCTACCAAATCCCGAAGGCACCAATGTCGAAAACACCAATTGGTCTTATCCTCCTGACGATGGTGTTGTACCTCCTCCTCCTCCCGCACAACACCAAGCTCCACCACAAAATCAAGTCCCTAACTTTCCCGAGGATTTCGATTTTGTAGCTCGTTTTAACGATCTTAGCACTCGGGTGGACAATAACACCCAAGCCATCGCCGAGAACACTAATGCACTCAACGACACTAATGCCCTAATCCGAAGCATGCAACAATCTTTGCATGGTTTTTACGATCATTATGGATTTCACGGGTATCATGGTTATCGTGGCCCCGGTCACGACGGAGCCGGTGGTTCCGGTGGGGCTTAATCCTCGCACTTTTCTTTTTATTTCCTTTTTGCATATAGGTTTAGGTTCATTCATTGCATTCATACACTCATGAGCATCGAGGACTATGCTCGGTTTTGCTTGTGGGTGGTGTCTTAGGTTTTAGGTCTTATTTTTCTTTTATTTTGTGTGTGTGCTTGTGTTTTATTTTCCATTTTTCTTTCCTTATTTTATTTTCTATTCTCTTTTTGATACTTCTCCACTTTGTTTGACAAATATGTGCTTATCGTCTTAGACATAATTGAATAAGAGGCCTTCTTGTATGATATTACAATCCATTACTACTTGCGAGGGTCGTTTTAGTTAGGAATTTCTCTTGTGCCTTAGTTTGTCACTCGCGCTTACCGATTGGCTTTACATTTCATATTGACCCTAGGACTAGCTTTATTTTCGTAGCCCCCCTACATCAATTTGTGACACTCGGATGGACTAACCTAGTGAGGATTTGAGCCTTGGATTGACACATTCATAATCAATCCCCACTTTCGCTTCTTGTGTGTACTTCCCATTGAGTTGTAACTTTAGGCATTTGACTTAATTCTTAATCTAAAAGTTCTTATAGGTTGCATAGAGGCCTTCACTTCCTTATCCTTAGAAAAAATTCAATCTTTTCCTTTGTTACCCCCTTTGAGCCAAAAAGTTCTAACCTTTTTCCTTTCACATCCTTTAAAACATGAAATGCACACTTAGTTGATTTCCGAAAAGCATTTTGGATTGAACATTAGTTGTAATTAGATAGATAGGAACCCCTAAAACAAGCATAGCTTGTGGGTTGTGAAAAAAAAGAAAAAGAAAAAAAAAATATATATATATATATGAAAAAAAAAGAAGAAAAAAAGAGCAAAATAGAAAAAGAAAAAAAAAAGCAAGAAAAGAAAAAAAAATGCAAAAGAAAAAGAAAAGAAGAAAAAAAAATATATGGAATAAAAGATAGATTAGTGTAGCGTAGTTTGCATTTTAATAAGTTTGATCCATTTGCTTTAGGAATTGACTTAAGTGTGTAAACCGGAAAAAAATTTCGAATAATCAACCCATGAACCACTTTATAAAGCCTTTTATCATTTCCGAATCACCCTAACCCCTAGCCAACCCAAAAAGTCCTCATTTTTATGCGATTTATTAGAATTAATAGATTTGAGAATCATGTCAAACGCGTTAAAAGTACACTTGATTGGGAAGGTTTTCGAGAGTATACACTAACCTTATATACACATGAGTGTTTAGAGCGATATCGTGAGCATCCGTCCGAGTTTGATCACCGCCCTTCCCCTAGTGGCTATGAGGTTTAGCGAAATCTTTGGTGATATATGTTTATGTTTTGCTAATTCGGTTTGCAAAGGTTTGAGCACTTTGGTACTTGAGAATCCTTTCGAATAACGATTTTAGCTTGTTGTAATCTATTGTAATTTGATACGGAAAGCCGACTTATTTGAATAACATGGAGAAGTCAATAGCAGAATTACACTCCATGCTTAAGACAGCTGAACTGAATATGGGGAACAAGAATAAGACCAAGGATGTCTTGATGGTGAAAGACGGAGGGGTGAAAAAGAAAAATGGGCATGCTAGCACCAGCAAGGGAAAAGGACCAGTCCAGGCCGTCCAGAGTGCACCCAAGAAAGGCAAAGGCAAGGGCAAAGGCAAGAAAGTTAAGCCAAACAAAGCTAGGACCGAGAACCGCTGCTTCACATGCAATGAGGTTGGTCACTGGAGGCAGAACTGCCCAAAGCGTCATGAAGCAGGTATGTAAACCTCAGATATTTGTGATTGCTTTAGTTTGTCACTTCCTACTTGTTAGTTTACAAGTGTACTGATACCTAGAGCAAATGACTATTGCAGGTGGTCAGAAGTGATGTGCCCGAGGATTGCAAGGATCAAGATAGAAGCTCATTTTAGATATATGTTACTCAAGACAATTTTATTCTAAACAGTAGTTTTAAGATTACATTTGGTTTTAATACTTATAATTTATTTATGGTTTTGAATTTTATAAGTTATTGTCTTGAATAAATATCTGAAATGCGTGGAATTTTAAATCTCACAAGGTCAAGTTTTGACTTGATTTAAAATAAGATCCAAGATATTGCCTGTTACACTAGAAATATTACTTCAATAGTTTTGTTGGATTGAAGTAATTTATATGAAAACTGTTAGAAACCAAAAGATTATGGTTTCTAAGTAAAACATTTATGAGTAAGATTATGAAATAATTTTGTGATCAGCTTTAAATTATTAAAATGTTTAGAAGAGAATCCGGGATATTAACTTAGACAAGGTTAATAACAGTATTTATAAAACTAAGAAAATTCCAAGTTTTGGAATAGGGATTTAATAAAATCCAGTCAAGTTTTATAAATAGAATTCTCAAGCGTATTACTTAAAATAGAATTGACTGATCAAAGTTTTGACTAAGTCAATAGTGAATTTTGAGTAATAGATGGTTTTCATATAGGATAGTGGGAGCCCAATTTATTCTCTATCTAGTCTAAGATATAGAATAAAAGACATAATTATTGATTCGACATATCTCGGAATTTATGATCCAGGTAGGATGGAAATTCATAAGATATTATTTACCTTATAGTCAAAAAGGTAAGAGTTTCAAGATCCATGAAACAAAAAATAAAGATTGACTTTTAAATCAATAATTAAAGTGTTGGATTAAAAATTATAAGAATTCCAATAGATTTACCAGCAAGGTAAAATGGAATCTGATTTCAGATAGAAATCATTTATCTACACAGCAACTAAGGAAAGTTGCAGTTCAGATAGAAATCATTTACATATTCAGGAACTGGTAGTCATTCCAGGTCTCCAAGTTCATGGAATATGATAAAAGTCTAATTATTGTATATAAAAGTGTTTGCGAAACAATGATTAGCAGATACAAGTAGACAATATCAAACTTGTACTATTTGGTTATCACTTTGATTAAAATGGTAAACTTTAATCAAAGGGTTTAAACTGAAGATAGGTGATACTTCATTTTAGACCAATATTTAACAAACGTTAAATAGATATTATGAAAGTTATTAAAGAAAAGATATTTAATTTTGTTATTATTACAGCGTGTAATGTGGACTATACAAAATTAATTTCTTTATTACTTTTACATTTTGCATGTTTTATAATCCAGGAATGAAACTAGTTCCAGTTTTCATTCGAAACTTGTCCGTGACAACTTATCATTGTGGGAACATGATAAGTGTTTTGCATATATTTTTCACCATTTTTCATGCATTAGATAGTTTCTTTTTCCTTTTAGTTATTTAGTTCATGCATATTTTCCATCTATTTTGCATTTTTCCATTTTAAAGTGCGAATGTTTAGTATTGGTGCATTAACCGGGTGTTTGAGCTTATTTGTATAGGAATTTGGTTTAAATGGTGACGATATGCGCGATGGAGCCAAGGAGGATCGAGAGGCGGTTCGGGATGATTTGGTGAACGAGGATGCGGAGCCTAAAGGCGATGGAGTGAAGATGGATGAAAGAAGCGGTGAACCGGAGTTAGGAACGAAGATGGAACAAAAGGAGTGAAGAAGCAGCTAGCTAGCGATCGCTAGCCATTCTTGCTAGCGATCGCTAGGGTCGCAAACTACCCCCGCGTGTTTTTCCTGTTTTGGCCGTTTTTGACTTTTTCTGGAGTATAAATGATGGTTTTGACTGTTTTAGTTGACAGTTTTTAGTTCCACTTTTGATAACAACTTTTTGAAAGAATTTTGGTGGGATTTTGGATCTAAGAAGCTAGGGTTTCACTTTTGGGAGGAGCTCTACTAAGTCTTGGATGAGAGCTTCAAATCCTTCATCAATGGTGGCTTGATCTTCCTTGATGAACTTAGTACATCCTTGAGCTATTAGTATCTCCTTCCCTATTTCCTTTAAGCATTTGATTAGTGTAATTGTTGAATTGAATGTTTAGATCTATGAATTTGATGATTCTATTGCTTAATTTCTGCAATTGTAGTTTAGTTGCTTTGATTCATGTCTTCAATTTGAGTAGATTTCCTTAATTAGGTAGTTTGTGATTTGGTTAATTGATTGCATGTAGTTGTGGTGTGTTGATAATGGTGATGATGATGATTAGTTCTCTTTGTTAGTTTTAGGCAAATAGATTAGGTTAATTGAGTGATTCATTTGTATCTTGATGCATGTTGATTTCAATTGTAATTCTAGGATTTAGATCTCATTTGATTAGGATATTATGTGTTTAATATAGATCTAGGTCAAGTAATTGTGCGTGTGTAGGAAATCGATATCGAATCACGATCGATAAGTCTCGATCAATTTATGTATTTCATAACAAAAGTGAATCATCGATGGAGATGTGATTTGTTTAACGGAAGTTAGCAATCTTTTGATATCGATAATTTACAACAACTTTTAACAACGGTTAACCGGACGGAAGTTCGTTAACACGTTCAATGAATTGATCGAGAGCTTATGACCGCATTATGGAAATAGATGTAGGTTGTGAATTGGAGCATTTCCGGACGACGTTTTCATAGGAAATGATACGGAAGTAATCATATTTCTAGGGAAACGGTCTAGCTATCTCGGAAGAGGAATAGACGTTTTCTACGGAATCCACTTAGCGATCGGGATACGATATCCATATTTCCTTACTCGTGTTTGTTCGTGTCTCGTGTTTGTTCATATGTGTTTGTTTTCTTGTTTTCACATGCTCGTTATTTGTTCAAATGTGTTCGTTGTTCCTTTTTCGCGTAGCAAGATGTATATGTCGTAGATTAGTTAAGTAGGTTTTCCTCTTGTAACTAGAAACCAATTCCCGAACTTGAATTTCACATAACTTGCAAATTGGAAATGCAACACCGTGATTTGTCCATTTTCTCCCCGTGTTCGACCCGTATGCTACGATACGATACCGTACGCTTGCGGTTTTATAAAATAAAGCTTGATTTTCGATTAAAAACACGTACATTTCGAGCGAAACAATAAGGTATTAAAGTCATCGTGAACTTTTAGGTAGTTATGATCAGTTGCTGAATAACAGCTACAAGCATTGTAGACTAAAAGTTGCACAGATATTTGATAGAGTAGCAAATATCGGACGTGATCCGCGGTTGAGATTACTTCTTGGAATCAGTCATAAGTAAATCTCACAGTGGTTGTCCCTATCACCTGAGGTATCTGATTTAATATCATGAGGACTACTGAATACTTAGTACACTCAACCGCTACGCCGTAACAGGGTGGCTATAAAGGGCGTAACTAGATTCAGCGGAAGCCGTGGTGTTAAAGGCAGATATGCAAGATGGGATTTGCACCTCTTCTCAGAAGAGAGATATTTCTGGACCCATCCTGACTGACTGAGTATACTGATGAAGTGCATGGCCATGCCCAAACGAACTGATTAGTTCTTTGTCGTTTACCTATCAGTAAAAGTCGGATAGTCAAGAAAACAGAATCTTGAGTATTTAGAGTTGACACCTTCCAAGCTCATATTCACAGATGAAATATCGTGATGCAAAGGGAAAAGCCAAGATATACCCAATCAATGAACAGTAGTTTCATAGATACTATTTCCTTATGGAATATTTATATCACCAGTCTGGGTATAAGAGTTCTTGTAACCTGGTCAGCCTAAGTGCCTGTCTAGGGGCCTCCTTAGGTCCGTGTAATCAAAGGCGGTATTGCCAACTTGCACAAGTGGGAGTCTGTTAGGAATTATGTGCAGAGTTGACAAACCAAGTAATTACACATCCAATGTTACAAGACACTTGAGGGTCACACCTGTGAGGACCTATAAATCGAATAAGTTAGATAAAACCCAGAAATGGAGAGTTAGGATTTATAATAGTGAATTATAAATCAATTGGGTATTTTCAGTCAGAATTATCAAAGTCAGAGGGTTATTAATTAATTAGTTACATTATATATTTATTAGATAAAATAAATATATAATAGTTAATTAATAAGTAATATATATTAGATAAATATATATATATATATAATTATAATTATCATAAGCAAATTCTTTTCCAGTAATTAAAAGGAAAAATATTTGGGATAATTATTATATGGAAACTGAATCCTATTCAAACTGTGTTTTTCCTCCATATAAATAAGGCTTATGGGTTAAGGAAAAAGTTAAGCTTTCAGCCAACTAAAAAAATCAGTTTCAGTTTCTCTTTCCCTCTCTCTCTAGCCGGTGCCGCCGACCCCCCCCCCCCCATTCGGATTCCAGTTTCGGTTTCCAGTCTTCGGGTTTTCATTCGGTTCAGTTAGAAGAACATTCGTTGGTCGATCACCGGTGGACTAAATCTCAAGCAATCCAGGTAAACCATCGAAATCGTATCAGAATTAATTAAACTAAATTAACTAAAGATCTGTAAGCTTTTAGGGTTTTGCTTAAATCGCTTCCGCATTAAATCAAACCAGTTTGTGTTTGATAGCGTAGGGTTTTATCAGTTAAGATATTAAACCTATGGGATTTATCTAACCAGTGAGGTTTCGAAGATCCACGATGATCCTCGAGTCAGTTTGATCCGAGGGATCTCACAAAAACCCAACAGATATATACCTGTTAATGATGTTATGCTAAATTCAGTATCGAGGTTTTGTATGTGAATAACATGGACGAGATGTTATGCTAAATTCAGTATCGATGTCTTGTATGCAATAACATGGACCAGATACTATGCTAAATTCAGTATCACGGTCTTATATGATAATAACATGGACGAGATGCTATGCTAAATTCAGTATCGAAGTCTTGTGTGTTAATAACATGGACGAACCGACGCAATATTTCCACACCAAACAGTCGCGGGTTTGTACCTATGTCGCCGGCCCTCGGGTTGCTCCTTGGTGCGCGGGCCTCGGATGATGTTGCCATGCTAAATTCGGGACATCGAGGTGTTTGGAAGTAACGAGTGATGGGATATTGGTTGGTGGAGGTGGGTCGCTCCCACTGTTTCCGATGATAAAAGATAACCCGTAAAAGTATTCTTGGATTGTGTTTGTTATATACCTTTATGTATACATCATATGCCTTAACATGATTTTATATGTATCGTACTTGCTTGTACAACTCACTAGGTTCATTTAGCCTAACACTTGTTTGGTGTCGATGTGTCTCTCAGGTACTAGGGACGCTGTTCCCAAGTAGGTGCCGGGTATAGAGTGGGCTCGGGGGATCGTGTGAAGAGACCGGTTATCTAGGCCGCAAATTGATAGTAGAAAATGATAACCCTTTTGTAGTCTTTTTCCTTGTTTCGAAATTAGACTAGTTGGTCATTATACCGCTTCATTTAAATTATAGACATTGTAATTGTACATTACTTTATACCCCATTTTGGGAAGAGCTCACGCTTTGGCGTACATTGTATTACCAACTTTCTATTTATTGAAAGTTTTTGTTTACCCTAAATTTTGGGGTGTTACAATATTGAATATTTTTTTAATTTAACTACATTATTAAAATTAGATATAAACTAATTTCTTTATTTATAAGAAATTAAAATTTATTTTATTTAAAACTCCATTGTTGATATTCTTGAAATTTAAAGATTATATCTTTTTAATCCAACTATTTTTATAGATTATTTATAAGTAATTAATTTTTTATTTAAAATTCTACAAATAAAAAACACTACATATTTATTTTTGAATCCCTCCGGTTATAAAAATAGATATAAATTAATTTGTTTAGATTTTATTACAATTCTATTCTTCATATTCTTTAAACTTAAAGATTTTTATATATTATTTATAATTAATGAAATATTATTTTATTTAAAACTCCATTGCTAATATTATTGAAATTTAAAGATTCCATCTTTTTAATCTAACTATTTTTGTAGATTATTTATAAATAATTATATTTTATTTTATTTAAAATCCTGCCGATCAAAACACTACACATATTTTATTTCTGAATCCCTCTAGTTTTAAAATCATTCACGAAATTCAAATCTTTTGACAAAAGAATAATAAATTTTCAATTTTTAAAATTTTAACAACTATTAGATAACTAAAATATCTATTGTAATAAGCAATTATAATGGCAATTGTCGTATAACATATAATTTACATAAGTATCTAAATGGTAATGACAATTGTCATGTAAATGTCTATTCTTATCTATACTATTATATAAAGAGAATAACTCATAAAGTTGGTTATTTTGTTCAACAAAACTGATTTTACACATTTACACTTTGGACCCCTATAATTAGTTATTAAATCTTATTTTAGTCCTTCAGTACTTTTTCATTTTCTATTTTAAACCCTTATCATATAATCTAAATAATCATATATTATGAACTAAAATATATTAAAATTGCGTTTCTTTTTTTTTACAAATTATACCATCATAATCGTCTCGTCAATACCTTCGAAATGAGCCCAATATTGAATATTTTTTATGCAATTATATTATATATTCTATTATATAAAGGTAATAATTTTATTTCAAGTTTCAAGATCGACTATTCAATTTTTCAAGATGCCCCCTTATTAAATATTCATTCTATCATTTTTAATTTATAACTTACGCTTAATACCCGTATAATTAATTAATTTAATTTACATCAATCTGTTACTTTTTCATTTTTCACTTACATTTTATTATATTAACACAAATAATGTATATGAACTAAAGTAAAATGTATTAAAATATTCATTTTTCTTTTTAGCAAATAATACCATTGTAATCGTCTCGACAATACCTTCAAAATAAGTCTAATATTGAACATTTTTTAATTTAATCATATTATTTAATATCAAGAATACATGCAAATTAATTTATTTTATATTTTTACATTTTTGTTTTTCAGTTATGTTTTAATCTATACTATCTATATGTATATCTATACTATATATTAAAGAAAAATAAGTCTTGAAAACGGTTATTTTTCAAGATTTCAATATTCAACTTTACTGTTCTTTATGCACCATGTATAACAATGTAAAACACAATCAACAGTGTTGTGGCGGATTGGTTATCGCTCGGGGGGTTCATAGCGCCCTAACCGTGTTTGAACCTTCTCGTGTGCATAATACCCACTTAATTATACGGGTATTTAAGTGTGTCCATGTTTAACACCAAAATTGTCGGAGATTAGTCGGACTTTATATATATATATATATATATATATATATAGAGAGAGAGAGAGAGAGAGAGAGAGTCAGGGGTGATCTATATTGCTTAGTTGCTTACAACCCTTTTGAGTTGCTAATTTATATGTTATTGATCTACACTAACCTTTACACCCGCCGCATCGTGCGGGTATTGGACTAGTTAAAAGTTAAAATAACATGTTTCAAATGCCCGTATAATATACAGGTCATTAACTAGTTAAATAATTATAATAAAATAAATAAAATAAAATTGAACTTATAAAATATTCTTGTTTGATGAATAATTGTTTAATCATTATCAAATATTAAAACACTAAATTAAAATGTAAATAAAAAACTATTTTCTTCTAATTCTGGTCTTTGCCTAATCTTATCAACCAATCTAATTGTAAACAATGATATCTTGATCTATTACGTAGTTGTATTGATTTTGGATATAGTTTTCTTATTCATGAAGTATGTTATGCGAGGTTTAAGACACAATTATAGTAAAATTAAATTCATCTTAGACAATTATGATTTGCATGATTATTCATACTCTCATTATTTCTTCAATTATTTCGTTGCATCACATACGAGATGGTCGACAACAATGATCAAAGAAATTGTTTGTAATTTTTATAATCAATTAATTAACAATTAGCTTATTTGTATCTTTTTATAACTAAAAAGAAAACAACCCAAAATCATTTACAACATAATTGGTGCATTATATCCAAAATGGTCTTGAAATAAGCTACGATACATCAAAATCATACAACCTTCGTAGCGGTAAACATATAAAAATCAGAGATTTAAAACTAGTCTAATGATCAATTATCAATAACTCTTCTAGTGCAAACCACTTTTAATGGCATCCCATCTTCTCCTTCCCCTTGGAGGAACTTTCAACACACTCTTGTCTGAAAATGGTTTTTAAGATGAAAATGGTTTTTCCCACTATGCAAGCCTAAAAACAAGCCAAATATACACGCAACATCATGATATAAATCATATTATGCATCATTCGTTCAACAATAAAGAGTTGTGAGTAAACATTTGTCCAAAGCTTTCATATTCGTATTTCTTGCAACGGTGATTAAAAGATGCTCAATATTTTAGAAAACATTTGTAAACATTCCAATTACACAAAAAATCACCTGTCGTACAATATATTATGGTCCTAGGTTAAATTAATATACCAAATCTTTTTGAGTTTTATAAAAAAAAATAACAATATATTAAATATAAATATAAACCTATATTATTAAAATAATAAAATACTTCATTTAAATAGAACCATTTATATTATTATATGTAAGAGTGTCATGAACTCATTCGGTTTTATGAAATTATGTTGAAGTTCTAATGTCTACAAATTTTTTTTGAACAACAAAATAAGCTTTTGCAACCAAAAAACCATCACAGGTTACAAACAAAATGGTGATAAGCACTCTAGACAAGAACTGAATTAAGCATTAACCTGAAAAATGAACCAAGTAAAACCCTTAGCAGCTACAATAAAAGTATACTACCTATGCACGAACATCCAACAATACTCACACAATCAACTTAGCAATATGTCAGCATTGTTACGAGATGTAACCCTGAACTTGAATCATCAAAATGTTGTTCCCTTTGCCCTTTAATTTCGGAAGAAGAAATTGGGCACAAGAATAATATTTTATTTAGATTTATTTTAACTCTTTCGTTTTTCATCCCTCACTAATCATGGCCATCATTTCATTTCTCCAATGTAGTGTAAAAAATTACAGGAACGTGAAAA
The DNA here is from genome assembly GCA_030169165.1 of Centaurea solstitialis. Classification (NCBI taxonomy): domain Eukaryota; kingdom Viridiplantae; phylum Streptophyta; class Magnoliopsida; order Asterales; family Asteraceae; genus Centaurea; species Centaurea solstitialis. Next base: position 19,188,090 of record CM058046.1, read on the forward strand.
GTGTCACCCGTATTAATTTGTTGTCACTATATATAATTTGAAAGTGTAATAAAGATATAAGTTTTTCTTGATAGAGTTGGTTAGTTCCTTGTTTTTTATACCTAAGGTCTTAGCCTCTTGGGTCAAGTCCTTTTAAAATCATTTTTACTAGATTTTAACTTTAATTTTATATTTGTTGTGTTTATTTAAAAATTGCTTGTAACGAAACTCGAACATGACTTGAAAAACATTACACCAATATAGATTTTATTGGAAAATATTTTTATCTTTCTTTCTTATAGTCAAACCGTTTGAAGAAGTTTCTACGTTCCGCTCTTAATACTAATTACAGTAAATTACGGATTTGGTTCTCGTGGTTTGGTGGTTTTTACGGATTTGGTCCCTAAACTTCATTAGTTACGGATTTAGTTCCTATAGTATGCACTTTTTGTTGGATTTAGTCCCTATAGTATGGGATTTATGTTGGATTTGGTCCTTGTGGTATGCATTTTCTATTGGATTTGGTCCCTATTGTATGCACGTATTTATGGAATGGCCATTAGGTCGAAGGACCAAATCTAAAAAAAATGCATACCACAGGAACTAAATTCATAATTAATGAAGTTTAGGGATCAAATCCGTAAAAACTATTAAACCACGAGGACCAAATCCGTAATTTACTCTACTATTTATCATTAAAATTTAATAACGCTAAACTAACTATTTTTAATTGTCTACTAGTAACGGACATAAATTGAGAAGGACAAGGTCAAGTGGTCCAAGGTATTGAGAAATAAAAATTTTGTACTCTTTTGACTTTAAACTCAATTACGTGTTAGAATTTTGTTCTTCCGCATTTAAAAAATATATAAAATAAATGTTAAACTATTTAACATTGTACTTTGCATTGATCGTTATGGATTAAGGGATGAAGCGAGGAATGATAATTTTGGACAAAATTAAATCCATCAACATGTATATTAATTGTATCAACTTTATATTGGAATTATATAAATTTTATTAATGATAATCGTATCAATTTTAGTCGATTGATGGTATCATACGAACTAGGTAAGTTGGCATGGAGGATTTCGGTCACTCAAAATTTATCTAAACTTCGAATTAGCAATAGAAAGCACAATTTGTATTTCAATTGGGATAATTGGTATTCTCATCCTTTTAATTTTTAGATTTTGGGGGCCTTTTGTTTTCGGTCTCACTCTTTGAGACTTTGTTCTTGTAATGTATTCGTTTCTTTAATAAAGTTTTGGGTTGCTCTTGGAGGGGGTGATGGCCATGTCAAAGATCTCTTGGATTTTCCTTTTTGTTGCTAAAAAAAGGTAAGTTTGGCGGATAAACAATATCGAAATTAGCGGTATATATATAAAGGTACCAATTTAATTTTCTTTTTATTGTAGTTTATATATATTGAATATAAATCTTTAGTAATCTTAACTATTTTAATTTGTTGGAGCATTTAAATGTTTGAAAGTTTTATTCATTCAAGTTAAGAGCTTTTAAATATCACACATAGTGAAAACTTAAAATTATCACTTAAACCGTGAAGAAAATGGCATATTTCATATATGTAACATGAATTTGAAGTTGGTACTAAACTAATACCAATAGAAAAATGTTGATACAAGTAAAGTTGGACATAGTTTGCTAAACACAAAGTAGCTTATAAATTAGCTTATTTTTTGTATACATGTTTGGATTTATAAAAAGTAGTTTATAAGCTACCTTTTTGATAAACTATTTGAAGGTAGTTTTTTGAATTTTTTGTAGTTTTTTTTTTCAATTATATCTTATTAATATTATTTGTTTATTATACTCTAATATATCATTTTTTGTCATTTTACATACCCATAAGCTACTATTTACAAAACATAATTTGTTCATAGGCTAGTTTATCAAGTACTAGTTAGCTTATCATTCAACATCTAGTTTATCAGCTAAGATATCAAACATATCCTTTGGTACCAAAAACTTACTAGTTCGTATAGGATATATATATATATATATATATATATATATATAGGGTTAGGTTGGTCGTAAACGTGAGGACGAATCTCAACCACACATCTTCGGTCACGGTGGACGCGATCATGGAGGATTGATCCGATTCATGAGAGGGTGGAGATTATTAAAGAAGGGGACTCGGTCAAAGCCGCCTTTATTGACCGGATGAGTGGCTGAAATTCGTCATCATGTTCACAACCAAAATTGAGTTCACATTTGAACTTTTTTCTCTTTATCTCTCTCTCTCTCTCTCTCTCTCTCTTATATATATATATATATATATATATATGGCCAAGTTCAAATGTGAACTCATTTTTCGTGAACGTGAAGACAGCCGAGAGCGCGCCACGTGACATAATCAGTTTGAATATTATGTGTTATTCACACTGAATAACACTCCATTTCAGTGTTATTCAGTTTGAATAACACATAATATTCAAACTGAATATGTCACGTGATGTGATTTTAATGGTCTTCATGTTTACAACCGAAATTGAGTTCACATTTGAATTTTCCTCTCTTTATATACACACACGATTTTATATACCAATTATAATTTATTGGTGATGATATTGTAGAAAACGCTTGGAAACGGATTTAAAAAATACTACATTAATTAGTTGTTTTGTTTATGTACCTTTTTGATATATTTTTAATCATGGATGTATAGTTGTATTAGTTATATTATTTAATTGAAAGTAAATAACATAAATAATCAATTGTGGAAAGTGAAAGAGAATAACGAGTTTGATGAATAATCCATGCTATGCAGCAATACGATTAGCATTAGATAAAGCTAATATAATCGATATAAGTAAAAATATAAATTAATGAATTCTTTTATTCAAAATCACAATAAAGAAGGTAGATTGAATTGTATTTAGTGGCTTGTTCTTATTTTACGATATTTCTATATAGCATGAAAGTTGTTTCAAGATTATTATTATTATTATTTTATTTTATTGAGTATATGTTTCAAAATCACTTATTTTGGCATTATTAAGCGGGTATCCAAGTTTATAAAAGATCTTCTTCCAAACTTTACATACGACTTTCTGAAAATTCCAACTCATATATATCTAGGCAATAAATGTCTCTTTTAATGCAAAATATATTATGGAAACCATATAGACAAGTTGCATGAAAAAGCAAGATCAATGTTGATTCAAAATTCTATTTATGTAAGCATTTTCAAAATCTTATCTAGGTATATTAGAGCATCCACAATGGAGGTTCTTCTTGAGGTTCTTCACGGGGTTTTTACAGGAACCTCCACTGTGAGACAGAGGTTCTTGCCAAGTCACAGGTTCTTATTGGAACCCGGGTGCTTGAACAAGAACCCAGGTTCTTGTGAAAGTTTCCTTTTCTGTTATATAATAATTTACATAAATAAAAATTTTATAATAATTAAGTAGAAGGGAGTGAGGTTTTTGTAAGATCCTCCATTGTAGAGTTTTAAGGAGGTTCTCGGTTTGTTGAGATGGCAATGATGTGGCAGGAAAACATATGGTAAGTGAGGTTCTTGGAGGTTCCACCAATTATGTATATTTAACATCTCAAACATTTAAATATACATAGTTTACATCATTAAAATCCATAAAAATGCAATGCATGTTAGTTTAGTAGCTATTTAACTTAACATATTTTGATTTAAATATATAGCATTTTTTAGTTTTCCATTAAGTCATGTATGAATTAATTTGTCAGTATGAATTAAAAATATTTCGGTTTAAGAAAGTTTAATCATACACGAAAGAATGTAGAAAAAACTTAGTTTTCTGCATAAAGTTCTATTATAATCCTACTAAATAAGTTATTTTTTATATTAAAAAACAACTATTATGTATAACTAAGTTGGCAAAAATAAGTTGGCTTAATTATAAGCTATTACATTTTTGGATGGACCATAAGCTAATGTATAAGTCAGCTTATAAGCTAGCTTATTGAAACGCTAGATGGAGTAGTGTTATATGAGCTTTTTGTAGTTTTTTTATACTCTTATTAATATTAACTATTATACCCAAGATACCCTTTTTGGCCATTACATACTCGTATAGTAGTTTTTGTCAAACATAATTTATTCATAAGCTAGTTTATCAGCTACTAGTTAGTTTGTTGGAAGGCATAGCGACATCTAACCAACGAACGACTACCTCGAACACACAAACACGCACACATGCCTCCCCGATGGTATCGGGCATCCAAGGGCAGCCTACTAATCCGTTGTTGTCCCGGCCCAACTTACGCTGGACCTAGAGCCCAACCGCAGTCTTTGACTGGGCTGGGGGCAACCCAATCTATGACTGGACCATCCCAAAGACTGAGTACTCCTCGTGCCCTCAAATTTAACTCTTCTTAAATTCGAACCCGAGTCGACTGGGATACCACCCACAACCCCTCCCCCCCCCCCCCCTCCTCCCCTGGATATTATCGTCCTTAAAAAGACCAGCTGAGCTAAACATGATTTATACTAACTAACTTATTACTCAATAGCTATCAGTTATCACCTAGTTTGTTAAAAACGACTTAAATGATATAACTAGTAAATCCTATTAAATTCGTTAGACTTCAAAGGTACCCTAAATTGTGCAACCCTAGAACTAGAAGGAGATTCTTTTAGAAAAGAACAAATGGCTTCACCTAAATAGGAGGTAAGTGACCCACACCCATATACCCCTATGGTGACCTTTGGGTACCCCCAAAAGTCGTTTTTACCTTGTTTTCCAATAATAGTAATAATAATTAATTAATTAAATGATAAAAGAAATAAATTTGCCACGTCCTCAAAGCCTAAGTGTACACAATGCCATGTGTTTTGCTGACAAATCTGCCTTCAAGTTATCTATTAAGATAAGATAAGTATTAATTCACACAGCATGTAACTCTACTACATTTGCAGAAAAATATATGTATTTTTAAGTTTAAAATTAAAAAATATATGTATTTTTAAGTTTAAAGTTAAAAAATATATGTATTAAATTCATCTCGCTGAAAAGTAATTTCGGCAATTTTTTTTATCATCAAACAAGAATTATGCTTATATGATCATGAGAATATACGGATATTGATTGTTGTTTAGTAACTAATATTTGATTAATACAAACTCAAATCAATATTTGTATATTATTTCTCATTTGTAGTTTTGTTTTGAGATATTTGTACGCTTATATTAAATTTTGAGAAAATAATATAATAACATATCTTCATTGCCCAAGTGAAACTTGCAGGAATTAATATTATATGCATAATTAATAAATTAATCGTCGATGTATAATTCCAAACCCACGATTATAAAAAATTTATCCATGGCATTTGATTTAGTTTAAATCTAATTAAGTCCTTAAATTTTTTGAATGAATTCAAAACTTTGATGTATCATTATACTTGTGTGTGTTTTCCCCCTATATATTAATAGACTCTTAGTTAAGACATGTGTTTTGCAGTAATGTTAAAGCATATATGAGTTTCTTTTTCTCTATTTATTTGAGGTTTTTCTTGAACCTGCCTTATATATAGAGAGAGAAAAAGAAAATTAATGCGAACTCACATTTCATTGTGGACATGAGTACCACTAACATCGAGTCACTTAACAATCTGAATCGACGCCTAAAATGTATTCTGTATGAATATCATGCACTCTAACGTGCGCATGCAGAGTGAATTAAGTTTAGGGGAAATCACTCTGAATCGCACGCCTAATCTTTATATATTCAGACTATATAAATAAAACTTTTATTCAATTTAAATAATACATGAATATTCAGATTAAATATTGTCACGTTTTGCTATACTGGTGGTCCTCACGTTCACAATATATATGAGTTCACATTTGAAGCTGACCCTATATATATATATGATGATAATTAAAAAACAAATTATTGGTAAAAACCTATGAGAATTGGCGAAAAAATTAATTTGTACATGATTTTATTTCATCAAAGACTGTAATTTTAACTATTGTTTCACATATATTTGCTTCATATGGTGAATCGAAAATATACGAAAATTTGATTCATGTGGTTATATAAAGCAAAATATATGTGAAACAATATATCAAATTCTAACATTTGGTGGAAAAAAAATCATACAAAAAATTATTTTTAGTTGGTTCTTACAGGTTTTTACCAATAATTTGGTTTCACGGGATTTAATCTCTCTCTATCTCTCCCTCCCTCTCTCTCTCTCTCTCTCTCTCTCTCTCTCTCTCTCTCTATATATATATATATATATATATATATATAGGCGGGATCAAACGAGAAAACAAAGTATTTAAAAGATCACGCAAAGTCGCAAACTAAGAAAATCATATATGATTAATATACAACATTATATATGATTCCCGGCGACTTTGTTCACGATTTAAGTTGCCACCAATGTTATTAATTAAAGAGATAATCACCCATATTTATTATTTAAAAATTAAATTAAAATTTTAAGATAATCAATGTTTATTTTTTTCTCTTTCTTTAATTTATGTATTAATATGCACGTCGTGTACATAAGGTTAACATCCTAATAAATTTGTTACTAAGGTGTTTACATCACAAAATTCACATTGTGTTCACAAGTAACATGTTTAGACTTAGGGCCCGTTTACTTGAACACTTACCCGGTAAGTGTTTACGGGTAAAATTGAACACTATCGCCTACCATATCGGACAATATTTTAATTTCTCAAAACGGTATCGTACGCAACAATTTACCAGATAAGCTCTTACCGGGTAAGAGTTGTCGATCTCACTTCCCGGGTAAGACTCTCGGATCATGCTATCGCTCTTACCCGGTAAGATTTTAGTCTTTTTCATGTTTGTCCTATAAGGTAAATTGACCCGGTAAGTATTTATCGGGTAAGCGTCAAGTAACGATTCCTTATTTTGTGTTCATGATATGTTCATAAACGATAAAAAATCTTGTAAATTTAGTATATGTTTACATGGAAAAAAAACTTGAAAAAAAGCCTAAAAACTAAATAAAAGAATATCCTGTTGATTATGCCTTTTTTTAACCATACTCCTAAACAATTTAAATCAATGGGTCCACTTTTCCCTATTTCTAATTTGACTTCTATATATTTGTAATAAATATGTTCCCATATGAACATCGAAGCTTACTGGTTTGGAAGTCGTTCACGTCTTTTTCCTTTCAAAACTGTTGGTGATGATGTACTTGTATAAAAAAAGTAACCATATGACAAGACACCATTTGCTTGTGACTTAATAAGATAAGCCAATGCTTAATGCATGGTTATATCCTTCATATCAAGTCAAATGTTTTTTATTTTAACACTGTGTAACATTTTAGGTACATTTCACATTGTTGATTAATAAAAGAAATGTTATAAATGATACAGACGTCATAAATTTAACTGAGTGGGGTTTATGATAAGTCGTCTTTATAAGTGGAGAGTTTGATTTTAAGCTTCCAACATATTAAGCCTTTTCCATCATAGTGTAGAACGGAGTTGTATGTATTGGCTAGTGTTAGAATATGTAGAACCCCAAGATAAATCTCCAAAAGAGCCCTTGAGGAGAGAAAGGATATATAGTGAAGATTTGGTCCAAGTCTAGCCGATGTGGGACTCTAACACGCCCCCTCCAACAGAGGCTAGATAGAGAGCCTAGAAGGGTCACGAGAGGACCAGGAGAGGGTCACGAGAGTGCCGGCATGTGAGTCCGTAGAGTGGTAGACCTTGGCTCTGATACCATGTTAGAATATGTGGAACCCCTAGATTAATCTCCAAAAGAGCCCTTGAGGAGAGAAGGGGGGTTCCAACATATATAGTGAAGATTTTGTCCAAGTCTAGCCGATGTGAGACTCTAACAGCTAGTTTAGCTTTGTGGGGTTCGATGGGGGCGCCCCAGAAGATGGCGTATGCCCTTTATTTTAGTTTATCTTTGTGGACATTTGATCCAATTACAACGCATAACTCATTCAGGATAGAGTTCTTGAGGGTGGATTTATAACATCATAGGCGACAATAATATTAGGAAATTTGCGCTATGTTCTCGAATTTGGGGGTTGCAACAATTTGTAGCACACAATTGATGATGATATTTGTGAGTTTTTTTAATAAGTTTTTAAGTTAGGAGTTGCAGATAGTTTTAACCATTATTTAAGTTGAATTAAATAATATTAAGCTATTTTTTATTTTGGGATTTTGAGACGCTACGAATCAACCACGATTATATTAAAAACTAGACAAGATGCGAATAATCGTTTTGCTTTACTTTAAAATGTCGATAAATTAAAAAAATCTTATGTAGAATAGACTTGAACTACCGAATAAAATCTTGTTTTTATTATAGAAAAAAATAAGTCTTGTAAAGTCAACAATAGAGATATGTTTTTTTAAATTACAAAGAAAAACAAATAAAGGAAGACCCTTACCAATAACTTCAAAAATCATATGATAGAAAAACGTGATATTTCAATTACATCATTAAAAAAATGATAGGTACTTATAAATATATGTCAAATAAACAGTAAATACTCATGTATCTTTTTCACTTTTGGTGATAATCTAACTTTTGATCTCATGAAATCTAAGTGCATAATTACAAATTTTGAAATTGAAAAACATGTTAGTAGTTACAAAAAAGATCTTATAATAGACAAATCTTTAAAAGTTATACAAATTAAAGCAGAGTATATTATTTACTCCATACGGGAAGGCTCGAACTCGGTTAGGATGCTATGAAACCCTCGAGTGATAACCAATCTGCCACAGCACTGAAAGACATTATTATGACATTTTTGGATACAATCTTATATTATTTACTCCGTAAACAATTTATTAAAAAATTTATAGATTTTTAACATCCCCAATTTTATTATAATATGATCAAACACAATAATATATGGTGGAACCCTTCCATTTATCTACATGTATGTGTATTCATTGCTAAATATTGGCAAGTGCCAGGTGGTAAAACTATTATTTGATCCCTAAGCAAAATTGTTGCATTAATCAGACCATTTTAAGAGTGCTTAAGACATGTTTGCGTGGTTAGTACCATCTAAATTCAATTTTATTATAGTCAAATACATCTTCACCTAATACAAGAAAAAGTCAAAACGTTAAATATTAAAAGACATTTCTTGCATAATAACCATATAGAGGAAATACAATTTTGAAGCAACGTTTTCATGCTCAAATTATCTTTTACTTTTTAATGAAAAACTATATATTTACCAATAAAAAACTAAATGGTTTTCTGAAATCATATATGTTAGAAATTTACTTATCAAAACATGTAGAGTTTAGTGGTAGGATAACATCCTGGAGGTTAGTAGATGGTATCCTTGACTATTCGGGTTCGAATCCCGTGAAAAGCATGTGACGATATCCATAATCATGTGTTTGCAATATAGTGGTATCCTTAACTGGGTTGGGTCGTAGTCGACTGGAATTAGTTGGATGCCCTTGGATCCCAGATACTTCGGAATGTTTTAGCTTCCCGTTAAAATATATATGTTGAAAGTTACTTGTCTATTACCATATAATTACAATAGATTTTGAAAAAAAAGTAATTTTTTAAATTATAATATTTTTCTATAGGATATATATAACTTGTGAATATTTTTATTTAAATGAATCCTTTATCAAATTTTATCCATATATTGCAATCTTCGGGTCATCTAGCTTTCAACAAAACCACCAAAATAGCCTTCAAAAATAAGCCTTTGATCAGGTAATTTAAAATGTATTAAAATATAAAAACATAAGTTTTAGAAGATATGGTAATCTATACAAAGTATTAAATATAGAATCCCAAAAACATGTAAAAAGTATGTTTTAACTAACATTTTAATACAAATATACGACAACAATATGAATATTAACAAATTCAATTGTCTCAATGAACTATTAAATAAGTAATTAATATATTGGTCAATTAAATATAATAAATATATTTTTTTAATTGAATTTATCTTTCTGAAATATTAGTTTTAAAAGACGGGTTTAAGTTTTTGACCAATAAAACAAGTAAACATTAATTTTGGTCCCCGTGATTTACTATAATCGTTAAAGTAAAACCAATACTTTGATAACTCTAAAAATCGGTCTATTGGTTTTCATTTAACTTTGAAAGTCGTCTCTCGTCATTAACTCTATTAATTTTTTCAGTTAGTGACAGAGACTTTTTCGTCCATTTAAATTTGTTTTCTTTTAACTAGATCATACTCATTAAACAAATTTAATCAAACTTATAAAACGTTTTTTTTATGTTGTAACAAGTTTTTATAGCAATTTTCAATTAAAGCATGCTATTAATTATTTTATAGGCCACTATTTGAAAATGTATCCTATAAACACGAGTGTCCAATAAACATCGACTTATATGTTTCTATGTATATCCAGTGTTGTAAACGTTGTGGGACGGTTTGGTATTCAAATGAGGTCGAAAACAATGCCAAAGGTATTGTACAATATCATTTTTTTAACGCTTAGGGGTTGTTAGTTTTTTTAAATACATCTTAAAACTTATTAAGTATGAAAATTAAGAGGTTTGCGAATTTAAGATTGTTAGTTTTATTTTTAATAAAAAGGTTCGAAAACCTCTGTCCTCTAAAATTTTAAGAGGTGCACCATCCATGTCTTATTTTGTAGATGTTTTTAATTAGATTTTAGACTTCAAACCTCTTAAAAGACTAACGACACCTTAATATGTTGTGAATTGTGATATACATCAATGTGCTAATTCAACAACATTATCATACATGCACGATAACGTGTGTTTCATGCGCTTTACTAAATGAGATTAATTTTAGTGTAGGATTTCAATATTTTAAAGACAATAAAAGAAGGATATACGTTTACTTATTTTAAACCTTCAAGCAAGTCAATGTATTTTGATAGAAAACTATGTTTTGCTTTAAATGTTCTTTGCATGTGTGTGGATTCAAATACCGAGATGTTGTAACACCCAAAATTAAAGAAATAATGGAAGAGTAAAAGAGGGGGAGAAAATAATTCAAATGAAAGTGTGGGGTTTAAAGTGAATGGAGGTTGAAAGGTTAAGGGTGAGAAGTGTAAATGTAAAGGATATGTTTAAAATTTGAAAGTCTTGGACGTGTGGGATTAGTTTTAGCATGTTTTTAGAGGCAGTGGTTAAGTATGGATATGGCCTCCATTTATGCGTCATTCAAGGGTTTTTTTTTTTCTGGAGTCACGTCTTTTCCATCTAACTAGTTAGACCATTTCTGAATTTGCAAGAGATGATGGAGAATTGGAAGAGAAAATTTGTTGTGAAACTAGTAAGGTTCGAGCGAGATTTATAGAGAATCGGTCGAGATTCGGGTAGCGTTCGTTTGATATTCAAGTAACGATTCAAGGTAAATTCGTTATTAAACTCGGCGATCATACACGTTTGAATTTGGTTTTAGTTCTTCTTTCGTTCGATGTCGTTTTAAAGGTTTATAGGTCGTCTCACTTTCCGAAGTATAGACGAAGAGTTTGTTGAAGCAACGGGTCTCGATGTCGGGTTTACGGAACCCAAATTCGAGTATAATTGTTGAAAGTTGAAACGGTATATTTTATAATATACGCAAGTTTAATTTGGTCGTAACGAAAGATTTGTTAAAAGTAAGGTAGAAATCCGGATAAATATCGAGTTATTCTTTTGGTCGTGAAACCGATAGAACCTCGATTTTTAGACGGGAGTTATAGTGTAAATTGGGTTGAACCATGTATGACTATCGTCAAAAGGGTGTCGCTAAAAGAAAACCATGTGGTGTTTAGCAAAAATCTTATTTTTTTTCTAACCACATTAAGGATGGTTGTTATGCATGGAGTTTATGTATTTTTTTTATACAATTTAATATGGTTGTTTTGGTGCTGTAAGTGCCGAGAAGGAGATGGAGTTGTATTTCCATGCCATGCATTATATATAGATAATCTCTATATAATGATAATTAGCTAGCTTTTAAAATTTGTTGTTAGATAATTATTTAAAGATTTAGTTTGATTAGTTTAGTTATGGTCGTCAGCAAATTAAATGTTCGACGAACCTTTTCATTATTATAATCAAGTTAGATGGTTATATTTATACATAAGTACATGTATAAATAAAACGGCAAATCTTTGAAAAAGGGAATGTCGAGAAGATTAAACGTTTAAGGATTTATTCGTTAAGAGTTGATTAGAAGATATTTTAGCGAGACGATTAAATTAAATATTTAACCGTTACAAAGATATTTAGAAATTTGTTGTGGCTTATGTAGGATTGGGGGTTATCAAGTGACGCATAAGCCTACGCTAGCTTCAGGTAAGTTTCATGTGATTTGAAACTGGGATACATACAATAGTATGGTGTGCAATATTTTCTTTTTTTTAGTATGAAAAGTTTATGCTAATGTGATTTCAGATATATTATGATGCGTTCATAATTGTTTAGTATTTTATCATGAAAGAGCATGCTAAGTGTTTACAGTTTTTAAAGCATGCTAAGTGTTTGCAGTGATGTATTAAGATATGCATGTTAGCTTTGAATGATGCATGGTCAGTCGGGCATGTGTGTGTGTGGTCAAGATGGTACAAGTATCTTGAGGGTGCCTCTGTACATGGTTCGTCCAGATAGATAGTACATGTACCGTGAGGGTGCCTCTGTACACGGTTCGTCCAGATAGATAGTACATGTACCGTGAGGGTGCCTTTGTACACGGTTCGTCCAGATAGCTATGGCCTGACCAGTACATACTGCGGTCACTGTGCTTGGTAAGGCATATCAGATAGTTGAACCACATACCATGCCAGTTTAGTTGAGATCTCATATGTGTCAGTTGCATACGTGCAAAATGTTGAAGAGTTTTCATGTATAAGCTTATTGATGTTCAATGTTGCTTTTAAACATGTGTGTTTAAAGTATTTATATATGTATAATGTTTGTAGTTGAAAAATCATGAGCTTACTTAGCTATAGCTAATATAGTATGTATCTCAGGGTTTGAGAAAGCGAGCACTAGTAAGGGCAAAGGACTGGCATAGGTCCTTCTTCAAGTAGCTGGTCCTGATCGAGGATTCCGTTTTCATGTTTGATGTAATAAATCGTAGTTTATTACCTTGGGATTGTGTAAGTTTTCAGTTGTTAAGTCTTCCGCTGCGTTTGTTTGTAACATGATCATGATTTCAGAGTTTATGTTTATGGTTTAGCCTAAGTCACGACCAGTGGAAATTTGGGGTGTGACAAGTTGGTATCAGAGCAGTGGTTTAAGCGGATTAGGTTAAGATATTAGCCTAAGCTTAAACTCGTAAGGTTCTGAGGAGAAGAAAGAATTAAGATGTCGTTAGATAGTGTTAGGAAAGATGATTTCCTACGATCTAGCAAGGCTTGTATGATAAGTTTGACTTTGTTAGCTTAATCCTCATTAAGTTTGGTGACATCGACGATGGAGAGATTGAAGAGGAGCACATCGGTTATAGTATAAAGCTAGAGTACAGAGTTAAAGTTAGAGCCTAGTCCAGTAGATCAGTACATGATAGCAGTTGTTTAGCTTTGCTTGAGGAGCAATTTTTATCTTGTTTCAGAACTATGTACGCATGATCAGTTAGACCCCATTTTACATGGTATCTATTTATCTATGTCTAGCCATGCTATCTGTGTACAGAAGCTGTCAATTTGTGAATGAAAATTCATTTCTTTAGCATGAGATCTTGCTCCTATACATGTGTGTATAGGTATATATATGCATGGGATACAAGGTACCTTATTGAATAAGGTAGGGGTCAGATAGAGACTAATAGTCTCTTAATATGTGAGAAGAATGCTCATAATATGACACTAGAACTGTTAGTTGAAGCTTATGTTCCAACATTAGTGCGTTGTCATTTCAGTGAGCAAGGATGTATCTAAGGGATGGCATGACTTCATCGGATAGTGAGGAGAATGTACCTCCTCAAGCTATTGAGTCACCTAGCAAAGGTTGAGATAGAGGAAGGAGTGAGAGAGTAGCTCCTTCAGTTCAGGCCAGTTCAACAATTGGTAGAGGCCGAGGAAAAGAGCAAGGAAATGGGCCAGTTACCCTCAATGAGTTGGCGAATGAGATGGCCAAGGCACTGCAAAATGCCCTGCCAAACTCTTCTAGCTAGTTTAGAAGAAATGAAGAAAAAGGAACAAAAAGATAAACTCGATGATCAGTCTGAGGGAACCCATGGTAACTACGGGACTGTAGGTAGAGACCATGCTAGTGGTTTGGGTAAGAGAGAGTGTAGTTATAAGACCTTTTCCAACACCCATCTAGAGAAGTTCAGTGATAGTAGCGGTCCATTAGCTTTTATGGACATAGAAAGTTATTTTGAGACTTGCGAGTATGCACCAGAGTAGAAGGTACGTTTGCTATAACTACCTTCACTTCTGCCGCTTTACAATGGTAGAACACTAAGAAAGCTGTTAGAGGTATTGCTGAGGCAACAAAGATGTCTTTGGATAGCTTGAAAGAACTAATGATAGAGAATTACTGTTCTAGCGTAGGTGTGGTTAAACTAGAGACAATTTCTGAATCTAGTGCAGGGTTCAAATACAGTGTATGACTACACTGATAAGTGTACAGAGAAAGCCAGGTTCGCGAGACTTCAGGTTGGGACTAAACGAAGGAAATTTCATCGTTTTGTCGAAGGACTTAGAGTAGACATCAAGAGGCATGTCGAGATGATAGTGCCTAAAACTTTTCTTCAGGCCGTTGTACTGGTCAAGATAGCAGAGACAATGCAGTGATAGATCGATTGAGGTCGAAAACGATGTTAGGAGAAAATGGGAAGACAGCAGTAAGAGATCCGACATTGTTAAGTTTGGATCTGGTTTGAAACCTAAATGAAGTGGGTGAACTACCCGTTATGTAGTAGCTGTAACAAGAGCCATTTTAGCGAATGTAAAATAGGAAGCGCAAGGTCCTACAAGTGCGGAAAGTTAGGGCATAATCGAAGAGAATGTCCAGAAAGTCGTAAGTGCTTTGAGTGCAGACGCCAAGACATATCAGACCAATTGTCTTAAGCTGCAAGAAGCTACAGTTGGAAGCATGAGGCTAGTGAGTGGTGCAAGTAGAAGTGGAAACGAGAAGAAAGAATTCTAGAAGGCTAAGGGTAGAGCCTATGTGATAACGACCGATGAGACAAAGGAGACCCCTGACATTGTGTCAGCTAGTTTCTTGTCAATAATTGTTATGCCTTAGTTTTATTTGAATCGAGTGTGAATAGAAGCTATGTTTCCACCACTCTCCTTTACTACTTGAATATAAAGACTAAGAAATTAGAAAAGAGCTTGGTAGTTGAGATAGCTGACGAAAATCAGAGAGATATTGATGAGATCGTTGAGGTTAGCACGATCATTATAAGTGGAAAGGAATTTTCAGTTAAGTAGATTTGAAATAGTTCCAAGAATGGACTGGTTGTCTGGGAATGATGCTCAGAAAGTGTGCAATAAGAAGATGATTAAGGTTCTAACTCCAGCTGGAAGGTCTGAGTAGGTTCGTGGAGATAGAAAGAAAAGCGAGATAGGATTTATCTCGATGCTGCAGGTAATGAAGTGAGAATGAATATTCAAGTGGATCTAGTTGATCAAATTAGAGAGATTTAAAAGATGCTTCGTTGGAAGAAGAATGTTAAGAAAGAAAGAATAGTTGGGCAAGTCAAGTTGTTGACTGTTGGCCCAGATGCAATGTATAGATTTGGGAACCGCGTTCGGATTTCCTTGTAGAAGATAAGTTAAGAGCTTACGTAATAGATTTTAGAGGTAGTTGGGATAACCACCGACCATTAGCCTTGTTAGAAGCTTTGTATGGTCGTAAGGTAGGACGCTAGTGTGTTGTACTGACGTCGGAAAGAAGCAGTTAGTTGGACCTGAGTTAGTCCAACAGCCCGAGATAAAATAGTTCAGATTAGAGAAAGATTGAAAGTGGCCTATGATAGGCAGAAAAGCAGATAAGAGGCATAGGCCTCTTGAGTTTCAGATAGAAGTTAAGGTGATATTGAGGATATCCCCTTGTAAAGGAATCGCAAGATTCGGAAAGACAGACAAACTGAGACCAAGATATGTTGGACAGTTTGTAGTGGTAGCAATAGTGGGAGCGGTGACTTACCGACTCAAACTACCGGCAGAGCTTAGTGTTATACAGGACATACTTCATGTGTCGAATCTGAGGAAGTGTTTAGCAGATGAGTTAACAATAGTAGAGCTAAAGAATGTAAGCATTGAAAATCGTTTGAGTTACAAAGAAGAACCAGTTCAGATACTAGACAAAAGAATGAAGAATTTGAGGAATAAAAGGGTGTCTTTTGTGCTTGTTCAGTGGAAGTTTCATAAGGGTCCTGAGATGACATGAGAACCTGAAGCAGAAATGAAAAGGAAGTAACCTTCGTTGTTTTAGCCCAAAGAAATTTCGAGGACGAAATTTTTATAAGAGGGAGGTACTTGTAACACCCAAAATTAAAGAAATAATGGAAGAGTAAAAGAGGGGGAGAAAATAATTCAAATGAAAGTGTGGGGTTTAAAGTGAATGGAGGTTGAAAGGTTAAGGGTGAGAAGTGTAAATGTAAAGGATATGTTTAAAATTTGAAAGTCTTGGACGTGTGGGATTAGTTTTAGCATGTTTTTAGAGGCAGTGGTTAAGTATGGATATGGCCTCCATTTATGCGTCATTCAAGGGTTTTTTTTTTTCTGGAGTCACGTCTTTTCCATCTAACTAGTTAGACCATTTCTGAATTTGCAAGAGATGATGGAGAATTGGAAGAGAAAATTTGTTGTGAAACTAGTAAGGTTCGAGCGAGATTTATAGAGAATCGGTCGAGATTCGGGTAGCGTTCGTTTGATATTCAAGTAACGATTCAAGGTAAATTCGTTATTAAACTCGGCGATCATACACGTTTGAATTTGGTTTTAGTTCTTCTTTCGTTCGATGTCGTTTTAAAGGTTTATAGGTCGTCTCACTTTCCGAAGTATAGACGAAGAGTTTGTTGAAGCAACGGGTCTCGATGTCGGGTTTACGGAACCCAAATTCGAGTATAATTGTTGAAAGTTGAAACGGTATATTTTATAATATACGCAAGTTTAATTTGGTCGTAACGAAAGATTTGTTAAAAGTAAGGTAGAAATCCGGATAAATATCGAGTTATTCTTTTGGTCGTGAAACCGATAGAACCTCGATTTTTAGACGGGAGTTATAGTGTAAATTGGGTTGAACCATGTATGACTATCGTCAAAAGGGTGTCGCTAAAAGAAAACCATGTGGTGTTTAGCAAAAATCTTATTTTTTTTCTAACCACATTAAGGATGGTTGTTATGCATGGAGTTTATGTATTTTTTTTATACAATTTAATATGGTTGTTTTGGTGCTGTAAGTGCCGAGAAGGAGATGGAGTTGTATTTCCATGCCATGCATTATATATAGATAATCTCTATATAATGATAATTAGCTAGCTTTTAAAATTTGTTGTTAGATAATTATTTAAAGATTTAGTTTGATTAGTTTAGTTATGGTCGTCAGCAAATTAAATGTTCGACGAACCTTTTCATTATTATAATCAAGTTAGATGGTTATATTTATACATAAGTACATGTATAAATAAAACGGCAAATCTTTGAAAAAGGGAATGTCGAGAAGATTAAACGTTTAAGGATTTATTCGTTAAGAGTTGATTAGAAGATATTTTAGCGAGACGATTAAATTAAATATTTAACCGTTACAAAGATATTTAGAAATTTGTTGTGGCTTATGTAGGATTGGGGGTTATCAAGTGACGCATAAGCCTACGCTAGCTTCAGGTAAGTTTCATGTGATTTGAAACTGGGATACATACAATAGTATGGTGTGCAATATTTTCTTTTTTTTAGTATGAAAAGTTTATGCTAATGTGATTTCAGATATATTATGATGCGTTCATAATTGTTTAGTATTTTATCATGAAAGAGCATGCTAAGTGTTTACAGTTTTTAAAGCATGCTAAGTGTTTGCAGTGATGTATTAAGATATGCATGTTAGCTTTGAATGATGCATGGTCAGTCGGGCATGTGTGTGTGTGGTCAAGATGGTACAAGTATCTTGAGGGTGCCTCTGTACATGGTTCGTCCAGATAGATAGTACATGTACCGTGAGGGTGCCTCTGTACACGGTTCGTCCAGATAGATAGTACATGTACCGTGAGGGTGCCTTTGTACACGGTTCGTCCAGATAGCTATGGCCTGACCAGTACATACTGCGGTCACTGTGCTTGGTAAGGCATATCAGATAGTTGAACCACATACCATGCCAGTTTAGTTGAGATCTCATATGTGTCAGTTGCATACGTGCAAAATGTTGAAGAGTTTTCATGTATAAGCTTATTGATGTTCAATGTTGCTTTTAAACATGTGTGTTTAAAGTATTTATATATGTATAATGTTTGTAGTTGAAAAATCATGAGCTTACTTAGCTATAGCTAATATAGTATGTATCTCAGGGTTTGAGAAAGCGAGCACTAGTAAGGGCAAAGGACTGGCATAGGTCCTTCTTCAAGTAGCTGGTCCTGATCGAGGATTCCGTTTTCATGTTTGATGTAATAAATCGTAGTTTATTACCTTGGGATTGTGTAAGTTTTCAGTTGTTAAGTCTTCCGCTGCGTTTGTTTGTAACATGATCATGATTTCAGAGTTTATGTTTATGGTTTAGCCTAAGTCACGACCAGTGGAAATTTGGGGTGTGACAGATGTCGACAATGTTGATGGTGTGTGCCCACAAGTGAGAGGACTGGCATACGTTAGGCAAGTCCACCTATCTCATGACATAAAGGATGAGGTGACATATACCATACTATGGTAAAATTGTATTCTAATATGGGTATAGAATTATAACAATGTCTAAACATAGCTACATAAATAAATTATCTGACAAAT
This sequence comes from Centaurea solstitialis, assembly GCA_030169165.1. Taxonomy (NCBI): domain Eukaryota; kingdom Viridiplantae; phylum Streptophyta; class Magnoliopsida; order Asterales; family Asteraceae; genus Centaurea; species Centaurea solstitialis. The sequence goes on from CM058046.1 coordinate 19,206,952, forward strand.
GATATGACACATGATGTATGAAAGCATATGATAAGTTGCACATTGTTTACAAAAAAAAAACGAGCTAGTGTTTTAATGGTTCTATTTTGTATGTTATAACTTGTCAGGTGTTTTAGGTAAAAGAATTATGAACTTGTTAAACTTTATTAGCTAATTATTATTATGTATTTGAGGGAAAAACATGATTGGCACTTGCAAGGATAAAGAAAAGATATAGGTAAACACTATATGATGCTTTTAATAATTGTGTTAAGTTTGTTCATATTGTTGTATTGAGAGAGAATGCTATGTATTTGGACTTAAAAGATGTTTGGGTTTCGTGAAGTTTATCTTTAGATATTAATTTTACATATTTATTTAGATTATGATGTTGATTATATAGTATTATCGTACTACATTACGTTTAAAGATAAGATAAGATGATATGTTCCTTACGGAAGGTAAGGGATCACATTACCTTAAAAGTTGCATTGCTTCAAAAGTTTCAAATATAAATGCAATATTTAAGAGCATTAAGATTAATGCTCAAAAAATGTAAAATACACCTCAATTACACCAAAACAAAGGCTTGTTGGAAAAAAGAGAAACAATATTACTAATATCTTGTGATGGTCCTTAATTAATAATTAAAGAGACGCATTTATTAAAAACTTTAAGGAAAAATTTAATTTATTTTTAAGGAACTCAAAATTCTTAATGAAAAGAGAACATAAAAACAGGTTTTCTATCAATACCCTTTTATAGATGTATACGAATATATACAGCCATACAAGTGGAACTCATAGTAGAAAGGTTATGAATTTATATGAGTAGAGAGAATATATGATAAGGTATAGATAGCAAGACCCCTCAAAAAATAAATCCAAAGAATCCACCCAAATGACCCAATTTTTTTTTTTTTTACCAAAATAGCCATTTTTAGTATAAAAAATAAAATCAAGAAATAACAAATTTTCATGTTTATTAAGCATAAAAATACCAACAACGGCTTAGCAAAATTATGAATTCATAGTTTTTTGATAATAATTTGTGAGATGGTAAAACATACTTGGTGTTTGTGTTATATCTAAACTAATGTCGACAAATTATAGCTATAAGATATCATCAATCTTGATAAATTTAATGGTTGCAATTATTGTGAACATCTGGAATTGAACTCTGAACAAATAAGATATTCCATCGTATTCTTTTGAGTCTGAACCACTACGCCATAAACCTTGTGGTTAACTTTGCCAGGCCTTTGTGGACCCAAAAACCTCGGCAGAGCTAACACCATGATTCAATAATCACAAACCCGACATTCCATCTAGAGATGAGTTAGTAACATAGCAAGTTACAATTTAACCAACTTAAATTCATGATTATAGTCAATTTTTGGTTTTGATATTTGGGACCCACAACTTTAAAAAACAGCGAAGAAAGACAAAATGTTTAGGAGACCAAAGATGCATGCTTTTCTCCTTTAATTCGCTGCAAATAAACAAATATTCCTTGTAAAGAATAATAATATTTTCATCTATAAACAAAACGTCTCTTTTATATGAAATAGTTAGAAAAGTTGTTGATTTATATGAATGCTTTATTAATTTATTATGTATTACTTTCTATATACAATTATATATTTGGTTTGTTATACGAAAAGTTTGCAATTTATATTTACAAACTATGTAATTCTAACAAATAATATAACCATAATCAATGTTTGTGCTAAAAAAATGTCAGATAGACGTGATCCTCTTAGGCTTCATTACATCGATCCCATGGTCATCACAATTTCTTTATGGAAGACAACAAAGTTAATTAAGCAATAAAGTTAACTAGAATACGAATTAAGCCACTAATAAGAGGAGTAGAGGAGAAACAAAGCAAAAAAATACCGAAGAAAATGAAGTCTTTCCATCCAAATGCTCATTGGCTTTGTTCTTGGCTTCAAAGGATCTGCCATTTGTGGTGCTAATATTTTTAGTTTGAGTTATTAAAATAATGTGGTGTTTCAAGGTGAACCTAAAGATGAATAAGTCTCGGGTCTTTTAAACCCGTTTTTAGTAAGAAAAAATAATCAGGCCTTCAGAAGTTCATACCTGACTTTTAGGCACCAAAATGGGCCTGATCGAGCTTTTTAATCTAGAACTATATGTTTTGAAAAACGTATGTTAATCTGCCATTATGAGCTAGCATGATCCCGAGCTTGATTTTTGGTTCATTCCTAACTCTACCGTAAAAGTAGAATAAGGTTTTAAGTAATTTACATATATTAAGCTCCGAGTTTCAATATTGATACATATATACACACATAGTGACCGAGTTAGAAGAAGTTATGTCTCCAGTTTTTGTAGCTAATAAATGTGTTCAAGAACTTAGTATAAAATCATAAAGAATTAAGTATTAGTTTCTATATTACTATTTTAATTTCTTTCAAGATAAATGTCAATATATAAAAGTAAATATCTATCTTTCTATTCTACTGATTTTGAGAAATGAGAAAACTTATCCCTTTATAATCACGGATAAAATTGTTGCTTCAACAATTAAAAGAAGTATTAGTTAAACATAATGTCTTTTTGTTCTTCCAAAAAAAAAAAACATAATGTCTTTTTCATTATAAATATTTATTTCAGAACAAAAGGAGTATAGGCTAAAAGAATAAATTTCAAAAGAAAACAAAAATTGTAATTAATTGAGAGATTGCATGTAATATAAATATTAGAGTAAATTACATATTGGGTTTTTGTGGTTTCTTCAAAATTTAGATATGATCTATCTTTTGGGGAAAAAAACTAATTTTTGGTCCCTATGGTTTATATTTCGTTGCACTCTAATCCCCGTCACTAACTTTTGAGATGAAGTTTGTGAACTCAAAAAGTATATTCATCAATCAATTAGATAAGTCAAATAAATAAGATGCGCACACTTTGAATGTTATTATGAAAGTGTTGTAATTAGGCCATGCGCAACCCACCGGTAGGTATGCCGGTACCGCTGCCTTGCAGGCGGTAACACTGCCGAGGCCAAGCGGTGCGGGACCTGTACCAAGGCCCCGGCTGTGAGATCTTACCGTTCTAAAAAAGCCAAACACACACACACACACACACACACACATATTTACATACAGAATATGAGGAAAGTTCAAATGTGAACCACTTTTTGGTTGTGAACGTGAGGACAACCGAAAGTGACACGTGGCGACTTTGAGTGTGGTCCCCCTCTTTAATTCAATGCCCTCCCATGAATCGCGCCTAGTCACCCGCCGTGGACCTGACGTGGGGCCTAGTCATCCGCCACATGTTGCGCTCTTGGTTGTCCTTACGTTCACAACCAAAAAATGGTTCACATTTGAACCCACCCCTACAGAATATATATATATATATATATATATAGTCACCTTATTTTGAAAACTCATTAATTTGTGGAAACTTTGGAAACCATGTTTTCCACCAATCATAATCTATTTTCTTGTTTATTTTTGGTAATTTTATTTATTTTATTTTTGTGATGCTTAATTATAGGAGTTGGTGGTTATGATTTTGAATTTTGCAATTAATCTTGTCCATTGATTCTTCTAATCAATGGTTTATATGAGTTTCCAAAGTTTCCACAAATTAATGAGTTTTCAAAATAAGGTGACTCTATATATATAAAGATACATGTGGTATGACCTGTACGACTGTGGATGAAATAGTATGGTAGTGGTAAGGTGGTGGTAAAACTGATGTGGCGCTGAGGTGATAGTCTGTACATGTGGTATGATTTATACGGCTATGAATGGCTTTAGTAAATAAAATGACGATAGTGCTATTTAGTTAACGGATGAGAGTTAATACCATTAACACTACGGACTTAGTGTGAAACAAAATGTAAACCATTGGAAGAAGAAAGAAATAGTCGTTTTAAAAAGAGAAGCAACCTACAGGGACCCATGATGTAGTTTATTCGAAATACTATTATAAAACAAAACTATTATTTAGTCAATTAAAAAATATATAATAAATAAATAAGATTTTTTAAAATGGTATATTTTCTCATTTCGTACATTTACCTATTTTGTTAGAGAACAAGATATCATTTTAGAAATTTCAGAAAAATAAAATAAAATAAAGAAAGCGGTGGGACCTACCACCGCTATCGCAGAGCGCCTCCTCCGTACCGTAGTCGGGGACGAACAGCTGTACCAATTTCCATGTAAACATAACGCATCCCCCACGTTCCCCTCTTCCCTTCCCTTCCCTTATAAATTCCCACTTTCATCCCTCACTAAACTTCAACTTCATCTTCATCTTCAACCTCCAATCTCAATTTCTCAAAACCCTACCTCCTCTGTGTCTCCCCAGGCGCAGAGATCCTTCTCATAAACGCCATTCTTCTCATTCATGAGACCACCACCAGCTGATCATCACCAATTACAACATCATCATCATTACTCATCCTCAATCCATAATTTCTATGTCTATGGAAGTTGTCGTCAGGTTAATGGAAGCACAATCTCCGCCTTACTACGCGCCACCGCAGCACCATCACGACTCGTCTCGCCCGACCATCGGCTTTCCGCTCGGCACCGCCTTGCTCCTGATCGTCGTTTTCAGCCTCAGCGGCATCTTCTCCTGCTGTTACCATTGGGACAAGCTTCGTCACCTTCGAGGCGAATTCTCCGATGCCGATTCAGATCACTCCGATTCCAAACCTAAACCTATTTACTCGGTAATTCATCTCCATAATTAACAGAAATCAGATCTTAATTACATTAACTGTTATGTTAATTAACCGATTGATTCAAAATTGTTGATGAAATTCGTTGAAATTAATCGATTTTGTTATGAAATTAACAGGAAAAGAAGCAAGATGAGGATCGGAGTTTGCCGGTGATTATGGCCGGAGATCAGTTTGCGAGGTTCATAGCAATGCCGTGTCCATGTGAACCACCGAGAGTAGTACTGGAGAAGATCACTGTAGAAGAGATTCAAAAGCCGCCACCACCACCGCATATAGCCATCACGATGTAATTATATAATAAACTCTTTGAATTTTTCACTGTACATACTATTGATCTGATCAATTTTACCTTTATATAAATGGAATTTGTTATTCTTCTTCTTCTTCTGATTTCTATTTTGACTTTTTTGGGGGAAGTTTGAATTGAAGCAATGCATTTGGCATGGAATGTGCTGGATAGATAACCAATTTCAGTTTGGTCAAAATAGTCATAAATCAGTCTAATTAACAAGTACAAATAACAACCTCAATTCTAAACAATTCTATTTCTAGTGAACCAAACCACATGAACATATATTGATATAGATTTATATTTATATTTATTTCGAAACCAAATTAACTCAATTAACCACACCCAACCCTCCCAACTCATTCACTTTTTTAATGTCACATCAGCTGACAGATCAGCTTTTTTCCAACCTTCTCTTTATCCTCTACAACTCACACCCAACATTCTCAACCCTCTCACACAACACACACAAACACAACGGCTTCATGCCACCGCCAAGCCCGCTGGGTACCATGGGGTGCCGGGTACCATGGGGTCGCACCCAACCCGCCGGGCTTTTTTGAAGCTGGCGGGCATACCCGCTGCTACCCTTCGGTATGGGTGCCTGCAACCTTAAATGTGTTCTTAAATATTTCAATTAATTACTATCGGTTGATAGGTCAAAAAATTATCGAAAAGAATATTTTGTTCCATTTATTGGCCACCTAAACCTGAAGATTTGCATGGAGAGACGATGATCGATTTGGTTTTTGATTCTTTGTTTCATTTCGAGGCCAACTCCAACCCCCGATACAAAAGAAAAGAAAGAAAGATTACTTATTTTGCAATATCAGGTTTCTTTTCACTCCAACACAAAAAGACATAAAAATGGTGATATTTCAATATCATAGTTTTTTATTTTTTCCATTCAAACCATACTAAAAATAAATAATCTAATAAATTATATTTAATATGTTAGTAATTAAAATAATATATTTGCTTTTTATTATTATATTAGATGGTATCTTATTATCACCAACATTTCATACTTTCATGTTATTTTAGCATCATATCAGCCTTTTTTCTTCTTTCATTTCAGCCTTTTTTTCATTTCCTACTATCTGAATCTTAAAGTGAAGCACCACAAACATTTTATACCTTCTAAGCTTTTATTTTTATTTCAACATATATTTAATAGAGAGAAAGAGAAAATCAGAGAAAAGAGAACTCGGGTTTGAAAACCTGTCCTCCAACCCGATTCTTGCTACCTCCCCACCCTCCCCTATCTGAACCCCTTACCTGAGCCATGCTAAGCATGGCCTTAAAAAAATTAGAAGTTATTAGTACTTATTAGTGTTCAATAATATTGCGGTTTATGAAAACTTTCAACATTATATGAGTATTTTCTTAAGGAAACATTATATAAGTATTTTTAGAAAATTAACTTATAATGTTTTTAATATTTTGTGAAAAAATTAGATTAATTGCATGTAATTTATAATTTAAAGATACAAATAACTTAAGCATCCCTTCTTTATAAATGCATAAGATTGGGTTCCTCTGAGAAAAAATTTATCATGAGAAAAAAGAATGTTCATCCTTTGATCAATGCTAAAATGAAAATCGATGCTCTAGGTGACTTTAAATGGCCTAGAGTCCTTATAGATGAACCTCCATGACTACAAAGACTTTGGTTGCTGCGTCTGAATTTGAACCTATTGTAATAAGAATTTCCAACTACATCCCCAAGGCTTCACGAGTGCAGCATAACCCAACAAGTTGCAATTCACCTATACATTGCTTCCATACGATAAGATGAATATGCAAAATCAAGTAAGTTTATGTTGGAGATTAGACAAAACATATTTAAAACCGTCTCTGGTTTATTTTTCAATATCTTTGTGGTTTTATATTTGATTTGATGTTATCATTTTTCGATTTAACTTTATTACGTTAAAGTTTATTTGATGTTTCTCATATGAAATATAAGCATTAGTCCTGTCTTTTAATCTTTTTAGTATGTTCTTATTTTATTTGGTTGTTAAAGTGGTTAGTTTTTGATGTTTCACATTGTTGTGAATAATTTTTAAAACTTTAATATGTTGTTTCATAAGTAAAACATGATATGAAATAAAATAATAAAAAGGCATTATTGTTTCATAAGAGAACCAATAATTTATTTGATTTTGTATGAGAAATAAAATGGACAAATAACGATTATAGTTTCAGAAGAGAACCAACAATTGGCTTGATTTTATACGAGAAACAAAACGTTTACAATAAGGATGTTAATATTATTCTTTGTGTTATTTATGTCCATAAAATTCAAAAGAGAACCAATTTTCGTGTATGGTTTGAATGCCGTAGGGTTTGGTAACATTAAAATTGATTTATATTTCTTTTTTACATTAAAACCTTCTAGTCAATTAAAGATTAAAAAAACTAGGTTAAAAAATGTAAGTAACCAAAATTTAAAAGTTCAAATGATTTAACTTAGAGTTAATTACATATTTGGTCCCTGTGGTTTGGTGGTTTTAACACTCTGGGTCCCTCGATTGAAATAATTATAGATTGGGGCCCTGTGGTATGCGTTTTATAACGCTCTGGGTCCCTATGGTAGACGCCATTAATCATTGAACCGTTAGGCCCATCATGTGCATGGCACATGATGGGCAATTTGGTCATTCAACTTATCTTTATATTTTCAATTAATATTATAGGGACCAAATATGCAACTCATTCTATTTTTTATTAAAAGACCAGGGACCAAAATGTAATTTATCTATCATACACTAATTAAAACTTAAAAGAAGAAAAAAAACCAAAATAATTCAGTACGTCTTCTTCCCCAAAATCCTCCTCCATTGCAGCCACCACCACCTGGTTTCCTCGACAGCTTCAATCATCGCCACCTCTTGCTTCCATTGCCGACGCCGCCGCCGCCGGTTTCTCCCGTCGCCGACGCTGACGCCGGTTTCTCCTGTCGTCGATGCCGGTTTCTCCCTTCTGCAATTGTTTCCCCCTTCGAGTCTCTCAGATTTATTTCTTGTTGATTTATTGTAGAATTTAGGGTTTTGAATATTGTTTGATTAGGTTTGCAAATTTGAGATTGATTTGGGTTTTTGAATTAGGTTTTTCTATATGGATTTGATTTGGGTTTTAGGTTTTTGGGGTTTCAAAATCTGGTTAATATAGTGTTTGTTTCATATTTGTATACAAATATTAATTTTTCTTGTTCTTTTTAAATAAGATTAGATTTGAGTGTTCTTGTTTGAATTTTGGAAAAAGATTGATGTGGTGTTCTTAGTGGGCGGTGGCGGCAGGTGATGGTGGCTGGTGGCGACAGGTGGTGGTTTGGTTATTTTAACTATCTTCTTCTTCACCACCGCTCTGACCGTATTCTATTGTTGGCTGAAAAAAGAAGCTTCTCGCAGGAGAAGTTTTTCGCCGGAGCTGAGTAGCTGACCATGTTGGATCTCTCAATGTGTATTTCTAGACAGGTGGTGTTTGTGGGTGTTGGTGGTGTGGATGTGGGTGGGTGTGGTGGGTGGGTGGTGGTGGTGGTGGGTGTGGGTGTGGGGTGGGTTGTGGGTGTGTGGTGGGGTGGTGGGTATTGGTGGTGGTGGGTGGTGGTGTGGTGTGGGTGTGGTGGTGGGTATTGGTGGGTGTGGTGGGTGTGGGGGGTGTGTGTGGTAGTGGTGGTGGTGGGTTGGTGGTGTGGTGTGGGTGGTGGTTGGTGTGGTGGTGGTGTGGGGGTGGGTGTGGTGGGGGAGTAGAGTTAGAATAAATTACATTTTGGGATATGTGATTTTATATTAAAAATAGAGTGAATTACATATTTGGTCCCTATAATTTTAATGAAAAATAAAAAGATAAGTTAAATGACTAAAATGCCCATCATGTGTCGTGCACATGATGGGCCTAACGGAGCAATGATAGATGGCGTTTAGCAGAGGGACCCAGAGCGTTATAAAATGCATACCACAGGGACCCAACCCATAATTATTTCAATCGAGGGACCCAGAGTGTTAAAACCACCAAACCACAAGGACCAAATATGTAATTAACTCTTTAACTTATTGAAAAAGGATGTTCATGGAATTACTCATTCAAAATGAAAAAAATTTAAAAAATAATATGACGACTTAATCATGCAAAATTAGAAACTTCAATTATTTTTTCATTCAAAAAGAAAAATAGTTAATAGTCACCACAACTTATCATAACCAAGTAACCAACACATGAGTGATAGCCACCGTCAATCATCTTCGGCTACTTCAACATATCTCCTTCTTCATTCCAACAACTTTCTTCACCACATCTTCCTTCACTATAACAACCTTCTCTACCACCTCTTGAACATATGTCAGCCATCGACCATTACTGCCACGGTGCATGTGCTACCTCCAACGACCACCATAACCACCAAGTTTCCACCACCATTTGTTACCATTATCGATACCCACCACCACCTCTACCTTTGTCGTATTGCCATAACTACCTCCTCCATTACTATTGGCCACCATTATCACCATTGTTCTCCATCTTCACAGCCTTTGTCGATTCATAAGATCTTTCAAACTGAATAAAATCATAATTTTTTTTGTATGATTCGTCTTTTAAGAATTATCATCAGTTATTTTCATTTGAATTTAATAATATTATAAATGTGTGTCTTTATGGTCATTTCATATCAAATCCTAGTCGTAACAAGTATCGGACAAACAATTTTCCATGTTTAGTCTTGTCCGATACTGTCAAGTCCTATCCTCTTTGTCCCGTAAAGTCTTGTTTAATCCTATCACGTCCAATCCAGTTTCATTATACTTGGATATACAATGCTCTCCTATGGCTTAATATGTGGTTATTAGTATCAAATCATTCAAACCCGTAATTTTTAATACCGCTCATGATAAAAGATAAAAACGTCAATTCGGATGTTTACCTTGTTTATACAAAATCTTTTTGCACGACCATTTTGCAAACCAATTTGTTTTATTGAAAACAACATAAATAGTTATTTTTTTGGGTTAAATGAATAGTCTTGAATATATTTTCACCTTTCAAGACCTACATACACGTGGGTTATACTTGACATTTGGCTTGGATTTACTTTAAAAAGATTTATTTTGAAAAACATGTCACCACTTTTCATGTAATCAAAGACGTGTGTCATTTATTTGATTCAAGTAAGCAAATATTTTTTAATCTTGTGAGTAAAAAACATATAACTTGGGTTAAAGAAATCTTTCTTGAAAAGTATAGTAAACTTTATAACCTGAAATGGTTTACATTACACATCACAATAAAGATTTTGAACGTGGTTTGTTCAAAATAGGATGTAAAACATATGACGTTAAAATTTAAATTTGAAGAACTTTTTAAAAATGATTATTAAAATACAGAGACATTCTTTTATGATATTACCATCAATGATTTGTCAATCCTCCGTGATCACGTCCACCGTAACCGCGAGATGCGTGGCTGAGATTGCTCCTCACTTTTTTTTTTAAATTGACATGCTTCTCGTTTGAACCTTCCCCTATATATATATATATATATATATATATATTAAGAGAGAATGAATGAGAGAAAGAGAAAGAGAGAAGAAGAAGTCGGGTAGCAATAGGTCTGGGAGCCCTCATCCGAGCCAGTGGCGAATCTAGAACAAGAAACCACATGGTTCCCTATTAAGTTTAGCCGGAAAGAAAAAATGTAAGTGTCAACTATAATTTTATCTGGTCGGATCATTAAATTTAAAAATCAAACATTTACCCAATAGTGATATTTTTAAAGTTCTTACAATTGTACTCGACGAGGTGTTATACCTTGAAATATTTGCATAATCATATCGTTACTAATACCTTGTAAGATAACTTTTTCAATACATTCGCACATGATGAACTAGATTCTCCATTCTTTTTGAAAAACCTCAACAACGACATTCTTGATTCTACAAGAACTACAATCAAATATTCAAAATATCATTAATTCATTATGAATTAATAATTATATCTAATGTTAGATTATACATCTCAATTCGCAAATACAAAAGAAGATTTAAAGTTTTGATTTTGATTTTTGAACAAACTTGACTCGCTACAACTGAAAATCGGATTAGAATTGCGAAATCTAATTGGTCGATTTGTTCAGATTGGAGATTGGAGGTGAATTGGATGAAGTCGAATTCGATGAAGTCGATTTTGGTCGAAGTCAAATCAAGAATAAGGTTAGGTTGTGTGTTTTTACTTAAAATTGTTGGGACGGCCTAAACAGAAAAATTAAAAAAAAGATAATAACTTTTGGGGCATTAAAAGATTTGAACCTAATACCTGCCTTATAAAACAAGGGATATTATCCACCACACCAAGATTAATTTTGTTTACATAAGGGCGTAAGGCTGCTTAAAATATATTTAAAGGTAGTTTCTCTAAAAAGATTTAGTTAGGTCACAAATTTTTTTACTATATAACCTCTAACACGAAAAAAAAAATTAGGTAGGTCCCGAGACCTACCTACGATGTAACTAAATTCGCCCTTGATCCGAGCCCACCCGCTACCTCCCGTATCGCATGCCTCTCATGCCCAATTGAACCTGCGTGCGATCCCGAAAGGGTACTCGCATGTGGTACGAATAGCCTAACGTTTAAAATAGACAACCACTTTAAAATAAACGTAATTTGTTTTATATATCTTAAGTTTTGATTTTTGATTTTAAAGATATTTATTAGAATCTTGAAAAACTTAACTTCAGATTTTTCTTTTCCTTTACGCAGATATGGAAGACAACAAGAGCACCTCCCTAGTTATTTTTGCAAAAAATAAAAAAATCTAAATACTAAATGACAAAATAAAAGTGGAATAGAAAGAATTTAGTCATTAGATTTACAATATGAGAAAGAAAAGAAAAGGTGCATTTACATTCTTTGTTGCCTACTTTTATTTCTTGACCTAATTTTTCTATCAAATCAAGGAAAGTGATTTTCCCACTCATTTTCCTTTTTTTTTTTTTTTTTTTATTCTTTTTCAAATTTAATCATCAAGTTTCAATTCATTGTCGCTATGTTAAAAAGGATGATAATAACCAAGTTGAAACCATCATTGATACTAAAAATCCTCTTGTGGTTTGATTGTTTTGGCTACATCAAATAGGTTTGAAAAAACTTACTAGATTATATTAGTTTGTAGTTTAAAATTACATTTGACATTAATTTAGATCTTAATCATTTAAAATAAAAAAGTTTAATAATTTTTAAGAAAATATAGTTAACAAATTTAATCAAATTCATAATAAATTACTTTATTTTTTCGTTAAATATTAGATATCTTAAAATATGTCCAACAATTGATTTGGTGTAAGGTGGGTTCGTTTTCAAATGGGTCACAAATGAGTATTGATAAGAAATGTCCTTTAAAGGTACCAACACCATCGTCATCCAAAAAAGGTTTACCAATTTTGTACCCTCACAAAAAGGCAAATAGATACTACTTCCTTCTCCACCACATATATAAATAAACACACATATGTGTAGTTGGATTTGGTTGAGAATCTAATATTAACGTGATAAGCGGTTATCAACAATTAGATGTATATTAGAATAAGATGTATCAGATCAGTTAGATGTATATTAAAATAAGATGTACGAGATTTGTTTCTTTCTAAATCGCAAGTCATGTGACAGTAGGGGTGTAAACGAGTCGAACCGAGCTCGAGCTCGACAGGGCTCGAGCTCGGCTCGAGACTTTATGTTAAGCTCGAGTTCGACTCGATAGCTCGACGAGCTTTCATACTTCAAGCTTGAGCTCGACTCGTGAAAGATACACTAAAGCTCGAACTCGGCTCGAAAAGCTCGAAATTGTATAAAAAACAGGTTATTTAGCTAATAGCCGAGCTCGGCTCGAAAAGCTCGAAAGATATATATTTAGGTTGTTTTGATATATACCCCTTATATATACATAATATATATAATAATATAAAAATATATATATATATATATGTGCTATACAAGGCTCGAAAAGCTCGATAAGAACTCGAGTCAAACTCTTAAAAGCTCGAGCTCGGCTCGTTAAATATTCGAGCTTGTTTTTTGGGCTTGAACTCGAGCTCGAACTCGATAAAGTTCGACTCGAACGAGTCGAGTTCGAGCTCGAGCTCGAGTTACTCGATAAAAGCTCGACTCGTTTACACCCCTATGTGACAGTATAAGATTAAAAGAGATTAATAATTCAGATCCACTTTTCACCGTTAACTCAATTTCTCATACAATCATTTGCCTCTATATATGTATGTATGTATGTATGTAATCTTTTATAAAAAGAATAATAGTGCCATTTTCTTATGAGAAGTGTGAAAAGTTTTTTTTAAAGCATTGATCATTTTTAATCAAATACCTTCTCATGAATTGCGGCTAAAAGAAATTGATCTGGTGCATCTCGGTGGATCTTATGTTGGTGTATCTCGTCCTAATCTTCGTCCGTTTCTCATATAACGATTGATAACCACTTCTCACCAAATTTGACACTTCCCACCCGAACGCAACCTCTATAACCTATATTAATTTGCAATTAGTTATCATGTTTTGTTCTATAGAAATAACACATGTGAAAATGTGGAGTTTATGCAATGTTGTTTTACACATGGAACGCTAGTCATTTTATGTTTATAAATAACAGTCATGATCAATATCTCATATATGAAACAACATTATAGTTTATATGTTTTTATATAAGAAACAACATGTGAAAACACAATTATATAAATTATTGGGTTTGCAAGATATATATATATATATATATAGAGAGAGAGAGAGATTTTCTTTCGTGAACCAAGTATATGATATGAACTTTATGAACCATGGATATCAAATTTTTCCACGCAATTATCCAAATTAAATGAATAAAAATGAAAAATGATGGGTAGGTACCAAATGATAATCTGGACCGTCAATTTAATATTCTATTCAAATTTGAGTATGTTATTTACTATAGTTCATTGCTTGACATTATAATTTTTTAGGGAAAACTGCATGGCAGATTTATTGAAGCAAAAAACAAACTGACTTTCAGGAGGAGACAAAGGCTACACAAAACAGAGGAAAGAAGAGAGACTAACACATAAAACAATCTAAAGGGGAAGCAATCCAAATCTCCCAGCTAAATAAACCCATTTTTCCTCTGTTTGTGACCCAAAAAGCAGACTGTTGCATCACTCTTAGGAACAAATCCTCCTTAATTTTCTCAAGAACCTAAAGATAGCTGTATGTATCAAAGAGGTGTAGCTCAAGTGGCAAAAGGCTTGAGGTTAGTGGATGATATCCATTGGTATCAGGTTCAAACCATGGGAGTAGCACTTCGGCGATACCCAGACTTTGGGCCGGCCTTCGGGTCGGTTTGGGTCCAGGTAACGGGCATGCCAGTCTATGGGCATGCGGGCTCGGCCATAGGTCGGGCTTAGTCGTGCCTGGGCGGTTCCAGTCTATGTGGACTGGGCTGGGTTGCCGCAGATTAGTCAGTGCTGCCCAATTGGATGCTCGGATACCGCACATGCGTGTGTAAGTTTATTGCCATAAAAAAAAAGATAGTTGGTATGAGGAGGTTTCTCTAGTTCCATATGCTTCATAACGCAACCATACATTTTTATTTAAAATTTGAATATTTCTAATTATAAAATAAAGAATGGTAAAACTATTTTTGAACAATATTTTGGTTGAAGAAAGGCAAAAAAAAATGGTGGTGGTGGAAATGTACGGATGATAAGCAACGTTGAGTAAAGGGGTAGGGGACTGAGGGAGGTCCGTTCAGGTGCCGTAAGGGTGCACCAATATCACATGGGATCAGGGCCCTACAAACCACAATGGTCAATGCTTGGTCCACTCCTTTCATATGTTTGTCCCAAATTAACTTTTATAATTATGAATTATCTTTTAAAATCAGAAACTAATCATGATTGCCATCTAGATTTCCCACCTTAATCATATCAATTGTCATGCCGTAAGACTTGAAAGAAAAAAAAAACTTAAAGCTCTTTTGTCGAATAAGTTGTATCACAAGACATTTTTTTTCATATAAAAACAATCGATAGGTGACAACAAAAAAACATATCAAACACTTCCAAATATACGTTGTGCCCCAATCAATGCACTGTTTGAAAAAGAAAAAAGAAGCTTTTGAAGGTCAGGCTTTAGTTACCAACAAACAGTTTTTTCTATAAATTGATAGATACCTATATTTTCCAATGCTTATATTCATATAAATGTTTAGGTCATAATATAAAAGACTATTTGACTGACAAAATATTCTGCTATGTTTTAATTGATTTACAACTATATAACTATAAGGTTGTGATATCAAAACATTAGTAGTCTAGTAGTCGGTAACATTCTTAGAAGGGACATTGGATGACATCCTTGTCTATCCGGGTTCGATTCATGGGGTGAGCACATAAAAAGGAGCTGTTCTAAACACACACACACACAAAGATGGAGGTTCACGTAAAAAAAACTCAAAAAGAAAATATAGAGAAAATGAGATTCATTATCCTACAAATTATTTTCATATCGACGGTATGCTTTACTACTAAAATTGTTTTTTGTTTTTGTTTTTATGCATGTGTATTATGTACTTTTGCATATGCATGACTAGCATAATAAATTAAATTATTTTTATAAAGTTCCCCCTAAAACCCTAAACTTTTCAAATTATTTATATGTACAAATACATACCACATAAATACATGGCTAGCACGATATTCCTAAGTTTTTTTTTCCTATAAACCTAACCCTATATATTATAGAAAATTGAATTATAAATCAAATCAAATATTTATATCTATTATTAAGCCGAAAAATAAGGCATTTGATTTGTAAATTTGTTAGGTATTTGCATTAGTTGTAGATGAGAGTAATTATAGCTTACCCCACAATAAATCAATTAAATAGCAACTTGTGTGTTGGAGTGGAAATCCTTGTATGACTTGAAAATTAGGTTGCAATGATGGTAAAGATACTTGTGGCTCATGACTTGTGTTGAAATCTTAGTACAACTTTGTACTTCTTACTCCATTAATTGTCTTTTCCCTATATTTTCATGTGGATTAATTTAGAGAAAAAATAAAATTAAATACCGTATTTTCATGTTTACAGTGACACTCAAAAGCTCACTAAGCTATCCGTTATTGGTTATGAAATTAAGTCATGTAAAATTTGATGAAGGTACTTAGAATGAGTAAATATTTAAATAAAACAAATATAAGATGTTGAAAATAACATAAGAATTCATAATTTCAAGAATTCAGTAAAATTATATTGTATTTACAATAGAGAGCAGAAAATCACCAGCTTTAGCTTTGTAGGTGGGTTGGTTCCAACTCCAATCCACTAGGACTGCATTTCATTGGTTTTTGAATTTTGATTGTGTTAGAATAACAAATGGATTGAAAGGGAAACTAGCCATGTTAGTTTATGGTGCATAATATACTATATAGATTGATTTAGGACATGTTTGTTAACAGCTTAATGAGACTTTGCAGCTTATTGTGTCAACTATACATGATTGTTTACTAGTGACTTAATGATATAGAAAATGACTTATTCAGTAAGCTTTTAGGGGGGAACTTTATGTACAAAGCAAAGTTTTCCCAAACATATCTTTCTTGAATTAAAAAACAAGTTTCGTCCTCCTATGACGAAAAACTTCTCAATTTATACAGACAATTTAATTCATACAGATAAGTCATATAGAGTGAATCAAATAATATATGAAATAAATAATGAGAAGTTAAGATAAATAAATATGTATTCCACATAAGATACATCTGAGGTAAGCAATCTACCCGGTTTGATACTAATGTTCACAACAATTTTTTTATACAAACTCAAATATTGTTTTTATGATGTTTATGGAAGTGGGTTGTCCTCCACATAAGGAAAAATGCCTTGGTTATTTAATATCGTTATAAATATTTGTATTGACCATTTTGGTGATCAAGCAATGCAAATCTTGAAAATAGAAAAACTTCTAGGTTCAACCATCTTTTTAAATCTTGATATTCTTTATAAATTCGAGAATTTATGTTTGTAGTTATCTTGCTAAAAATAAGAGACTATTTCTTTTAAAAGGCTAATCAAACTGAAAATAAGGTATATTGAAGTTGTAAAAGGACTACAATTTGCTTTCCATTTAGTTTGAAGAATTTGGCTTGCATACTAGTGTTTGATCAAGTTCAATATTGTATTGTCCCATGTTAATGTTCGAGCAACTCATGTGCTATTGGGTTGGTTCTTAATCAACCATAGCTATCCAAACTGATATTCATATGAACATGATTTGATTTATCTGATTATATGCAATTTTTATAATACATATGGATAACATCGTAAACCTTGATCATCTAGGATTTAAATAACAAAAAGGTTAAATTATTGTCCCAAAATAATTGTCCAACCCATTCATATATTTTTCATCAAGTATTATATAACACAAACAAAAGTATTTAAAGTCAAAGTTGAAAAAGAAAGATTTTCAAAAGTCAAAACTGGACAATAATTTTGGGACGGAGGGAGTTATTAAGGTTGTGTTTAGTTGTGGAAAACTGTTTTCATTTTCCAAGAAAATGAAAATAGAAAATGGAGTTGATTTTTCATTTTCAGTTTTCTCGGAAAATTTTAGAAAACCTGTTTACTTGAAATCATGGAGTTTTCATTTTTCATTTTTAGAAAATTAGAAAACTCGTTTAGTTGTACATTTTTCTTTTACTTTTCATTTTCCATTTTTCGTTTTTTCAAATATTGCAACGGCGGCAGTGACGGTGGTCACAGCAGCGGCGGCATCGGAGCCGGTGGCCTCTGCGGCGGCGACGGTGGTGGCGGTGGCCTCGGCGGCGAGGGCGGTGGCCTCGGCGACGACGGCGGTGTTGGCGATGGCCTCGACGGCGACGTCGGTGGCCTCGACGACGACGGCGGTAGCCTCGGCTGCGATGGCAGTGGCCTCTACGATGGACTCGGCGGCGATGGCGGTGGCCTTGGTGGCCTCGGTGGCGGTGGCCTCGGTGGCGGTGGCCTCGGCGGCGACGACGGTGGTGGTGGTGGCCTCGGCGGCGATGGCGGTGGCCTTGGAGGCCTCGGCGATGGCCTTAGAGGCCTCAGCGGTGATGGCGGTTTTGGCGGCGGTGTGTCGGCGGCGACGACGGTTTTGGCGGCGGTGTCGGCGGTGGTGGGAGGGTAGTCGCGGCAATGGCGATGGTTGAGGCGGTGATGGCGGCGACGGTGGTCGTGGCGACGAGAAGGGGACGACGATAGTGCGACGACGGTGGTGGCGGCGGTGGCCGGCAGCGGCGGCAGGCGCGGTGGTGGCGGTGGCGGTGGTGGCCGGCAGCGGCGGCAGGTGCGGCAGTGGCGACGTTGGTGGCGGTGGCTGGCAACGAGAAGGGACGGTAATTGAAAATGGAAATGGAAAATGAAAATGAGAATTGGAAAACTATAAAAAGTAGTTTTCTAATTCAAGTGTAAATTTGGAAAATGAAAATTTTGTTTTCATGGAAAAGTTTTTCTAAATTGAATCAACTAAACAAGTTTTCTAAATTTTCATTTTTCATGGAAAATTTTTCTAGAAAACAAAAAATTTTGAAACAAGTTTTTCACTTTTTAGAGTTGTTCTGGCCTTTATTTTTTTGGATTTCGTCAATCCAGAAAAAAGTAGACCAAGATGCTTACAAATACATACATACACACATATATGTATAGGTCAAGGAACGTATGAGAAGTTTAGTTAGCGATGAGAACTGTCAGGATCAAATTAACAAGAACAGAAAAACAATTCAAATAAGTTTGCGGAATAACACTTTGAATGATTAACAATGAATGAATGAATTTGCAAACAGAGTTGTATTGATCAACAGTTTACTGATTACAAACCAAAGCCCCAATCTACTTGAACAGACTCAAGCAGACGTGCAATTCTTCTCAATTGCAGGGATCAAGAACAATGTTGAGGCTCCAATATTCTAAACACAAAACTGAATGAACTCGTACGTCTATCAATCAAGCAACTATCTATATATACGAATTACAAGATAAGAATAAGGAAAGTAAATCTTCAAAATAATCTCTAAGATATCTCCAAAAACTTCGCATCCTTTCCTTATCCTCAGTCTTCAAATCTTTACCATATCGCAATCCAACTGGCAGTGGTAAAACAAAAGCAGTAGTAAGTTAGTGCCAGCGATGGTAATTCATTCAGCGGTGGTAACCAACAAACTAGCAGTGGTAATCTTCAGATTAGTCTTCAGCAATAGTAATTCCCTACTAGCAGTGGTATTCAGCAACAGTATTTTAAACCCAACAAGAACCGTGACATGATTAATCTCATCATAAGAAATTGCGCTTTATAAGGAATGACATGATTCATCTCATCATAGTGTGCATTCATGTGCATTAACGGACTAACGGTTGGTTAACCACCTCCTACTATTCTCACGTTAACCTCAGCTTCTCAGTAAATACACACATACTGTAAAGCCCCACATTTTTAACAAAATATAATGAAATAAACCCATTTAAAACAAGCGGAAGCTAGATTTGAAAACCTTAATTCCAACAAAAGTCTTAGACATTGTTTCCAAAGAAAATGACCAAACGTATCCACACTCAACAATCCTTTTTTTTTAAATTATGCATCGTAATCAAAACCAAGGTTCAAGTCACCCATAATATTAAAAGTACAAAATCTTTTCCAAATTTCTCCATTGCTCCAAGACTCGAAGTTTGACTGAGCTGCGGCTAACCGGATCATCAGGCGGGAGCTTTACCCTTATTACCAGAAGAGGTACCTGTCACTAAAAGGGGAAAATAACCACGGGTAGCTTTCGCTTAGTGAGCACAGATCTATACTATAATAATCATACAAATATACCAATTGCATAATGATCATACAACACATAACATAATCCCTTGACACTGGTACCAGGCCACATAATCGACGACATATTCCCTTGTTCCCGAAGGAACTAACTTACCTAGTGGTAACTAGTACCAACTAGGTAATAGCATTATCCAAATAGCATATCATCATACATGCATGTTGTCACATAAGTATCATCATGCTAATATAGATAAAGTACTCACCTGACGATGTTCGCACAAGCTCACAAATCACGTAATGCTCACTTCGTACCACCTAAGCATAAATACATACATACACTTATCAAACACAACCCAAAGGTGGGTCTTTAACATAATCCCGACTCTCTATGGTGAAATGACACATCTACCCTTGCCCAAATTCCTCCAAACTTCACGGTTCATCATAATTTACCATCTACTAGGGGGCCATGGACAAAAGAACCCCAACCGAACTTGTTTGCAAAAACTGAGTTTTGGACTCAGTGGAAACGGCGGGTCACCCGCGAGTTGTCTGACCCGCGGTTACCCGCAGGTGCCAAAACCAAGTCGCGTCATGCGACTGAAATCGGGTTTCACCCCCAAAACCTCAATTTCGGTCCAAATCATACCAAAACATGTTTCTAAGGCAATTAGGGTTGATAATTCGTGATTACATACAAAAGATACGACCCAAAACATCCCAATTATACACAAATCATGATTTTAAGCCATGATTTTCCCACTATAACCTTACCTTACCAATTCTACCCACTTCAACAACAATTCCATCATTAACCAAACATAAAACAACAATGAAGTTCATACCTTTGATGATTCTATTGACACAACCTCCAATTGCTCTTCAATCTCCTCCAATTTGACCAAAGTGTGTTGGGGAACCGTAGGCACTAACGGTGCGCAGCGGATAACAAAAACGATTCCCAAACCCGGACCCATCTTAAACCATAACAGATACAATCAAAGTGGGTTTGACGGTTTACCTTTTGCGAATAAACTTCCGGAAAGCTGGCAGGGGGTACACCGCTACTGACACCACGTGAGAGGGTTGCTAGACCACCGTAACTGATCGGAAAAATTTCCGACCGATGTGTGAGAGAGAGAAATCGACGGTATGAGAGAGAGAGAGAGAGAGCGAGAGTTTTTCGTGAGATTAATCAACTGATTTTTCAAAGCCTTGACCTTTTATTTATAGGGTAAAATAAGGCAGTGATTTAACCTGATTATAATTCCCTTTATGGTTATCCAGAATTAATTCCTTAAATAATAAATTAATTCTTCAATTAATTAATCCTTTAATTAATTTACTGATTAATTAAAACTAGTAAATAATTATTCAACTAATAATTATTTAATTCTCTTTCTTTTCTCATCTCTTTCACACAAATTCTCAATTAGGTGTGCAGCGGTGTGACCTACTAGTGTCTTATAACATTGGACACGGTAACCTGTTACTGTCTCGCACATAATCCTAACAGACTCCCACTTGTGCTAGACATGTAACTATGTCTGTTACCATTAGCCTAAGGAGGTCCCTAGCCAGACACTTAGGTTAACCAGGTTATAAGATCTCTTATATCCAGAGATACAATTCTCGATTGAATTCGTACACAGGTTCATTCCTTTTGCACACGATATTTCTAAAGTGACTTAAGACATGGAGTGGAGGATTCATTTCTTAAGATCAAGTATTTCTTGACTCTGACTTCGATTGCCTGCAGTAACGGATATTACTAAATAACCCTGTTATTCTATCCGAGCGTGGCCACGCGTTTTCTGCCAATCTTAATCGTCAAGGGGCCCGGAAATATCTCTCTTTTGAAAGAGGTGCAAATCCCTTCTTGACTACTTGCATTTGGATCCACGGCTTCCGCTGCATCTAGTCACGTCCCGTATGGCCACCCTGTTACGGTGCAGCGTTAGTACGTGCTAAGAGTACAGTAGTCCTCGCGTTCCCAAACCAAGTATCTCAGGTCAAAGGACAACCTATCAAGTCAGTGCCTATGACTGAGGCTCCATGAAGCAGACTTGATTACTGGTCACTTCCAATACTCAAACACTCTGATGAGTATCTATAAATACTTGGTCACATCACTTGTGCTTTTATTCTTTACTTTGAATAAATCATCAAGTATTTATAATAGCGTTAAACTCCCTATTGAAATTCCCATTTCAATAAGTGGCTACGGAAATTTAGATTTTATACAAGACTTTGTAGAATCATGGATACGTTAAATATGCAAAAATAGTTAATTTAGAACAATCATGAAAATAAAACCTCCATTTATTTCCAACACACTGTGAAATAAAAACTTTACATGATTACATTGTTTCTAAATTAGACTATAGTAATAATTAATAAACTAAGTACTAGCTACTGGCTTCCAGGTACTGCATCCCAATGGAATTCGCATGTGCCTCATGCTTTACCCTTGCTAGTGGCTTTGTCAGCGGATCTGCGACATTGTCTTCTGTTGGAATCTTGCATATTCTCACATCTCCTCTTCCAATGATCTCTCGGATGAGGTGATACTTTCTGAGCACTTGTCTTGACTTGTGATGCTCTCTAGGTTCCTTTGCTTGCGCCACGGCTCCTGAGTTATCACAGAATATATCGATCGATCTCGAGACACTGGCAACCACTCTGAGATCCGATAGAAAATTCCTTAGCCAGACAGCTTCCTTTGCCGCATCAGATGCTGCAATGTACTCTGCTTCTGTAGTTGAGTCTGCAATCGTGTCCTGCTTCGAGCTCTTCCATGAGATCGCACCTCCGTTTAGGGTAAAGACGTACCCTAACTGTGACCTGAAGTCATCTCTGTCGGTCTGGAAACTAGCGTCAGAGTATCCGGTGACACTAATTTCATCCTCAGTACCTCCAAAGACCAAGAACATTTCTTTCGTTCTTCTCAGATACTTAAGAATGTTCTTGACAGCCACCCAATGGGGTTCACCCGGATTCTGTTGGTATCTGCTCGTAACACTTACTGAGTAAGCAACATCGGGCCTAGTACACAGCATGGCATACATAATCGATCCAATTGCAGAAGCATATGGGACCGATTTCATCTTGTCCTGATCTTGACTAGAAACAGGACATTGTGTTTTACTTAACACTATGCCATGTTGCATCGGGATAAATCCTTTCTTGGATTCATCCATCCTGAATTTCTTCAAGATTTTATCGATATACGTACTTTGGCTAAGCCCGATAAGCCGCTTAGATCTATTTCTGTAGATCTTTATACCGAGTATATAAGCGGCTTCTCCAAGGTCTTTCATCTGGAAACATTTGCTTAACCAACTCTTAACACTCTGTAAAGTTGGTACATCGTTTCCTATAAGTAGAATGTCGTCTACGTATAAGACCAAGAAGGTTACTATGCTCCCACTGAACTTAGTGTAGACACACGGCTCGAACTCACTTTTGGTAAAACCAAACTCTTTGATTCGCTCATCAAAGTGTAAGTTCCAGCTTCGAGATGCTTGCTTTAATCCATAAATGGATTTTAGCAGTTTACACACCTTATTAGGATTCTTAGGATCTTCAAACCCCTCTGGTTGTTCCATATAGACGTCTTCTGTTAACTTTCCATTTAGAAAGGCTGTCTTGACGTCCATTTGCCAAATTTCGTAGTTAAAGTACGCTGAGATGGCCATAAGAATTCTAATTGATTTTAACATAGCCACTGGTGAAAAGGTTTCATCATAGTCAATGCCATGAGTTTGCGTGAATCCTTTTGCAACCAGTCTGGCTTTGAAGGTGTGTACGTTTCCATCCATGTCGGTTTTCTTCTTGAAAACCCATTTGCGTCCAACAGCCTTACAGTGTTGTGGCAAATCAGTCAACTCCCAAACTTGGTTGTCGTACATGGATTGCATCTCGGCCCTCATGGCTTCCTGCCATTGCTCAGACTCACTGCCTGATACAGCTTCTCCATAGGATGTTGGTTCATTTAAGTCTCCATTATCTTGAGAGACTAGGAACCCAAGATACCTATCTGGTTCTTGTCTTACCCTACTGGATCTGCGAAGGTCCTGTGTTTGCACTTCCTCAATCGGCTCTGATTGAGGTTCAACATTATTATGTTGAATTTCTGGCTCAACAACTGGTGTAGTGCTTTCTTCGTCTACTACCTGTAGATCTACATCCTTTCTGGTGTTCTCTAAACTGAGAAACTTTTCTTCCAGAAATTTTCCATTTCGAGCAACAAACACTTTGTTTTCTTCAGGGTTGTAGAAATAATATCCCACGGTGGTCTTGGGATATCCAACGAAGAAACACTTGTCGGATTTGGGTTTGAGTTTTTCTGAGGTAGGTCATTTGACGTAAACCTCACAACCCCAAATTTTCAGAAAAGATATGTTGGGTTTCTTACCCTTCCACAACTCGTATGGAGTCTTTTCTACCGACTTTGTTGGCGCTCTGTTCAGTATGTGTGCTGCTGTTTCGAGCGCATGTCCCCAGAATGATATTGGCAGCGAAGAATGACACATCATTGTTCGTACCATGTCAAGCAAAGTACGATTTCTCCTTTCTGATACACCGTTCATCTGAGGTGTATACGGAGGTGTAAGTTGAGATACAATCCCACACTCCATCAGATGATTGTCAAACTCATCACTGAGATATTCGCCACCACGATCTGACCGTAAGAACTTGATCTTCTTGTCAAGTAGGTTATGTACTTCATTCTGATATTCCTTGAATTTCTCAAAGGTTTCAAATTTATGTCTCATCAAGTAGACATAACCATACCTACTGAAGTCGTCAGTGAAGGTAATGAAGTACCGGTATCCTCCTCTTGCTACATGACTGAAAGGTCCACACACATCTGTGTGGATTATTTCAAGCAAGTCAGTAGCCCTTTCATTCTCACTGTTGAAAGGTTGCTTTGTCATTTTGCCAGATAAACAAGATTCGCAATTTTCAAAAGGTTTATAGTCGAAATGGCCAAGAAAACCTCCTTTTAGGAGTAGTTCAACGCGTTTCTTGTTTATATGGCCCAAACGACAATGCCAGAGGTAAGTCTGATCCTCAATATCCTTGGATCGCTTACTTATATGATAGATTTCACTATTGTTGTCTTTTAGATTTACAGTGTATAGACCATCTACGGGTGTAGCTTTAAAATAGAAAATATTATCTTTAAAGACTGAAATCATTTTATAAGAATATTTATAATAAAAGCCTTGGTCTACCAATAAATCGAAAGACAATACATTCTTAATCATATTTGGAATATAATAACAATTATCCAGTTCCAAAACTAGACCCGAGGGTAAACTAAGACTATAAGATCCCACGGCTTCAGCAATCAACGGAGTGCCTTCGCCAACTCGTAGGTTCGAACGGTCCTTCCTCAGAGTCTTTCTTCTAGTGAATCCCTGTAAATGATTACAAATGTGGTTACCACTGCCTGTATCAATTACCCATGATTCATAAGAAGTGATTAAGCAATCTATCATAAAGATACCTGGAGCATCGGGTAAACCGATCTCTATCTGGTCGATATTCATCGAGTGCTCGCAAATATCCTCGCTGCCGCACTCTGGGCAACTCAGATCTCCCAGCTCATCAATTATATCAGTGTCCATGAGATTCGCAGGTTCGGGTACTGGCTCTAGACTGGCCAGGATATCTTCATGAACTTTATCCACGTCGTTCTTTGGTTCCTTCATGTAGGCACTAGCTGTGTCCTGAACTTCCTTGGTGAGGGAGAACCACATGAGGTACACTAACTCCTCTTGAGTCATCTTGTACCCCAGACGTGATAAACACTTAAAAAGCCTTCTCATTTCAATAAGATGGTTTTTAACTGACCGACCCTTTTGTAGCTTCAGGGAGAGAATCTCTTGCATGATCAAAAGCTTGCCCGTGTGCTTGTAGAAACCTAGCTGGTTCTCTACATTTCTCACAACCTCGTGACAGAATTTCACTCTTAAGTCTCCCGTGAACTCGGGTGACATAGAGAAAACTAGAATGGACATTACATCTGATTCATCTGCCATGAATCTGAAATATTCAGCAAATTCCTCTTCTGGGGCATTGCTTTTGGGTCGTGACATGGGCTTATTGATCACATAAAGCTTACCCTGGGCACTCAAAACATTCTGTAAGTGCAACTTCCAAACTGGAAAGTTCTGGCCCGTAAGCTTCCACTTGCCCGTAATAAGGCGAAGTGATTCCTCAGGTGAATAAAACGGAATGCTAATTGGAGACATCTACAGAAGAATATAAATTCCAATTTAGTTCATAATTATATAATTCTAATAAATTATTACCCTTAAAATAAATTTATTAGACTAGAATCCATATTTCACATGTGTCGGGAAGCATGTGATCATGTCAAACCGACTCATGCGATCTATGGTAGGTAAATCCTATACCAATCGTATTCCTATCTGAAAATACGACTTCTAGATCGTCGGGACATCGGATATTAAACGTCCGTGCATATTTAGTCCCTCTAGTGCATTTTGGCCTGGTACCACCCAGTGAATAAATAATTACCAAAATAGATTGCACCACCCGGGACCTGGACAAACTCTGGCCGGTACCACCCGGAGATAATTCGCAGAGTTTTATCTCCCTCTAGTTTCGGTTTGAACACGGACGTTCATAGTGTGTGCACTTACAACGCCCTATGTACCTTACACCGGAGGTGTCCCTAAAGTGGGTTGCACTTACTAATCTATGATTTTAACAAGGGTCAAAAATGCCAGTTTTTAAAACCTTTGGATTTAAACACAAACTGTATTTCATCCAATTTAAAACTTTTATATTTAATTTAAAAGACGTAACTACGTAATACAATTAAATATAAACAACCACGCAGACTGAATAATCGTAAACAACCACGCAGTTTTAAATAACATGTCATAGTCAAAAACCCTTAACTATTGTCGTTTTGTGAGCCAACACAAAGCGACGGTCCAATTCCTAAGGGACAAAAACTTCTCGGCGCTCCCACTGGCTCCAAGCTCCATGGTTGTCTCCTTGGCTCCGTCTTCAGTTCTTATTTACTAATTTTAAGATTACATATGATCGGGTTGTAAATGGCACGCAGGCCTCCCGTACCCAATATTTAAAAATAAATAAAATACAAAACGCAACCATGGTTCAAAGGGTTTGACTATGACAACAAAATCTTGACTAGATTTTATTTAGAAACAGAATTAATTAAATCTAATTAAATTAAATAATTAATTTAACAATTATCAAAAAAATCCCTAGGGTTCCGAACCTTATCTGGTTTAGGATAAACCCTTATCACTTATCGAATAATCGAACCGATCTTGATCCGGAAACAATCACGATACCATCAATCCAACTAACGATGGTAGTGACTTGGTGCCACCACCATTGCCGTGGTACAACAACACCATCGATCACCGTTACCGGCGACGACAACGATGGAATTCACCACCATCATCGCCACCGGTGAAACCGCAATGATAACAACAATAACCACGTCATCGCCGCCACCACCATAAACGGTGGTGTGGCGGTTCGATTGGGAGAGCAACAGCAGCAGTAACGTAACGCTACCACCACCGCCGCTTCACGGTGGTTAACAACACACAATCGCCGCCGCCGCCACCACCACAATCGGTGGTGTGGCGGTCGTTTCTGAGAACGACGGCGGCAGCAGCATTTGCCACCACCACCGCCGCCTCTTGCGGTCTTCGATAATCATCAACACAATCGCCGCCATCACCACAAACGGTGGTGTGGCGGTGGTTCTGGAGTACGACAGCAGTGATGGCGATCGCCACCACCACCGCCGCCTCTTGCGGTCTTCGATAATCATCAATACCACCGTCGCCGTCTCCGGCTTCGGTGGTTGTGTCCGATTGCCATCAAACGCCGTTACCACCTTACGGTGGTGCGGCTTGAGGAGAAAAAAACAGCCACCGCCACCGCCTTGGCTCGGCCCTAGGGCAGCCGGCTGGTGGCCTGGTGGTTATGCGGTTCAGCCGATGACAACGGCCAAAGCCGCTGCCACCACCACCATCCTCGGTGGTTTTTATCACCATCGATCGCTATCACCACCCTTGCCACAATCGGCTTGGGTGGTTTAATCAATCGCCACCGCCACCACAAACGGTGGTGCGGTGGTCGTCTTTGACTGCTGCGATGATCGAAACAATTACCACCACCACCACAAACGGTGGTGCGGTGGTTGATTATCGTGAACAGCCGCCACAACCACCACAAACGGTGGTGTGGTGGGTTTCGGGTGCGACAGCCGGCGGCCACCACCAACTGTGGTGCGGCCGGCGATGGCTCGTGGTGGTCTATGGCCAACAATCGGCCTGGTGGTACGGGTGGCTAACTGCCGCCGTTCCACCGCCAATTAGGTTTATAAAAATCCAATTTTTGAACAAAAGAACAGATAAAAAATCGAATTTTAAAACCTAAACAATTAAACAACCTGATCTGCAGGTTTAAGAAGTGGCTCTGATACCACTGTTGGGGAACCGTAGGCACTAACGGTGCGCAGCGGATAACAAAAACGATTCCCAAACCCAGACCCATCTTAAACTATAACAGATACAATCAAAGTGGGTTTGACGGTTTACCTTTTGCGAATAAACTTCCGGAAAGCTGGCAGGGGGTACACCGCTACTGACACCACGTGAGAGGGTTGCTAGACCACCGTAACTGATCGGAAAAATTTCCGACCGATGTGTGAGAGAGAGAAATCGACGGTATGAGAGAGAGAGAGAGAGCGAGAGTTTTTCGTGAGATTAATCAACTGATTTTTCAAAGCCTTGACCCTTTTATTTATAGGGTAAAATAAGGCAGTGATTTAACCTGATTATAATTCCCTTTATGGTTATCCAGAATTAATTCCTTAAATAATTAATTAATTCTTCAATTAATTAATCCTTTAATTAATTTACTGATTAATTAAAACTAGTAAATAATTATTCAACTAATAATTATTTAATTCTCTTTCTTTTCTCATCTCTTTCACACAAATTCTCAATTAGGTGTGCAGCGGTGTGACCTACTAGTGTCTTATAACATTGGACACGGTAACCTGTTACTGTCTCGCACATAATCCTAACAAAGTGATCAAACCCTAGCCCTCTCTCCTTCTCCCAAAATCGTACAGAAAACTGAAATTAGGCTTTGAAAACCCTAACTACTCAATTAAACTCCCACTTCTAGTATTTACACTCTAACCCCCTTCACTTCTACAATTAACAAGTCACACCGTTAGTCATTAAATCATATACCGTTAATTAACAAAAAGGAGAAACGGGGTGTTACAACTCTCCCCCACTTACCCGGATTTCGTCCCCGAAATCGCTCATTCCCGAAATAACTCCGGATGATTCCTCCTCATTTCATCCTCCGGTTCCCAAGTCCATTCCGAGCCCTTCCGGTGCTCCCATTGGACCTTCACAATTCCGACCTCCTTGTTCCTCAAAGTCTTGGTCTTTCTCTCCAAGACTGCAACTGGTTGTTCCACATAATTCAAACGCTCATCCAGTTGAATATCATCTATCGGTACATAAGCTGACTCGTCCGCTAGGCATTTCCGTAACTGAGAGACATGGAAAGTGTTGTGTATCTGACTGAGTTCTGGTGGTAACTCCAGCCGGTACGCAACCTTCCCAACTCGTGCCACTATCTCAAACGGTCCAATGAATCTCGGACCTAGCTTGCCTCGCTTTCGAAAGCGTATCACCCCTTTCCAAGGCGATACTTTCAAAAGTACTTTATCGCCCACATTAAACTCTATGTCTGATCGCCTCTTATCCGCATAACTCTTTTGGCGACTCTGAGCTGCCCTCAGCCTATCTCGAATCAACTGAATACCCTCGGTCGTCTTTTGCACAATCTCGGTACTCCCGAGCTCTCTCTGCCCGACTTCTCCCCAACATACGGGAGTCCTACACCGCCTCCCATAGAGCATCTCGTAAGGAGGCATACCAATACTAGCATGGAAGCTATTATTGTACGAGAACTCTACCAAAGGAAGGTGAGAGTCCCAACTCCCTCCGAAATCGAGTACACAAGCTCGCAGCATATCCTCAAGAGTCCGAATGGTCCTTTCACTCTGACCATCCGTCTGCGGATGGAATGCCGTGCTGAACTGAAGTCTCGTACCCAAGTCATCATGAAATCTGCTCCAGAACCGGGATGTGAATCGTACATCTCGGTCCGAAATCACCGTCACAGGCACTCCGTGTCGTGCTACTATCTCTCGGATATAAATGTCCGCTAATTCCTCCGAAGAGGAAGCCTCCTTGATCGCTATGAAATGGGCACTCTTCGTCAATCTATCCACAATCACCCAGACGGCATCATGTCTTCTAACTGTCCTCGGCAAACCGGTAACCAGATCCATCGTCACATGCTCCCATTTCCACTCGGGTATCTCCAAAGGTTGGAGTTTCCCGTGTGGTCTCTGATGTTCGGCCTTGACTCTTAAACAGGTTAAACACTTCTCTACGTATCTCGCCACATCTCTCTTCATGCCCGGCCACCAATAGTCTGTCCTCAAGTCTCGGTACATTTTAGTAGCACCGGGATGAATTGAGAACTTAGACTTATGGGCCTCCTCCAGAAGAGTCTGTCTCGCCTCACACGAGACTGGAACCCACACCCGACCATATCGGGTCAACAATCACCGGCTGTCCGCTATCAACTGATCCACTTGTCCTTTGATCCGTTCTCTCTTATGGTTACCTTCCTTTACAGCTTCCACTTGCGAATGTCGTATCAACTCTATCAAGGACGTCGTTACAGTCATTCTCATACACGGTACCCGAAGGAGTAGGATACTCCCTTTCCGACTCAAGGCGTCCGCTACCACATTCGCCTTCCCTGGGTGATAGAGGATCTCACAGTCGTAATCCTTAATCACCTCTAACCACCTCCGCTGCCTCATATTGAGGTTCTGCTGGTCCATAAAATAACGGAGACTTTTGTGATCCGTATAAATGGTACAGCGAACCCCATACAAGTAGTGCCGCCAAAGCTTGAGCGCGAACACCACTGCAGCTAGCTCCAGATCATGGGTTGGGTAGTTTACCTCATGCGTCTTTAACTGTCGAGACGCATAGGCAATCACCCGCCCCCTCTGCATAAGGACGCAGCCTAACCCGTGATATGAGGCATCACAGTAGACTGTCAAGTCCTCCACTCCCTCCGGTAAGGTCAGTACCGGAGCCTTGCATAGCTTCCTCCTCAACGTATCAAATGCTGCCTCTTGCTCTTCACCCCACACGAACGGCTCACTCTTTCGCGTTAATCTCGTCAACGGAACTGCTATCTTGGAGAAATCTTGGATAAACCGGCGGTAATATCCGGCCAACCCAAGAAAGCTCCTAATCTCTGTGGGAGTCTTCGGTGTCTCCCAGTTCATCACCGTCTCTATCTTTGCTGGATCTACCTTTATGCCTTCTCGGTTTACAAGATGCCCGAGAAATTGGACCTCTTGCAACCAAAAGTCACACTTAGAGAATTTTGCGTATAATATCTCCTTACGCAAAACCTCTAACACTTCCCGCAAATGCTCTACGTGCTCCTCCTTCGACTTGGAGTAGATCAGTATATCATCTATAAAAACGATTACCGATCTATCCAACATCGGCCTGCATACCCTGTTCATCAAATCCATGAATGCCGCCGGTGCGTTCGTCAATCCGAAGGGCATCACGATGAATTCGAAATGCCCGTACCTCGTCCGAAAAGCCGTCTTGTGTATGTCCCCCTCTCTGACCTTCAACTGATGGTACCCGGAGCGAAGATCTATCTTCGAGAACCACGCGGCTCCCTGAAGTTGATCGAAGAGATCGTCGATCCTCGGCAGTGGGTATCTGTTCTTTACTGTGAGCTTATTCAACTCCCGATAGTCGATACACATCCGCATCGACCCATCCTTCTTCTTCACAAACAGGATAGGGGCTCCCCAAGGTGAGGTGCTCGGGCGTATGAACCCCTTATCCAACAACTCTTCCAACTGCTTTGAGAGCTCTTGCATCTCCGGAGGTGCTAGCCGGTACGGAGCTTTTGCTACCGGTGCCGCCCCCGGGACCAAGTCGATCCGGAACTCCACTTGTCTCTCGGGTGGAATGCCAGGCAAGTCATCCGGGAATACATCCGGATACTCGCTGACCACTGGCACGTCCGAGACTGTCTTCTTCCTTGCTTCAACCTGGTTGTCGACCACGAACGCCAAGAAACTGCATCCTCCGTGAAGAACGTGTTTCCTAGCCTTAGCTAGCGTGCATAACTTCGGTAGTCTCTTCCGTCTCTCGCTCAAGATGGTCAATTCTCCCCCACTTGGGTTTCGAATCACCACCCTTTCAAACTCGCAGTCGATGTGTCCCCCATTTCGACTCAACCAATCTACCCCGACCACTACATTGATCTCCCTCATAGGTATCGGGATGAGATCAATTTTAAACTCTACCCCTTCTATCTCTATTACAACATCCCTATACACATCACTACATAGCCGGTACTCTTTGGCCGCTATCTCTACCTTTAAAGGTTTAGCTAGTCTACCCATTACATTTGCAAAACCCTTACAAAAAGATAAAGACACAAAGGATTTGCTGGCACCTGAGTCAAACAATACCAAAGCAGGTAAAGAGTTGACAAGAAAGGTACCTGTCACCACGTCTGGCTCCTCCTTGGCCTCCTCGGCCGTCAAGTGAAAAACTCTAGCGCGGCTCTTGGGTAACTCTGGCTTTTTACTGGCCCCCGTCTCTGCCGCCTTAGCTGGTGCTGTTCCCGTAGTCTGCGTGGAACCTGAAGTCATCGGGCACTCGCTAATGAAGTGACCCGGCTGGTAACATCGGAAGCATAGCTTTGCAGTCGACTTGCACTCCCTGCTCGAATGACCTGGTTTCCCGCATTTATAGCAGGTCCCGGTCCCATATCTGCACTCTCCCAGATGGTGTTTCCCGCACTTAGGGCAGCTGGGAAACTCTTTCTTGACCTCAACTCTAGGCACAGTCGGCTTGAACCTCTTCACTGACTGGGTCTGAGCCTGAGTTTGCGCCCGAGTCTGAACCTGTGTCGCCTCCATTTTCTTCCGCTTTCCTTGCCTCTCCAACTCGAGCTCCCTAGCTCGTGCCTTAGCGTGCATCTCGTGGAAGGTCTTGCAGTCCGACATGACCACAAATTCCCTAATCTCCGGTTTCAGGATCTGCGCATACCGATACATCTTCATAGGTTCGTTGGCCACATAGTCGCGGCAGAAAAGCGACTTCTCCAAAAACTTATCAGTGATTTCATTCACTGATTCGGTGGTCTGCTCCATGCCCAGAAACTCTCCCGTAAGCCGCTCCACTTCGACCTGAGGTACATACTGTTCCTTGAACAGTTCTTTAAACTGCTCCCAAGTCATCGCCTCGATCTGCTCTGGGCCCTTAGTCTGAGACAAGATATTCCACCAGTCCTTAGTAGGACCCCTCAGAAGATTCGAGGCATACCTCACCTTAACCTCTGCAGCACAAGAACTAGTGAGGAATGCACCCTCGATCTCCGTAATCCAACGAGTGCTCGCCACGGGATCCTTCTGTCCCTGGAAAAATGGCGGCTGACATGCTGTGAAGTCTTTGTAGCTCGTCACTTTGCTAGTCTGAGAGCTACCTGAACCGCTAGGCCTGCTAGCCATTGCCGCCTCCACCTGACTGTTAACCGTTTTGGCTAACTCATCCTTCATTTGCTCAAATAACCCCGGAAGGGTATTCTGCATCACTTGCGCTACTTCGGCGCTGATAATCTCCCTTAAACTCTCCACGTCCATCTCATCAGTATTCACAGTCTTTTTCCCTTTTTGCTTCTTGCTCACCATACTGATACAATAAACATATACTTGGTTACATAACCCCTCTTTCTCTCTCTCATCCAAGAGTTAAGCCATCCACCAACCCTTGACAGTATCCTATCCACATGTTACTAAACATTCCCTAGACAATAAATTGTCCTTTCATGCTCCTACCCATACTCCCTAGTTCATGAGTTCTTCCGCAACCCTGCCAAGTCCCAACATGCACAATGCATTTGTAATGATATGGGCCCTTATATCATTATAAATGCACCCTACATGCCTAGGCTCAACATGATCACTAAGCCCTCAATTCCTAACTCGGTTGCCACAACATACAAACACATCACTTAAGTCACATTATTCTAGTCATTTAGCATACATGCTCATCCTATTTTCATATAAATACATAACCCAGTAATATGCTCCGAAATCACGTAATATCATGCATGCTCTTTCTACATCATATCATTACATGCCAATCACAAAATAAAAAAAAGAATTACATGCTTTCTTAACAAAGTATAGCGTGCTCACCTCACGTTGATGTCCCGGTCTGCAGCTCAGTCCCTTATCCCATTTTCAATAAAACTTAACTTTTCGGAAATTTTCACTTTTGAAAACAGGAACTCCTAGGTTTAAGTTCAAGCACTCACTTTCCGTGAATACTCAAATCCCTTAAACCAGGGCTCTGATACCAATTGTAAAGCCCCACATTTTTAACAAAATATAATGAAATAAACCCATTTAAAACAAGCGGAAGCTAGATTTGAAAACCTTAATTCCAACAAAAGTCTTAGACATTGTTTCCAAAGAAAATGACCAAACGTATCCACACTCAACAATCCTTTTTTTTTAAATTATGCATCGTAATCAAAACCAAGGTTCAAGTCACCCATAATATTAAAAGAACAAAATCTTTTCCAAATTTCTCCATTGCTCCAAGACTCGAAGTTTGACTGAGCTGCGGCTAACCGGATCATCAGGCGGGAGCTTTACCCTTATTACTAGAAGAGGTACCTGTCACTAAAAGGGGAAAATAACCACGGGTAGCTTTCGCTTAGTGAGCACAGATCTATACTATAATAATCATACAAATATACCAATTGCATAATGATCATACAACACATAACATAATCCCTTGACACTGGTACCAGGCCACATAATCCACGACATATTCCCTTGTTCCCGAAGGAACTAACTTACCTAGTGGTAACTAGTACCAACTAGGTAATAGCATTATCCAAATAGCATATCATCATACATGCATGTTGTCACATAAGTATCATCATGCTAATATAGATAAAGTACTCACCTGACGATGTTCGCACAAGCTCACAAATCACGTAATGCTCACTTCGTACCACCTAAGCATAAATACATACATACACTTATCAAACACAACCCAAAGGTGGGTCTTTAACATAATCCCGACTCTCTATGGTGAAATGACACATCTACCCTTGCCCAAATTCCTCCAAACTTCACGGTTCATCATAATTTACCATCTACTAGGGGGCCATGGACAAAAGAACCCCAACCGAACTTGTTTGCAAAAACTGAGTTTTGGACTCAGTGGAAACGGCGGGTCACCCGCGAGTTGTCTGACCCGCGG
Organism: Centaurea solstitialis; assembly: GCA_030169165.1. NCBI lineage: Eukaryota > Viridiplantae > Streptophyta > Magnoliopsida > Asterales > Asteraceae > Centaurea > Centaurea solstitialis. The sequence continues at coordinate 19,242,238 of CM058046.1, forward strand.
TTACCCGCAGGTGCCAAAACCAAGTCGCGTCATGCGACTGAAATCGGGTTTCACCCCCAAAACCTCAATTTCGGTCCAAATCATACCAAAACATGTTTCTAAGGCAATTAGGGTTGATAATTCGTGATTACATACAAAAGATACGACCCAAAACATCCCAATTATACACAAATCATGATTTTAAGCCATGATTTTCCCACTATAACCTTACCTTACCAATTCTACCCACTTCAACAACAATTCCATCATTAACCAAACATAAAACAACAATGAAGTTCATACCTTTGATGATTCTATTGACACAACCTCCAATTGCTCTTCAATCTCCTCCAATTTGACCAAAGTGATCAAACCCTAGCCCTCTCTCCTTCTCCCAAAATCGTACAGAAAACTGAAATTAGGCTTTGAAAACCCTAACTGCTCAATTAAACTCCCTCTTCTAGTATTTACACTCTAACCCCATTCACTTCTACAATTAACAAGTCACACCGTTAGTCATTAAATCATATACCGTTAATTAACAAAAAGGAGAAACGGGGTGTTACACATACACACACGTAACTAAGAAAATTATAAAAACATGATTTCATTTCCTATTATTGGTCTCTAGAGAAAAAACCAAAAAAACCTGTCATTGGGTATTTTTTGTTGGATACAAGAAGTGTATATATATATAGAGGGATGTTCATATGAAAAATATAACTTTTTAAGAAAAAACGAGGAGCAATCTCAGCCATCCGATTCGATTTTGATGAAAGAAAAGTGAGACGCGCGACCTGAAGTCGCGGGGGTAAGTCGCGCAAGTCGCGAATTCCTTTGTTAATCATATATGATTTTGTACACAAAAGTCATGAAAAAAAGGACACGCGCGACCTTAGGTCGCGGGGAAGGTCGTGCAACTCGTTGACGTTGTTAATCACATGTGATTTTCTACATGATCTACTATATGAATCATATATGATTTTGTACATGTTTTTTGTACCTGAACTTTTTCTTTGTTAATCATATGTGATTTTGTACACAAAAGTCAATCTCATATATGATTGGCTTGAGATGAGTGGCTGAGATTGCTTCTCGCTTTTTCTTAAATTGATATGCTTCTCGTTTGATCCTTCCCCTATATATATATATATATATATATATATATATATTTAGAGTGTTAATCAAATCAAAATGCATTTTTTTTGTAAAAACCCATGAAAACCGACTAAAGAATAATTTTTTTTACGATTTTTTTTATCAAATACTATGATTTTAACTATTGTTTCACATATATTTTTTTTTCATAAGGTGAATATCATCAATACAAAAAATAAATTTTTATTCATATTATTAATCGAAAATAAAAAAAAAATTTATTCATATTATGAAACAAATTCATGGATGATATTCACCTTATGAAAAAAAATATATGTGAAATAATATATCAATTCTAACATTTGATGGGAAAAAATCGTAAAAAAAATTGTTTTTTAGTCGGTTTTCATGGGTTTTTACAAAAAAATGGTTTTTACATGAAGACTCCTCTATTTTATATATATATATATATATATATATATATCATTCTGATAATAATCATATAGTTATTAATGAAGAGTTGAGTTCAACCAAAAAAAGTAATCAAATAAGAGAATTTGAGAACGACTCAAATCACATATGTTGTGATTTTGTACTAAGTTGACGTTTAAAATCAACTACTGATTTTGTAAGACCTAGGTTGTAAGCCAAGTTGTCCAAACACCTTTTTTTCATTACTCTGTTTTAAAATTCGCATGTGATTTAAATACAAAACATGTAATTTGATTGTTTTCATATTTTTTTATTTTGACTTTGTTTTCGTTTAATACATCCTTTCCGCAATGAAATTATATGCAACTTGAAATAATTAACATTCGAGTTTGTTTCTCTCCTCCATTAATTTTATTAAAAATTGACGTAACAAGTAGAAACTAAGCCAAGGAGTACCCCCATAGACTGGGCCGGTCTAGCCCAGTCAAAGACTAAGGTTGGGCTTTAGGTCCATCGTAAGCTGGCTGGGACAACGGCAGATTAGTGGTCTGCTCTTGGATGCCCAATACTGTCGAGGATGCTTGCATACATGCGTGTATGCGTGCGTGTATTGTTTGTTGGTTCAATGCCGCTATGCTTTCCAAAATAAAAATTTACTAAACCAAGGTCTAAGAACATAGAAATAAATAGTGGGTTTATAATGTTTGGGCCTTTAATGGGCATTAGAGTTTAGAACCAAAAAATTAACTAACATTTGGGCCTTTAATGGGCTTCATTTCCTTCTTCACTTTTGAAGTTTGAACTTTTGAATCACAGGTTTTCCCTCTTATGCTTGTTCGCCTAGCACACACCAGGTGTTTGTGAAAATGCCCCTGAGAAATTCCGGCAACAAGGAGTCAAAACCAGCCGTAACCCTCCGCCGATCTCCCAGAATCCTCCAAATTAAGCTCTCCGATCCAGAAGAAGACCCCAAAACCCCTAATCCACAACCACAACGGAGGACACGGGTGCCTTCCTCAGCCACACCTTTGACCTTGACGGCAAAGAGGAATGTTTCTCCTCGAAGGAGAAGCCATAGATCTAGGTCAAAAGAATGTTTGCAGATGGTTGATGGATCTTCTAACGCTAGGAAATCCGGTAATTGGAAAACCGAGTTGAGAAGATCTACAAGATTGAATCCTTGTGCCAATGCGTGCAATGAGGAAAAGATTTCACGTAGATCGAATCGGAGAAACGGTAAGCATTTCTATGTTTCCCTTTTGTTTTAGTTGGCAATGGCACAAGCAGTTAGTTAATTTCTAATTACAGTAATCATATTGGTCTTGCTGGTTCAATTTAAATTTGTTGAGGCTAAACCTAATTCTTTTCCTACTCAGAATTGACATAGGTTATGTTACAAATCTAACACTGCCATATTTGTAATCTAGTTGTTGTTGAGTTTTAACATTGAGATGGATTATCAAGTTTTCTATAAAGAAATCTAGAATTTATCCTTTGACATCAAGTTAATGTGCATTTTCACATCATTTTGTATGCTAGTGACTTGAGATATATTTTGTAGGGGAATTGGAGAGGCGAGTAGTAACTCGTAGTTGTTGTTGTAGAGATGTCGATAAGAATTCTGAGAAGACTATCTATGGTTGTTCATCAGGTAAACGGATAACTGAAGAGGGTGAGGATATATCTACGCCATCGAAGGGTAAGTCGCTAAAGAACAAAGTGAATCGAAGCAAGAAAAGTTTGGGGAAAAATTCTGATCCATTTGAAACAATAGTATTGGATGATGATGATACAGATGAAGAGGTTTTATCAATCACAGAAAAGCCAGTTTTGGATGAAGAGTTATCAGAAAAATGTGTTGTTAAGAGGACAAATGCAACTGCAGTTGCCACCGCCGTTGAAGCGCCTGAAGGTCCGATGAACGCGAGAGATGTTAACAAATTGCAAACAAAGGTCGGGGTTAAAAGAACAAGAAATCAGTTTGAGAATGGCGTAGGGGTCACTCACGGTTGGACCAAGGTTCAAGAATTAGCATTGGAGAGAGCTTACCTAGAAGCTATGCCCACTCCGCATTTTTGGAAGAAGGTTTCTAGGCTGGTAATTCACTAATCACCATGAACTTGATATTAAATTTGATGTCAACTATCTCTGAAATGTTGTGCTTGTGCATAATATCACAAACACTTTTATTCTATGTGATTTGCCAATGGCCAACTCTATTGCTCATATGAAGATTACGTTCTTTTCATAATGCTGACTTTTAGCAGGAAACTACTCGAAATATAAAGATAACGCTGGTTCTCTTTCTTGTATATCTATATAACGGAGTGTATTTCAGGTGCCTGGAAAATCTGCACAGGAATGTTTTGACAAGATACATGGTAGTCATTTAACACCTCCCCAACCACGTCCACGTTCCAGGTCTCGAATATCAACTAAACACGAGCCTTCTTTTTCTGCAAGTAAATTGCTCAACTCTTCAAGTCCTACGGCTAAAAGGCCTAGGCACCGTAGGCAGAAGAGTCATCTAGTCCAGAGAAATGTAAGACACCTGTTACAAAAGCAGAATAAAGCGGAACAAGATTCCGAAGCAGACCTGTTCTCAGTTCTAGAGCCGACGTTCACCCAATCCTTAAATTGTCATGCAATGCTTACAACACCCGATCGCAATCAAGAGGCGGGTGAAATGGTCGGAATATGCCAGGAAAGATCTTCTACAGCCCATAAAAAGACCCTTTCAAGGCTTGGTAATGGAACAACTCTTATGAGCCCGCCTGTTTTAAAGCAGGTGAAAAACCTAGCTTTGCATGAGAAGTACATTGATCGGTTACACTGCAGAGAAGCTAACAGGAAGGTGGCATGTTTAAAGGCAGAAAAGATCCTTCAAAGCAAATTGATACAACAGGAGAACTCTGCCCAGAGAAAGGAGGCAATTAGAGCTGCAAAAAACGCGCTGGTCTTTGATGCCAGAGATGCTATTAATGAGTTCCAACATCAACAGGCGACGGCATTGAGCTTTGACGATGAGAGTGGTGCTGATCCTGACGAGGAGAACATTGAAGCTGATCTAGTTCTTTGAAAGCCATTGCCAGCTTGCAAGTGAGTTCTTGTTTAGCATTTACTAATTTCTGTAACAAGTGTAAAAACTGTGTGTTCTCGAGTTGAATATGAGCTGTTACTTACCCATGATAGTTATCGTTTAAGAACTAGGTATAAATACGGCTACTCATTGTATTGATGAACCAAATATTAAATCAAGCTCATAAAGCACACAGAAAGCGTTAACAACAAATCACTTGCAAGTTGATGGAATGGAGAAAATATTTGTTACAATAGTTGTGATGGATGCATGAATATATGTTACAGAATATTAAGAAGCAAATCTTGTGGTTATCCTGCCCTTGTGTGTGGCTAAGTAAGCCACATACATCAGGGGTTTATACACCATTTTTACAACAGATAACACACTTATTTGATGATGCAAACTTCTCCTTATGCCTCAGCTGCTACTTGCATTGGTTGTTCATCATTGCAGGGACCTCCACTGATGTTGCTTTTTGTCATATTCTCATAGCCACCACTGCTCACCATATTTCCACAACCACCTCCACATCCCCCACCGCAACCACCTCCACATCCACTGCCACAGCCACCACTTTTCACCATATTCCCACAACCACCTCCACATCCTCCACCACAACCACCACCACAGCCCCCGCCACAGCCACCGCTTTTCACCATATTCCCACAACCACCTCCACATCCCCCACCACAACCACCACCACAGCCCCCACCACAGCCACCGCTTTGCACCATATTCCCGCAACCACCTCCACATCCTCCACCACAGCCGCCACTGCTGACCATATTCCCACAACCACTTCCACATCCCCCACCACAACCACCACCACAGCCGCCACTTTCGACCATATTCCCACAACCTCCTCCACATCCCCCGCCACAACCACCACTCTTCACCATATTCCCACATCCACTACCGCATCCACCTCCACAACCACCACTTTCCAATTTGTCTGAAATCACCATATTCACTTTAGCAACTTCAGCGTCAAAGTCAACTCCTGCAGCCATAAATTCATTCTTCTTCAGTTTTTCACCACTCTTACTTAGACCATCACATCCTTCCCTTCTCAAAATGTCACACACTATGAAAGCCGAAATGATTCCAGGTAGTGCAAACCATGATTCTTGTAACTGTTAAAATGGAGGAAAACCAGTATATGTAAATTTCAATGTTTGTGTCAGCCAGCTAAAAACTTCGAAATAGATTTTGAATGACAAGATAAAATTAAAGGTACCGTCAAAAGCCCAGATTTGACATCAATTAATGCTACTGCTCTTCCATATGGGTACTCTGCCGACAACTCAACTGCTGTCATAAAATTGTGTTTTGGTGTTCGCTTGTCATGGTGCCTGAGTTCATAATCCAGCCTTCTTCCAGGAACCAGTTTAACCTAAATCACCATCATCATGGAGTCATTACTGATGTCCAAATGGAGGGAACACGCTCAATAAAGACATCTTTAGTATTATATTGTTGGGTCTTTTCCATGAAGAGTACTGATCTAATCAAGACTCTATAATAATGAAGTGTGCAACTGAACCTAGGGTACAAACAAGCAATTCTCACCGTCTGAGGGCCAGTGAGCAGGAGGTGGGCATTTCTGTCGTTGATATTCTGAAGCTTAAGGGACCATAGAGAATCCATCAAAGACCACTCTGACCCAAGAAACTGGCCAAAAACAAGTGTTTCACCTGCTCTTGTAATGCAAATTAGCTCTTTCCTTAATTTGTCATCTATTTTGGTCTCCCTGTGTAGCAAGGCAGCAATCAAAGCAATATAAAACATCTTTCTAGTTAACAACTTGCTCAAGCCACAACAGATTAGAAATTTAGTCAATGTAAGTAACATAACATGGATACCTCATTTGAAGGCTAAGGATTTCATTGCCAGTTTTATCCGTAACCTGTGTCCGGCTATTGGCAAACTGCACCTTATTCGGAATTTGGGAAAAGCATGAATCTTTTGAAAGAGGGGGAGTACATGCTATCTGAAGCAAATTTGGTGCTGGGATTGGCACAGTACATGAGGCTGCTACTCTTAGACGAATAGGCTCAGAACTAATAGTTTCAGGACTTGGAACCAAATCCAACCATTTTTCCACAGAGAGATTAGGGATAGGGTGAAAAAAGTCTTCCAAAGACAAAGAACAGTAACCCAGAGTTTCGCCTGATTTGGATAGTGGTAAGTTGGAAGGGGAATCAGAGACAAGTTCAAAGAAAAGATCTCCAGAAGGTTGGCATTGGAATGTAGCAACCTGCTTTTGCCCAGATTCAGACTGGATATTAAGTTTCCTCTTGACATTGAAGATTCCATCAGGCTTTGCCTTACTGAAAACGACACCAACTCTTCCCTTGTGGGTCTCAGGTAAGTTTTTTGTTTCTATAAACTCCAAAACAACCTGCAGCAACAAGGTTTTCGGTTATAACTTGATTAAATCAAGTAGATATGAAAATGAAGCCAAAATATTTAGCATCATCAAGAAAATACCTCGATGACATTTGATTCAGGAAGATTGATCAATCTCTGAAACCCATTAGTCGAATTAACCTTCTTGGCCACAGCAGTTGGCTTGAAAGGAGTGGTAGTGAGAGGAGATGGGGCAGTACCTCTATACATTGCTCCTGCCCTCCAATACCTTGAACCAAATGTCTCCTCCCATTGTTTGGTAGTTTCGGTAAATCCAACATCTAGTTTTTGACCTTTGCCCCTGGCTTGGTCTGTGTCATCATGTTCCAGAATCTTGCCAAGTAATTCTACCAAATCCTTGCTGTAGGAAGCAGGATGTAACTGGTGTGTATGCCAGATTAGGTCAATGTCATAAGTGGGAACGCAAAAACGTGTTACGGATTGCTCCCTGTTTGTCTTGATTAGATGCAAAAAACCTTTGTATCTGGCTACAGCTGCTTCAAGAAAGTGATCGTTGTTCACATGGGGTCTAGAAACCTATCGCACCAAGCAGGGTTTAAGTTATAAAACTCGAAATGGATAGAATACGAAATTATGCATAGGCAACTTAAGTGGAAAATATGGCAGGAAATGGTTGGTTTTTGAAGGTTACCTGGTAAAAGAACGGGGTCTGTCGTTCACTGGCTAAAACAAGATTGTATCTGGTACGATTTTTAGTTGCGTAGACCTTTTCCAGAACTTCCTTTGAAAGTGCCAATTGGATGTCATAGGGCTCGTTGGGATACAGGTTGTTCCAGATTTCTCGTGTTTCCTTTGTTGATACTCCTTGAACCGAAGACTCAACGTTACGGTTGTCAAGAATCCTTCCATAAAAATTTTCACAATCGGATTTGTATCTAACCTGAGAAAGAGATTAAAAGAACAATACATCTTTAGAAACGACATCCATTAACACAAACTGTGGTAATTTTGTAGATAACAATAAAGTATGACATCCAAACTTGATACTGGTGAAAGTATGACATACCGGGTTGAGCCTGTGACAATGCCAAACCCATTCACAATCAAGAGGAACAACCAAAGGTCCTTGTGTAATTGGAGACTTGGAATGCTTAGCAAGCAAGGGAAGCCAACAAGCATTATACCTGAAATCAAGTTTTTCAAGATTGTGTGATAAAGAGAATATTGGAAGCAATTAGATATCCTAATACCAGTATTAAGCTAAAACTATTAGCAAAGCTTCAAGAATGGAGAAAACTAACGGAAAAGAGATGGTCCAAGTCTAACCAACAAGAGACTCCAATATGCAAAGGCTAAATGGACATACAAAGTAGTAGATGTCGACTCAAGTACCGTGTGAAAGTATACAAAGTACTAATCGAAAACTTGAGTTATGGCTTGTTTGTTGCTTGCTTAATGAGCTTAATGGGACATAGCTTATTCCATCAGCTATACGTTATTGCATGACACTGGCTTTATAATATAGAAAGTGGCTTATTTATGCAGCTTCCGGGGGGGGGGGGGGGGGGGGGGGGGGGGGGGGGGGGGGGGGGGAGCTTTATGTAGAAAGCCAAGGTTTTTCCAAATCTCCTAATCTATACAGTAGACAACTTATTTCATACAAAACTTAATGGAAAACCAACCAAACAGCCTCTTATATCGATATAATTAAATACCTGTAGATGGCCCAGTGCAAAGGGCGAGGTTGATAAAGCCAGCGTTTCCGGTCTACAGCAGCAAGAAATTGGAGGTGATGCTTAGCAGCAGTCACAAGATCTTCGGTTATCGCAATATCTTGGGCTGCATTCCATGCTGATTCTTGTTTCTTATCCATTTCAATCCTCACCTACAAAACAATCCAATCCTGCAACCATGGATTTGACCAACCAAAAACAAACTTAAATATATGATCAATATATCCACAACAATTCAGATCTTATATTGATTTGGATATCTATCTATCTATGATAAATTGAATAAGGGTGGCCATGGCTGAATCAAATTTTAAGATCTTAAATATATGAAAAGATTGCATAACAAAGAGAAGTGTATTTGAAAAAAAAAATATCAAGATTATGCATGTATGTATGTATGGGGGGATCAAAGTAATTAACTGACCTGAAACAAAGAGATCACAGGCCACTCCCAAACCTGTTTGATATGTCCAAATCCCTTTTCAACATTTTTATAGGCTAGCCAATATTAATTACCCTTCTTTTTCTTTTTCTTTTTTATTATAAATTTTAGAGGTGCACCTATTTTTATATAAGTGTAATCAAACGTAATTATTGAATTCCAGAAACCAAATGAGCAATTTAGTAGAAAAATATTACTAATAATTTTTAAAGACTTTTTCTTTCAAGAGTACAATAATTTTAGAATGTTGATGATATAATATTTATATTTGATGTCGTTTTTGGAGGATAACATATTATCCATATGCAAAATGAATTAGTAGTTGAAAACGAAATGTTACCAACTGTTTCTAATTTATCTATCGTATTTTATTGTAATAATTTGAAAGTGGCTTATTTAGGCAGCTTCCGGGGGGGGGGGGGGGGGGGGGGGGGGGGGGGGGGGGGGGGGGGGGGGGGGGGGGGGGGGGGGGGGAGCTTTATGTAGAAAGCCAAGGTTTTTCCAAATCTCCTAATCTATACAGTAGACAACTTATTTCATACAAAACTTAATGGAAAACCAACCAAACAGCCTCTTATATCGATATAATTAAATACCTGTAGATGGCCCAGTGCAAAGGGCGAGGTTGATAAAGCCAGCGTTTCCGGTCTACAGCAGCAAGAAATTGGAGGTGATGCTTAGCAGCAGTCACAAGATCTTCGGTTATCGCAATATCTTGGGCTGCATTCCATGCTGATTCTTGTTTCTTATCCATTTCAATCCTCACCTACAAAACAATCCAATCCTGCAACCATGGATTTGACCAACCAAAAACAAACTTAAATATATGATCAATATATCCACAACAATTCAGATCTTATATTGATTTGGATATCTATCTATCTATGATAAATTGAATAAGGGTGGCCATGGCTGAATCAAATTTTAAGATCTTAAATATATGAAAAGATTGCATAACAAAGAGAAGTGTATTTGAAAAAAAAAATATCAAGATTATGCATGTATGTATGTATGGGGGGATCAAAGTAATTAACTGACCTGAAACAAAGAGATCACAGGCCACTCCCAAACCTGTTTGATATGTCCAAATCCCTTTTCAACATTTTTATAGGCTAGCCAATATTAATTACCCTTCTTTTTCTTTTTCTTTTTTATTATAAATTTTAGAGGTGCACCTATTTTTATATAAGTGTAATCAAACGTAATTATTGAATTCCAGAAACCAAATGAGCAATTTAGTAGAAAAATATTACTAATAATTTTTAAAGACTTTTTCTTTCAAGAGTACAATAATTTTAGAATGTTGATGATATAATATTTATATTTGATGTCGTTTTTGGAGGATAACATATTATCCATATGCAAAATGAATTAGTAGTTGAAAACGAAATGTTACCAACTGTTTCTAATTTATCTATCGTATTTTATTGTAATAATTTGAATTTTATGGTATTCTTTTTATAAATGAAATAAAATTTATTTAGTATGTCTTTAACCTGTTATCTTTATTATGTATATTAACTTTTACTTAATGAAGTTTATTTTTTTTTTAATTTAAATTATACTGTCATATAACAATTTAATCAATTATTTTTGTCATCAACTTTATATATCAATCTTTAATCTATTAATGTCACAAAATCAGGATCTTCGCATCATATATTGGAGATTCCTTTTGGAAGATAGAGACCAAAGGAAAATTATTACTTGCCCTTCGGTTTTGTCACTAAGCCATTATTTTGGATAAGATAAATAAAAATTGTTATTATTGTTGTTTTTATTACCAAGGAATTAATCAGTCTTGTATCTTTATTCTTTAGTAATTATAATAGTAAATTACAGATTTGCCCAAGTGGTTTCAATTTTGTCTTGGGTTTAATCCAAGAGTTTCTTTTTTTTTTCTCCAAAATAGGCCCTATAATTTGCATCTTCGTAATTTTGGTCCCCACCCACTAACGACTATTAATTTCCATACGTTGAATGAGGGCTATTATGGTTCTTTTCTTTTTCGTTCTTTGCCCATTTAAATAAATAAAAACTCTGATCATCTTCCCATCGAAACTCATTTCGAGCCATCCTCTCCAATCATTACACCAATATTCGGCCAATGCATCACACAACATACAAAAGAAAACTAAAATCAATTCAAGTAAAATAAAATCAAAGCATTAGTAGCCTAGTGGTCGGGTAACATCCTTGTGAGGGACAGTAGATGGCATCCATGTCTACACGGGTTCGATTCATGGGGTAAGCATATGGTGATACCCAAGTCGGCTTTCGGGTCGGTCCATGGTTGTCGGGGATTAGTCGGTTGCCCGTATAGATTTCGGATACCTCGTCGGCTTCATGTTGGAAAGTGTGTGTGAGTTATGTGCTGTTCAAAAAAAAGAAAAAATAAATCAAAACACAAGACTTGTACTCAAATCAAACCTTATATAACCAAAACTCAAAATCAAAAACCAATAAACCCATCAGTTATCGTCGCCAACTATTGATCATTGACCATTGTTCAACCACCACTTAGACCTACCACCCATTACCATCAAGAACCACCACCCGCTACCATCGAAATCCCCTCCACAAACACTAGAATACCATTCGAAGATGTAAAGGATGCACATATACTATAAACATAGATTGAAGATGAACAAAATGCCTCCAAAAATTTGATTTCATAATCAACAAGAAGGGGGAAGAGGAGGGTCGTGAAGTTGTAGGCCGAATGAGAGTGGTTCTTCTGGTTTTTTTAAAGTTGGGCGAAGCTGGAGTGACTAAGAAGGGGGTTTAGCTAGATTTATGTATACATGTAGAGTAATCACAATTGATATATATGTGGTTTTATAGTGTAACAAGGCAAATTAGAAAGAAAAAAAAAGAAAAAATAAGGAAAGGTCTGTAATGCCCTAACAGAAAATTAATGGTTGTTAGTGGTAGGGATTAAAACTTATGAAAATTTAAACTTTCGAGTCTTTTTGGTATATAACAATTCTAGGGACTAAATCTAAGACAAATATAAAACCACATGGACCAAGTCTGTAATTTACTTTAGTTATAATTTTTTATTCAAAAGTTAACTAATATAAAATAGTCAACTTAAGACAAATGAAAAGGTTAATATATTAATTGTTTATCAAATGTTATAGGGAAACGTAATTAAACTAACAACTAAAACGTAATGCAATAAAAAATTTCATAATACAACACATTGAGGATTACGTGATTAGAAAAATGTAAAACTAAGGTTATAGTCCATCTATTTTGCCTTTTTCCTAACCAATAGAAGTACAAATATGAATATAAAACTATACGTACTATTGATCATTTTAGTACAAACCAGAAGTACAATTGATCATAGAAGTACAAAGTTCATGATATAACATATTTTTCCACCTTTACGATAAGGTTATGCCAACCCGAACCCTCCCAACCCCTCTGCCACATCATTGGCACATCAGCTTTTTCCCTAACCCCATAATAAGCCCTCTGAAGCCCTTTCTGATTAGTATCCGAACCCTCCCAAATCTCTCACTTTTAAAAGCTTGACTTTATGTGTGTGTGTGTGTATGATATACAAATTTATCGTCTTATGTCATACCGTCACACCGTGAAAAAACCTCGCATCCTTATCTTGACATGTAAGGCTCGAGATTTGATCTTGTCACTGGTACAATTTAGAACCTTGACTATATATAGTTCATCCAATTCAAATATGGAACAATGAACAAATTATTAAAGTAAAATGGTAAAAGAAAGAAAGAAAATCTTATTCCAAAGGTATAAAGTGATAGAGATAGTAAAAATGAACTAAAAACCAAGAAATTCATGGTCACTGGCTAACTGCTAATATTACTGTGTTTATCTTTGTGAATTCTCAATAGTAGATATGAAGTAGATTTCCACAATTTACAAGAAAAATCTTGACACAAAGTGGTGGATAAGAAACCATAGCTTTCATTCTAACCATGTTTACTATCATCCTAACCCTTTCCTTACAGAACTTGCAAAATAGAGTACATTTCTAGTGAATAGTAACCAATAATCACATGTGATTAAAGAGCAATACTACCTTATAATTCTTCTTCATTGATGTTTTTTTATTGGTTTCTGCGGATCCATTTTCCAAATATTCTTCTTCGATTGTTTCCTTGAGGATGGAAAGTCTTTGTATAACCATCGGTAGGTTCATCTCCTTAGCTTCCATAATATCGGTTTCTTCTTTATGAAGTTCATAAGCATCAACCATGATCGTAATCCACTTGTGCAGCTCCTCAGGGGTCCTAATCCAAACAGTAAATAAATAAAAAGATTCAGAGTACATTCTTGATTTTGCAGTAAATAAATAAATGAAAAGATTAAGCGGGATGGAAGCTGATTTACGTGTAGATTGCATTAGGGTCCTTAGCCTCGCTGTCTTTACCAGGGGAGAAAGCCGTTGCTAAAGCTGAGAAACGCTCTTCTGGATCCGTGAAGTTCAGCAGATACTTTAGGAGTTTTATTTCTTTTGGTGCTATGCTCTTTAGACTACTCTTTGTAGCTTTATATAACTGATACATTATCGCTTTCACCTGCAAATTCATAATCAGAAGATTTCTTCTTAGATTAAGTTAAAAAAGAAGAAAACTAGAATAGAAAGTTGTCATTTTTTTACCTCGTTTTTCATGGTGGGGGATTCTTTAGCGGAAGCCCAAGCGCTATTTATTAGTAGGATTAAAGAGGAGTCGAGTTCTTTTGACTTGGCAAGGCTTTTAATCTTGGCGCAGGCTGCTTCTATGGAGGTGAGTTTAGGATATCGTCAAATTTGGCTTGGGCAGTGTCTAATGTGTCCATGGTTTCCAATGTGTTGTCATAAGCACTGACTGCAGACAAGCATCTAGCTCCAAGCCGTGCGACGGCTGCTTAGCAACCAAAAGAAGTAACATGAGAAAATAGAAGCAGAAGGAATGGCGAATATAGTAGGATATTGTTGCCGAAAACCAAACATTTGTAAGCAGACAAATTAATAACGTAGTCGTTACTAATAGGGCTGCATCCATGGGAAGTGGTTAAAGAGTAATTATATGGAGAGAAAAAAATGCTGAATAGCAAATACTAAAGAAAAAACAACAGATGGGGTTGTCCAGTAGCTTCCTTATGAAGGGTTCTGAAAAGTGAAACCCGTAACGGTGTGTTTGGAATCCAAACAGGCAGGACGGGACAGTTGTTCAGCGTTTGGTAAGACGGAACGGTTAAAATGACCATTTTAAATCTGATGAATTGTTTATATGGTTTTATTTATCAAATTGTAATAAAATAAATATTTTTATAACAATTAGAAAGTTTTTGTCAAGACAATTAAAATGACACCAAAATAAAAAGTTCATGTAGTTTCCAATTTTTATTTATACATTTTCCACATAATTTTATTACTATTATCAACATTTGATAAATTAACCAAAATATAAAAACCCCACGAAAATAATATTTTGAGGACACTAAGGCGAGTTTAAATAGCATAAAATACAATAAATAAAATTTTAAACTTTAAAGTATGAACAAAATGTACAAAGGGAGGCGTATTTGATGTTTTAGAAGAAAATTAGGTTTTATTTTGAAGTTATTATAGGTCTAATCCACTTTGTTCCATGGAGTTGGGGTGGAACACGCCTATTCCTGTTTGTTCCACGTAAAAGTCCTCCCAAACATGGAACAATGATCCTTATTTTGTTATGTACTATCGTGTGCACTGTACCAAACACACCCTCAGGGACTTCCCAACCGCTCAAGGATTCAAGGCATCTCAGCTAAAGACATGTGTTCCCCCTTTTCTTCAAACCAAATTATGTGCGACTTCTTATTCAATTCTCTTTATCCTAACAAAATCACACACACACTCACACACACACACATGCACATATTGCTAACTAGTTTGTGATAAAAGGCTCATGGTTCTTATTGCCATGGGATCAATTTTAGTATCAACAAGTAAAGCTAATCAATATGAAAAACTTCAAACTACATAAGAGATTACCATCACGATCCTCCAAGCTATCATGCGATTCTTGAACCACGGCTAAATAACGAAAAAACTCCCCTGTAAAATCCTTACGCCGCTTTGTAACAATGGCATTTATATCCATAGGGCTATCTTCTACCTGCTTAAGAAGTTCAGCATGTCTTTCCATTTCATCATCAACCTGCAATTTCCTCACACAACACACAACTTCAAAAACCATAATCACTCTCAACAACACTTAATACCAACAAACATCACACTACACACCTTTCAAAGAAGAAACCTACATATATACTGATTTAAACAATACTCAAAATGTAAGTTCTTTTACAATAAAATTCAAAATAAATTTAGACCTTTTTCACTTGTGTGGCTAATGTAATCAAATTGTGCTTCAATGCGAAATCGTTTTCACGATCTGCACGCAGTTTACACCGACTATAAAACCGATCTCTGTATCTGTTCCAATCTTCTCGAAATATCAGGTAACGCATCCAGTGATTAGGCTCGGGTTTCTGAGTCAAGAACACATCGATCAATTTATCAACAAACGTAGTCATGGTGTAGCCTTCAGCAATTTCAGCTTCTTGTTCTTCCTCCTGAAGTTGAGCTGTACCTGGATTGCTACATGAAATCTCTATACAAGAACAACAAAGCAGAAGAATTGAAATCATTAAAATCTAATACTAGCAAAGAATTATGAAGATGTTGAGTTGGAAAGTGAGGGGACTTACTGAAATTGGAGATTGGGGGTTTTAGGGATTTGAAGGATAAGAAGGTGGAATTGGGGGAAGGTGATGATGATAGAGAGGTGAAAGGGAAGAGAGAAGGGTGGTTTGTGGTTGTGGATATGGAGGTTTGGAATCCAACTAGGTGGTTGCTCATCATCTTCTTCTTCTTCTTCACTTGCTGTTTGCTTCAGCCTTCAACCTCTCTCACAGTGTGGAAACGAGGATGATGGATATTTGCTCAAACACTGCCTTGTTGATACGACATCGTTTCAGTAAAAACCTCTCTAAAACCCCACTGCTTTTCTTTCTCAGTTCTTATTACTTTCAATAGATTTTGGTATTCCAGATATTTGTAACTATTTTCTAAATTTATCCTTTTTCAAAATCACATGTGGAGAATGAATCCCTTTCGTTAATCAAACGTTCCCGATAACAGTTATCATCTTTATTTATCTTATTAATAGCATTTATATTCATCAAAATGGATAGTTGGTTTTTACCTCGTAAGAATCCAGCCTTTTCCAAGTAAGATTTTCGATCTCTATCATGCTATCAATAAAGTAAAGCTCTTACATAGGAAACAAACAGGTTTGTAAAACTACTTCAACCCATAACATCAAAAACAAATTCATCTTCAACCATACGTCAAGAAAAAACACCAAATTGGTAACCCCATATAAAATGACATATGCTTTGTAAGGGTGGTTAAAAAAAACTCTAAGAAAAGAAAATCGGTGGATCACATGACTTTTGGCATGTGAATAGTATCACACCAAATATGGTGTCTTCCTCCTATAACCTTTTTTGTCCTACAAATTTTTTGGTCATATATGCCGTATGATTTGAGTCCAGTCATATTTGGTGATTTTCCCATGTGATCGGAGTTACTCTTGGTAACCATTTTTTCAGTTAATTTTGGGAAACCGTAACTCTTGACTTCAATTGAAAAATGACTTTTAAAGTTGCTTCTTTTTAGAGATCTATGTGATTATAATTTGTAAAGCCTGCTAATAATCATTTTGTAATTCTTTTTCAATCATGCTCATATTCATTGTTGTAATAAGCTTTGGAAAGACGTTAGGGATAGACCTAGGAAGTTTTTCATACAATGGACAGTTTTATCGATATGTCTTCGTCTTTTTACTAACATTGGAAATCGTTTGATGCGTTTTTAGTCTAATTCCACCATTTCAAGAGATTTTCAAAGTATTTTTGTTTGAATTTGAGGGATTTTTAATTTTTTTCTTATCGGCTTCAAGGGACTTTTTTTGTTTTTTTTATTTCAAGAGCTCTTTTTGATTTTTTGGTTGATTACAAGGTCCAATTGCACCTTCTAAAATAATATGGTTGCACATTTCACGGACCTATAAATTTTTATCTTATTGTAAAGGAACAATACAATGACATATGCCATCTTGTGCACCTCTTAAAGTCCATCTTTAAAGACATGACTCTTAAGCCATAACGCGAATCGAGATAACTTTTTTTAAGTTGCTTATTTTTCAATATCTATGCGTTGATAAAACATCAAGATCCGCTTCTTCAATAGCCATTTAATAATGTTACATAACATTTCATAATCATACTTGTAGTAGAGTTCGGAAGGTGATATGTGGTTCACAATAATTTTGTAAATCTGCTAATAGTTGTTATTCTCATAATCTAAATCTAATCGTAGTTGTTTCGTATCATAATGTGTTCTATTGTTGGGTATGTGTTTTTGGTGGGCTGCTTTGTTGCTTTTGTTAATAAAAGTTTGTCCTTCTCTATTGTAATTTAGAAATTCTTGGCAAATCATTTTCGTTGCACTATCACACCATGAACATAATTTGTTCGGGGAAACCAAATGAGTATGTTGATTATTCAACTTAAATCATCACTTTTACAGACTAATAATTATTTATCTTTAAAAATGTTAAAAATAATAGACAACTTTAATCATCACTTTTACAAACTAATAATTATTTGGGTAAAATATGATTTAACCCCTAAACTTTGTGCTTAAAAATGGTTTAACCCCTAAACTTTTTTAATGAGTGTTTTAATCCCTAAACTTGTTATAATGAATGTTTTAATCCCTAAACTTG
Source organism: Centaurea solstitialis (assembly GCA_030169165.1). Classification (NCBI taxonomy): domain Eukaryota; kingdom Viridiplantae; phylum Streptophyta; class Magnoliopsida; order Asterales; family Asteraceae; genus Centaurea; species Centaurea solstitialis. The sequence continues at coordinate 19,260,184 of CM058046.1, forward strand.
TTATAGTTAATTGTTTTAGCCACTTGACCTGCTATAGCAGGTTACCACACTTTTAAAAATCATTTTAATCCCTAAACTTATTGATAAAATATGATTTAACCCTTAAACTTTTTACTTAAAATGGTTTAACCCCTAAACATTTTTAACGAATGTTATAATCCTTAAACTTTTTTATAGTATTTGATTAAATACCTAAATTTGTTGAACCTAATTATTTTTATCCCTAACATAATTTAATACAACATTCTGCCGGCTAAACCCGTTACCATCCATTCACAATTGGAAAAACCCTACATCCATTCGTCTCTAGTCCAGTATAGTTTGCAACTCGCGCGGTCAAATCGATCTTTTCGCCAATAATCTCTTCGTAAACTCGCTGGTACATTTCATTTGATTTCATTTCTGTCATTTATGTGCTTGATTTGGTCCGCATTTGATGTTCGCCATGAAATCTACACATTAAATTTTAGGTAACTTTGCATCATGATAAACACAGCATCACCAAACGTCTTATGATTATTTTTTTTGTTAAATTTTTGGTTAATTTGATTCATTAGTCTATTGTTGTGTCATACCCTAAATTTTATTGACCGATCAAGGGATGTGAAAATCAAAAAATGCAAGTTAGAGATATTCAAGATCATGTGTTTTTGAAGTACTTCAAACAAGTGTTAAACATTCATTAGAGATAAAAAAAAATTAGGTTAATAAGTTTAGGTATTTAATCAAATACTATAAAAAGTTCAAGGATTATACCGTTCATTAAAAAGTTTAGGGGTTAAACCATTTAAAAATAAAAAGTTTAAGGCTTTAAATCATATATTGTCAACAAGTTTAGGGATTAAGGTGGTTTTTAAAAGTATGGTAACCTGCTATAGCAGGTCAAGTGGCTAAAACAATTAATTATAACAAGTTTAGGGATTAAAGCATTCATTAAAAAAGTTTAGGGATTAAACCATTTTTAAGCATAAAGTTTAGGGGTTAAATCACATTTTACCCTAATTATTTATCCTTAGAAATGTTAAAAACAATATACACTGACACCATAAATTAGAACATTGGATTTGAGTTTTTCGTCCTTATAATTCGATAAAAATTACTATTTTTGTTCTTTTGTTTTTTAAATTAAAATCTTCTTTAAAATTATTGATGGTGTCGTCGTTATACTTAAAAGACAAAGTTACTTTTAACGACAAAAATAATAATAAATTGTAAATTATAAGAATAAAATCGGTAACTCAAAATCATAAGGTGAAAGTGAAATTCTCAATTTTTAACAAACAATATATAAAAGGTAATTTACTCTACCTAAAAATGTAAATGGTAGTTAAGAAACATGTTCTCTGATAGTCTGATGGCCCTGTTGGTCACTCTACACATACTACATAGAAAATGGTCATTCTAAATGAACCTATAAACTATTGATAATTCAATATTCTTATACATCAACATCAAACTCTTTTTTTTATATCCTTAATATACTATTTAACTAAACAGAGTTTATTCATCAGCATAAGATACCCAAAAAGAACAAAAGAGAAGCTGTTTATATATATGTTCTTTCTAACAACAAGAAATAGATCTTTATAAATATAAAAATTCTAGTACAAATTGCTTCCTTACCTGTGCTAATAAAAAAAGATTTGATTTTGATGAAGATGGACATGACTTTATTTGATGCAGCTTATCTTCTGCCTTTCTTTCTAGTCTATAAAATATTTGTTTCGATCGAATTTCTTAATCATTCAGACACGACCCTCAACAGGCTTCTTTCATGGACGCCGGCTCCAAATCACCTGATCATCAATCGCAGTTAGGTGATTATCATCCAGCCGTTTCCACGTCTTAATGGACTTCACCGCACCCCAATCGCCATTCGACTTCTTTTCCAAAGAAACCGACACAACCCTTGCCCTTCTTGACCATCCAGTCTTCCCATATGCATGGTATCCAAACCCTCCACCATAACAAAGATGAATCCCACTCAAATTCCCACAAAAATCATTCAAATGATCATGCCCAGTGAAAACACCCTTCACATCCCCTGCTTCAACTAAAGTCGTAAAGAACCCCGAATTCACAGAAGCAGAACTAATAGGGTCTTGTTTCACCCTGTGAAGTTTGATGAATCAAATTTCCCAAATTCGGGCAACGGGATGTGGAAATAAGCAAGCCCGGGAGCCTTTGATGTGTTTTGAAGCTTTCTAGATGTCTGTTGAAACCAAGACTGCTGAGACGGTTTGATCCATCCGTAGCCACGGATCGAAGGGACTGTGGAGTAATCGCCACTATCGAGAAAATACAAGTTGAGGATGGATTCGTCCATCGAGCTTGATCCTTCGACTCCGTGGACTTCGAGATTGTAATTCCCAAAACCGTCGATAACATCAACACCAAGAGGATTTACTTGAGACAAAGTGTACTCCATTCCAACGATATGCTTCATTACACCTTCTCTCGATAAGGTTGATTGTTGATCATGGTTCCCCAAAACCGCAGCCCACGGGATTTTCGACTGTATCGCAGGGGCAAATGCGGCGTTCAAGGATGCTGCTGCATCTGTTGCATCATATCCGAAGATGTTATCTCCGGTGAACACAATGAAGTCTGGTTTCTCGGCTTGGATCATACGGTTGATGAAAACAGTGGTGTTGAGATCAGAGCAATGGGGTAACTGGTTTGGCAACACATTTAGACAACGAGTTTTCTGGCCATTAGCATAGTGCATATCTGCCACCTGCAGGATCTTAAACTCTCCCGTTGTTCGACCAAATCTTAATTGTTTTGACTGGCTACCACTAGATGTGCTTTGAATACTTTCGGTGTTAACTATGATAAAGCTCGAAAACGAGCAGAGAACAACGAGCAAGATCAACAGAGATCTAGCCATTGTTGAAGGAAATTAACTTAATTTCCAATTATACAGGAGGTGGATGAGTGGTTCTTCACAGAGAATATGATGATTATCTCGCAAAATTCCTGAAATTCTAGTAGAAAAAGTATAACATCAAGAAAGATTCTTTGTTTAAATTTAGAACAATGCATAAAATTCAGTAGAAAACCACGATGAACTCCGTGATTTCTCGGATTTCGTTAACTAGAAAAACATTGGTAACGAATGAGATGTTAAAGCATCTCTAACAGCTACTCTAAAATATAAAAAAAGGAAGATTTTAGCATGTTTGTTGCTCCCACAGCTATGTTATCATCTATGCTAAAATAGAGAAAAAAGATGAGAAAGATTGTAATAATCTCTAAAATGCATAGTTCCCATCGGGCTCAATGGAGGCTTCTTCGGTGGGCTTATGGGGCTGGGCGGGTTGTGATACAGGATTTGGCAGGCTTATGTATTTGATTTGGTGGGTTGTGGTACTAAACTGAGAGGGCTCTAGAGAGCTTAAAGTGAGTTGATAGTAAAGCTAATGTGGCGTTGACATGGCAAAGTGGGCTTGGAGGCTCAGAGGATTGCGCTGCTAATAGCCTTAGAGAAATGTTTAAGGAGAGAAATGATTATTTTAATGCTCAAACTAATATGATTAATTAAAGATAAATATTGAATGGAGAGAAATGATTATTTTAATGATTTAACCAATACAAACAATATTAAAGTTGCTATAATAGTACAGCTGATGGACTTCAGTCCGATGCAAATTCTTTTAAACATTTTTTATATTTTATTTAGAAAAAAATTTAGCATAGTTATTGAAGATGCTCCTACGCAGGCATTAAAACAACTCCTCAACACAACTAACAATGGAGAAATCAAGACGTAAGTGATAAGCTAAGGGTGAAAGTTGTTTGAATCTAAGTGTGTTTTGCGACAATGGTTAAGTAGCTCTCCCAAAATGAAAGGTAAGTATTGAAAGTGCTGAATAATGAGCTTTTCTATTAAGCTAGGGTTTCATTTTCATATCCTAAAAGAAGAGAAGATCGATAGATCATACCTTAGGAGGCCGGCGGCGATGGAAGAAGCCGGTCAAGCTACAGGCAGACAGAAGTGTGAGGTGTGGCGAAATAGGACTGTAATTTGAAGGATATATATAGCTTCCACATTTTGGTTGTTTAATATTTAATGATTTTAATTAGGATTATGTGAAGATGTATTCAAATGTATGATATTTTTAGTTTAGGTTGGGTAAATATGATATTTTGAGTTTTAATAAGGGCATACATGAAATTAACCCTATTTTTTATTATTAAACCTAATTTAAAAATTATTAAAAATTCATAAAAATGATTATTTGGGTAAATATGATATTTTGATAAGTTAAGAAGGGCATATATGATATTTTTAGTTTAGGTTGGGTAAATATGATATTTTGAGTTTTAATAAGGGCATACATGAAATTAACCCTATTCAAATTTATCTTTATTTGTATTATATTACATTTAATGTTAGGTTTTGTAATATTTTTGATACAATAAATGAAACAAATGGAAGTAGAGTATATATAATAACTTTTCGTGACAAACTGAATGCACTTTTATGAAGTAAACCTTGAAATAATACAAGCAGTAACATATTTTTTAAAGTATACTACATACAATAGTATTTTTTTAAATTATAATACATATAGTAATACATTTTCAAGTTGAATACATTTTCGTAAACATGGTCCCTATGTTAATAGAATTTAAAAGGCTTTTCAAATCTTGACAACCACAACTTTTTGGTAACATATAATTTTTGTTATTATTATTTTATCTTGTTCTATTTATTTTATTAAGTGAGATGATTCTTTTATTTGATAAATTAATTACTTTCACATATGATATAAGTCACTGAATCATTCATAAAAAATCACAATAATGGTAGTTTGTTATATGTTATTCTTTTTTCTATATTAGATATTTTCGTAGAGCAAATAGTTTTATATGTCTTGTATTGCATTAAATATAGAATAATACGTTCAATCTCATGCATAATGAATGATATGGCTTAGAATTTATTTTGCATCACTTTCATTGACTAGTTGACTTACAAGAAATACCTTATAGATATTCCTTTAAAAAAAATCTTCTACATAAATTACTATACTTAACAAACATAAAGCGATATTAAAATATGTTATGGTAATAAGTTTTAACCATCATTTAAAAACGTTTTGATATATTTTAGTACTTTTATGTATTTTAAGTATAGAATGGTTAGCTGGTTAAGATTATATTGATTAAAGTTTTGATATCATTCAATAATTTATTTACTAACTAGTTAATGACCCGTATATTATACGGGTATTTGAAAATTTTTATTTTAATTTTTAATAAGAATAGACATTTACATGACAATTGTCATTACCATTTAAATATTTATATAAATTATATGTTATACGAAAATTGTCATTATAATTGCTTATTACAATAGATATTTTAGTTATCTAATAGTTGTTAAAATTTTAAAAATTGAAAATTTATTATTCTTTTGTCAAAAGATTTGAATTTCGTGAATGATTTTAAAACTCGAGGGATTCAGAAATAAAATATGTGTAGTGTTTTGATTTGTAGGATTTTAAATAAAATAAAATATAATTATTAATAAATAATCTACAAAAATAGTTAGATTAAAAAGATGGAATCTTTAAATTTCAAGAATATTAGCAATTGAGTTTTAAATAAAATAATATTTCATTACTTATAAATAATATATAAAAATAATTAGGTTAAAAAGATGAAATCTTTAAGTTTCAAGAATATGAAAAATAGAATAGTAATAAAATCTAAACAAATTAATTTATATCATATCTATCAGAAAATTTAACAACCATTAAATTGGTAACTTTGTGTTTGTTACATAAAATTTTCATGTTTTCATTCAAAATTTTAATTATGAATGCAAAAGGGAATATTAAAGAGATGGTTATAAGAAGATTAAGGATGAGATACTGTTTTAATACTAATTTGGTCTTTAGATGATTTTTTTTAAACACAAATTGAAAATATAAAGTATGTGGTTTTTTTATGTTATGTCTTGCTAAAATAATTCATTTTACAGAAATAACAAATATTGAATATCTTACACAATTTTTGCAATTTTTTCCTGAATTCACATGACGATATCATCATTGAATTATAAATAAATGTCATACACACATTAAAGTCCTTTCCCCGTGATACATACTCCATGATCGTTTGCTTTCTCCAAATGGAGACAAAACGTTTTGCATGATAAATAATTTTATCTGTTTTTATGGGAAACTGGCCAAATGACTAACATCCACTTGATTGTTTCTCCATAACCAATCTTCTCACTTACGGTTAACATCTTCTAGGACCCTTCTTAAACGAATATATTTTATGGAAAAATGGAGTGCTGATGAGAATTATGCTACCCCCTTTTTGTGAATAAGGAGTATGTAAAATAATCTGTGAACTGTGAGATTCAACTGGAAAATAGAACCAGGTGCAAGTATACACCTTGAACTACTGTCGTCTCGTAATAAGTAATAATGGTAAGTGAATACCAGATATCGATCCTCAGGGAAGGTTTTGTGCAAAAGTCTCTTTGTAAAAAGTCTAGTTTGTAAAAGATGATTTCAGATGGCGAATTCGAGGATTTTAAAATGAATTGATTTGAAATGGTGTTTGGTAAAATCTATGTGATAAAGAGCATGGGGTGCAAAGGTCTGATGAAACAACAAGTGATCTAGAAATAATTCTATGCTTAAATGATGGTCTAACTACTGGTTTGATCGGCCTCCCAGAAGTACACAAAGGTCAACGTGTTATCGATATGAGTCTACTTAAAGTCTCATGAATCCTAACACAACGCAGTGTTACCTATCTTACCAGATGAGTATAGTACCGAGGCACTAAAGCTATTTTTAGCCTTCTCACGTTTATCACAAAATATTTAACATAAATCCTAACTCTGAAAGCTAGTGCATTTTCATGTACTAAATTGGTTGTCAATCAACTTGGTACAATCTTCAATGAAATGTTAAACACCTGCAATAAACAGTTAAAGTACAACAATTAAGGCACAGGATAATTCGGTCACACCAATAATGGTCTCAACATTTCCTCACACCCCAAGCCACGGCAATTAGCCTATCATGGCTCGAAATGTCATGAGTACTGGCAATTTAAATGACATATGTAGTAAAACAGTAACGAAAACTGTAATTGCTGGAAGTAAATAACTGAAATGTAATACTGGATATTGACCAGTAAAGATGCGAGAAAGTAAATTGCTAAAATTAAAGCAGATTGGTAGTTAATACACAATACGTTCTCTTTGATGAGAAAAACAGAGTGTATATAACTCCAATAAAATAAATGCAGGTAAATTGCTGTAATGTAAATAACCGAAAAGTAAACACTGGATGGGATGACCAGTAAAAGAACAGTAATGTAAATACTGGAAAGAGACCAGTAGAATTGCAGGAATTTAAAGTGCGAATAATTAAACACTGGAATGATGACCAGTAGAAATGCTGAATATTAAATGGAATTTCAATAATAAGAAACGTAAATGAATTGGTAAATATTACACAATACGTTCTGCAACGTTGAAAATAAATTCAACGAGAGAAACAGGGTGTAATAAATTCCAAGTAGAGCGGAACAGATAATAATTAAATAGTAAAATACGAAGCTTCCAACGAAAGTAATCAGTTAATTATTTAAATATAAAAGTGAAGAAGCTTGCCAGAACAGCTAGTTAAAAACTGACTTGTAGAGGAAGATTGACTAAATTCTTTAAAAAGTGATAGCTTGTTAAACAAGTTTCGAGAAAAAGCTGTAAACTAGTTACTTTTCATGCAAGTTTCGAACAAATAAGTTAAAACAACGAACTTTTAATTAACAATGACTTTGAAATTTAGATGAAGATTATTTTATAAAAACCCAAGACTTTCAAATTTATAAAAACCGAAAGTTTTGTTTGTAACTTCGAGAAATCGGGTAACGGTAAAATAACGCGAGTGATAAAATTGAACCTGTGGAACACTTACTTGAAGAACTTCGAAGATAGTGAACAATATAAAGTAACGAGAACCTTGTTGAGTAACAATAACCGAGAACTTTAGAACAAAAAGTAACTTAGAAATACTTTGATCGTAATATATGTAACAAGAATGTAACAACAAGTGAAAAGGTGCTAAGAAACCGAAAGGATTCTAATCACAATCTAACTTGTCAACTGTTTTCCCAAAAGACTATCGAACTAGTAGCTAAAACGTAACATGGAACTGAAAGTGTTAACTAGTTGATGATTTACAAATGAAACTTAAGCCCCTATTTATAACCAAAAAAAGATGAAGCTTCTGGACTAAGCTCTCAGCAACTGGGCTTCCAAGCCCACAAAACCGGCCCAACAGTGAGGAGGGATCAAAAATCAGCAGTCTTTGTTACCGCAGCACAGCTACTGACCTCCTCTATCATCTTCTGACGTTCTCGGGCCATTTCTTTAAAACATGAACATGCAAGAAATATGTATTTAGTACCAAAATGATATTAATATAAGCGTATTTAAAGTGAACTACACGTAAAATTAATATTTACCAAGAACGGAACAAAAGATGCTAAACTGACACGACGGGAAACTAAAATGGTGAAAAATCATAATAAAAAGACACAAAATAGGGGTTAAGAATAACACCTATCATGGAGCATCTTGCCAAAGTCTTTGTTAGGGCTTTTCAAGCTAATTTAGTCTTCTAGAGCCCTTCTTGAACGAATATATTTCTATGGAAAAAAGGAGCATCTAGCAGAAGTCTTTGTCAGGACTTTTCAAACTAATTTATGGTCGTTTAAAGTGCTTTCTATTTGGTCTCTTCCTAGCTTTTACAAAATACTTGCTACATTAGCTAAATAGGGTCTAAAAACAAATGGTTAGCCAAAAAAGGACTCGATTAAAAAAGAAAACAAAAATCAAATGATCAGATTAGCTAAAAAAACGAACTCAAATCCTCTAAAATGGACTCAGATCGTCTAACTTATTATGAATGTTTTTTTTGTCTTTTAGTTGGGTCTGTTAACAGACCAATTTAGCAGATCTGGTGGGTATTTTGCAAAAAATAGAAAGAAAGTGGGTAGGAGACCAATTTTGGAGTGAGATTTAATTAGCTCGCCAACTTTTCCTTTTTTTATGGTAATTTAATGATTTGAATAAAATTTACTATTTCAAACATCTATAAAATAAATACAAATCCAATACTACAAGTCTACAACATCAATACATCATGTCTAATGTGACTTTAATTTACCGAGAGTTATTACATTTAACTGTTTAAGTTACTCAATTTCACAGTTCTAATATTAGCATAATACAATTTAAATTTTTTATGGCAGAAGTTTTGGAAGAATTAGCAACGGCAGTTTGTGTTTCAGAAAACATGTTACCAAACAACATGATTAAGAACCAAATTATATTCATCTTCGTAGCAATTTGCTTACCAACCAATATCAACCACATAGCGTCAAGATAATATAAAAACCATAACAGCAGAAAGGCGATCGAGGAGCAAACATGGCTCATAGACTGAATCACAAACACAAAATAAAGATGAAAAAAGATTGCAAAAGCTGATAATCCTTCCTAAGTTAGATATTCTAAAAAATGTACTTTGTAGCTTGTATCACAATAGAAATGTTTTCCTTTTGCTACATAAACAAATAAAGAAAAATAGCAAATGAACCATCATGTCAATTGCAGCCAAACGTTTCAATCCAAGAAAAAACAAAGAGGATCAACAACTTCTTTCATGTTCAGCAACACCCATATACATATACATATATATATATATATTATCATGTTGTCTGCAATAAGCTATTGTGCCTTAGCAATGGCTCAGGAGAGGGTTCCCACCCACGGAATTCAACAAAAACCTGTTATTTTGCATTCTACTGTTATCATCAACTCGAGTAGCATAACAAACTTTATATAAAAAAAACAAACATGAAATAGAAAACACCATCTTAAAAATCAAAAATAGATGTGCTGGAAAAGAACACGAAAATAGTTCTCCAAAACTGTTCCTAGCCGTTATTTTATAGTAGCTCAAGCAATGGTAAACTTTTAAAAAAAAGGATTCGACTATTCTCAAGTGCTTGGCAGTGAGAACCCGTGTACCAGCATTTGCATTGCAAGTTTATAAAGCAGTTCGTATTTGTAGTGCACACAAAGAGCATTTTCCAGATTCTAGAGTTGAAGTTAGATAATTGACAAAGTATAACAAGAAATACAGTTGAACAACAAAGAGAATTATCAACCATTTGTTTAGCCACTGAAAGAAAGGTGCCCGTTCATAACGTACTTTTGCGGATAAGAACGAGAAGTTCAAAATCCGAATTGAAAAACGTATTTAACCGTTCTGATATTTGCAATCAAATCACTTGTCCAGTCCCTATGTGTTGTGTGGGAATAAGAGCTTCCACAAGCATAATGCATATGCAACACCTCCTAAATGCTATTAATATATTTACACACATTCTGGCAAGATAAAGCACCAGTTAGCTCATTTTGTATATCCATAAACACTGATAAATGCATTTTTCTAACTTATTTTTATGTCAAATCCTCTGAATTTATTCATGTTTTGATAGCTAATAGCCTCCCTTTGATCGTTAATTGATGAATGCCAAAAAGATGGAATTAAGCACAAACAAAGCGTGTATATTGAAGGTTTACAATGTTGGGCATATAATGTCAAATACTTCTTTATGAAAAGAAAATTAATAAGAAACAATTTTATCAATGTCTTAAAAATCGGTTTTTTAGTTGAACTGGTGTGATGATCGGTTTCAAGTTCAACCACTGGTTCAACTGTTTCCAAGCATTTTCCATTTTCCTACATTCATATGTATATATATACACACATAGGGGCAGGTTCAAATATGAACCACCTTTTGGTTGTGAACGTGGGACAGCCGAGAACGTGACACGTGACAGATGACTAGGCGTCACGTCAGGTCCACGGCGGATGATTAGGCGCGATTCATGGGAGGGCATTGAATTAAAGGGGGGGACCACACTCAAAGCCGCATTTATTGGCTAGTCTCCGCCACGTGTCGCGTTCTCGGCTGTCCTCACGTTCACAACCAAAAAGTGGTTCACATTTGAACTTTCCTCTATATACACACACACACACACATATATATATATAGAGAGAGAGAGGGGGGGGGGAGGTTCATTTGTAAACCTCAAATATCTTGTAAACTTTGTGAACCCATCGTGACCCTTGATCAAAAAAATCAAAGGAGGATATGGATTCATAGAAAATATGGAAATGTGAAATATATGGTAAGTCAATGATTATGGAAATATGGAAATGTGAAATATGGAAACGTTTTTGAAAATCAATGGTGTGGATTGGTTTATACGGTTTACAAGATATATATATAAAGCCAACAATTTGATATCTACAAGTTAAAAAATATAAAAACTACACATTACAATAAGTTTTACAATACATTAATCAAAAAATAAGAATAACAAGTTTTACATTAATCCAAAAATAATAATAACAAGTTTTACACGAACAAATTTGGGATTTGCAATCCCAGGTAAGATCGGTCCAGGATCGTGGGATCCTTTTTCTATCAGAAAAAACGGTCAACCGGTTTTTTACCGGTTCGATCCAGCGATTTAACCGGTTCGACAACTAAACCGGTTGGTTCAATCCGGTCCTTAAAACGCCATAAAACCGATCACATTTTACTCGGTCATTTCACCTATTCCTGGTTCAATCGGTTCAACCAGGCTGATTCAACCGGTTTTAAAAACATTGAATTTCATTGTTTTCGTTTGTTATTGTTGGTGGGCCCCACCCCAAGTCGAAGAAAGAAAGAACCACGGCCATTTAATTTGAAGCTTATTTGTGTTATTTCTGCAGCCCACGAGAAAGAAAAGAAAAGGAAAAAAAAAATGAGAAAGGTTTTCTTATGAATAGCTAGTTTTTCAATATTTAGTAATGGGTAGATAATTAACCTTCGAATTGGATGAGTTGAGACTTAAATTTTATCTAATCTCAATTGATTTCATTTATGCAATCTTGGTATTTAAATGTTTATTATTTTTAAGTTAGAAAGTAGAAACTATGAGTTGGATTCCTTACTTTGTCCGCTTAAATTCGACTTGCTAGAGGAACGGTAGCAAACGAAATTTATTCTACCTAAAAATGTGAAGGGTAGTTAAGAAACATGTTTTATGATGGCCTATAATTGGTCCTCCTCCTACTGGTGGTTGAACCATGTATAGTCACTTTACACATGCTACATAAAAAATGGTCATTCTAAATCAACTTATAACTTATAATAAGTTATTGATAATTCAATATTCATAGACATCAACATCAAACTCATTTTCTTATATCCCTGATATACTATTTACTAATATAACTTATAATATACTATGTACTAGAAAGAGTTCATTCATCAGCATAAGATACTCTAAAAGAACTTATAATAAACTAATATAACTTATATATATGTGTTCTTTCTAACAACAAGAAAAAGCATTTTATAAATATAAAAAGCCTAGTACAAACGGCTTGCTTACCTGAGCTAATAAAAAAGATTTGATTTTGATGAAGATGGAGATGGAGATAACTTTATTTGATGCAGCTTATCTTCTGCCTTTCTTTCTACTCTAAAATCTTTGTCTGGATGGAATTTCTGAATCATTCAGACACGACCCTCAACGGGCTTCTTTCTACGGCTCCCAGATGAACGCCGCCTCCAAATCACCTGATTATCGATCTCAGTTAGGTGCTTATCATCCAGCCGTTTCCACGTCTTAATGGACTTCACCGCACCCCAATCTCCATGCGACTTCTTTTCTAAATAAACCGCTACAACCCTTGCCCTTCTTGACCATCCAGCCTTCCCATAAGCATGGTATCCAAACCCTCCACCATAACAAAGATGAATCCCACTCAACTTCCCACAAAAATCATTCAAATGATCATGCCCAGTGAAAACACCCTTCACATCCCCTGCTTCAACTAAAGTCGTAAAGAACCCCGAATTCACAGAAGCAGAACTAATCCCTTCTTGTCTCACCCCTGTGAAGTTTGATGAATCAAAGTTCGCAAACTCAGGCAACGGGATGTGGAAATAAGCAAGTCCAGGAGCCTTTGATGTCTTTCGAAGCTTTTTAGATGTTTGTTGAAACCAAAACTGTTGAGACGGTTTGATCCATCCGTAGCCAGGGATCGAAGGGACTGTGGAGTAATCGCCACTATCCAGAAAGTATAAGTTGAGGATGGATTTGTTCGTCGAGCTTGACCCTTTGACTCCGTGAACTTCGAGATTGTAATTCCCAAAACCATCGATAGCATCAACATCAAGAGGATTTAATCGAGACAAAGTCTGGTTCATTTCAACGATATGTTTCATCACACCTGCTCTCGATAAGGTTGATTCCTGATCATGGTTCCCCAAAACCGCAGCCCATGGGATTCCCGCTTGTATCGCAGGGGCAAATGCGGCGTGCAAGGATGCGTTTGCATCCGTTGCATCATATCCGAAGATATTATCTCCGGTGAACACAATGAGGTCCGGTTTCTCGGCTTCGATCATACGGTCGATGAAAACACTTGTGTTAAGATCAGAGCAATGGCGAAACTGATTCGGTAACACATCTTCGCAATGAGTTTTCCGGCCATCGGCATAGTGCATATCGGCCACCTGCAGGATCTTAAACTCCCCCTTTTTTCCACCAAATCTTAATTGTTTCGGACGAGGACCACTAAATCTCGTTTGAATACTTTTGGTGTTAACTACGATAAAGCTCGAAAACGAGCAGAGAACAACGAGCACAATCAACAGAGATCTAGCCATTGTTGAAGGAAATTAACCTTCCAAGTGATTCTTCTTCACAGAGAATATGATAATAATCTGGCAAAATTCCTCAACTTCTAGTACAAAAAGCATAACATCAGTCAGATTCTGTATTCAAATTATAAAAAAAAAAATGCTTAAAATTCAGCAGAAAACCACAAATAACTGTAAGTTTGTGTTATCTATCGATTTCGTTAACTAGAAAAACCGAAAATGTTAACCTAAATACAACTAACAATGGAGAAATCAAGACGTAAGTGATAAGCTAAGGGTGAAAGTTGTTTGAATCTAAGTGTGTTTTGCCGACAATGGTTAAGTAGCTCTCCCAAAATGGAAGGTAAGTTATTGGAAGTGCTGAATGATAAGCTTTTCTATTAAGCTAGGGTTTCATTTTCATATCCTGAAAGAAGAGAAGAGAAGACGATAGATCATACCTTAGGAGGCGGCGGCGATGGAAGAAGCCGGTGGCGGTGGTGTCTGTCAGGTGGTGTGGCAAAATAGGAGTGTTGTAATTTGAAGGAGAAATAGCTTCCACATTTTTGGTAGTTCAATTTTTAATGGTTATAATTATTAGGATTTAAGACTCTTTTCAAATCTTACCAACCAAACTTTTTGGTAACATACAATAATTTATAGATTACGAAAATAAGTAAGGTTTTGTTTAGGTAGATCGTAGCTTAGCTTATTGAAATATTAATTGGAATAGTGTTTTAGAAGCTTTTTTCAGTTATACAAATATTAATATGTTATTAAACTTTAAAATACTTTTTTTGTTATTTTACATATCCTAACCTACTTTTTGTCAAACATAATTTATTTATAAACTAGCTTATCAGCTAGTAGTTAACTTATTTGTCAACAACTAATTTATCGATTATTAGCTAGTTTGCCAAACGCAACCCAAATATTGTGTCATTATATTTAAACGAGAATAGATTGATAAATTTTTTATTTCATTTAATGTATCATTGTTTTATCTTCTTTTAGTTTGTTTCATGTTATTATTGTCCTCCATAAGATATTTTTGCATAGCAAATAATGTTATCGTGTCTTGTATTGCAATAAATGTAGAATAATGGGTCCAGTGTCATGCATCATATGGCCTTTAGAATTTATTTTGCCATCACTTTCATTAATTAGTTGTACAAGAAATATCTTATAGATAAATTACTATACTTAACAAACATAAAACATTAAAATAAATTTGTGGCAGATATTAATTACTTGTGAATACATCTTCTCACGATATCATCATTGAATTGTGAATAAATGTCATACACAAAATATATATAAGAGATTATATTTCCTCCTACTTATTTTATTAAGTGATATGTATAATTCATAATTTTTGTTCCTTATGTTATTCATTAATTAAGCATTTATCTTGGCCAACCAAGTAAATGAAAATATAACTTCTCTCTCTATATCTATATGTGTGTATATATATATAGAGAGAGAGAGAGAGATAAGATGCCGAAATGGGAAAGTTGGTCACACATTAAAGTCCTTTCCCCCGTGATATATATCCTTCCTTTTTTATTATTAATAATTTGTTTTTATCCTACATGTTAAATTAAAAAAAGGAAAAAAACAAAACATGTCAGCCTCAGATTCAGCGCTCCATGATCGTTTGATCTTTTCTCAAATAGAGACAAAACATTTAGACAAAGAAGTTTGTATGGTAAATAATGTTATTTGTTTTTTTGTGGTGACTTAATGATTTTTTGAATAAAATTTACTATTTTAAACATCTACAAAATCAATAAAATTCCAATACTATAACATGATGTCAAATGTCACTTTAAATTACTCAAAATTCTTACATTTAATTGTTTAAGTCACTCAATTTCACAGTTATAATATTAGCAGAAAACAATTTTAAGAAATTATGGCAAGAGTTTTGAAATAATTAGTAACGGACGGTTTGTGTTTCAGAAAACGTGCTAAACAGAAAAGCCAAACGACATGATTAAGAACCAAATTATATTCATCTACATAGCAATTTGCGTACCCACCAATATCAACCAAATAAGGCTACACTTGGTTAATTCAAAAGGCGCAAAAGGGCAAAGGGGTGCCAAAATAACAAAGCTAGATCTTAATTTCCCAACGAATTGGGTTTTACCATGGCTCATAGACTGAATCACAAACTCAAAATAAAGATGGAAATAGATTGCAAAAGCTGATAATCCTTCCTATGTTAGATATTCTTTAAAAAATGTACTTTGTAGCTTGTATCACATTAGAAACGTTTTCCTTTTGCTACTTAAACAAAGAAAGAAAAACAGCAAATGAACCCATCATGTCAACTGCAGCCAAATGTTTCAATCCAAGAAAAACAAAGAGAATCAACAACTTCTTTGCTGTTCAGTCAGACCCATATATATTATATCATGCTGCCTGCAATAAGCCATTGTGCCTCAGCAATGGCTCAGGAGAAGGTTCCCGCCCACGGAATTCAACAAAAACCTGTTATTTTGCATTCCACCGTTATCATCAAGTCAAGTAGCATAACAAACTTAATATTAAAAAAAAACATGAAATAATTTTATAATTAATGTTTAATAAAATTTATATTACAATAATTATTTTGTATACCCCTGACAAAAAATCATGGTTCCGCCGCCACTGTATACAGTTGCAGTCATCTATCGACTTTGGAAATTCAAAGTGGTACCGGTATTCACTATTCAGGACTAACATATAGATTTTCGGTTTCATTTGTTACTACCAGTTTACTGTTTACCATTCTTCATTTGTTAGTCTCCATATTTCCT
Source organism: Centaurea solstitialis (assembly GCA_030169165.1). Classification (NCBI taxonomy): domain Eukaryota; kingdom Viridiplantae; phylum Streptophyta; class Magnoliopsida; order Asterales; family Asteraceae; genus Centaurea; species Centaurea solstitialis. Next base: position 19,276,743 of record CM058046.1, read on the forward strand.
TGATTTAGCAAATAGGAACCCACAATATTAAAATGATAAGATGGCGGAAAGTAAATGAGTTTTAGTTTGTTAGCTCCTAAAACTTCGCGCTCTAACAATGACATTCACAATTTCGGGATAAACTAGAATGCTACTGAAAGTCATATTCGTACTTTAAAAAGATCTTGTAATAATCAAAGGGATCTAAAAATGAAGAGTTTGAAGAAACTTCAATATTAAAAAGGGATGCATTTTCAATCTTAAATGCACAAATCAGCTCTTAAATTTCACATAATAAATAGGGATTTAAACAAACCGTCGGCGCAGAGTTCATGTATTTAACAAATGGGAACATGAAAACATCTTTTATTCGTTTAGTTAAATTAATGAACATGAATAATGGTCTCGTTCGTTCATTTACTTTCATCTACGTTTGTTTATATATATATATATAGGGGTGGGTTCAAATGTGAACCGCTTTTTGGTTGTGAACGTGAGGACAACTGAGAGCGTGACACGTGGCGGATGACTAGGCGCCACGTCATGTCCACGTCGGATGACTAGGCGCGATTCATGGGAGGGCATTGAATTAAAGGGGGGGACCACACTCAAAGCCGCCACGTGTCGCGCTCTCGGCTGTCCTCACGTTCACAACCAAAAAGTGGTTCACATTTGAACTTTATATATATATATATATAGAGGAAAGTTCAAATGTGAACCACTTTTTGGTTGTGAACGTTAGGACAGCCGAGAGCGCGACACGTGGCGGCTTTGAGTGTGGTCCCCCCCTTTAATTCAATACCCTCCCATGAATCGCGCCTAGTCATCCGCCGTGGATCTAACGTGGCGCCTAGTCATCCGCCACGTGTCACGCTCTTGGTTGTCCTCACGTTCACAACCAAAAAGCGGTTCACATTTGAACCCACCCCTATATATATATATATAATTTTTATATATTATGACATTAATATGTAAAATCGTTAATTAAATTAAGGTTTTTTTAGAATTACTTCTTTATCCCTCCTAAGTTTACACTGTTTTACATTTTGTTATGTTTTCTTTGAGAAACACAATGATGAGTAATAGTATTTGTTTTTTCTTCATTTGCATCCGTTCGTTTATGTTCATTTATATTTGTTTCAAGTTCGTTTGTTTATGTTCGTTTAGCATCTTAATGAACGAACATGAACATTAAAAAATCCGTTCGTTTACTTTTCATGTTTATCCATTACTCTTTTCGTGTTTGTTTGTTTGTTCCCTTAAGTTAAAAGAACGAACACGAACAAGATCCTTTCGTGTTCGTTTGCAGCCCTAATTATAAAGTTGTTAAGAGTGTTGAACAAACGATACGTTATTTGAGATTCCTTTTTTGAAGGCATCAAAAGGTGCACTAGGAAAGATTCTAACCTGTAGAGGATCTTTTCCACCTCCAAGCGCAAGAATAGTTTCACGGAACCTGTGCCCAGTCTCTCTGACCGCCTGTCGCAGACCAAGAAAAATTAAATCACTTGAACAAGAAACCGATAGATTAGTTTCACAATGTATCAAATCATTATTAAGAGTTCTTCCACAACAAATAACATAACAGCATCTATAGATGATGATAATATGCATACCAGCCTACTGGTAAATGCATAGACTTTTAGCACTTTTTAAACATACCATCTTAAAAATCAAAAGAAAACGAATAACATGTTGCAACAGTAGAAATAGATGTGCTGGAAAAGAACAGGAAAATAGTTCCCAAAACTGTTCCTAGCCGTTACTTTAAAGTAGCTCAGGCGACGGTAAACTTTAAAAAAAGACTTGACTACACTCAAGTGCTTGGCAGTGAGAACCCGTCTACCAGCATTTGCATGTAAGTTTATAATGCAGTTCGTATTTGTAGTGTACACCAAGAGCATTTTCTAGATTCTAGAGCTGAAGTTAGTTGACAAAATGTAACAAGAAATGCAGCTGAACGACAAAGAGATATCAACCATTTGTTTAGCCACTGAATGAAAGGTACCCCATTATAATGTATTTTAGTGAACAAGAATGAGGAGTTCAAATATCAGAATTGGAAAGCGTATTTAATCGTATTTGCAATCAAATCACTTGTCCAGTCTGCATGTGCTGTGTGGGAATAAGAACTTCCGCAAGCATTATGCACATGCAACATCTCCCAAATGCTATTAACATATTACACACACACATTCTGGCAAGATAAAGCACCAGTTAGCTCATTATGTATATCCACGAACACCATACCTTGTCATCATGTAATCCGGCATCCTCAAATGCTGAGAAAGCATCAGCAGACAACACTTCGGCCCACTGCATAAATGATGTTCACAATCAGGTAGAGTGCCAAAAGTAATCAAATACAACATTTAAAAGACAACATATAGATCACAGTGTTTCTATTTCCTACAAGCCATTTAATATATAACTTTTTTTAACTGCAAATAAACTCTCACAACCTAAACGCCATAAAATTAGCATTTGATTATGTACTTGAGTATTGCTAATACCATTTGGGGAAATCACTAAAAAACATCACAGTAAATCACCAACCAGGATACAACTGCCTTCACATGAAAGTTAAACACAAAGGGTACTTAAGTTGCATTACTTTGACTGAATTTTTTAAAGAGTATTTGATGATGGAATATTGAAAGTTTGGACATGAAACCGAGAGACTCTAAAACTAATATCCCCCCATGCCACTCAAAAACACACTTGAAATAGATAATCAAAGGACACCAAAAGGCAAAGAAAAATTAATACCTTATAACTGTAATACCCAGCAGCATATCCACCTGTGGACGCCCAATACCAAACCAGGATGAGAAGGTAACAAGGATAGAAAGATGTAACTGAACATTCACCAGCAAACTAACCAACACCAACAAAATGAAAGAAATAAAAGATATGACCAACCTGCAAAAATATGGCTAAAACTGCAAAGGAACCTGTCTTCTGGAAGTGGAGGAACTACTTGAGTTTTTTGACTGACCCTTCGATCAACATCATAGATCGATTCAGACCCACCAGGAACATACTTGCTATGCAGCTCCAGGTCAACAGTTGCAAATTTTAGCTACAAAACAACATAAGTCAATTGATTATCATGTTTACTTTTGTATGCTAAACCACCACTTTGCTTCCAGCCAAGGCCACATATGCAACAGCACATAAAACACCAACGTATTGGACAAGCATTTATAAAGATTGTAAACTAATAAGTTCAGAAAAACTTTTCTTCCCCAACACTAATAGTACTTTTAGACCATACACATTGTCAAGCCTCAAAAGGTTGGCCTAGGGGGTAAAGATCGGGAGCATGATTTACATGCAGTCCCAGGTTCGAATCTCCAGGTGCTATCAACTACTTAAGGGACACACTACTGACTGGAAAGCCTAAAGTTTACACGATCGGTTGTTTTGCATGAACCACGCGTACTAGTTGGGACAAAGGTGACCATGGTTGCTCAAAGGTACTAAACAAAATCGAAAGTCCTCACAATTAAGAAACCACATATCACCAACCAATCTTATACTTGAATATGAAATAACAACCCTGCTAGTAAAACTCAGTATCGGTTTTGAGAAATGAAACAGAGATTATAATGTTGCAGACATCAATGTGAAATAAGAAATCTGGTACCCACTCTACAGTGGGTACTAGATAGCAACAATTAGTACAACACCACAGGAGTAGTGATAAAAAGCCTCTAGTACAACTTTTGTTTTAAGGATATAAAAGTAGCTTTGCAAATATATTATGCTGGAATATGTTCTATCAAATGGTTAAACATATACCAGCATTTTAACATGTACAGATAAAAAAAGAACATGAATGAAATAAAACGTTGAACTGAACACTCCAAGTACAACCACAACCACAAGTGACCATTGGTTTCCAGGAAAGTAATAATATTACTTTGCAATATACACTCAGACAATCCGACAAGAACATAAAAGAAAACCCAGAGAACTAAAAAACAAGATTTGTCATTAAGGCTAATCCCATATTTGTGGAAGTCTATAAATACAGCTTAACAAAAAAGAACGCCATTTCTAGATAAAGTAATAAGCATTAAGCAATGCATTCACACATGTTGAATAAATGAATTATGTATCTCACCAAAAGATAAAAGTTATACTCACCTGACGAAGGCTCAGGGTGCCAGCACGGAAAGTCTTGGCAGCAAGAAGCTTCTGATATATCTCTTCAGGGAGAGTCTCTCCAGTTTCATAATGTTTCGCAATACTCATCAGGGTATCCCTGCAACAGCCATTGATGTATTAAAGCAATTGTCATACACCTGGTTGAGCACCTACTAAAGAGTAAATGAATTTCACTAGATTCCGCATCACCCTAGGTAAAGATTAGAACCAGTTTAATTATTGGTTTACTTCATAAGCTCCAATTTGGAACTCACAAGCAAATTATTTTTGGACTTATTATTCAACATCACTCTCTGAAGGGTTTATCTTGTGACTGGTCAGCTTTGTGCACTCATTGATGCAACTCTCTTTATCTATTCCGATTCTTAAGTACTGCAGCATGACTATTACTTTAGTTACCATCCCCTTCAACACATATAATCTTATTGATGCACTAAAAGACAACATGCCTCCCATGTTCACTGGTAGCAGGTGCAATCAGTCAGTAGTAGCTTTTCAGCTTACTTCCTAATTATCTAATATCATAACTTATCATAAATTATATTAGCAAATAAGCCTTTTTCCTAGAGAAACAGAACTGTAAGTTAAACTAAATCTTCTTCTCAGGATAGCATTCCTCTTTTCCTCTATAGCCCAAGTTATTTAGTTTATTACATTATGCCACCCAGCTTTTTTTTATCTCCTCAGCACCTGCGTCAATATGTCTGATTGTGCCTTGACAAAGACATTTTCCAAAGGATGATTGATTACAGGCTTATAAAATCAAGATAGAGCCTTACTCTAAGTTAATTGTAAATCAACCTAAGTTGCAATCTGATAATATACCTATGGTAGCACCAATTCTCCATGAATTGAGAAGGTAATTCAACAGCATCCCACTCTATGCCACGTATACCAGCAACAAGGCCCTCATCTTGTTTCGTTAACATATGTTGAAGTGCATGACCAAACTCATGGAAAACAGTCTCAACCTGCAAATGTGACAGCGTATATTAAACTATATAATGTGTATATGTATGTAAAAGATTCAATGCCTGGCTCATTGTAATATTGTTATTTATTATGGATGCACAACGAAAGAGTGGCCAGTGATCATTTATTTAGACTTCATGCCACAGGCAAGGCTCAAAGTTCAAATCCCTTCCCATGCCCCCATTAGGACACTTTTCAAATTCCAAAAAGAATGCACCAACAGTTGAAAAACATCACAAGAACTCCCCACCACTAAAACAAATGAGAATATTTTCCTTCATACTTCGTGCCAGATTAAGAGATAACTTTGTAATGGCAATTGAAAATTCACAAGTTACACCACGAATCCTTCCTCATGAAATGTCAAATGTTTTTCCCTTTGAACCAAAATTACATGTACCTACCTCACGAAATGTCATAAGACTTGGCTTCTGTCCTACAGGTGGCATTTGATTGCACACCATATGTGCAACTGGTAACCTAACAGAGGTTCTGTCATCTGATAGTACACGACTCCTTGCAAGAACCTCATCCATCCATGCACCGCCTCTTTTTTCAGCAGGGCGAGAATATGGATCGAAGTAAAAATATGAAATAAGTTTGCCTGATGAATCCTTGATGCAGTAAAATCTGACATCAGCATTCCAAACCTACACACATTCAGCAAAACATAAGAATGAAACATGCTGAATCCCCACCTCATCTTTTCCGATGGTAAAATTTAAGGTAGTTAAATAACTTACAGGTGCTAAACCATCAGCTGCTTCAACATCAATGCCAAATAGCATTTTCACTAGGCTGAAAAGACCATCCATGACTTTAGGCAATGAAAAGTAAGGTCGCAGTTCTTCCTGCAGTATCAAGAAACCTCATGAAAACATTTATACGAAGGAAAAGGAAGGAATAGATTTGTCAGACAATACATATATGTCTATTAATTGTTGTATGATAGGGAATGTAAATGGGTAGTGTGATACTCAATTCCAGAACTTGTAAACACTGTCTGATAAGAAAAGAACCTCGTTTATCTCAAACTTTGATTCACGTAGCCTCTCACTCCAAAAGGCAGTATCCCAGTGGGTCAAGTCATCAGCTTCAGAAGCACCTTGACTTTTAGCGAACTGTTTGAGATCTTCCATATCTACAAGGTACAGAGAAATTGATATCATGAGTGCGTTCTAAGCCTTTAAAATAAACTTTTTAGTAAAAAGAACATCAACAATATAAATGTGGAAGACTGGAAGCAAGAAAATTGACCAAATAAGAAAGTGAAAGTATAATTTGAAAAAGATAATAACAAAAACAACATTCAGAAAAGGCCAAGCAACTGCATCATCAAGGATACATACAAAGATAATAACAAAATTAACATTCAAAAAATGCCAAGAGGGCTATTTGTTTTTATTTTGTTAAGACAAGTCTGTAAATGCACACAGCAGATACATGGTGACTTATCCAGTTCAGCCACTGCTTAACAACTAAGCAAAAACAAACACTGATTAACGGTTGAGGGAATAAGTCATTAAGATCATTAAGCAAAAAAAGCTCTAAATTTCAACTAGCATATCTAAACAACCATTTGGCTCTCCAATTGTTATAGCTCATATATTAGACTTGGCGCCTTTTGGTGATTCTCTGCATTGTGAATTAGTGACGCCAAAGCAAAAACACTCCATCAATAATTGATGTAGCACAAGTACTTTGATTTTGAAACCATATATGGTACATTACCCTGAACTGCAGCATTCCAGGAAGCACTTCTGAGCTTTTCCAGTAGCTCTTCTGCTTTACTAACAGTAGCCATCTTGGTTGCCATGCTTACCTGATAATAGATTCCCACTATCCCAATCAAATAAAGCAACTATGAAGCTAAGGTAGATAGCAACTACAGCCAGTGAAGACAAAATTTAGACCTCTGCATAGTTATTGTAGCCAAGAAGCTTAGCCTTTTGCATCCTAAGCTTCAGAATTTGGTCAATAACTTGAGTATTATCTAGTTCTCCACTAGAAGCTCGGGTTACATAAGCACGGTAAATTTCCTCCCGCAAAGCTCGATTCTTAGCATGTTGCATGACAGACATAAAACTTGGAGCATCCAGAGTAATCATCCATGGCCCATTTTCAGCAGTGGCATTTTCATGACCCTGGAATCAATATGCACAACGAAATAAGAACAAGTGGGATACCAGTGTCCTAATGGAAACATCCACTAAATAGTAAGCACAAATAATGAGGTTTCTTTAGGAACCTTAGTTGAGGCAGTTTGTGCAGCCAGGCCAAGAGATGTAGCTGGCAATCCTTCGATTTCCTTTTTATCTGTTATTAGTTTTTCGAACTTCTTAGTGGCATCCAAAACATTCTCCTCAAACTTTCGTGAAAGTTTTGTCAACTCCTGCAGATCAACTCATAGTGAAGGCCAAAATAGTTAGCAACCTTAACAAAATAAACATAATTGCCCACTCACTTCGATAGTCTCATAATTTTTAATGAAAATCAGATAAATGGCCATAATGAAGGGCGAGAAAGAATGGAAGGAGAACATCTATATGCATGACAAGATAACAAGTATTAAAGTCGTGCAGACCCCAGAGAGAGAATATTAACATGCATGGCAAGAGAACAAGCACTGTTTGCAGACCCCAGGGGTGGAAGCTTCATCCATGGCAAATATCATTTACACTACATGCTCTCTTGATTTATGTCTCATAGTGGTAAGTTTGCTCTAAGTGCTAGTGTTCAAAAGAGCTGACATAGCCATAGTCAAATAATAAATGAACATATCAAATTTAAAAACAAATAAAATAAAGACAATTCTGGCTGCCATGGATAATTAAGAACATACCTGTTCAATTTTGTTAAATTCTTCTCTTTTGGAATCTTCAAGAGAGACCCCACTAAGAACAGCCTCCTTTATTGCCGCTGCATGTGTAGACAAGTTAAGACATGTCATAATTCATATAAAATTCACAGATACATGATATTAAGAAAAAATGGCAAGTAACATTTTTTTTCCGAATCTGCTATACTTTGTGTGCAATTCACTTGGTTCATTCGGTTTGTATGCGGCCATAAACTTTAAGCTATGCACACGATAAGATGACTACTACTCTCTGCCAATCAGAAGAGCTTCAGAATACTTACATTCAACGATTCGTTTACGAGCATCACTTAGTCCTGCCCAGTCTGGTGATTCCCTTATTGCCTTATAAGCATTATATAAAGGCTTGCTTTGACCCAATTTCAGGTCAAATTCCACTTTCTCAGGCTGCAAACAGAATATAAAGCAACCTTAAAAACCACAACATCCATTTCTTCTCCACTTAAACCCAATCTCAAATTGTCAATTACTTTTATATTGAAAAGTAAAACACCTTTAACACACAAAAAGCACCCAACCAATATATGCATAAAGGATCTCAATAATGTTAGGAATCAAATCAACAAAAAAGCAACAGAAATAAACCTGGATTTCTTCAATGGCGGAACGGAGTTCAGGAGTATCTTTAACAGACTTAAGATGATTAATAGCTCCCCAAACAACAGACAACCGATCCATCATCTTCTCATAGGGCTCCACCAATTTCGGCCACGAAGGCTCCACGTTCTTCTCCAATTCCTTCAAATCACTGTCCTGCAATATTTGATTTATTTGCCCTAATAAGCACAAATTAACAATCAAATAAGCACAAATCCATATCAATCACACACACAGACACACACACTTACAAGCTTCTTCAACAAGGCACGCATCCCAGGACGGACGTGGCTGGCATCGATCGCATCAAAAGGAGGAAACTGGAAGTCCTTCAATAGAGGATTGTTGTTGTCATCGGTAACGCTCGACATTGGTGCTGTGGCGGAGGAGGAGGAGAAGGAAGCACGGAAGGGATCGACGGCGGCGAGAGGCGGAGGACGGTGGGAGCGGCGGAGGCGAGTGGTGCGTGGTGGAAGAGGAGGAGGAGGAAGGCAGAAGTAGAAGGAGGAAGACCAGAGGGGACAGATACGAGACTTGAGAAGATGGCTATGGGTTGTTGAAGAAGCTAAAGGGCGATGAAAAGAACGAGCTAGAGAAATGATGGCAGCCATCGTAAGGACCACGATAACAAGTGTAGACTCGAAGGATGGGATCTTTCTCCTCATTTTTTATTTTTTTTCTTTTTATTTAATTTTGTGACGTGAAATTGGACACAATATATCACTTGCACACAAACCGATATCACAAAGACAAACGGCACTGGTCAGCAAAAAAACAAGCTTTGCTAGGTTTTTATATGATTACATACTTTTTGTAATTAATTATCTTATTCGTATTCATAATTAATTTTCACATATATAGACTAATGACAAGTAGGTGAAAGAACATGAAAAATTAGATTTGAATATTTAATTACTTTTAATTCTGATGATGTATATTAAACGGTTGGCAATTGTTGCTCACATCAAGTGTCTGTGGTTGGATTCAATAAAAAACCTTAAAATATATAAAATCAAACAACACCCTCCCTATCCATCAATCTAAAGCGTATGAGTTATGAATTTATGATCAAACGTAATTTGTAATATGCATATGTGTTTTATACATAGGTATATAATGTGCTCGTGTATAAAAAACAATTTAATTTACTGTTATGCACAAATGCATAGAATCCATATGGAAGGCTACAGTGTTCATCGGTTTTCCTATTCTTTGAGTTTTTTCTTTGAACCTCTCTCTCTCTCTCTCTCTCTCTCTCTCTCTCTCTCTCTCTCTCTCTCTCTCCCTCTATCTCTCTCTCTCTCTCTCTCTCTCTCTCTCTCTCTATGTATGTGTGTGTGTGTGAGTGGGTGTCGGCCTAGTCAAATAAGAATTTGGTAGTTTGCTGTAACTGTGAAATCCAATGTTAGCAAATCATTTTATTAATCAGTAGTTATTAAAAAATATTAAAACAGTCCTAAATAAGTGAAAATAATTAACTTAATAAAATGATTTGTTCATATTATATCTTAAAGTCTTACAAAGTACCAAGTTTTCATTTAATTATATCTATAATCAAGGCCTAGTCTATTCTAATTTGTTTGGCATGAACTTTTAGTCCTCTCCGTTCAAGTAAATGGGGTAAAAAATAACCCAAGCGATTTTTATCTACTTCGAAAATTGGTCGAAAACGAGGACATTATTGTATGATCTTTATCAGCAGGATTGTTTGGTTCATGACATGAATGCCCATCTATGTTTTCAAGATTTTTATATGTATTAAAATTACATATACATAACAAAAACCATTATAGCGGCAATAAGGTTCGACTTGATTTGTAGGATTGGATTGGATTCGAAAGATTTAAAATTGAATTTTATTCCAATCAACTTACAAAAATTATTGTATTTGAAATCCCAATATTTCGTTGACGTCGCATGGGTGTGGCTATTTCACGATATTTCATATAATCTATACGTAATAATATTTTTAATGTGTTGAAAATATTGTTTTTTTTTTTGTAAAAATCAATTCATACAAATTTTGCTAAATTTATTTTCAAGTAATGAAGTTCAATTTAATTCCAAATCTTACCAAACATTTTAACTCCAAATTCTCCAATCACAAAACTTTCTATCAAATTCAAACCCCTCAAATTTTCGTTTAACCAAACGTCCCTTAATTGTATATAAACAACATACCAATTGAAAATTTTAAAATAAAATTTACAATATCGTGATACAGTCGAGTGACATATACATTTGGTTGATTTATAAAACACAAAACTTTATCTCATATTAAAACAAATAATCAGGGGCGGAGGGCTTATAGGGCCTTTAGCCTGCGTTTGGTACGTGGGACAGGACAGGACAGGACAGGACGGGACAAAACTCACTGTCCCACGTTTGGCGCAGCATGGGACAGAACAGGAATTCACTGTCCCACGTTTGGTGCGACATGGGACAGGACAGAAATTGGGACAAGATAGGACAACATGGGACAAAAAGGGTTGTTTTTTTGTTCCACCAAAATAGGTGGAACAACATGGGACAGAAATGAGACAGAAACTAATATATTACTAACTAACATTCGTTTAATATATAACTTCAATATGGTATTTGTTTCCGTGTTTACCACCACTAGTCGTGGCTACCGACGCCACCGGTAGCCACTATCGGCCACCTCCACCACATCTTCCACTACAACAACCTCTTCCACCACCTCTACAACTGTCAACGATTACCTACCACCACCATCTACCACCTCTACAACTGTCAACGATTACCTACCACCACCATCTACCACCTCTACAATTGTCCATCGCCATCGCAACCACCAACACCACCGTTGCTCACCACCACCCAACATCTTCCCGTTCTTCACAACCACCGACCACCGCCACCACCACCACCATCACTAGTATTACCGTTGGCCACCACCTCCACCTCTACCATAACCATCAACATCAGTTACATAAAAATCATATATGTGTATATAAATATATGTGTGTGTGTGTGTTTATGTTTATGAAAATTGTGTATTTTTAATAAATTATATAATTTAGTTTAGAGTTAATTACATATTTGGTCCCTGTGGTTTACACGAAATTACGATGGAGGTCCCTGAACCCTAATTTTCATGCCTACGGTCCTTGTGGTTTGCATTTCGTTATGATGGAGGTCCCTTGCCCTAACGTCCGTTAAAAAACTCCGTTAGGGCAGGGGTATTTTCGTCTTTCATAATTTTTTTTTGTTTTTTATTACTTTTTTTGCATCTTCTTCCTGATACCACTAATACCCACCACCACCACCATTACACCACCATCACCACCACCATTACACCACCACCACCCACCACCACCAACATCCCACCACCACCAACACCCACACCCACCTACCACCATCAAGCAGAAATCCGGCCACCCCAATCCACCACCACCAACACCTACCTATTACTGCCGCCGCCACCACCACCCATCTCCAGCCTACTTTTCTGATCGTCTTCTCCGACCAAATCAGCAAAATGAAAAAGCAAACATCTAAACCCATTAATGAAATCCAGATATGAATCAAATGCAAGGAACCCATTATTATATATACTCAAATCAAATCCATCAACGAAATTAAAAAACAAACATCTAAACCATTAATGAAATGCAGATCTGAATGAAATACAAAAAAACCCATTTTTATATGTACTCAAATCAAATCCATCTTCAACACAAAACAGTAAATAACAACATTTTATTGGGAAGATCTGATTTAAAACCTAAATCAAAAGAAGTAGAAGAAACTGAATCTGGAAACCATATCGACTGTCCTTGTTTCTCCAACGATTTCATCTCTGTCTCTTGTCTTCGAACGAACCTAAGATATGTTTTTCCTTCGATTTCATCTCTGTCTCTCATCTTCCAGATCTGGCCATGGGTGCATCTGGGTTCGACGGTTGACGATCGGTGGCCGACGACGGGTTTCCAGATCTGATTTCACACGGTTTCAAATGACGACGATGATGGTGGCTGGCGACGGATTCCAGATCTGATTTCACACGACCGGTGGGTGGTGGCGGTGGAGCAACATTGGGTGGTGGTGGTTGGAGATGACGGAGACGAAAGTAGCTGACAACGACGACGGCGATGGGGTTCCAGATCCGATTTCAGACGATCGGCAGCCGACGACGGGATTCCACGTCTAGTCTCCAAACACAACCACTACCACCATCACCAGATCACAGATCTGGAGATCCAGATCCATATCGTAATTTTGAAGGGTGGCGGTTTACACGAATATCGTAGATCCAGATCATAAATCGGTTTCTGCAGCAGGCGGCGGTGGCGTGGTGGTGGGTTAGCAGGCGAAGGGCGGCGGCGGTGGGGGTCGGTTTCTGCAGCAGGCGACGGCGACGTGGTGGTGGGTTAGCAGGCGAAGGGCGGCGGCGGTGGAGGTCCGTTTCTGCAGCAGGAGACGGCGACGTGGTGGTGGGTTAGCAGGCGAAGGGCGGCGGCGGTGGAGGTCGCCGGCGGTGGAGGTGGCCGGCGTCTACGGTGGTGGCTGCTAGTTGGGGTGGTTTTAACCTTTTAGGGTTAGGGTGGTTTTAGGGTTAGGGAAGAGGGGAAGAGGGGAAGAGGGGAGGGGAAGGGTTAGTTTTATAGTAAGGGTACTTTCGTCTTTTACCTTTTTTTTTAACAGCTAACTTTGACAGAAGTTAGGGCAAGGGACCTCCATCATAACAAAATGCAAACCACAAGGACCGTAGGCATGAAAATTAGGGTTCAGGGACCTCCATCGTAATTTCGTGTAAACCACAGGGACCAAATATGTAATTAACTCTTTAGTTTATTTTTGAAAATTATAACTATTATGTGATACATAAAATCATCAAATAATTTTTTGGGATAACTTGATTAGTTATGTCCAGTCCAGTCCTAGGCATACCAAACAAAAAACAGACATTTGTTCCGTCCAGTCATGTCTTGTCCCGTCCAGTCCTGTCCTACTCTCTTGTCCTATCCTGTACTGTCCAGTCCAGTCCCGTCCTGTCCTGTCAAATCCCGTCTGCGTACCAAACGCTACCTTAGGGGCCAAGGCCCCTCCGCTTTTCAAAACAGCAAATAGCAAATTACATATGCTTTAGGTATAAGAATAAAAATTATTTATTTAGGCCCCCCACTTCATAGTGAAAGTCCATAAAAATTAATACCCAAGTCCACGTGTCAAACTATCATGATATCATCTATAGAAAAGTAGTCTCTCCTCTTGCTCTTAGGCCATCCGCAGCGCGGACGGTATGGGGCCGGTGCAGCTCCCATACCGGCGGTAACACCGCCGCGGTATGCCGGTATGGGAGCGGTGAGGAGGGTGAGCGGTGAGACGATACCGTTGCAATTTTTTTTTTCTTTTTTTTTCTTTTTGACCGTTGTATAACGGATATATATATATATATATATTTACTTTTTTTTTTACTTTTTACATATATATATAATTTCATCTATTCAATTTTTTACCACTCATCTTCATCTTCATCAACAAATTATCTTCATCTACATCTATTCAATTTTCATCTTCATCTCTTCCTCAACAAATTATCTCATCTCTTCTTCATCTCTTCCTCAACAATTTCATCTTCATCTCTTTCATGGATTCACACGGTACCCCTTCCGGTTCCCGACGTCCTAACTCGGCATCCCAAACACCTCCACCGTCGGGTGTCTATCGCCCCGCAATGACGAACCCTATGGGGTTTGGAAGTTGGTTGCCTCCATCGGGTTGGCCGCAAACCCCAATGGTCGACAACAATTGGGCGTATGCGAATATGATCGCGAATACCCCTATGATGACGTACACCATGCACCCCCAACAACCGACGACGCAAACCCAACAACCGCCGTCACAAGTGTGGGAACCACGAGATGGAACCAACTTGTCACCGCAATCGTGGGGAGATGACGAGGAGGTACCCGAGACCCAACCGGAGTCGCCGCCACCGCCACCGCCGCCACAACCCAAAGGTAAAAAACGTGGGAAGGGTAAGAACGTAGAAGCGAGCTCGAGTGCGAACCCGACCAAAACTAAAGCGCCTCCTAAACCATGGTCGAGTGAGGAGGAGGTCGAGTTGGCGAAAGCGTGGGCCGAAATCTCGGAGGATTCAACCATAGGTAACTATCGAACGGGAGGTAAATAAAAAACCGTTTTTTTAACGTACTTAAGTATTCGCTAATGTGTTTTAATTTTTTTCATTTTTGAAGTAGACAATTTTTGGATGGCCGTTAAAAGGTCGTTAGACATACGCATGGGGTACGGCCCCAACGTTCGCTCAAGCGACTCGGTGCAAACCAAACTGAGATTGCTTCTATCGGGGGTCTCGAAATTTGCTTGTATCTACAACAACACATTGAATCACCGAAATGGCGGCGAATCCGACGTTAATATCTTAGAACGAGCGCTCGAGCGATACCGACGTGAGTATAATCGAACATTCCCTCACCAAGCCGCTTGGAGAGTTCTCATCGAATGCCCGAAGTACAACCCGGTGGAAATGGTGAACCCATCGGACATCCGCGCGCCTACAAACAAACGGTCAAAAACGTCTGAAAACCAAACGGACTCCCCCGGCGATTCCGATGCTCGTACTTACACCCACCTCGGGGATGATGAGCCACGCTCACAAACCGAACGGCCACGACCAATGGGTCGGAACGTGGCAAGACGTGCGGGGTCTTCGTCTTCGACAAACGAAGCCAACACGGGCATGTCAACCCAAGTAGGCGCTCTCACACATGGTATCACCGGGCTTATGGATATACTTAAAGAAAAAACAAGGATGACACACTTTCAATTCTACACATCACCGCACAACCATCTCTCGGGTAACATTTTGGAGACCACGTTGCGAGAGAAGGCGCGGTTGCGCGAACAATACGATTGGCCTCCTTTCGAATAGTTTTTTACTTTTAATTTTAATGTAATTTTTTTAATTGTTATTTTTAATTTTAATTGAAAATTTTAATTTTAATTATTATTTTTAATTGTTAATTTTCATTGTTAATTTAAATTTTAATTTTAAAATGAATTGTTAATTGTTTTTTTATTTAAAAAATCATACAGGTGGTATGACCTGTACGGCTGTGGGTAAATGGTATGGTAATGGTAAGGTAGTGGTAAAGCTGATGTGGCGCTGAGGTGGCAGCCTGTGCATGTGGTATGACCTGCACGGCTGCGGATGGCCTTAGTTCAGCGAGATTCTGCTTTCCATCGAGATTGCATATTGAGGAAGTGTCTGGGATTACTTAATAAAAATAACTTATGTTATATAATGTAGTGTTAAAGAAGAGTTTTAGGAAAAATGTTTGTATTAAGCTACGATAGTATTAAAATGAAATAAGTTGATAAGTTGGTTTTTAGAAGATGTTAGGGATTGCTTATAGATGTAAAATGACTAAAAATTTGATAAGTTGTTCTAACAAAAATCAATAAGTTTTTTTAGATAAGGTTCACCTGGGTTTGCCCGTACTACATCCTTGGTAATTTTTACTGAGAAAAATCAGTAAGTTAGAATGACATGATTTCTAAAAAGTGGCTTATCTCCTTTTAACGAAAACCATAAGCACTTTTATTTTTACCACATCCAAACACTCAAAATAACTCATCTCCTTTCCCACAATAAAATAAGTCAATAAGCACTTCACATAAGTTTCGAATTCGTTACAAATCCTATATGGCTATATCCATATTTGATTAAATTGAAAGGGAAGTTCCTGAAAAAAGATTAGTTTGGAGAGAATTGTGTAAGACTTTAAGACCGTAAAAGATCAACATGTTCCACTTGGATGAGCGATGTTTGACATTTTCATTTTTCATGTCTAGTTTTTATAGTTTTACTACATTATAATTTGGAATAGTGTAGTTTTTATATTTTCGAATATATATGATATATTAGGTCCGGCCCCTGCGATCGAAAAGCTTGTGTTCCGCCCCTGCAAATAACAAATAGTTTGGGTGATTAAAAAAGGAAAAACAATTATAATCTTTAATTACATTCGACTTGATTTTGGAGAGGACTGCTACCTTTTAAATTTTTTATATTAAGATATACATGGATTAAGTGATACGTTTTGATCTATAATGTATATAAAATATAAATCAAGACCAATTCTTACTTGTTACACACGTTAAGCAAATTGTTTAAATGATCGAAATTATTGTCTAAATCTGAAAGATATCAAACCCAAATGTTAAAAAGAAAACCAAAAAATCGATCATGAACATAGTCATTGTTAGCTCTCACAAAGAGATAAGCTTATTGTAGGAGTGGAGTTGAATACAATACTACAAAAATAGACACAGATATATATTTTTAAAATTTTTTTTATTGAAAAACGTCAACTAAGAATTACACTTAGTACACATAGAACACTTAGAACACATAGAACTAGATCGTTGCGGAATACAAATAACTAACAGCTACTTGAAACAATCTTTAACACTAAGACACTTAAAACACATAGAGAATAAAGAACACTACTTCATACACTTAGTACAAGTGTAAACTTTTGGGGTTGGAAGCACTCTGTGGATTTCAAGCTCTTAACTTCTGAAAGCTTTCATGCGTTGTGTGCGTCAAGAAAACTGGTTGCAAGGAGTCTCTATTTATAGTCCCAAATGCATTGAATGCATCCATTCGCCTCTTGACTTGCTGCATGTGAAGATCTATGAATGGTATTGCAGCCAAGTCAAATTCTTTTGACTCCTTTTTGCATAAATACAATCCTTTGTGAATAATTTGTATTCAAGTGAATACAGACAAACCTTCAGACAACTATCTGTTGCAGCCTAGATGATCTGACCGAGTAGGAATGTCTTAGTCAAAAGATATTCAGGATCAAGGGACATGTCTTTCCTTTATCCATTGGTACATAGACATCTTCCATTTAAAAGTCTTCCACAAATAGAGAGTACTTCCAAAAGAGAATGAAGTAGATGTTGCACATAGGCTTTTCACTAAGAGAACCACCACTAATGGGAATCATTCGGAAGGCCAACATTCGGAAGGTCACATCGGAAGGTGGAGAGATGTGCAATAAATCTCATACACTTAGCCAAACTCATCTTTGATCCACTTCATTGATGAGTTGAGCTGGTATCAATTATTCTTCGAACAATTATATTATTGAGTACCTGAGTTGTTAGGTTTACAACAATAATACAAGAAGATCAGAAGATTTCTTTAGATGAGGTTTTGAAAGATCATCTTCATAGGTTTTTGATCCTTCGCCTTTACATGTTATCTAAACAATTAAATAATTAAGCTAGTTTAGTTTTACCAATGACAAAACATGTGAATTTCAATTCCATTTTCTATAAAGAGAGTGTTTGGGGTTGATTATTTAAAAATAACTTATCCACAGGTAAAATATAAGCCAGAACTATACTATAAGCATGTTTCAAACGCAACCCCAAGGCCTAAACACATAACTGGAATCGTTGTTCAATCGTCTCCGGCCGGCATATGGACACTCGTCGACGGCCACAGCCACCACCGACTCGGTCACGAAACCCTCCCTCTAATGCCACGGTAGATCCGTTACCATAAACGAATGCAATCAACCTTCTCAACTCATCAATGGCGATCGGTGATGTGGATTTACCTACAACACGACTATTTTTTAGGTTAAATTTGCTTCCTGGTTTAAGAGAATCTCAAGAAACGAACAAACACGTATTATTATTCATATATACATTAGAGAAGAAACATAAGTAGCTGCATGTATCCATTTTCATCGTAAACTGATGCTAGATGGCAATTGCTTTTATAATAAAAAGTGATTGAAATCATTAGTATTTGCATTGGTAGTGCATAAATAGGTAGTTTTTTGGAAAAAAGGAACATGATTCTCCTTCATCGTTTGGAATCATTGAAATTTGGGACTTCTATTAATTGGTTTTCATTCCATGACCATTAATTTCAGACAAATACCGATGTTTTCTTTGACATTTAAACCTAATTAGCATGATTCCATGGCATCTGGATCGTGAAGATGCATTAATGCTAGTCCTTGTCGTGTTTGGGAGCATTTTTCAAAAGTGCTTATTGACTTATTTGGCTTTTTAAAAAGATAATAAGTTAAAAACAGTGTTTGGAAACTTGAAAAACACTTTTCAAAATAGATTTACGATACAATGGGAAAATTTGTTTTTGAAAAGCAAGGAGAGTGTTACCTTTTGATTTGGCTTTTGGTTTTTCCCTCTCAGATAACCCCACTTTTTAACCCAAACAATTTAACTTATCGACTTATTTGACTTTTACTACCACAAAAACTAATCCAAACACTTTCTTAGAAACTCCTTTTGCCACCACCATAAGTCAATAAACACTTTTGGAGTTCAAAAAGCACTCCCAAACACACTTGGCATATCCGGATGAAGGATATGAACATTGAGTCACTCATCTTCATATCAAAGGAAAGATGACAAAGCCAATATTTTGTCTAAACCACTCATTCATCTTATAACAAACGCAGTAAAATATTTTCTAAGACCGTAAGACGTTTCAAGATTTTTACGATATTGTTTGTGGCAAAATCTGAGCTAAGATTGTATTTTTGTCCTTACATTGTTAGCATATACTGATCATATTTATTTTAGTCATGGGATGGTTCTTAGTTCTTACTAACTTTGTCTTTTTAGATAGCGTCTTATATATTCTACTAATATTCAAACATACCTATTATATTTTCTTTTGGCAACGGCATTCATTTTGAGTTACACAATGCATTTCATTCTCATATATTCATTGTCAAGCTTACCCATTCAACTTCCCTCCTCATGTCGGTGTCTTTGCCGATGATTTTGATCTTTGAAGAATGATATTGTAACCAACCTAATTTTTGGCAGCTCAGATGGGGGATGGTGATGTTTACAAAGCCATCTAAATTCCTATTAGTCCACCACCATTGATTTGGTAAGTAGGTATTTTAGTTTCTCCATATTATAACGCACAATGACTTATTCATAGTTACTTGTGGGACCCAAAGATAAAAATTAACAAATCCGTGCAAGACTTGATAATCTTTAGTAAGCTTTGTAACCCATTTATAGTTGAAGTTTACATGCCAAGATTCCATGTATCATGTGCTGATTTCATGTAAAGACTAAACACTATCCATCTCAAGCAGTTGTGCCTCCAGATTTGCATATCATGGCTTCCTCTTGTCGTTTCTTTTCGTATGGAATTCTGTATGCACATTTTACTTGTTTTATCTGTCTTCTTATGTTGGTTTTGCCCATCACTGACTCGTTGTATTTCCAAGTACCTAGTTTTGATTCCGATGCCAAAGACATAATCTACATAGGAGATGCAAAGCCTTCTTTTGGAGTTGTGAATCTCAACAGTGACGAGTACTGCTGTCGTGTTGGCCAAGTCCTTTATAAGGAGAAAGTTCCCTTATGGGACCCGAATTCAAGGAAGCTAACAGATTTCGTTACGCGTTTCTCTTTTGTAATCGACACCCAAGGTTTTTCCGTCCCCAGAGGCCATGGCCTTGCTTTCTTTCTTGCTCCAGTTGGTTTCACTACTCCACTTAACTCAGCTGGCGGTTTTCTTGGCCTGTTCAACACGACGACAAGTGATAGTTCATCCCAAAGCCCGATGATTTCTGTAGAGTTTGATTCCTTCTATAACGATCAGTGGGATCCTCCAGGTGAGCATGTAGGGATCAACAAGAATTCAATATCTTCGCTTAATCACGTTCCTTGGAATGCTACTTTACACAGTAAAGATACTGCTAATGCTTGGGTTTCTTATAATGCTACTACTAAGAATCTCAGTGTCTTTTGGACCTATGAAAGGAACCCAAATTTTCAAGGAAACTCCAGTCTTTTCTATCCAATTGATCTTAGTGAGGTTCTTCCTTCATGGGTCACAATTGGCATCTCAGCGTCCACTGGCACATTGAGGGAGAGACATATCCTTCAGTCCTGGGAGTTCAGTTCGAGCTTAGATATAAAAGAGAAAAGTGAAGAGGCTCCGAAAAAAGTGAAGCTGGCAGTTGGCTTAGCAGTGCCATTAGGTGTTATATTAGCAGGAGCCATGGTAGCATATGCAATTTGGTTAAGGAGTCGCAAGAGGAGATCTGTTGGGGAAAGATTATCCTTAAACTCAATGAATGATGATCTTGAAAGAGGAGCGGGACCCAAAAGATTTTCTTATAGAGATCTTGGTTTGGCAACAAATAACTTCTCCGATGACCTGAAGTTGGGCGAAGGAGGATTTGGATGCGTTTACAGGGGATACCTCACCCGTGAACGAAAGATAGTTGCAGTTAAAAAAATTTCAAGGGGATCCAAACAAGGAAAGAAGGAATATATAACAGAAGTTAAGATCATAAGCAGTTTGAGGCACCGGAACTTGGTACAACTCATAGGTTGGTGCCATGATGAAAATGAATTTTTACTAGTTTACGAGTTTATGCCAAATGGTAGTCTTGATTCTCATCTTTTTGGGGAAATGGGTCCCCTTGCTTGGTCTGTGAGATACAAGATATCATTAGGTTTGGCCTCTGCTTTGCTCTACCTTCATGAGGAGTGGGAGCAATGTGTGGTGCATCGGGACATTAAATCAAGCAATGTCATGCTAGATTCGGGGTTTAATGTCAAGCTAGGGGATTTCGGATTAGCTCGACTTATGGATCACGAGTTAGGTCCACAGACCACCGGCCTAGCAGGAACTTTAGGGTACATGGCACCTGAGTACGTTAGAACCGGTAAAGCTAGCAAGGAATCAGATGTATATAGCTTTGGGGTGGTTGCAATCGAAATTTGTTGTGGGAGAAAGGCCAGGGATTGCATTGATGAGAATTCGGAGATAGGTCTGATGGATTGGGTTTGGCATTTGCATGGAAGAGGAGAGATTCTTTTAGGAGTGGATGAGAGATTGAAAGGGGATTTTGATGCAGACCAAGCGAAATGCTTGATGATGGTAGGATTATGGTGTGCTCACCCTGATCGCATTCTGAGGCCATCAATAAGGCAAGCGATTCAAGTCCTTAACTTTGAGGCCCCCGTGCCAAATCTTTCAATGAATAAGCCTGTTGTCAGCTACCATCCATCGGCTAATCCAACAAGTGGTTCTGGAGATCCATTCTTAACTTCTTCGAGTATCAATATAGGTCGTTAAACAATACCGTTTCCAGTTAAGATTTAGCGTTTCCAGTTGTTTTGTATTCCCTCTAAATTTGTATCAATTATTCCTTTCGATATGTAAGGTTATACATATAATTCTGTCATGCCAAAAGTCAAACCCACAAGGAGAAAATTAAAATATAAAATTTGGTGGTCTTCATCTGCAATGCAGATATGATCTTCTGTTGAATCCTATGCCAACTGCAATGTTAGCACTTCAAATGCTGAATTTCTGGTCTTTATTCAAATCAACACAGGTGAAGTCTTTGATGCACCAAAAACTTCTGTAGTCAGTTGTTGAGATGCCACAAATGGTCGTGTGAAGTCTGAAAGTCTCTCAGCTGCATGATGTTCTCTCCATATGTCTTGTTTGGTGCATACTTATTATTATGATTATAGCTTGGAAGGCTTTCAGCTCTAACATGGCAACCATCTTTCTAGTAAGTTGACTTCTGAGCATTTATTGTTCTTTGTTTATTAAATTACGCCTGCAATGTTCATGAACCTTCTTATAATCATATAAAAACAACACAATTGTTTAATAATCTCAAAGACAATTACAGTATAGTAGGTTAACCGTTAAGATCATAATTTTGACTGATATGAATGATCATAGGTAATTATATATCTTTGTGGTATTTATCAACATATTCAGGTGTCGTTTACACCAACGCACATGCAGGAACAACAAGCCCCATATGGTCAGAATGGTATCACAGAGAATAGCTTCAAGCATATACTCCTTAACTCTCTACGAGGGTCTTTGGTATCTTAAGAGATATGGCCTTGGAGCCCACCTATAAATAGACGGTAAAACCAACACATTTAACACACTTGTATTCATTCATATTCAGATATTCTATCTTCTTTAACTGTTATTAAATGCATAGAGAATTATCAAGAAGGTAAGGTTAGATCACTCCATATAAGTATCTAACAGCATGGTTCTGTTCTCTTGAGGTGGTTGCCATATCTAACGTTTAGGACCAAATATCTTCGATCGTTGGTGTTGAAGAAGTTGGAAAATGTATGTCGATAACGACCTGGAGAAACAGTCTTGAACTTTGAAAATTTAGTGAGACAGAGACAAGGTCTAATTATCAGAATGTTTTCTGCATGATCATGTAGCTTATTCCTAGGTACAACAAATGTTGACTTTAAGTGCTTAGCTGTCCATTCATTAGTTTATTCCTCTTCTAATCTTCAGGAATCTGTCAACCTTTATAAAAAATTAGGCATTAGTTGAAACGTAAGTATCAAGTTTTGGAAGGATATGTATTATTTAAATGTTCTTTATCTCTATGTTTACTTCATTTTCCCCATCTTTACCGTGTTTTGGAAGATAGTCTTTACATTTTCTGTACCGTGTTTGTTTATCTCTTTGTATAGGGACTAGTTTTGTCTTTTAGCTTTTCCTTAGCTTAGACATGCATATGTTTTTTCCTGTCTTCTAATCTATCTTAATGAATTAATCATTAAATCATAAACTTACGGACTCTTGTTATGAGCATGATTATGGGGCTGTTTACCAAACGCTTAACGACAATAGTCACCATCCTCACTGACTTTATCGGGTGACATTCTCTTCCATCAAAATGGATTGGTGTTAAGCGTCTTTTACCCAGTATGCGCTTACCATGTAAGCGTTTTCTTCCTTACTGGGTAAGATTATGTGTTCTTGCTATGCTTCTTACCGGGTAAGATACTTGGTCCTTGCCATGCCATCTCGTAAGCATTTGGTAAAAGGCCCCGAAACGCGTGATGTTGCTGACGACATTAGATCATTTGGTTTCCATTTAGCAGCATGGTTCTGACCTTTAGAATTTGGTGCTATATAAAATGCTTAGGACCACACATCTTTTTGGGTTCTTGGTCATGGGTGTTGAAGAAGATAAAAAAAAATAGATACAGATAACTACCTGAAACTTTAAAAATTGAGCAAGACAGGGACTGGATCCTGTTTTTATAATGTTCTTTTTGCATGATCATGGAATTTATTCCTTGGTACAACAAAATTTCTACTATGTTGACTTTAAGTGCTTAGCTGTTCATTGATTAGTTAATTCCTCTCCTAATCTTTATTGATTAGTTAATTCCTCCCCTAATCTTTATTGTTTAGTTAATTCCTCCTCTAATCTTCCTCAACCTTTATATAAAATTAGGCGGTAGTTGGAACTTGAAGATTAAGATTCGGAAAGATTTGTATTAGCATTAATATCTAAATGGTCCTTGATGTATTTATTGACATACTCAGGTGCCATTGACACAGAGTCTGTCTGCCTTTTTTCATAATCATGGCCACCTCTTTCTGTTCATCGTCTCAAGGGATTCAAACTGCTTCTATCTTTCTCTTTGTCTATTCTTTCTTACTCTTTTTGCCCTTGTCTGAATCAGTAGCTTTCGAGATCACTCGTTTTGATACTGATGCAACAAACATACTCTATTCAGGCGATGCCGTACCTTCAGTTGGAGCCATAGAGTTCAACAAAGTCAATTACCTCACTCGTGTTGGTCAAGCCATATATGCAGAAACAGTACCAATATGGGACAGGAAATCTGGCAAGCTCACCGATTTCACCACTCACTTCACTTTCATCATTGATACGCAATCCCAACTCAAATATGGCCATGGGTTTGCTTTTTTTCTTGCCCCAGTTGGCTTTCAAATCCCACCCAACTCACCTGGTGGTTTTTTAGGCCTGTTCAATACAACTTACACGGATTCGTCCCAAAATCAAATGATTGTCATCGAGTTTGATTCTTTTGTGAACCCAGAGTGGGACCCTCCATTTGAGCATGTTGGTATCAATAAGAACTCGATCAATTCCGCTAATTACACCGCTTGGAATGCTAGTTTACACAGCGGGGATTCCGCAGATGCCTGGGTTTCTTACAACTCCACCACCAAGATTCTGAGCTTGTCGTGGAGCTACGGGGCTGGAAACAATTCTGGAGAGAATACCAGTCTCTCGTATCAAGTTGACCTCCGGGAAGTTCTTACCGAGTGGGTAACCGTTGGATTTTCGGCTGCCACTGGTGCAAATGTGGAGAGACATATTCTTCAATACTGGAAGTTCAATTCGAGCTTGGAAATGGAAAAGAAAGGTGATGATAATTCAAAACAATGGAAACTAGCAGTGGGGTTATTAGTCCCTCTTGGTGTTCTAGTTGTAGGGGGCATACTAGCATGTGCTGTAGTTTTTAGGAGAAAAAGACTTACAAAGGAATCACGGGAGGACATAGTTACCTTGACATCAATGAACGATGATCTTGAAAGAGGAGCAGGACCGAAACGTTTTTCTTACACCGATCTCGCTTCAGCCACGAATAACTTCTCGGACGACCGGAAGTTGGGGGAGGGTGGATTCGGGTGTGTCTACAGAGGCTACTTATCCCGCGAAGGCTTGGTGGTTGCGGTCAAGAAAATTTCACAGGGTTCTAAACAGGGAAAGAAAGAGTACATAACCGAAGTGAAGATCATTAGCAGTTTAAGGCACCGAAACTTGGTGCAGCTCATCGGTTGGTGCCATGATCAAACTCAATTCTTGCTCGTTTATGAGTATATGCCAAACGGCAGCCTTGACTCTCACCTCTTTGGCAAAAAGAGTCCCCTTGTGTGGGGTGTGAGGTACAGGATTGCTACGGGTTTGGCTTCCGCCTTGCTGTATCTCCACGAAGAATGGGAACAATGTGTGGTGCACCGAGATATCAAAACCAGCAACATCATGCTTGACTCGGGGTTCAACGTGAAGCTCGGAGACTTTGGATTGGCTCGACTGATGGACCATGAGTTAGGTCCACAAACAACCGGTTTAGCCGGAACTCTAGGCTACTTGGCTCCAGAGTATGTAACTACTGGAAAAGCAAGCAAAGAGTCAGATGTATACAGTTTTGGGGTGGTTGCATTAGAGATTGCTTGTGGAAGAAAGGCGATGGATAGCGTTGACCCAAATTCTGATCTGGGATTGGTGCAATGGGTGTGGAGTTTACTTGGAAAAGACGAGCTCATTTCGGGGGTAGATCCGAAGCTGAAGAATGAATTTGACGCTAAACAAGTGGAGTGTTTGATGATGGTGGGGCTATGGTGTTCGCACCCTGATCGGAGTCTGAGACCGTCAATCCGGCAAGCAATTCAGGTGCTCAAGTTCGAGGCTGCAGCCCCAAATCTTCCGACTAAAATGCCGGTGCCTATGTATTATGCAGCACCAGATGGCCCTGAACTCAGTTCTGGTGGTGCTTCAATAACTTATACTAGCTCTGAACTTGTACGTTGAACAAGTCATTCACTATGTTGCTTATATCCATATTTATCCTTGAAATTTCTATAAACTTTCCATGTATCTATAGTTATGTCTTTGAATGGAATTTGAATTTGAATTAATGGTAAAATATAGAATGATAAATTCCAATAGAATTTAATTTTGAACTGCATTACCATTCCTCGTATATATACTATAATCTTAGGGGCGTTTATTTTCTAGGATAGCTTTGTTTGTTTTGAAATGGACATGTCAAATTATGTACTTTTGATGGTCTCTGTAATATGTACACTTGACTTGTATATTTCTTTTGTTGAGCAGAGTTGATTTAGTTTGATACTAACAATTACTTCTAGAGTTGTAGTAACATTTCCCGAGAATAAGAATCTTAAATCTTCTTCCCAGCCCCAATATACCCAATAAGCAATAGCATGAAATATTATCTGTCATCCTGATGATCCAAGGATGGTCCTGATCTATACCTCATCCTCAATCATTTGTCCCTACTAAAAGGAATGCCTCATGAGGCTTATATGACCACATGATATTTGGGCTTATTTAAGATCAGGGTACCAGTATTAAGTTATAGTTATCATAGAAGGGAGTTCAAATACAAATATCTAACAAGTAACTGTTTCAAACATGCATTCTACATTATCATAGATTGGTCATATGTGTCACAATCTCAAAACTTCTTTTTAGTGGTCAATATGTGTTTCAAAAATATGAACTTCAAACTGTGGTAGTTGTTTGTGCTTCTTGTAGTATCTTACTTCATCTGGTACAAAACTATATAAACTAAGCTGTAAAGGGTCTTTTAGGAAAATGACAGTGATACTTAAATAGCTTCGCCCATAACAATATCTATATCTGAACTGCCCGATAAATGCTCCTTAAGATGGTAAGGTGTTTTACCGTTGTGTTGCTTACATTACTTGATAATTAATCTCATATACAAGTTTTCTATTGCCAGACTTGTTAAAGAGTCTGATAGAGAAGTCAAGGATTTAGAACATATAGTTGATCATGATACCAGTTGGGGTCTTCATGGAAACAATCTCTCAACCCTTGAGGATAGAGGCAAGGTCAGCATATATTTTACCCTGCAGACCATACTTCCATATTGAGATATAATACTAGATTCCTTTGCTTTGGTTTCATTTAATTGATCCTGGTACTAACAAGATAGTGAACGCAATATATTTTGCTTGTGCTATTAAACATATGAGTGCATTGTTTTTTAATCGATGAAATATAGTACTTCTATCCAGGTGAAGAAGTTAAACTCCTAGGTTGCATTAAAAAACAGTAAGTTCTAATGTCTTCGTTCTACTGCACAAGTTATTTTCTTGAAGTGTTCTCCTACTATATCCCCCTCTTGAAATGGAACCGTGATACGCCCCCACTCAAAGTTTTACGATAAATTTTTATTCTTAGCCGGAGATATAGAATTCAGAGAGGTGGGAGCGTAATGTGAGTTGGGTAAAAGACCGATGCCCTTGTTCATTTCGTTCCCTCAAATAAATAAACAGATTGAGTAGAAAGAATTGTAGATATAGGAAACCTGTACAAACTAGGAAGCATATTAAAAACTACTGTTTAGACATGATTAGTTGTTCACCATCAGGCTCTTAATTTGGAAAGAAGGGGATGCTAAGATTGGTTTTAACAAATACTAGATCTTGATCAGCTTAGCTTGGGTATGCATACCTAAATGGTGGATATCTTGGTAATTGTTCTTGACAATTTTATTCAAGTAGTTCTTGTTCATCTCTAAAATCACAGTTAACTCAAAACTGCTTCTTATGTTGAAATTATAGATGCCAAAAATGCTACATATGGTGTCTTTAGTTATGTTTTTGAGAAGATTACTCTACCCAATGCCATGATCTGGCTACATGTAACTGAAGCTTGTTGATTAGACTGAAAGTATTCGACTCACGTTTGTTCTATAGCAAGAGTTGATAATTTAAAGAATTGTTGGAGATGGTTGGACTTCTCTTACACGCATAGATAGAAAATTTTATAATCTTATTTTGTTTATATATATTTGCAATCAAGACTTAGCAAATTAATACGGTGAGTGTCGATCCAATGTGAACACTTATATCACATGTGATTCTACACCGAAACATCATGTTGTGTTGACCGGCTTCCCTGATCACATGCAATCTAGGTGTTCTTGGGTTTTTATTTGACCATCTTCTCCTTTGAGTCGAACCCCTATATATATGTGTACACACACACACATAAAAGGGGCCTTCTTTTGAGAACCCACGAAATTGTGATAACCTTTGGAACTAGTGCATCGTGTGCTATTCATATGATCTTTTTCATCTAGACTAGGATTTAGAATAATGATTAACCTATATTTGTTTTTTTTTTTGGATAAGGTTCATCTAGGCTTTGCCTAGACTACATCCTTGGCAATTTAGAACAGAAACTGAAAATTCGGCCGTATGAGACTAAGCCTGGCCACAAGATGCGCACGAGGGGATTCAAACTTGGGGAACATATATTTGTTTTGCAGTGTGTTTGTTTCACAATGAGAACCTCTTTAGCTAGTTTGTGGAATAAAAGTTACACATTGTGAACCAAATACATATGAAGCAAACACATTTGAAACAAGTATATGTTCATCAATAGATAATGTTAGCCTTAGATGGGAAAAAATCATGTGAAACAATACCTTAAGTTAAAAGTTCTCACGGTTATCACAATGTATGGACTTCTTATTTGATTACGCCCTTACATACACACATATATACACACACTATCAAGACTTAGGGGCTGTTACTAAACGGTTATCGGTAAGAGTCACTATCTTCACCTTCTGGGGTACTATTTTGGGCCATCAAAATGGATTGTTGGTAAGCGTCTTTTACCCAGTAAGAGCGTAATGTTCTTCTTGGCTATGCCTCTATGCGGGTAAGATTCTTGGTCCTTACAATGCTCACTTGGTAAGGCAAGTGACACCCGATAAGAGTTTGGCAAATGATCCCTTATAGACTGGTCAAATGGTCTTTTTCTTCTTCATCTGGCTGCTATATAAAATGTTTAGCACCGAATATCTTTTTGGATTATACATGGAATTTTGATATATATATATATATATATTTATATATTTACAATCAAGACTTGGCAAATTAGCCGGCCAGTCGCTCGGATGCGATCTTCTTCCTCTTTTCCAGTTGATTGCTATGTACGATGTTTAGGACCAAATATCTTTTTGGTTTCTTGTTCACCCGTACTAAAGACGTTGGAAAATAGATCCAGATAATGACCAGGAACTTTGAAAATTAAGCAAAACAGAGACAGGTTACATTATCATAATGTTTTTTTTGCATGATCCTAAATATAAAATTAGGTATTAGTTGAAACTTGAATAACACTATTTGGAAGGATATGCATTAGCATGCATATTTAAATGTTGTTTGATTGTATCTGTTGATACATGCAGGTGCCATTACCACAGAATCTATCTGTGTTTTTGCTTAATCATGGCCACCTCTTTCTGTGCTTCATCATCTCAAGAGCTCCAAACTGCTTATATCTTTCTCTTTGTCTATTCTTTCTTACTCTTCTTTCCCTTGTCTGAATCACTCTCTTTTGAGATCACTCGTTTTAATGCCGATGCTTTAGATATACTCTATTCAGGCGATGCCGAAGCTTCTGTTGGAGCCATAGAGTTCAACAAAGTCAATTACCTCACTCGCGTTGGTCAAGCCACATACGCAGAAACAGTCCATATATGGGACAAAAAATCTGGTAAGCTCACCGATTTCACCACTCACTTCACTTTCATCATTGATACACTATCTCAACCCAATTACGGCAATGGCCTTGCTTTCTTTCTTTCCCCACCTGGCTTCCAAGCCCCACTCAACTCAGCTGCTGGTTTTTTGGGCTTGTTCAACACAACTGACGTTGATTCACCCCAAAACCAACTGATTGCCATCGAGTTTGACTCTTTCTCGAACCCAGAGTGGGATCCTCCATTTGAACATGTTGGTATCAACAAGAACTCGATTAGTTCCGCTAATTACAACCGCTTGGAATGCTAGTTTACACAGCGGGGATTCCGCAGATGCCTGGGTTTCATACAACTCCACCACTAAGATTCTGAGCTTGTCGTGGAGCTACGGGGCTGGAAGCAATTCTGGAGAGAATACGAGTCTTTCGTATAAAGTTGACCTCCGGGAAGTTCTTCCCGAGTGGGTTAAAGTCGGATTCTCGGCTGCCACCGGTTCCAATGTGGAGAGACACGTCCTTCAATACTGGAAATTCGATTCGAGCTTGGAAATTGAAAAGGAAGGTGGAGATAATTCAAAAGAAAAACTAGCAGTGGGCCTCCCTACTGGTGTTTTAGTACTTATAGGAGGAGGCGTAGCAGCTTGTGCCTTAGTTTGGAGGAGGAGAAGAAAACCTACACTAGAGACAGTTACCTTAACATCAATAAACGATGATCTCGGAAGAGGAGCAGGACCGAAAAGGTTTTCATACAGCGAACTCGCTTCAGCCACCAACAACTTCTCGAACCACCGGAAGTTAGGTGAGGGAGGATTCGGGTGTGTCTACAAAGGCTACTTGTCTCATGAAGGCTTGGCGGTTGCGGTCAAGAAGATTTCACCGGTTCTAAGCAGGGAAAAAAAGAGTACAAAGCCGAAGTGAAGATCATTAGCAGTTTAAGGCACCGAAACCTGGTGCAACTCATCGGTCGGTGCCATGATCAAACTCAATTCTTGCTCGTCTACGAGTATATGCCAAACGGCAGCCTCGACTCTCACCTCTTTGGCAAAAAACCTCCCCTTGAATGGGGTGTGAGGTACAGGATCGCCACTGGTTTAGCTTCCGCCTTGCTGTATCTCCATGAAGAATGGGAACAATGCGTGGTGCACCGAGATATCAAAACCAGCAACATCATGCTTGACTCGGGGTTCAACGTCAAGCTCGGAGACTTTGGACTGGCTCGACTCATGGACCATGAGTTAGGTCCACAAACAACCGGCTTAGCCGGAACTCTAGGCTACATGGCTCCAGAGTACATAACGACCGGAAAAGCAAGCAAAGAGTCGGATGTATATAGCTTCGGGGTGGTTGCATTAGAGATTGCCTGTGGACGAAAGGTGATGGATCGGGTTGACCCAAATTCCGATCTGGGGTTGGTGCATTGGGTTTGGGGTCTGCACGGAAAAGGGGAGCTGCTTTCAGGGGTTGACCAGAAGCTGAAGAAGGAATTTGACTCTAAACAAGTGGAGTGTTTGATGATGGTGGGGCTATGGTGTGCACACCCTGACCGGAGTCTGAGGCCATCGATCCGGCAAGCCATTCAGGTGCTCAACTTCGAGGGTGCATCCCCAAATCTTCCAAGTAAGATGCCGGTAGCAGTGTATTACGTAGCACCAGAAGCGAGTTCTGGAGTTGCTTCAATAACTTATGCAAGCATTGAACTTGTACGTTGAATAAGTGGTTCAATACCTTGCCTATATTCATAATTACCTTTCAAATTTCTATAAGCTTTCCTTGTAATTATAGATACTCTTTGAATGGAATCTGAATTTAAATAAACTGGTATTTGAACTACAGTACCATTCCTCGTATACATACCAAAATCTTACGGGTGTTTACTTTTCTGGTAGCTTTGTTTGAATTGAAATGTACATGTCAAATGTATTCAATAAGTCATTAGAATAATATATTATCTGCCTTCTGCTGTTATGCATCATCAATGATTGGTCCTATGTATGTTACAAGCTCAGTTTCTTTTTAGTTGTCAATAAGTTTTTAAAAAATATGAACTTTTAAGGGTGGTAGCTGTTTGTGCTTCTTATAGTATCTTAATTCATCTGGTATTAAACTGTATAAATTAAGCTGTAAGGGTTGTTTTAGGAAAATGATAGTGATACATAAATAGCTTCTCCCACTACATCTATTTCTGAATGCTCCTTAAGGTCTTACCTTCATGTTGCTTACATTGTTAAAATGCGAATAATGACTCTTATTGACAACTTGACTCTTACAGATTGCAACGGTGCTAAGAGACAAGGGGGCAGAACTCTAAAGGAGGAGCGTACACTCTGATAACATGTGAGTTGAGTAAAAGAGTCTATGCCTTTGTTTATTCCATTCCTTCAAATAAATAGACATAGAGATACATATAATTGTAAACAGGGGAACCTATACAAACTAAGAAACATAGTAAAGACCAATATTTACACACACCTAATTGATTCACTATCAGACTCTTAAGTTGTAAAGGAAGGGGGCGGTCAACTTAGCTAAGGTCTTCATGCATACGTAAATGGTGGATATCTTGGTAACTGTTCTTCACAATTTACTTAGAGTGGTTCTAATTCATCTTCAAATCTAAGTTAACTGAAAATTGCTTCTTATGTCGAATATATAGGTATCAGAAGTGCTATATATGATATCCTTACTTGTGGCTTTGAGAAGTATTTTGACTTGCTATTGTTCGATGACAAGAGTTGCTAATTTTAGTGCAGAATTATAGAGAAAATGTCGGAGATGCTCTTAGCAAATAGTTGGACTTTTCTTATATGCATAGAGAGAATTTTGTAATTATATATAAATATACATATATATATATAGTATACACACACAACACAATCAAGACTTGGCAAGTTAATCCGGTCAATCTGTAGGATGAGGTCTTTTACTTCTTCCATTGGTTGTGATAAAAAATATTACCAAATATTTTTTTTGCGTCATATATATGTGTGTGTGTGTATATTGGAGATGCTCTAACAAATGGTTGAACTTTTCTTATATTCATAGAGAGAATTGTAATTATATACACACAGTCAAGCCTTGGCAGGTTAATCCGGTCAATATGTTGGATAAAGTCTTTTTCTTCTTCCATTGGTTGCGTTATAAAATATTTAGAACCAGATATTTGTTTGGGTTATATATACACATACACACAATCAAGACTAGCAAGTTAATCCGGTAGGTCGGATGGATGCGGTCTTTTTCAGTTGGTTGCTATATAAAATGTTCAGGATCAAATATCTTTTTGGGTTATACAGAGGGAATTTCTTTTGTAAACCATAATTTTGGTGTGAACTTGTGAACTTCGCCAAAAAGACGATTATATGATGAAATTTGTTCATGAAATTGTTTAACATGATGAAATTATATTATATGATTCATTTTTTGTTGAAATTCTTTCATATTTCGGTGTTTCATAAGAATGGAAAAGTGTATGAAACCTTTTGATTTTTACGTAAAAAACACCGAAATATGAAACAATTTCAACAAAAAATGTTTCATATAATATAATTTCATCATGTTAAACAATTTCATGAACCAATTTCATCATATAATCGTCTTTTTGGCGAAATTCACACCAAAATTATGGTTCACAAAAGAAATTGACTCGGTTATATATATATATATATATATATATAGAGAGAGAGAGAGAGAGAGGAAAGTTCTAATGTGAACTAAATTTTGGTTGTGAACATGAGGTCGAATCTCAGCCGCTCATCCGGGCAATAAAGGCGGCTTTTACCGGGTCTCCTCCTTTAATAATCTCCACCGTCCCATGAATCGCGTCAATCCTCCGTGATCGTGTCCACCGTAACAGAAGATGTGTGGCTGAGATTCGTCCTCGTGTTCACAACCAAAATTGAGTTCACATTGGAACCTAACCCTATATATA
The DNA here is from genome assembly GCA_030169165.1 of Centaurea solstitialis. Classification (NCBI taxonomy): domain Eukaryota; kingdom Viridiplantae; phylum Streptophyta; class Magnoliopsida; order Asterales; family Asteraceae; genus Centaurea; species Centaurea solstitialis. The sequence continues at coordinate 19,310,437 of CM058046.1, forward strand.
TATATATATATTCGTGTCCACCGTAACAGAAGATGTGTGGCTGAGATTCGTTCTCGTGTTCACAACCAAAATTGAGTTCACATTGGAACCTAACCCTATATATATATATAGAGAGAGAGAGAGGGGGGGGGGGGGGGGGGAAGGTTCAAATGAATGATAACTTTTTAAGAAAACGCGGGGACGATTCTCAACCACTCAACCGATCAATAAAGGTAGCTTTGAGCAGGTGGTCACCCTCCTTTAATCATCTCCACCCTCCATGAATCGCGCCAATCCTCCATGATCGCGTCTACCGTGCGAAAATGCGTGGCTGAGAATCGTGCTCGTGTTTTCTTAAATTGACATCGTTCTCGTATGAACCCACCTCTAGTCTACATGAATCTATGAACCTGTGTATAAAATTGAGTAGTGGTTGAAACTTGAAGATCTAGATTTTGAAAGATTTGTATTAGCTTTAATATTTAAATGGTCCTTGATGGTATATTTATTGACACAAAATCTTTCTGTGTTTTTTTGCTGAGAATCATGGCCATCTCTTTCTGTTGTATCTTTCTCTTTGTATATTCTTTCCTACTCTTTTTGTTTCCCTTGTCTAAATCATCAGTACTTTTTGAGATCACTCGTTTTGATGCTGATGCGACAAATATAATCTATTCAGGCGATGCAATACCTTCAGTTGGAGCCATAGAGTTCAACAAAGTCGATTACCTCAATCGTGTTGGTCAAGCCACATACGCAGAAACAGTCCAGATATGGGACAGAAAATCTGGTAAGCTCACCGATTTCACCACTCACTTCACTTTCATCATCGATACCCTATCTCAAACCAAATACGGCAATGGACTTGCTTTCTTTCTTGCCCCACCTGGCTTCCAAGCCCCACTCAACTCAGCTGGTAGCTTTTTGGGCTTGTTCAATACAACTAACGCTGATTCCCCCCAAAACCAAATGATTGTCATTGAGTTTGACTCTATCGTGAACCCAAAGTGGGATCCGCCATTTGAACATGTTGGTATCAACAGGAACTCGATTATTTCCGCTAATTACACCCCTTGGAATGCTAGTTTACACAGCGGGGATTCCGCAGATGCCTGGGTTTCTTACAACTCCACCACCAAGATTCTCAACTTGTCGTGGAGCCACGGGGCCGGAAACAATTCTGGAGAGAATACGAGTCTTTCGTATCAAGTTGACCTCCGGGAAGTTCTTCCCGAGTGGGTTAAAGTCGGGTTTTCGGCTTCCACCGGTTCCAATGTGGAGAGACACGTTCTTCAATACTGGAAGTTCGATTCAAGCCTAGATATGGTAAAGAAAAATGAAGATAATTCACAAGAAAGGAAACTAGCAGTGGGACTAACTTCTCTTGGTGTTTTACTTATTGGAGGCATAGCGGCTTGTGCCATAGTTTGGGGGAGACAAAGAAAACGACCTGCACAGCAATCACTAGAGACGGTTATATATACTTCAATGAACGATGATCTCGGAAGAGGAGCTGGGCCGATAAGATTTTCGTACAGCGATCTTGCTTCCGCCACTGACAACTTCTCGAACGACCGGAAGTTGGGGGAGGGAGGATTCGGGTGTGTCTATAAAGGCTACTTATCCCGCGAAGGCTTGCCGGTTGCGGTCAAGAAAATTTCACCGGGTTCTAAACAGGGAAAGAAAGAGTACGAAAGCGAAGTGAAGATTATTAGCAGTTTAAGGCACCGAAACTTGGTGCAACTCATCGGTCGGTGCCATGATCAAACTCAATTCTTGCTCGTCTACGAGTTTATGCCAAACGGAAGCCTCGACTCTCACCTCTTTGGTGAAAAGAGTTCCCTTGAGTGGGGTGTGAGGTACAGGATCGCAACTGGTTTGGCTTCCGCCTTGCTGTATCTCCACGAAGAATGGGAACAGTGCGTGGTGCACCGAGATATCAAAACCAGCAACATCATGCTTGACTCGGGGTTCAACGTCAAGCTCGGAGACTTTGGGTTGGCTCGACTCATGGACCATGAGCTAGGTCCACAAACAACCGGCTTAGCCGGAACTTTTGGCTACATGGCTCCGGAGTACCTAACGACTGGAAAAACAAGCAAAGAGTCGGATGTATATAGCTTCGGGGTGGTTGCGTTAGAGATCGCCTGTGGACGAAAGGTGATGGATCGGGTCGACCCGACTTCCGAACTGGGGTTGGTGCAGTGGGTGTGGGGTCTGCACGGAAAAGGGGAGCTGCTTTCGGGGGTTGACCAGAAGCTGAAGAAGGAATTTGACGCGAAACAAGCGGAGTGTTTGATGAGGGTGGGGCTATGGTGTGCGCACCCTGACCGGAGCTTGAGGCCATCGATCCGGCAAGCAATTCAGGTGCTCAACTTCGAGGGTGCAGCCCCGAATCTTCCGAGTAAGATGCCGGTAGCAATGTATTACGTAGCACCGGAAGTGAGTTCTGAAGTTGCCTCGATAACTTATGCAAGCATTGAACTTGTACGTTGAATAAGTGGTTCAATACCTTGTCTATATTCATAATTATCTTTCAAATTTTTATAAGCTTTCCCTGTAATATAACTGAATCTGAATTTAATTAAAATGGTAATAACAATAGGAACCATATTAAAGACCAATATTTACACACAACTAATTGATTCACTATCAGACTCTTAATTTGGAAAGGAGGGGGGGTTGGTAAGTTAAATTATAGCTAATACTAGATTGTGGTCAACTTAGCTAAGGTCTTCATGCATACGTAAATGGTGGATGTGGATATCTTGGCAACTGTTCTTCACAATTTTCTTAGTCATCTTCAAATCTAAGTTACTGACAATTGCTTCTTATGTTTATCATAACTGCTACATATGGTATCTTTAATTATGTTTTTCAGAAGTATTTTGATGCGCTATTGTTCAATAAGAAGAGTTGCTAATTTTAGTGCAAAATTATAGAGAAATTGTCGGAGATGCTCTTAGCAGCAAATAGTTTTGTATATATATATATATATATCTATATAGGGGTGGGTTCAAATGTGAACCACTTTTTTGTTGTGAACGTGAGGACAACCGAGAGCGCGACACGTGGCGGATGACTAGGCGCCACGTCAACTCCATGGCGGATGACTAGGCGCCACGTCAACTCCACGGCGGATGACTAGGCGCGATTCATGGGAGGGCATTGAATTAAAGAGGGGGACCACACTCAAAGCCGCCACGTGTCGTGCTCTCGGTTGTCCTCACGTTCAAACCAAAAAGTGGTTCACATTTGAACTTTCCACTATCTATATATATATATATATACAATTAAGACTTGGCAAGTTAATCAGGTCAACCTGTAGGATGATTGGTTGCGATATAAATATTTAGCACCAAATACTTTTTTGCATTATATATTGGAGATGCTCTAGCAAATGGTTGAACTTTTCTTATATTCATAGACAGAATTTTGTAAATATATGTATATACACACACAATCAAGACTTGGCAAGTTAATCTGGTCAATATGTTGGATGAGGTCTTTTTCTTCTTCCATTGATTGTGATATAAAGTATTTAAAACCAAATATTTGTTTGGGTTATATACATAGAACGAGGATCCTACAAGAACGCTATCTATTTATAAGAACACGAGAACCAACAAAATCATACATAGGATGACTTCAGCAAATTGCAAAGTCCTGCGAATCATGTATGATTTTGTACATGAATCATTTATGATTTTGTTGATTCCCTTGTTCTTTTAAATAGATATTGTTCTCGTTTGAATCCACCCCTATATATATATACACAATCAAGACCAGCAAATTAATCTGGTCAGTCAGTTGGATGCGGTATTTTTCTTCTTTTTCAGTTGGTTGCTGTATAAAATGTTTAGGATCAAATATCCTTTTGGAATATATATAGAGGGACCTACTCAAATGTGAACTAAGGGGGCGTTCGTTTTGTGGGAATGGATTGGAATGGAATGGATTTCAATGGGGGATTTGGATTTGGAGGGATTTGGATTTCAAATCCTTGTTATGACGTGTTCGCTTTGCGGGATTTGGAATGGGAATTGAATTGAACTCCAATCCTTGGAATGGGATTTCAAATCCTACCCAACATTGAAGGATTTCAAAATCCCTCATGTATGGGATTTCAAATGCAGCTCCGGATTTCAAATCCCACCCTTGCCAAATCCTATGTCTTACCGAACACGGGAATGGAATGGATTTGAAATCCAAATCCCTCCAATTCCATTCCATTCCCGCAAGACGAATGCGCCCTAAGTAATTTGTGATAACCATGAGATTCAATTTCAATCACTTGTTTATATTATTATTTTTATTTAATTAATAGATATAGGGTGTATTAGTGATTTTCCTAACTAAAGTTTGAAATTAATTCTTTTGTAACAGTTACCCATTAATGCTGTGGTTACCATAATTTTCTCAACCAAATTCTGAGGCAAGGTTGAACCGTAAAACTCACTGAACATGTGATTTTGAAAACAAAAGAACGTGAAATTGCAGGGGCATGTAGAGGTGAGTTGGTAATAGTTATTTTCATGTGTTTAGTCCTTTTAAATTTTCATTGTAAATGGGAATCAAGTCAATAAGATATATATATATATATATATATGTATAGGGTCAGGTTCAAATGTGAACTCAATTTTGGTTGTGAACGTGAGGACGAATCTCAGCCACACATCTTCGGTTACAGTGGACGCGATCACGGAGGATTGACGCGATTCATGGGAGGGTAGAGATTATTAGGGGGGGGGGGGGGGGGGCGACCGGTCAAAGCCACCTTGGGTGAGATTCGTTCTCATGTTCACAATGAAAAAGTGGTGTATATATATACATATATAGAGAGACAGAGAGAGAGGTTAAAATGAGAAGTGGTAAAAAAATATGAAATAGAGAAGTGATCTCAACCGTTGATACGGTTAAGATCAAAGTTGAAAAGTCAAAGATTGTGGTTTTGATCGGTCAAAGCCGCAATCTTTGACTAGTCAAAATTCGCATGTACACACAAGATCGAGGGGTATTTCATAAATTTTACAAATAGTCGACAAACGGAGAACTCGTTCATATATATGAATATGTGTAATTCAGATGAAGATTCATATTCATATATGAACGCCTTCATATATGAATCAATGTAATTTATATGCGCGTTCATATATGAATCTGCGTAATTCATATGCACATTCATATATGAATCTGTGTAATTCACGTTCATATATGAATCTTCATATATGGACTATTTGTAAAATTTACGAAAATACCCCTCCGTGTCCTACAGCATGCACGATAAATTATCCGGTGCTTCGCGATCAAAGCCGCATTTATTGATCAGATGAGCGGTGAAGATCACTTCTTTATTTCACACTTTTTTAGCACTCCTCATTTGAACCAGATACTATATATATATATATTTTTTATAGGGAGGTTTAGGAAAACCTCAAAAATGGAAAACTCAGAAACACCTTGGTGGTCCTTCATCTGGACGGTATGCACTTATGCATTCAAGTAAATTAAGTTATTTTTTGGTTTTTATGGACGTGTGCATTTATGCACATGTGCACGTTACATGTTACTTGTATGCACAAGTGTATACCGTCTTATGAACCAAGGTGTATTTCAGTTTTTCGCTTTTTTGCGGCTTTCCCCTAAACCTGACCCTATATATTTTCCCCTAAACCCAACCCTATATATATATATATATATACACACACATATATAAGGAGGATTAAAAGAAAATGCGACAAGATCCAAGATTAGATGTGATAAAAAATGTGTAATTAATTATGATACGAACATGTTGTGTTGACTGTCCATGGAGCGGACAACCCTTGGTCATGTAGACGGAGTCCCCCGCTTTCTTTTGAACATATGTTGTATCACATGTGATTTTGAAATTGCTAGCCTGCTCTCAAATGACTATCTTTGTGTTTGATCTTGCTCTCCTCTCTCTCTCTCTCTCTCTCTCTCTATATATATATATATATATAAATATATATTGTATAAAATGTCTAGGACAAATACTTTTCTGGGTTCTGATCACTGGTGTTGAAGAAGTTGGAAATTAGGTACTTTGTATAAAAAAAATTAATGTTGACTTTAACTCTTAGTTATTAATTTATTAGTTAATTAATTCTTACGGTGATTTGTATAATAGAATTAAGCAGTAGATCAAACATGAAGATCAAGATGTAGAAAGAAGTGTATTAGCTTCAATATTTAAATAGTCCTTGATGATATTTTTATTGACACAAAATCTTTCTGTGTTTTTTGCTGAGAATCATGGCCACCTCTTTCTGTTGTATCTTTCTGTTTGTATATTCTTTCTTACTCTTTTTGCACTTGTCTAAATCATCACTATCTTTCAAGATCACTCATTTTGATGTTGATACAACAAATATAATCTATTCAGGTGATGCAACACCTTCGGTTGGAGCCATTGAGTTCAACAAAGTCAATTACCTCACTCGTGTTGGTCAAGCCATGTACGCAGAAACAGTCCAGATATGGGACAGAAAATCCGGTAAGCTTACCGATTTCACCACTCACTTCACTTTCATCATTGATACCTTATCTCAAGCCAGATACAGCAATGGCCTTGCTTTCTTTCTTGCCCCACCTGGCTTCCAAGCCCCACTCAACTCAGCTGCTGGCTTTTTGGGCTTGTTCAACACAAGTATCATTCATTTCCCCCCAAAACCAGATGATTGTCGTTGAGTTTGACTCTTTCGCGAACCCAGAGTGGGATCCTCCATTTGAACATGTTGGTATCAACAAGAACTCGATTATTTCCGCTAATTACACCCCCTGGAATGCTAGTTTACACAGCGGGGATTCCGCGGATGCCTGGGTTTCTTACAACTCCACCACCAAGATTCTCAGCTTGTCGTGGAGCCACAGGGCTGGAAACAATTCTGGAGAGGTCTTTCGTATCAAGTCAACCTCCGGGAAGTTCTTCCCGAGTGGGTTAAAGTCGGGTTTTCGGCTGCCACCGGTTCCAATATGGAGAGACACGTCCTTCAATGTAAAGAAAAATGAAGATAATTCACAAGAAAGGAAACTAACAGTGGGGTTAGCAGTCCCTCTTGGTGTTTTACTTATAGGAGGCATAGCAGCTTGTGCTAGTTTGGGGGAGACAAAGAAAGCCACCTGTACAGCAATCACTAGAGACGGTTATATATACTTCGATGAATGATAATCTCGGAAGAGGAGCTGGACCGATAAGATTTTCGTACAGCGATCTCGCTTCAGCCACGAACAACTTCTCGAACGACCGGAAGCTGGGGGAGGGAGGATTCGGGTGTGTCTACAAAGGCTACTTATCCCGTGAAGGCTTGGTGGTTGCGGTCAAGAAAATTTCACAGGGTTCTAAGCAGGGAAATAGGGAGTACATAACCGAAGTGAAGATCATTAGCAGTTTAAGGCACCGAACTTGGTGCAACTCATCGGTTGGTGCCACGATCGAACTCAATTCTTGCTCGTCTACGAGTTTATGCCAAACGGCAGCCTTGACTCTCACCTCTTTGGCAAAAAACGTCCCCTTGGATGGGGTGTAAGTTATAGGATCGCCATGGGTATAGCTTCCACCTTGCTGTATCTCCATGAAGAATGGGAACAGTGCGTGGTGCACCGAGATATCAAAACCAGCAACATCATGCTTCGGGGTGGTTTTGATATCAAGCATGATGTTGAACCCTGAATCAAGCATGATGTTGAGTTAGGTCCAAACAACCGGTTTAGCCGGAACTCTAGGCTACATGTCTCCATGTACATAACGACGGGAAAAGCAAGCAAAGAGTCGGATGTATATAGCTTCGGGGTGGTTGCGTTAGAGATCGCTTGTGGACGAAAGGTGATGGATCGGGTCAACCCAAATTCCGAGCTGGGGTTGGTGCAGTGGGTGTGGGGTCTGCACGGAAAAGGGGAGCTGCTTTCGGGGGTGGATGAGAAGCTGAAGAAGGAATTTGACGCGAAACAAGTGGAGTGTTTGATGAAGGTGGGCTATGGTGTGCGCACCCTGACCGGAGTCTGAGGACATCGATCTGGCAAGCCATTGAGGTGCTCAACTTCCAGGGTGCAGCCCCGAATCTTCCAAGTCAGATGCCGATAGCGATGTATTATGCAGCCAGATTGCTTCGATAACTTATTCTAGTGTTGATGTTGGACGTTGAACAAGTGGTTCCATACCATGCCTATATGGCCATAATTATCTTTCAATTTTCTATAAGCTTTCCGTGTAATTATAGTTACTCTTTGAATGGAATCTGAATTTAAATAAAATGGTAATTCCAATAGGATTTGAACTACAGTACTAATCCTCGTGTATATATGTATATATATATACACACCAAAATCTTAGGGGTGTTTACTTTTATGGGTTTATACCTTTTATTTTGGATTGAAATGGACATGTCAAATGTATTCAATAAGTCAATTGCATAATATATTATCTGCCTTCTGCTGTTCTGTATCATCATTGATTGGTCATATGTATGTTACAAGCTAAAAATTTATTTTTAGTTGTCAATAAGTGTTTAAAAAGTATGAACTTTTAACGGTGGTAGCTGTTTGTGCTTCTTATAGTATCTTAATTTATCTGGTACTGAACTGTATAAATTAACCTGTAGAGGTTATTTTATGAAAACGATAGTGATACATAAATAGCTCCTCCCACTACATCTATTTCTGAATGCTCCTTAAGGTCTTACCCTCGTGTTGCTTACATTGTTCAAATGGAAATAATGACTCTTATTGGCAACTTGACTCTTACAGATGGCAACGGTGCTAAGAGACGAGGGGGGCAGAGCTCTAAAGGTGGGGTGTCGCTGTTGGTTGCCAGAGATATAGAAATCAGAGAGGTATGAGCTTACGCTCTGATAACATGCAAGTTGAGTAAAAGAGTCTATGCCTGTGTTTATTCCATTCCTTCAAATAAATAGACGTAGAGCACATAGAATTGTAAAAAAGGGAACCTATACAAACTAGGAAACATATTAAAGACCAATATTTACACACAACTAATGATGGCCAGCTTAGTTGGTCTGATGCATGGGTTATAGTTCCCATATGGTGAAGGTCAGGAGTTCGACTCCTACTGGACTCCATTGTGGGGGATTTTCCCTAAACGGTTGCCGGGTTCAAATCTCAGCTGATGCCTTGAAGCTCTTTAAATGGAAACTGAATGGCTAGGCTGGGGGTGGTTATTCTCCTTGGAGAGGTTTTGAACTCGGGTCATCGTGACTTGGTGCTATGGTGGCACGATGATACTCCGTTGCACCAACATGCCGTTCAAAAAAAAATTGATTCACTATCAGATTCTTAATTTGGAAAGGAGGGGAGGTGCTAAGAATAATTTTAGCTATACTAGCTTGTGGTCAACTTAGCTAAGGTCTTCATGCATACGTAAAATGGTGGATATCTTGGTAACTGTTCTTCACAATTTTCTTAGGGTGGTTCTAATTCATCTTCAAATCTAAGTTAACTGAAAATTGCTTCTTATGTCGAATATATAGGTATCACTTATAAGAAGTGCTACATATGGTATCTTTAATTATGTTTTTTGAGAAGTATTTTGATGCGCTATTGTTCAATAAGAAGAGTTGCTAATTTTCCTGCAAAATTATAGAGAAATTGTCGGCAGATGCTCTTAGCAAATAGTTGGAGAATTTTGTATTTATATATATACACACACACATACATACATACATACACATAGACAATCAAGACTTGGCAAGTTAGTCCGGTCAAGATTAATTTTAGCTATACTAGATTGTGGTCAACTTAGCTAAGGTCTTCATGCATACATAAAATGGTGGATATCTTGGTAACTGTTCTTCACAATTTTCTTAGGGTGGTTCTAATTCATCTTCAAATCTAAGTTTACTGAAAATTGCTTCTTATGTCGAATATATAGGTATCACTAGCTTATCAGAAGGGCTACATATGGTATCTTTAATTATGTATTTTGAGAAGTATTTTGACGCGCTATTGTTCAATAAGAAGAGTTGCTAATTTTTCTGCAAAATTATAGAGAAATTGTCGGCAGATGCTCTTAGCAAATAGTTGGAGAATTTTGTAATTATATACACACACATACATACATACATACACACAAACAATCAAGACTTGGCAATTTAGTTCGGTCAAGATTAATTTTAGCTAAGATTAATTTTAGCTATACTAGATTGTGGTCAACTTAGCTAAGGTCTTCATGCATACCTAAAATGGTGGATATCTTGGTAACTATTCTTCACAATTTTCTTAGGGTGGTTCTAATTCATCTTCAAATCTAAGTTAACTGAAAATTGCTTCTTATGTCGAATATATTGGTATCACTTATCAGAAGTGCTACATATGGTATCTTTAATTTTGTTTTTTGAGAAGTATTTTGACGCGCTATTGTTCAATAAGAAGAGTTGCTAAGTTTCCTGCAAAATTATAGAGAAATTGTCGGCAGGTGCTTTTAGCAAATAGTTGGAAAATTTTGTAATTATATATATACACACATACATACATACATACATACACACAGACAATCAAGACTTGGCAAGTTAGTCCGGTCAATATTAATTTTAGCTAAGATAATTTTTAGCTATACTAGATTGTGGTCAACTTAGCTAAGGTCTTCATGCATACGTAAAATGGTGGATATCTTGATAACTGTTCTTCACAATTTTCTTAGAGTGGTTCTAATTCATCTTCAAATCTAAGTTAACTGAAAATTGCTTCTTTTGAGTGAACCAGTACTTTGAAGTCCAAATATAATTAGTTGACCAATTTAGTTTGGTAAAGTGTATATTCTTTTTCCACCGACCTATCCAAATATTAAAAAGACTATGTATGTGCTCATTTTTGCATAATATTATATTTATATACATTTCCATATGGTATCTTTAATTATGTTTTTTGAGAAGTATTTTGACACGCTATTGTTCAATAAGAAGAGTTGCTAATTTTCCTGCAAAAATTATAGAGAAATTGTCGGCAGATGCTCTTAGCAAATAGTTTGAGAATTTTGTAATTATATGTACACACACATACATATACATTACACGTCAATCAAGACTTGGCAAGTTAGTCCGGTCAAGATTAATTTTAGTTAAGATTATTTTTTGCTATACTAGATTGTGGTCAACTTAGCTAAGGTCTTCATGCATACGTAAAATGGTGGATATCTTGGTAACTGTTCTTCACAATTTTCTTAGAGTGGTTCTAATTCATCTTCAAATCTAAGTTAACTGAAAATTGCTTCTTATGTCGAATATATAGGTATCACTAGCTTATCAGAAGGGCTACATATGGTATCTTTAATTATGTTTTTTGAGAAGTATTTTGACACGCTATTGTTCAATAAGAAGAGTGGCTAATTTTCCTGCAAAATTATAGAGAAATTGTCGGCAGATGCTCTTAGCAAATAGTTGGAGAATTTTGTAATTATATATATACACACATACATACATACACAAAGACAATCAAGACTTGTCAAGTTAGTCCGGTCAATCTGTAGGATGAGGTCTTTTACTTCTTCCATAAGATATATATATATATATATGTAGAGAGAGAGAGAAAGGTTCAATTGAGAAGTGCTAAAAAAATAAGAAGTAGAGAAGCGATCTCCACCACTTATCCGGTCAATAAAGGCGGCTTTGACCGGTTACGGCGGACGTGATCACCGAGGATTGACTCGATTCATGGGAGGGTGGAGATTATTAAAGGAGGGGACCCGGTCAAAGCCGCCTTTATTGACTGGATGAGTGATGGAGATCACTTCTCTACTTATCATTTTTAGCACTTCTCATTTGAACCTAATACTATATATATTTATGTGATCAAGACTTGGCAAATTAACCCGATCAGTTGGTTCAGATGTGGTCATATTCTTCTTCTGAAGTTTGTTGCTATATAAAATGTGTAGGACAAATACTTTTCTGGGTTCTGATCTCACTACTGGTGTTGAAGAAGTTGGAAAATATATAGGTCCAAATTACATATTTGGTCCTTGTGATTTACTATTTATTGCACTGTTGGTCCCTCTTTCGAAATAGTTATGGATTTGGTCCCTGTGGACTGTGGTTTATATTTTCTTGAGTTAATTACATTTTTGGTCCTTGTGGTTTGATGGTTTTAACACTTTGGATCCATTTTTAAAATAATTACGAATTTGGTATCTGTGGTTTGCACTTTATAACGTTTTGGGTCCATGAGTATTAACTCCGTTAATTTTTCTGTTAAATGAATTAACTACAAGGGTATTTTAGTCTTTTAGTGGTACAAGGACCAAAACTGTTATTTACTCTATTTTTATATTTAATAAAAATAATAAATAACATTTTAATATATATATATATAGAGTATATACACACGTGTGTCTCCTTCTCCATTGAAACAAGGAGTTTGCTCAATGAAACCACCACCGTCGTTTTGTGCTCCGACGAAACCATCACCGACGTTTTGAGCTCCGACGAAACCACCACCGCCGTTCGGTGCTCCAACGAAACCACTACCGCTTACCTCGATCTAAACTATCCTCTCCCCTAGTGGCACCACCACCAAACGGTCCTCCTCCTGGTTGCTCAGATGAAACCACCACCACCCACGTCGATCTGGTGGATAGATCTGGTTTTGGACGACGTCACCTCCTCGATCGAAACCAAAATCCGATTCATTTACTCCGATCTGTTCCAAAAAACCCAGTCGAGTTCAGATTTGTATTTGCTTGAATCGCCGGAGTTTTATCGTCGGAGCCGGTAACGAGGTGAGAAGGTGGTTGTGTGCAGGTTGTGGTCGTCATGATTTTGATTTGTGATTTCTTCCACAAATACAACCACCGGTAACAATAGAAGGTTGATTTAGTTGTGATTTAGATTTGGGTTCTTGATTTTGATTTGTGATTTATGGTGCAGCAGTAGGTGGTGGCGGCGGTAGTGGTGGTGGTAATGTTGTTGGGGGTAGATGGTGGTGGTGGTGGTGGTAACTGGTGGATGGGGGTAGCTAGTGTTGGTGGTGATGGTGCTAATGATTATGGGGAAACACCGGAATTCTTTCCGACGACGATGAACCTAAATCGTTCAAATTTAGAGATCTGAGATCACCACCACGTTTTATTTTAATATTTACTGATGATGAAGTTGGATTTTGTTATTTAGATGTTTAATAAAATCTGTAGGTTAGGGGTGGAGATGAAAAGGTTAAAAAAATATCCAGATCCTCCATCAACGATTTGTTTTTTGTTTTAGTGATTAGCGTTTGGATTTGGTTGATTTATTATGTTAGATTATTGTTGCTGTGTGATTTGTTATATGATGACCGGATATGTGGTATTGGTCGGTGAAGATGACCGGAGAAAGAAAAGTGTTGGATGTCTCACCCGAAAAGATGAAGAAGATTGAGGTTATGTTTGAATTTTGATTTTTGATTCTTGATTTATATGTATTTAAGGTATTTACAATGGAATTATGGAAAGTTATAATTTTTTGGTGGTGGTGGCTGGTGCATGTGGGTGGGGGAGGAGGGATGTTTATGTTGAAGAAGATGAGTTTATTTAATGTCATTTTTATTTTTTTATTAATATGTATAATAGAGTAAATTACAATTTTGGTCCTTGTGATTTAATTGGAAATAAAGAAAAGGCTTAAAAGACCATAATGCCCATCATGTGCAGTGCACATGAGGGTTTTAACAGAGAAAAATAAATGGAGTTAGTTTTACGGACTCAAAGCGTTATAAAGTGTAAACCGCAAAATCTATAATTATTTTAAAAATGGACCTAGAGTGTTAAAACCACCAAACCACATGGACCAAATATGTAATTAACTCTATTTTCTTGCACTGTTGGTCTCTGTCCCTAACTTTTAGTCTATTAAGCATAGGGACCAACGGTGCAATATAGTGTAACCCACAAGCATGGGCGGACCTATGTAGGTGCCGCCGGTGGCACGTGCCACCGTAACGTTCTTCCGTCACAGTGTAAAAAAAAGAGGGTTATGAAAGGTGCCACCGTATTAATTTGATGTGTGCCACCATAAATATTTTGAAACTGTAATAAAAACACAAACTCTTCCTTGGTTGAGGTGGTAAGTTCCTTGCTTTTTAAAGGGGAGGTCATGGGTTCAAATCCTATTAGTGTCATTTTTTAGTTTTTATCTTTTAATATCATATTTTTTATGTTTTTAAAAAATTTGTAATATAAGAATCGAACCCGAGACCTTTCATTTAAAAAACAAAGAACCAACCATTAAACCGCTATTCTTTTTATTAAAAAAATTTCTATATATAATTTTTTTATAATAAAATGGTGCCACCGTTTGAAAATTTTTCTAGGTCCGCCCCTGCCCACAAGGGACCAACAGTGCAATATAGTGTAAACCATAGGGACCAACAATGCAAGAAAGTGTAAACCACAGGGACCAAATCCATAATTTTTTCGAAAGAGAGACCAACAGTGCAATAAAGAGTAAACCATAGGGACCAAATATGTAATTTACCCTATTATATAAATATATGAGCGTATATTTTGTACTCTTTAATGAGTGAATAGTAATAAGCAAGTTAAATTAGGTTATATATATATATATATATTAAAAACTAGCAAATAAAACATTAAAAACGTAAAGAAAAGTCAAATATCACATTTTAGGAGAGCTGCGCTCTAGCCATGGCGTGCCACGACTTAACGCCATGGCGCGTTATGGCGGCTGCTTTGTATAAAAAATTAATGTTGACTTTCACTCTTAGTTATTAATTTATTAGTTAAGTAATTTTTCCGGTGATTTGTATAGAATTAAGCAGTAGTTTAAACATGAAGATCAAGATGTGGAAAGAGCTGTATTAGCTTCAATATTTAAATGGTCCCTGATGGTATTTATTGACACAAAATCTTTGTGTGTTTTTTGCTGAATCATGGCCACCTCTTTCTGTTGTCCATCAATTCAAACCAGTTGTATCTTTCTGTTTGTATATTCTTTCTTACTCTTTTTGCCCTTGTCTAAATCCTTGGTATCTTTCGAGATCACTCGTTTTGATGTTGATGCCACAAATATAATCTATTCAGGCGATGCAATACCTTCGGTTGGAGGCGTAGAGTTCAACAAAGTCAATTACCTCACTCGTGTCGGTCAAGCCATGTACGCAGAAACCGTCCAGATATGGGACAGAAAATCTGGTAAACTCACCGATTTCACCACTCATTTCACTTTCGTCATCGATACGCTATCTCAAGCCAGATACGGCAATGGGCTTGCTTTCTTTCTTGCCCCACCTGGCTTCCAAGCCCCACTCAACTCAGCTGCTGGCTTTTTGGGCTTGTTCAACACAAGTATCTTTGATTCCCCCCAAAACCAGATGATTGTCGTTGAGTTTGACTCTTACGCAAACCCACAGTGGGATCCGCCATTTGGACATGTTGGTATCAACAAGAACTCGATTATTTCCGCTAATTACACCGCTTGGAATGCTAGTCTACACAGCGGGGATTCCGCAGATGCCTGGGTTTCTTACAACGCCACCACCAAGATTCTCAGCTTGTCGTGGAGCCACGGGGCTGGAAACAACTCTGGAGAGAATACGAGTCTTTCCTATCAAGTTGACCTCCGGGAAGTTCTTCCCGAGTGGGTTAAAGTCGGGTTTTCGGCTGCCACCGGTTCCAATGTGGAGAGACACATCCTTCAATACTGGAAGTTCGATTCAAGCTTAAATATCGTAAACAAAAATGAAGAAAATTCACAAGAAAGGAAACTAGTAGTCGGCCTAACAGTCCCTCTTGGTGTTGTACTTATAGGAGGCATAGTAGCTTGTGCCATAGTTTGGGGAAGACACAGAAAACCACCTGCACAGCAATCACCAGAGACGGTTGCATATACTTCAATGAACGATGATCTCGGAAGAGGAGCTGGACCGATAAGATTTTCATACAGCGATCTTGCTTCGGCCACCGACAACTTCTCGAACGACCGGAAGTTGGGGGAGGGAGGATTTGGGTGTGTCTACAAAGGATACTTAACTCGCGAAGGCTTGCCGGTTGCGGTCAAGAAAATTTCACCGGGTTCTAAACAGGGAAAGAAAGAGTACGAAACCGAAGTGAAGATCATTAGCAGTTTAAGGCACCGAAACTTGGTGCAACTCATCGGTCGGTGCCATGATCAAACTCAATTCTTGCTCGTCTACGAGTTTATGCCAAATGGAAGCCTCGACTCTCACCTCTTTGGCGAAAAGAGTTCCCTTGAGTGGGGTGTGAGGTACACGATTGCCACTGGTTTAGCTTCCGCCTTGCTGTATCTCCACGAAGAATGGGAACAGTGCGTGGTGCATCGAGATATCAAAACCAGCAACATCATGCTTGACTCGGGGTTCAATGTGAAGCTCGGAGACTTTGGGTTGGCTCGACTGATGGACCATGAGTTAGGTCCACAAACAACCGGCTTAGCCGGAACTCTAGGCTACATGGCTCCGGAGTACTTAACGACAGGAAAAGCAAGCAAAGAGTCGGATGTATATAGCTTCGGGGTGGTTGCGTTAGAGATCGCTTGTGGACGAAAGGTGATGGATCGGGTCGACCCAAATTCCGAACTGGGGTTGGTGCATTGGGTCTGGGGTCTGCACGGAAAAGGGGAGCTGCTTTCGGGGGTTGACCAGAAGCTGAAGAAGGAATTTGACGCGAAACAAGTGGAGTGTTTGATGAGGGTGGGGCTATGGTGTGCACACCCTGACCGGAGTCTGAGGCCATCGATACGGCAAGCAATTCAGGTGCTCAACTTCGAGGGTGCAGCCCCAAATCTTCCGAGTCAGATGCCGGTAGCGACGTATTACACCGCACCAGAAGAGAGTTCTAGAGTCGCTCCGATAACTTATACAAGCATTGAACTTGTACGTTGAATAAGTGGTTCAAGACTTCAAGTACCCTTCTGGTTCATTCAGAACATGTTCTCTAGTCTATATTCGTCTTATTTAGTGCATACTTCTTTTATGAGTGTAGCTTGGAAGGCTTGAAGCTCCAAAATGTTAATTATCTACTGTTCGAAAAATCGTTGGACCGAACTAACTGTGAAATTGGACAATATTTGGAAGTTTGAGTAGTTTGACATTCTAATCCAGTATTGAAATTGCCAAACAGCTCAGTTTGGTCTCATATGCGGTTTGAACGTATTTTTGAGCCGCCTAGACCAATCCGACCGACAAAAATATAGATACATTAGTTATATTTAGTTTTCTTGCAATAATTTGACTTTTGGGCACAATTAAAAAAAATTTGTCTATGACACCATGTTTTTAGTTTTCATTCATGTATTAATAGTATCTATCTAAATTGGGAAAATTCCCTAATCTGTCAAAAATCAAATCCAAAATTCCAAATTGTCATTCGATTTGCTCATCGGATGTCCAAAATTCCAACCACTGTTACTGGATTATGTAACATTTTTTCAACTTTCTCAATTATTTTTTAGTTACAGAGATAGATGTATCTTTTATAATCGCTTATCCAACTTTTTATTGACTTCATATCAGTAGAAATTTCATTTTGAATATAGATGTTATGTTATTTTTTAAGTTTGAAGCCCAAACTGTCTAAACCAGTTAGACAAAGTTGTCCCTTTTTTTGGGACTGGTGTGATCATTTTTTGCTAAAGCGGGTGGTTTGGAAAATTAATTTTCTAAACTACCACTTCGTTTTGGTTTATGGTTTGGGTTAAACCATTCAAATTAGACCACAAACACCCCTAATCTGACTTACGTGGGTTAAGTAGCAACAATCTGACTCACGTGGGTTAAGCTTTATTCAGTCTGCATAAACCCGCGGGTTAGCGTTATTCATACTGCATAACGCTATTATGGAAACTGAATAAGGTTGGAATAAAGCTAACTCGCAGCTAAGTTGCCCGTCAGAATGCCACTAAGCCTTAGGCATACTGCATAAAGCTTTACTCATTCTGAATGATAGCGTTATGCAGTATGTATAAGCTTAGTCGAGGAAATTTCAGATTGCCATGTGGCGCTCTGGGCTGTCCTCACGTTCACAATAAAAAAGTGGTTCATATTTGAACTTCTCTCTCTTTATATATATTGTATAAAATGTAGAGGACAAATACTTTTCTGGGTTCTGATCACTGGTGTTGAAGAAGTTGGAAAATATATAGGTCCAGATAACGACCTTGAACTTTAAAATACAAGTAAAACAGAGACAGGCAAGACCATGGGGTTTTTTCCTTTGTACAAAGTTGATTAGTTTACTAATTCTTCCTCTAGTCTACATGAATCTATGAACCTTTGAATAAAATTGAGTAGTGGTTGAAACTTGAAGATCTAGATTTTGAAAGATTTGTATTAGCTTTAATATTTAAATGGTCCTTGATGGTATATTTATTGACACAAAATCTTTCTGTGTTTTTTGCTGAGAATCATGGCCACCTCTTTCTGTTGTATCTTTCTCTTCGTATATTCTTTCTTACTCTTTTTGTTTCCCTTGTCTAAATCATCAGTATCTTTCGAGATCACTCGTTTTGATGTCGATACAACAAATATAATCTATTCAGGCGATGCAACACCTTCGGCTGGAGCCATTGAGTTCAACAAAGTGAATTACCCCACTCGTGTTGGTCAAGCCATGTACGCAGAAACAGTCCAGATATGGGACAGAAAATCCGGTAAGCTCACCGATTTCACCACTCACTTCACTTTCATGATCGATACCTTATCTCAAGCCAGATACGGCAATGGGTTTGCTTTCTTTCTTGGCCCACCTGGCTTCCAAGCCCCACTCAACTCAGCTGGTAGCTTTTTGGGCTTGTTCAACACAACTAACGTTGATTCCCCCCAAAACCAAATGATTGTCATTGAGTTTGACTCTATCGCGAACCCAGAGTGGGATCCTCCATTTGAACATGTTGGTATCTGTAAGAACTCGATTATTTCCACTAATTACACCGCTTGGAATGCTAGTTTACACAGCGGGGATTCCGCGGATGCCTGGGTTTCGTACAACTCCACCACCAAGATTCTGAGCTTGTCATGGAGCTACAGGACTGGAAACAATTCCGGAGAGAATACGAGTCTTTCGTATCAAGTTGACCTCCGGGAAGTTCTTCCGGAGTGGGTTAAAGTCGGTTTTTCGGCTGCCACCGGTTCCAATGTGGAGAGACACATCCTTCAATATTGGAAGTTTGATTCAAGCTTAAATATGGTAAAGAAAAATGAAGATAATTCACAAGAAAGGAAACTAGCAGTGGGGTTATTAGCCGCTCTTGGTGTTCTAGTTGTAGTAGGCATTGTAGCATGTGCCTTAGTTTGGAGGAGGAGAAGAAAACCTACACAGGAATCACTAGAGACAGTTACTTTAACATCAATGAACGATGATCTCGGAAGAGGAGCAGGACCAAAAAGATTTTCATACAGCGATCTCGCTTCCGCCACCAACAACTTCTCGAACGACCGGAAGTTGGGGGAGGGAGGATTCGGGTGTGTCTACAAAGGCTACTTGTCCCATGAAGGCTTGGCAGTTGCGGTCAAGAAGATTAAACCGGGTTCTAAGCAGGGAAAAAAGGAGTACAAAGCCGAAGTGAAGATCATTAGCAGTTTAAGGCACCGAAACTTGGTGCAACTCATCGGTCGGTGCCATGATCGAACTCAATTCTTGCTCGTCTACGAGTTTATGCCAAACGGCAGCCTTGACTCTCACCTCTTTGGCAAAAAGCCTCCCCTTGGGTGGGGTGTAAGGTACAGGATCGCCACTGGTTTGGCTTCCGCCTTTGCTGTATCTCCATGAAGAATGGGAACAGTGTGTAGTGCACCGAGATATCAAAACCAGCAACATCATGCTCGATTCGGAGTTCAACGTGAAGCTCGGAGACTTTGGATTGGCTCGACTCATGGACCATGAGTTAGGTCCACTAACGACCGGCTTAGCCGGAACCCTAGGCTACTTGGCTCCGGAGTGCGTAACGACAGGAAAAGCAAGCAAAGAGTCGGATGTATATAGCTTCGGGGTGGTTGCGTTAGAGATCGCCTGTGGACGAAAGGTGATGGATCAGGTCGACCCGAATTCCGATCTTGGGTTGGTGCAGTGGGTGTGGGGTTTGCACGGAAAAGGGGAGCTGCTTTTGGGGGTGGATCGGAAACTGAAGAAGGAATTTGATGCAAAACAAGTGGAGTGTTTGATGATGGTGGGGCTATGGTGTGCACACCCTGACCGGAGTCTGAGGCCATCAATTCGGCAAGCAATTCAGGTGCTCAACTTCGAGGGTGCATCCCCGAATCTCCCGAGTCAGATGCCGGTAGCGATGTACTACGCGACACCAGAAGTCAGTTCTGGAATCGCTTCGAGAACTTATACAAGCATTGAACTTGTAGGTTGAATAAGTGTTGCAAGTATTCAAGGTCCAGAATGGTAATTATCTTTGTTTCTTAGGAGTGTTCAAAAAAGTTATTGAACTGCTCAAACCATGTCAAGCCTGATCCTATTTGGCGGTTTGAGCAGTTTGTCGGTTTGGTACGGTCTGAACAATCGCCAAACCGCTTAGTTTGGTCTGATATGTGGTTTAAACGTTTTTTTGAGTGGTCTGGACGTAACTGAACACCAAAAATACACATACATAGTTATATTTAGTTTTCAATTTTCAGGTTCTAGATTTGAATTTTAGACACAATTAAAAGAATGTTCGTCCAAAACTTTATGTTTTTGGTTTTCTTATCTCTATTGAACGTATCTATCTAAATCGTTAAAATTTCAAATTCCGTCAAAAATCAAATCCAAAATTCTAAATTGTCCTTCAACTTGTCAACATATGTCCAAAATTTAAACTACTGCTACGGGAATGGTTTAATATTTGTTTCAACTTTTTTTGCAGGATTATTTAGGTTGTGTTTAGTTGTGGAAAACTGTTTTTGTTTTCCAAGAAAATGAAAACAGAAAATGGAGTTGATTTTTCATTTTCAGTTTTTTAGGAAAATTTTGGAAAACTTGTTTACTTGAAATCATGGAGTTTTCATTTTCCATTTTTAGAAAACTAGAAAACTCGTTTAGTTATGCATTTTTCATTACTTTTCATTTTCCATTTTTCATTTTTCCAAATATTGCAACGGCGGCGGCGACGATGGTGGCGGTGGACTTGGTGGACTTGGTGGCCTCGATGGTGGTGCTGGTGGCCTCGGTGGACTCGGCGGCGACAGCGGTGGCCTCGGTGGGGGTGGCGGTGGCCTCGGCGGCGACGGCGGTGGCCTCGGGGGCCTCAGCGGTGGTGGCGGTGGCCTTGGCGGCCTCGGCGGTGGTGGCAGTGGCCTCGGCGGCGACGACGGTGGCCTCGGGGGACTCGGGGGACTCGGCGGTGGCCTCGGGGGCCTCGGCGGTGGTGGCAGGGGCCTCGGCGGCGACGGCGGTGGCCTCGGGGGCCTCGGCGGTGGTGGCGGTGGCCTCGGGGGCCTCGACGGTGGTGGCGGTGGCCTCGGCGGCGATGACGGTGGCCTCGGCGGTGGTGGCGGTGGTTTCGGCGGCGACGGCGGTGGCCTTGGAGGCCTCGGCAGCGATGGCGATGGTGGCGGTGGCGGCGACGACGGCGGCAAAGATGGTGGTAGCGACGGTAGGGCGGTGGTGAGAGGGTGGTCGCGACGGTGGTTGAGGCGGCGATGGCGGCAACGGTGGTTGCAGCAACGAGAAGGGGATGACGGTAGCGTGACGACGGCGGTGGCTGGTGGCGGCGAGCGGGGAGCGGCGGCGGCTGGTGGATGGTGGCGGCAGCGGTAGTGGCGGTGGCCGCCGGCGGTGGCAGGCGCAACGGTGGCGGTGGCGGTGGCCGGAGCCGAGAAGGGGACGACAATTGAAAATGAAAATGGAAAATGAAAATGAGAATTGGAAAAACTAAAAAAGTAGTTTTCTAAATCAAGTGTAAATTTGGAAAATGAAAATTTTGTTTTCTTGTGTTTTCTAAATTTTCAGTTTTCATGGAAAAATTTTCTAGAAAACAGAAAATTTTTCCACAACTAATCTTTTTCAACATACTCAATTTTTTTAGTTATAGGAACATATCTATCTTTCATAATCCAGCTTTTTACTTTTTAATAATGTTGTAATAATAGAAATTTCATTTTGAAGATGCTATGTTTTTCTATATTTGAAGCCTAGAATGGTCAGACCAAACCTCCTTTATGTGGTTCGATTTTATCGGTTTGGTTACTTTTTGAGAAACTGGACGGTATGAATTTTTTTTCTAAACAACCACCACGGTTTGGTTTGTGGTGTGAGGGTTAAACCGGCCAAACTAGGCCACAAACACCACAAATCGTTCTCGTAAGTTGACTCGCCATTTATTTGTTCTTTCTTTGAATATTAAAATCCATCCGTAATGTCGAGGAGCCTTCTTATATTCATATAATAAAATTAAGACTAATTGTTTAATAATCTTGAGAACAAGATTTCAACCGATATGAATTAATATGTCATTTGTGCTATCATAAAATTAAGACTATGGTAGGTTAATCTTTAAGAATAATGACCGATATGAATGATCAACGGTGTTTCTGTTTCTTTTATGGCATTTAGCATCATATTTTAAGGTCTATTAGACCAAAATAAATCAGATAACAACATACTGTATAGTTTATGGCTGACTACTCATCATCGTTTAGCTATTGCATTTATTTTGTAATTGCTACCTGTTTTACTCCTAGTGAGGTCTTTGTTATCTCAAGAGAGATTCATAATTTAGCAATTTCACGAGTGGGTTGGTTCAATCGTTTATGTGTAGTCCCAAAATCTTTTGACCAAGCAGCCAGTGTGGCAGTGCCTATGTATTATGCAACACAAAGTGGGACTCACTCAAGTCCATTCTTAAGCCACTTCAATAACTTATAAGATGCCAGGTCGTAAGCTATTAATAACTGTTTGGTAGTGGATTAATGATATTTTGTAAGCTTGTAGAGGGAGCTTTATGTAGAAAGTTAAGTTTTTTCTTTTAAAATTGTGTTTCCCAAATTAACAACATACTCATTTCATCTATGAAAAAAATGCTTCGAAACAAAAACATTTCCATCTTATATATAAAGAATAATCCATATAAAAATTAATGAAAAAACAACCACAAAAGCCTCTTATACTAGTATTGACCCCAAACCACACTTGTTATGTGGCTGACTGAATAAGTTTCCATCTGAGTCATTAAGCCACAACCAAACACCTTTGCATAGCTTACCGAATAAGCCATATAGCCTATACTACTCATTAAGCCACACCGAACAACCCCTAGGTTGTCCCTACATATTTCTATAACATACCATGTATTTCTAATTACTCTTTTAAATGGAATTTGGGATTATAATAAAATGGTAAAGTACAAGTAGATTTTTAAAATACTACATTACCATTCTTCATATACTTCTTGGGTTCATAACTTTGTTTGTTTTGAAATTTTTGTAAATTGGAATGAAGCAAGTTTGAATTTTGGTTGTCAAATTGAACTGGATTCATAGTTTGATTTTGGTTCCGAATCCAGTCTCATTTCAAATAAATCAAAATTTAGATTTTGTCTTTGACTGGGCTAGGGGGTAGCCCAGTCTATAATTGGACCAACCCAAAAAGTGTATACTCCTCATGTCCTCAAATTGACTCCCCTTGGGGGAGGGGAGGGGGGGGGGGTGCTATGATTAATTTAGCATTACTAGATTTTGGTTAACTTAGTAAGGTCTTCAAGCAGACGTAAATGGTGGATATCTTAGTAATTGTTCTTCACAATTTTCTTAAAATGGTTCTAGTTCATCTTCACGTCTAAGTTAACTGAAAATTGGTTCTTATGTCCAATATATAGGTATCAGAAGTGCTACATATGGTATCTTTAATTATGTTTTTGAGAAGTATTTTAACTCACTATTGTTTGATAAGAAGAGTTGCTAATTTTAGTGCAAAATTATAGAGAAATTATCGGAGATACTCTTAGCAAATAGTTGGACTTTTCTTATATGTAGAGAGAATTTTGTATATATACACACACAATCAAGACTTGGCAAGTTAATCCGGTCAATCTGTATGATGAGGTCTTTTTTTTTCTTCCACCATTGGTTGCGATATAGAAAGAGGATCATACTAGAACGCTACCAATTTAAAAGAACACGAGAACCAACAAAATCATACATGATTTTGCATTAAATTTCGAGAAAGGCCACCCGGATGACTTTTTACAGCAAACTGCAAAGTCCTGCGAATCATGTATGATTTTGTACATGAATCATATATGATTTTGTTGATCCTTATGTTCTTTTTAATAGATATTGTTGATCCTTATGTTCTTTTTAATAGATATTGTTCTCGTTTGAATTCACCCCTATATATATATAATCAAAGACTAGCAAATTAATAGGGTCAGTAAGTTGGATGTGGTCTTTTTCTTCTTTTTTAGTTGGTTGCTATACAAAATGTTTAGGATCAAATATCTTTTGGGATATATATAGGGACCTAATTAAATGGCGAACTAACCAATTTATGATTCAATTTCAATCGATTGTTTATATTGTTATTTTTATTTAATTAATAGATAAAGGGTGTATTAGTAATTTTCCTAACTAAAGTTTGAAATTAATTCTTTTGTAAGAGTTACCCATTAATGTTGTGGTTACCATAATTTTCTCAACCAAATTCGGAGGCAAGGTTGAACCGTAAACATCACTGAACATGTGATTTTATAATCAGAAGAAGGTGAAATTGCAGGGGCATGTAGAAGTGAGTTAGGAGCTGTTTACCAAATTTTTTATTAAGTCCTGTATGGATAAATTTATCTGTCTAGATAAATTTATCTGTTTGGATAAATTGGTGCTGGTGTTTACCTTTTTATCTGAATTAACTATCTAAATAATAGATTTGACGGATTTACCCCTAAGTAAGAATTAATCAAAAATTTATATATTAACCACAAAATAAGTTTAACATAAAAACACAATTATATTTCCTACAAACAAGACAACCATAGTTTTAAATATATTTTACAAAATTATTGATTATTTAGGAAACTGATGTGCAAATCAACAAAAATATATCTTATAAAATAAGCGTATTTATAACAAAAATATCTTTTTTAAATACAATAGTTTATAATGAAAATAATAAAAAATTAAAACTCACTACCAAAACTATCAGTTCAGGAAAGAAATATTGAAATGAAATCGATGTCTTGCTGATGCAGAAGACGCAGATCAGTACGATTTTGCCGAAAGGAGAGCAGCGACGGCGCCAACCTGTGTTGGCCGGCGAGCACCGGCGGAAGGAGAGCAGTGCCGGCGACGAGCAGCTAGCGCCTGCAAGAGGTTGCAGAAGGGCGACCAACGCCGGCGAGAGGTGGCCGGCGACGAGCAGTTAGCGCCGGCCAACACCGGCGAGAGATGCCCGGCGACTTCCGACGATGAGCAACGCTACCTAGGGTTTGAAATGTCGGGAGAAGCCTGAAGGGTACATCAGGTCTTCATCTTTTTGGTTTAAACCCTTTTTAGAAAAATAAGGATATTTTTGTCCAAAAGATGTCTGAATGGGAGAAGAGCCCCTCCATCACTGTGCGAATAAGCTGTTGTCTGTCATATTAAGTCATAAGTAAACACCCTCATGTGTCTGTGTGGATAAGCCGGTTTTCCTATTAAGCCCATTAAATCATTAGTAAACACAACCTTAGTAATAATTATTTTCCTATATATATACAGAGAGAGAAAGGTTCAAATGAGTAGTGCTAAATAAATGAGAAGTAGAGAAACGATATCCATCACTCATCCGGTCAATAAAGGTGGTTTTGACCGGTTACGGTGGACGTGATCACGGAGGATTGATGCGATTCATGGGAGGGTGGAGATTATCAAAGGAGGGGACCCGGTCAAAACCGCCTTTATTGACCGGACGAGTGGTGGATATCGCTTCTTTACTTCTCATTTTTTAGCACTTCTCATTTGAACCTAATACTATATATATAATTATATATAACTGTAACCGGTCAAAGCCACCTTTATTGACCGGATGAGTGTTGGAGATCACTTCTCTACTTCGTATTTTTTTAGCACTTCTCATTTGAACCTTTCTCTCTCTCTCTCTCTATATATATATATAGAGAGGGAGAGAGTCAAGTTCAAGGGAAAACCTCAAATATTTGGAAAACCGAGAAACACCCTCATAGACAAATGGGTCTCGTATGCACAAGTGCATACGCGCATGCACTTGTGCGTAACAGTAAAAAAAATGTGTTTTTTGGTTTTTTTAGTTCAAGTAAAAAAGAACGATTGTGTGTTTTTTGGTCTTTTAAGTTCATGAACTTTTAACTGTGGTATCTGTTTGTGCTTCTTATAGTATCTAAATTCATTTGGTATTAAACTGTGTAAATTAAGCTGTAAGGTTGTTTTAGGAAAATGATAGTGATACATAAATAGCTTCTCCCACTATCTATTTCTGAACTGCCCAATAAATGGTGGTTAGGAATGGTAGAAATATCCGAACCTGATGGCAATCCCCGAACTCAAAACTTTTGGGATGGGATTGGGCCGGGTAAATGGTTATGGGACCGGGTATGAGATTTTATCAAAAAAAAATTGTGGGTTTAGGATGGTTATGGTTTTAATTAATACCCGCCCATTTACCCGACACTGAACCATATATATTTAATAATTCAATAGTTTTATTATTAATATAATATACATTTCAATTTTATTAATATATATAGAATAATATAATTGATGATTGATTTTAGAGAAAATTATTTTTATAGACAAAAATAAGTCCATGGTAATTAATTTAGACACAAAATGACGCCGGTGACAAAAATAGACAGCCACCCGCTACGCCGGCCGCTACCACCGCAATTTGGCCCGCTCTCCGGCGACAACCAAGGTTTCCGGCCTTTTTTTTTTGGTCCGCTACCCTTCCACCCGCCATCCGCGGCCGGCTTTTGATTGGTCCAACTCAGCCACCTCAGCGCCTTGTCACCCGCCACCTCACCCGCCACGGCCACGTGGGCCGCTACCAGGCTGGCCGCGAAGAGCGGCCCGAGCCCACTTGTCGGCTCCCCATTGGGCCACGTGTCCATTGCTCAAGAAACCCTAACCCTAACCCTAATTCAGCCCTAGACACATCAGCTTTTGGTTGTATGATTTTTGTCTTTAATCTATGAGTAAAGGAGCTGAAAATTCATGTGATGTGTGTACGATTTGTACTGTTTGTGTCTGTAAAGTTTTTTCAAAATTTCGTTTAAATTGGATAGTTGTAATACTTGGAGATGCATAATTCGAAAACACAAAAATTGAGCACCTTCCTTCTTCTTAAATTTCGTCAATACAAAAATTCCTTTGTTTCTGAAAATGAGTTCCAGTGAGGATAAACCGAGGTTATACCTTTGTTCCGGTGGGAAATGGGCTGCAGGCGTCGACGGATTGGATTATGTTGAAGCAACCGTGAGAAAAGGTGTTAGATTGAAAATAAACAGTACATTTAAACATCTGGTTAATTACTGTAGCTGGAAATGTGAAATCGACCGATCAAGTGGCCAACTGCATATCTGCTACAAGCATGAGGGCCAATTATTTCAGATAACCGACGATGAAGATGTTAGCGTATTTTTGCAATATGCAAACGGGTTAGAGCATCCTCCTGAAGTTTACGTTGATGTATACGTTTCTGGCGAGGGTGATGGCGCAGGTACTTCAAACACTATAAACGAAGAACCAATGTATTTGGATACTGAGTCCCAAATCCAACAGTCACACGAAACCTCATATCGTGCAGACTTTGGATATGGTCTTAGTGACAGTTATCCAGAAGTTGTCCCAGAGACGCAGCAAGGTCAACAACAAGAAGTGCAAGAAGAGGAAGACGAAGACGAAGACGAAGATGAAGACGAAGACGAGCGTAGAAAGTTCTTCGGATGTGCAGAAGATGAAGCCCATGTTTTGAACATGGGTTTGTCAGACGAAGAAGATGAAGAAAACGAAGAAGATGAAGAAAACGAAGAAGGTGTGGAACCCTCCAGGTTACGACCAGGGTTAGATGATTATTTTGGAATACCTCCTCTCATTCCAACCCTAGATTTCTCGACGGAAGACAGTGAAGGCGTACCTTATAGACGTAGTCAAAGGCTAAGTATTGGTAAAGTTTTTGATACGAAAGAGAAATTGATTTTGGAGGTCGGAATGAAATTTATAGAAGAACAATTTGAGTATAAGACGAAAAAGTCTTGCACCAAAAGGTACGAGATTGCATGTGCCCGCGATCATTGTAAGTGGAGCATGAAAGCGAAAGCCTATGGAGGTATGTTTATGGTAACAGATTTGGTTGATGTACACAAGTGTTCAAGGACCCAGTTGAACCCTAACCACCGTCAAGCCAACTAAAGGTTGCTGGGTAACTTTTTTAAAACTAAATTTAGAAATTCCCGCAGAGTACTAACGCCAAAAGACATGGCCGAAGATTTTCGAGAACAGTATGGAGTTACGATCCCGTACGCCACCGCGTGGCGTGCGAGGTGGAAGGCCATAACGTTAATCAGAGGCAGCCATGCAGAGTCATTCACTCGGCTCCCCATGTATTTGTATAACCTGGAGCGTGCAAATCCAGGTACGATAACATCAACAAGGACAGACTCTAGCGGGCGTTTTGCGGAGTGTTTCGTAGCCCTTGGTGTAGCGGTACGTTAAAATTCTATAAATTAAACATTTTATTATTTTCGTTAGCTCATACAGTATCTAAACACACACATTTTCTTGCAGATCCATACATTCTTGCAAAACCTGCGACCTGTCCTTATAATAGATGTTGCGCACTTGAAGGGGGAATACTTGGGTACGATGTTTTTGGTTGTGGCCATGGATGGAAACAACAACATTGTGCCCGTTGCACTTGGAGTCGGTAGGTCCGAGACAACGGACGAGTGGACATGGTTCCTGAACAAGTTAAAAACATGTATCGGCGAGCCAAGAGGGTTGGTGTTTATGTCGGATAGAGCTGCTTCTATAAACGCAACCATTACCGCCATTTTTCCAAATGCACATCATGCCCTGTGTTGTCGACATTTGGTCATGAACGTTAGATCAAGAGCGCCAAGGATAAAACAATTCAAGACCCCATACTGGAAGGCCTGCAAGGCTTACACCACGCGAGTGTTTGACCGAATGATGAATCTTCTTCAAGCTGTCGTACCCGAAGGTGCTCAATTGATGCAAGAGGTTGGGGTGGAGAGGTAGTCAAGGGCTCACTTTCCTGGACAACGTTTTAACATTATGACATCGAACAGTGCAGAGTCCATCAACGCATTGTCAAAGTGTGCTTGCAAACTACCTATTGTCGGACTCATGGAGTACTTTAGAGAATTCCAACAAGAGTGGTACTTTATTCGTCGACGTAAAGGAGGTTTAGAAAATATCAATATCTTAGTTTTACGTATGATTATTTTATAATTCGAATAGACTATTTTCTAAAACTGTATATTGTATATTTTGCAGAAGAGTTAAACCACCAGCTAACAGAATGGGCCCAAAAGAAGATCCATAAAAAGATTGTAAAGTCCGCGACATGGACTGCTCATGGAATTGGCTACGACAAATGGGAGGTCCGCGATTACGGGTATAACGCTGAAGTTGATATGCATCACCGTAATTGCACATGTCTCAAATGGCAGGTGTCTGGGTTGCCGTGCGGTCATGCCATAACAGTTGCAAAAAGATTGGGTAAAAATGATGTATTTTATTTGGTTACTCAGCCTTATTACATGGCCGAATTGTACAAGGCAACATACCATGGGGTAATTAGGCCAGTCGGACCTGCAGAAACATGGCACTATCCACAAAACCCTATACCCACTGTACTTCCACCACTGATAATAAAGAAACCAGTTGGAAGACCGAAAGGCAACAAACGTCGTCCATCTCGTGGTGAAAGTCGTTCACAGCAGAAGTGTCCTAGGTGTGAAGAATACGGACATATAAGCTCACAGTGTCCGTGGATTCCAAGTTCCGCTAGAGGAAGCAGTCAACTAGAGCCAATAGGAACTGTCGATCTTAATTAGCCGTTTAATATGTAACCCATGTCAATGTCTTTGGTTTTTGCTTGCATTAATAAAACGTATCTTATTTTAGCATGTAACATTTTAGTAACAAAGAGTAGAACAAACACACAATACTGTATTGCATTAATAATTAACTGATACATATATAGTTGACACATTAATCAGTAGACATAAAACGACATAAAACTTAATTGATTTCACTGAAAGCATGATAACATAGTTGAGACACAAAAGTTAAAGAAACAACAACAACAACAACAACAATAACAAATAACAGTGGGATACCAAAGTACAACAGATCTAACATAGTTGAGATCCCCTAGTTATCATTCGGATAGAGTTGTTTTATCGAAGCAATCCAGTCTTCATTAGCTTTGATATGTTGTTGCATATTTGGATACCAAGGTACATACTCCTCCTTCACACGTTTTTCTTGTGCTCGAATCTCCTTTTGAAGTTCTTTAACGAACTTCTTCTTATTTTCGATGTCCTCTTCAATTATATCTTGTTCCCCACGCTTACGCACCCATTCTTCTTGTATCGCCGCTATCTCCCCTTCGTTTTTTGCTATTTCCCTACGTAGTGTTCCAGGCATTATTTGAGTACAAGGAGGGTTTTCAAATTGAGAGGAACGAGGGTTTCCAGACATTCTTTGAGAAGGAGGGTTTTCAAATTGAGAGGAACGAGGGTTTCCAGACATTCTTTGAGACCTAGGGTTTGTTGATGAGGAATGCAATTTATCAGCCATTGTTGTAGTAAGAGCAAGATAAGAACTGTATGAGAGGTGTGAGTATTTGGTTCATGGGATAGACCCTTTTTATAGCCATGTTTTCTCTTTATTTTATTAAAAAAAATTTTGGATGAATCAATTGAGTTTTCAGATGAATCTTACTGTTTTACCTTTTCAGACGAATCTTACTGTATTTTGCAGAAGCGTCAGTCATCTTTTACTTTTCAGCGTTTTACAGTATTTCAGCCTTATTTTCTCGTACATTTTCACGTGAACACCTATATATATGATACCAAATGCTTTTCAAATGCTTTAATTATGTTATTTTCCCGTTGTCTTAGTTTGCAGTCATTACTATGGTACTATGGTACTATTAGACGTAAATTACAATATTGTTTACTACACCGTTATTTATGTCACATAAGTATTAAAACATCGTACAATTAACATAATTGTGGTCAAGGGCCGAACAGTTACATTGTAAAAGAGAAGACACACATACATAAGAAACCACACAATAACTTGCTACACACATAAGTAAGAAACATACAATAACGGCGCCCTTATACATCCACGAGACCAACAAGAAATCACATCTTCACGAAATCAAACTTCACATCGTACATATTGTCGATCAGATGACGAGGTGGACCTTGATACAGAGTGAACTTCAACCAAGTGCCATGGCGAATGTTGTGTTCGCCAAACACGAGGTTAAGAGGACCACGCATGACAAAACTATCAGGAGCCATGACCATCATATCCATGTGATAGTGCCATCCATCGTGGCTTATTTGACACTTATGATGATCTGTCAATTTCCACATCAACACAACGGCGCTGGAATTACCTGAAAAAAATATGAACTTTAAGAATGGAGTGAGATTTGAGAATGAAGAGAGGTTAATTAAGCTTACCAATATGCCATGGTCTGTTAACTCCTTTTCAATTTGGACAATGAAATAGGTGGGATTAGTTGCTAGGGAAAGAGCCATATCCGGTTTAGAGGGAAGAGAAAAAGACAAGTGTTATTGAAGATATGGATGAAAGTATTAGAGTTGTGAGGTTTATGTTGATAGGAGCATCCTATTTATATACTTGGGGAGCCGCTATTATCGGCCGAGTGTCATGGCGGATGTGTTTTTTATGAATTTAAAAGTCTATGACAAAGTGGTTTTTCATTAAATGTTAAACGTTCATGAAAATATTGTATTACAAAGTATTCACATACATAGTTGACACAATAATATCCTCTGTACTGCTTATACGGCGGTCATGTTTCCGCGTTTCACTGCAAGACCTCACCCACGCATAGTCCTAAATACATATCGGTAGTCGAGTGACTTCGGTTCAAATACGTTGTACATTCTACCTTGGCCCTAGACACATGGCTGCTGGTTCGAGTAAAGAAAGACAACCCGATAAATGATAATCCTACAATTGATAACCTAACTACACAACATTTTTTAAAGCCACTTCACAGTGACACAAAGGAGCTAGAAGATTCACAAGCCCAACTTTAAATACAACCCTCACTCACGCATAGTCCTAAATTCCTACCCGTAGTCGAGTAACTGTGGTTCAGATACATTGTACGTTCTACCAAGGCCCTGGAAACATGGCTGCTGGTCTGAGTAAAGATATGCAACCCGATAAATGATAATCCTACAAATGCCAACCATTAATTTTATAAGGTATCGGTGCAACCATAACGACCGTATAAAAATGATGCTTGGCATTTGGCGGGTCTTATATCATGTTGCCTATCTTTACTCGGACCAGCATCCATGTTTCCAGGGCCATGGTAGAAGGTACAATGTATCTGAACCGAAGACACTCGATTGCTAATAGGAATTTAGGAATATGCGTGTGTGAGGCTTGCAGAGGTTGGGCTTGTAAACCTTCCAGGTCCTTTATCCCACTGTGAAGTGACTTTAAAAAATGTTGTACAAACAAACGTCTAACCTAACTAAAAAGCCTAAAAAAAAACTGTACAAAAAACGTTTAACCTAACTGTACAAAAACAAAAAACTGTACAAAAACAAAAAACTGTACAAACACTATAATTCCAAATCGGCGGGATTAATATCCATCCTCAAGTTATAGAACTCCACCGCCATATGCTGCCGCCACTGAGTAGCTTCCGAAATAGCGTTTTTCGTCGGCCGCGGGGCTCTACCGCTTATCAAATCCTCCAGGAAGCGACATACCCATACACCACAATCACCAAGTGACCCATTTTGTTGTGGTATACCGGATGGTGTGTACCATGACAAGTTTCTAGCTTGCTCCACCCGGGTATGATGATTGAGCTCCCTAAACACGTCTAGCAGACCCTTCTTTAATTCCTTGAGCTTTGCATCCACATCACCCTTAAGACCAGAATGACGATAGCTATCGTACACAGCCATACGCATAGTCATCAAGTCTAGATCTCCTAGGATCCAATGCTTAGGATGCATGCATATCGGAATGTAAACCTGATAATATCATAGGTTGAAAACAAGACATAAATAAATGTAAGGTTTAGAAATATTTCAGATAATATATATAAGGCACAAAATTTTACCCTAACCAACGTGTCTCATCCTACGTATGAGCCACCCCCCCCCCCGACGCACAACTTCGCCAATTCTTTGCCCCCTTGGATGTTCATCAATCCTGCGAACCCTGACATCATTACAGCCCAATCGGCTGATCAGGGTCGTACATCCATAATGCGGGTGACCCATGCGTCGATGTGCTGAAAGCATAATATAAATCGTTAAATAAGGAAATAATTAATTGTAATTGTATACAGAAATGACTAATTACTAACCTGATCTGTCAGATACCCGCTATCTTCAAACCCTAGGAAAGTACCCCAAAAACTACGGTTTACTGCATTCGATAGGTAGCATGATATATACATAGGATCCAGTTGACCTGTCCTGTAGAGACTAATAATATGCGAAAGAGTAGTAGTAGCAGTAGCATCAGCAACATCAACAGTAGTAGAAGTACCAGCAGCAATAGTAGTAGTAGTAGACCGCCAATAGGGTTTAAAACGTCGGTCCGTACGTACTATCAAGCATCTTTTTTGCTTTCCCGACGGTGTACGGAGGGCAGATGGACGGTGCCGGCTTTATATCCCTCTGAGGACGGGGACTCTTTTTAGACGGGATAGCCTGGCGTACCTCCGTCGAGACAAGCTGAGTCTCTGGCGAGACACGGTGGGCCACCGGCGAGACATGCTGAATCTCCGGCGATACACGGTGGGCCACCGGCGAGACATGCTGAATCTCCGGCGAGACACGGTGGGCCACCGGCGACACATGCTGAATCTCCGGCGAGACACGGTGGGCCACCGGCGACACATGCTGAATGTCCGGCGAGACACGGTTGGCCACCGGCGTGACATGCTGAATCTCCTGCTCGCCATGATACGCAGGAGAAGTAAGAATGTGGACCGCGTTGTCAAAAACGTAACGCCATGACTCATCCTGAAATTAAAAATTGAATACAATTAAAACATAGTAACGTATAACATAGAAAATAAATATATGAATCGCATATAAAACTTACAAGACCAACACGGTTGGCCGGTGTGTAGGGGTAGGCCGTGTCCGTAAACAACGACGACGCCCATGGATCCGGTGCTGAATACGAATATTGTCCAGCCCATGCATATGGATCCGGTGCAGAATACGAATGTCGTCCAGACATCTAAAAAATGCATGTGTCAGTCGATAACAAATAAAATTATATGAAAGCTTTAAATTTGGTTCATCGTTTACCTTCAATTGTTCGATATCTCTCGTAATCCTATCAATATCAGCCCTTTGTTTCCTCTGCTCCTCACTGATGAACCCGACATCTTTCTTTAGGTCATCCATCTGAGTCCATCTATCCTGGAAAAAATCGTCCACATGTGGACTCGTCCCCGCAGCTGTGGACTGGTACTGATGACCAGGACCCGCCCCCGCATCTGTGGACTGGTACTGATGACTAGGACCCGCCCCCGCATCCCCCCGTTGAGGATCACCACCATTATCGCCATGACCATCATCATCATCATCATCATCACCATCAAAATCATCATCATCGGAAGGCTCCACATCCGATACTCTAAGCCTCTTTGACGGCCGAATGCTCAAAGGGTTACGAAACCAATCAATGCTAACTGCATACCAGTCCTGCTGAAGCTCGAACGCATCAGCTATAAGCGTCTGGTGTGGGTGCCTCGTCCGCTAGTATGGGAAATAAACTCATGATAAATTAACATAATAATAAAACAAACTCTAATTTAAAAAAGCTTCTCGTAATTGAGTATATATCAGTAGAACATACCGATGGAAAGCGAAAAAACGCACCAACATGTTTATATGCCAGACTCCTAACCTTTCTCTGCCAACGAATTCCCCTAGGATGTCTATCATCGATCCTAATAAACCACCTTTCAGAGACAGGGAACATCTCTAAAATCCAAATCTGTAGTTATAGAAACAAAAATATCTAAGTCTAAAACAAGTATTAAGAAAAACGATTATAATAAATATAAGTCAAATTATTAATGTAACTTACATTAAAAGCGAGTAAAAATCCAGATAGTGACATTTTGTTGCTAACTGGGTTCCGTCTGCTAAAAGCGCCTTTCATTTGCTTATATGTGTAGTCCCATACGAACGATCCCCATGGATATTCAGAAAACCCATTGATATCGTCGAGTGCACAAATAACTTCATCAGAAACAAATTGCTTTGCCTGCTTTCCTAGAAAGACATACTCCACCATCATAATAAGCGCTATGCACGCTTTGTCCTCGTCAGGTAGGCCGCGAAATTCTTCGTTCCATACCCTGACAAATTCCGACATTCGTACACGAAAAGCCTGACCTTGTGACGGTCGGGCTGGAACAGATGCTGGAAACAACCTTC
Source organism: Centaurea solstitialis (assembly GCA_030169165.1). NCBI lineage: Eukaryota > Viridiplantae > Streptophyta > Magnoliopsida > Asterales > Asteraceae > Centaurea > Centaurea solstitialis. Next base: position 19,346,052 of record CM058046.1, read on the forward strand.
TGATCAATCTATTTCCAACTACAGTGCTAGAGTCCGGAAGCGGACCAAAAGGGAGTCCGGTGATTAGCATGAACTCCTCCCGGCCGAAATGGCGCACATGATCTCCAATAGAGTAGGTTAACTGCTGGAATTCTGCACCCGAATCCTCAACCTCCCGCGAAAGAAAGTTGCTCACAAGCATAGCATCTCCGGTCTTCCACGTCAGGTCGAGCCAAGGACCGAATGGAGTAAGCCTAAAAATAATCATCGGCCCCTCGTCTAACATTTCCCTAATGTCTGAACATAACGAGTACTTGCTCCTAACCGTCAGGTCAATCCTTAATACCTATGTCAAAAAAATATTAACGTTGTTAAACGGGATTTTTTTCATAATTCTATCCTAATACTCTATATATAGATATATATACATGTGAGGACACATGTGTATATATGTTGTTATTTATGTTATTTCACTTATATATTTAATCAAGTTAATTTGAAGTGTATATATGTTGTTTTCATTAAATATAGTTGTCACTATATCCGTTTGTGAAATCCACATTTGAATATTGATAGCATTTTAATTTTGCATTTATTAAACGGGATTTTGTTTCATAATTCTAATATAAAATTTTTTACTTTTTAGATTGACTCTATATATATATATATACATGTGAGGACACATGTGTATATATCTTGTTATTTATGTTATTTCACTTATATATTTAATCAAGTTAATTATTTGTGTATATATGTCGTTTTGATTAAATTTAGTTGTCACTATATCCGTTTGTGAATTCCACATTTGAATGTTGATAGCATTTTAATTTTACATTTGTTAAACGGGATTTTGTTTCATAATTCTATCCTAATACTTTTAACTTGTTACATTGACCTATCAAACCTCTCGGTAATTCCACTAGTCCACACAAGAGGCGGTGAGAATGGTAACGCTAAAGCATTTGAAAAACCATTCTCATTCGGTTACCATTTTATAGGCAACCTCCTTAAACCCCCTTAGAGTGCTTATAGTAAGTACGCCCCTGGATTTGACTATCAATGCATTTATACATATATAATTTACAACTTTATATATATATATATATCTAATTGGATGGACATGTGAAGACACATGCTAATGAATATGTCAACTTAATTCAAATAATTTTGCTTATTTATGTTACTTCAATAATATATTTTATCTACATGTGTCTTTTCTAAAGTATTTATGTTGGTTCAATTATATATTATCTACATATTTTATCTACATATTAGTTCACTTATATATTTTTTATCAATATTGGACTTTTCTAAAGTATTGGGGCCAAAATCGTAAATTCATTAAGTTCAGGGGCCAATAGTGCATTTTCTAAAGTTCAGGGGCCAATGGTGCATTTTCTAAAGTTCAGGGGCCAATAGTGCATTTTCTAAAGTTCAGGGGCAAATGGTGCATTTTCTAAAGTCAGGGGCCAATAGTGCATTTTCTAAAGTTCAGGGGCCAATAGTGCATTTTTCTAAAGTTCAGGGGCCAATAGTGCATTTTCTAAAGTTCAGGGGCCAATATAGCATTTTCTAAAGTTCAGGGGCCAATATAGCATTTTGTATAGTTCAGGGGCCAATATAGCATTTTCTAAAGTTCAGGGGCCAATAGTGCATTTTCTAAAGTTCAGGGGCCAATAGTGCATTTTTCTAAAGTTCAGGGGCCAATAGTGCATTTTCTAAAGTTCAGGGGCCAATAGTCCATTTTTTAAAGTTCAAAGGCCAACAGTGCATTTTCTTAAACACTAATAAATAAACAATTAGATAAACTAATTATAAACACTAATAAAAATCATCTACTAGATAAACAAGATATAAACACTAATAAAAATCATAACTTATATAATTTTTTTTTAAAATTATCAACTACATAAACAAGTAAAAATCATATAAACAACTAGATATACACACTAATAAAAATCATATACTTTTTAAAAATAACTTATATATAAAAAAATGAGTATAAATTTTTTTTATAAATATTTACAACTACATAAACAAGTAGATAATATAACAATATGTTAAAACAACTAGATAAATAATTAGATCCAAACCATCCAACATGTTAAAACAACTATTTTTTTACACGTGTTCAAAAATTTCTAGTGTTCAAAAATAACTTATAAAAACGTGGTTATAATAAACTTATAAAAAGTAAACAACATACAAGAACACTTTTATATACAAGTAAACAACATACAAGAGCACTTTTATACACAAGTAAACAACATACAACAACAATTTTATACACAAGTAAACAACATACAAAAACACGTGAACACATAATGTAAACAACTGAAAATATAGCCACTTACTTGATTTGCCATGATATAAGTAAAATAATCGTCACCACGACCTCAACTACTCTTAAAATAATCGTCACCAACCGACAAGAACACGTGTTCTTAAGTATGAATTAACTAAAATAAGGTTGTTGATCCACCACAAGGAAAAACACGTGTCTAGAAGTAACAAAGAAAGATTAAACAAGTGAAAAAGCTTGTATTCTTGGTCCCACAAGAAAGATATATAGATTCAAGATTCAAGAAAGAAAGATTAAAGAAGTGCTTGTATTCTTGGTCCCCACAGTAAACAACCAAAGAAAAACAAAGAAGAAGAAGAAGAAAGGGATGTGGTGGGGGTGAGGATGTCGGCTGAATTATTAAATAACAAGTAGGGTTAGGGTTTTTTCTTTGTAAAGAGATGGACACGTGGCCCAATGGGGTGAAGCCGTCTGGGCTCGGGCCGCTCTTCGCGGCCAGCCTGGTAGCGGCCCACGTGGCCGTGGCGGGTGAGGTGGCGGGTGACAAGGCGCTGACGTGGCTGAGTTGGACCAATCAAAAGCCGGCCGCGGATGGCGGGTGGAAGGGTAGCGGACCAAAAAAAAAGAGGCCGGAAACCTTGGTTGTCGCCGGAGAGCGGGCCAAATTGCGGTGGTAGCGGCCGGCGTAGCGGGTGGCTGTCTATTTTTGTCACCGGCGCCATTTTGTGTCTAAATTAATTACCATGGAATTATTTTTGTCTATAAAAATAATTTTCTCTTGATTTTATTAGTATAAGAAAAATATATTTAAGTTTTACAATTTGACATTTTTGCGCGACATTGGCGTTTCGAGCATATCTCCCTTGTCCATGCTCCGATTAACACGATTCAAAATGTTCTGGAAAGCCAAAAGATGTGACTACAACTTTGTATTCAAGTTTCTGCAAACTCGATCTTTTTCTTGGCTGAAAGCCCGAAACCGACCTCGAAGACGAAACTAATTCGCATATATTTCTAATAAATGAATTTTTGTTTAGTAAATTTTAATCGATTAAAAATATAAACGGGATACCCGATACCTACAGTAATACCCGCGACCCCGATGGTTATTTGGTAATCAGAAACCCGACGGGACGGGACGGGATCGGATATGGAACATGGTTTCATAATAGGGTATGGGACTGGGATGACCAATACCTGTCCCATTGCCATCCCTAAAGGTGGTAAGGTCTTACCTTCGTGTTGCTTACATTGTTCAAATGGAAATAATGACTCTTACGGATGGCAGCGGTGCTAAGAGACGAGGGGGGCAGAGCTCTAAAGGAGGAGCGTACACTCTGATAACATGTGAGTTGAGTAAAAGAGTCTATATGCCTTTGTTTATTCCATTCCTTCAAATAAATAGACCTATAGTACATAGAATTGTAAAAAAGGGAACCTATACACACTAGGAAACATATTAAAGACCAATATTTACACACAACTGATTGATTGACTATGAAACTCTTAAGTTGTAAAGGAAAAAGGGGGGGGGTGCTAAGATTAATTTTAGCTAATACTAGATTGTCTTCAACTTAGCTAAGGTCTTCATGCATACGTAAATGGAGGATAACTTGGTAACTGTTCTTAACAATTTACTTAGAGTGCTTCTAATTCATCTTCAAATCTAAGTTAACTGAAAATTGCTTCTTATGTCGAATATATAGGTATCAGAAGTGCTACATATGGTATCCTTAATTGTGTTTTTAAGAAGTATTTTGACTTGCTATTGTTCGATAACAAGAGTTGCTAATTTTAGTGCAGATTTCTTTTTGGACGACAGTTAAACACATGCACACGCCCCGACCGAAGTCGAATAGGTATCCGGGATCCATTCGGGCACCGGATTAATTCTCTTGACCATGGAAACCGTTACCGGCCCATAGCCTCGCCCATGCCCGGCCTGAAGGTCGACCCATGAACTGGGATGTCGCGTTCTGTTCCCCCTCTTAATCGAACCCAAGTAGACAAGGATATCATCCACTGCCCCCCTCAGGATGTCAGAGATGCTCTTAGCAAATAGTTGGACTTCTCTTATATGCATATAGAGAATTTTGTAATTATATATAAATATACATATATATACACACACACAACACAATAAAGACTTGGCAAGTTAATCCGGTCAATGTGTAGGATGAGGTCTTTTACTTATTCCATTGGTTGTGATAAAAAAATATTACGACCAAATATTTTTTTGAGTCATATATATATATATATATGTGTGTTATATATATATATATTGGAGATGCTCTAGCAAATGGTTGAACTTTTCTTCTATGCATAGAGAGAATTTTGTAATTATATACACACAGTCAAGACTTGGCAGGTTATTCCGGTATTGATGTTGGATAAAGTCTTTTTCTTCTTCCATTGGTTGCGTTATAAAATATTTAGAACCAAATATTTGTTTGGGTTATTTTTTTTTTTTTTTTTTTTTTTTTTTTTTTTTGAAAGGAAAATCCTGGCAATTTTATAAAAGATAAAAGTACAAATACAAAAAGCAAACTAAGTATCCCACTAACAAGGGACACAAAGCCGCACACCAAAAGTATCAAAAGATACTAACAACAGAGAAACCCAATCCCAAGAATCTAAAGAAAGACAACACTAAGATCTCTCTGTAAACGAAAATCACTGCGTGTCCTGCTCCATTTTCGTAATCACCTGCCTGTCAGACCATGAAACTTTCTTTGGTCTAGAGTCCATGACAATATCATGGTCAGATAAAGCATCATCATCGGACGTATCGTCATCATCATCATCCCCCACATCAATCCTATCCGGGAGAGTAAAGCCACGAAGTGTGCCATCAAGCTCCTTCCCGAAAACTCTTTCCCACCTATCAATGAAGTAGTCCAGTTTCTGACGTGACCAAGAATTAATGATTACCGGCTCAAGTCCCACCCCACGTTTTTCAACATAGCAGTCTACTTCCTTTTTATCCGCGGTCCACTTAGGATGCTCTTCCAAAACAGTAAACTGATTGGAAACCTTAAAAGGAATCCTTTCATTATTCAAGTTCTGCACTTTGGAATTAGTGTTATCCTCCACCCTTGTTGTCATCCTTTCAGAATTTACCACCTTAGGAGGGGGTTTATCATCACCAATAATAGCCTTACCCTTATCAATCGTATCAATAGAAGGGATAGCTGTTTTAGGAACAAACCTTTGGTTGATCTTAACACCAGTATTAAAAGCAACCTTCGGGTTTTGCCCTCCAACTTTAAGAGGGGCAATTTTCGGCTTAAGTTTATTTTTCCGTTTGGGAAATATAAACCCATCATCAACAACTTTAGCCTTAGAAGGTTCACCAACACTAGACGGCACAGGTTTATCTTTATTTAACTCCTCAACAGTACGTGGCCGGAATGAACAAGAGGTTAAGTCATGACCAAACACCTTGCAAAAGCTACATCTCTTGGGTTTCCAAAGAAATTCAGTTCTAAATTTCCTTAGTTTACCCAGGATAATAGCATCAATTTCCGTAGGCAACTCATAATCAGCAGAAGCACTCACCAATACTCTGGCAAAATTAGCTCTGCCAGCTTTGGTTTCACACATCTCTTCTGTATATCTATCCACAGATATTGGTTCTCCAACCACACTAGAAATGTAGCTAATTATTTCAAAATCCCAAACATCCAATGGTAGACCATAAATATTAACCCACAAAGGAACCTTCTTAGGTTCAGGCTTGTCAAAACAAAGCCCAGGCTGCCAATGTTGGATGAAAATAGGCATACCATTAAATAGCCATGGACCATTTTCTAAAACAAAGTTCAATCCTTGTTCAGAATTAAACTTGAAGAAGAAATAGCCTTGGTCATTTAAGATAACCTCAGACAGACCAAATTGCTTCCACATTCGTCTAGCATGATACTGAACGAAAGGAAAAGCAGGCCTTTTACCAATAAAGTAGCCAGCAAGAGTAAGAGCCCAATCACTGGCTTGTTTTTGAATCAATTCATCAGGTATAATCGCACGTCTAGTGCCAAGCTCAGTTACGACCGGAGGATAGAACTTAAGTTTACCTTTACCGCTCGCGAGGTTGGTACTTTTCTTCAAAAGATCAGCAAAAGACACAGGCTTATGAGCAACACCCGACTCCTCAGCGTGCAAGTGTACATTACCCTCAGAATCCACAAAGCTACCAGCATTTGGTCCTTTATCTACCGACAACTTACTTGGCTTTAGAGACCCTTCCGGGGACGAAAGGGTGGCTGCCTCCGAATTTGACCCCGGAGAAGCCAAGAATGAAGACGGTGACAGCATCGGTGACTGCTGTTGATGACCAAGAGGACCCGTAACATCCCTCAGCAACTGCTGAAAAGGACCCACATCACCAAACGCTCCCATAGTTCCCTTCGGTGTCTCCACAAATGGTTTCACAGTAGCAGACAAATCCGCCGGCGAAACCAAACACGAAGGAGGAACCATCCCGGTGCCGGCCGACCCACCACCATCAGCAGCCACGGATGGCGACAGCAAGGTAGGTGACGAATCACCACTCCCCGGCACATCCAACACTGGCGACGAGACACAAGCCACCGATGGCGAGGCGGCGGCCGGCGGTGTAGAGTTCGCCGACGAGAAAAACGAAGCAGCCACTGTGGTGTTGGTTGTGCAATCGGCCACCACCGTTGGGTTGCTCTCGGACCGGCAATCATCATCAACGCCACCACACGCCGGTACGGCGGCTGTGGTGGCCGGCGGCGGCAGAACAATGGTCGGCGATGCCGAACCCTTTCGTTGATTGTTTTTCTTCGCACGATTGCGAGTTAAAGGCGGATCAGGAGGCCGTTTGACCTCCATAGGCTCGTAGAGGAGGCAACCCCTACCACCCCCACAGGAAATCACGGCCGGCGGCCGGCTGATTAAGCCGGAAAAGAACGGCGGCGGTGGGAAGCAAGAAAATCGCCTCCTAGGGCCGGCGGCTAAAAATATAGTGTTTTTAGGTTTTTTTTGTTTGGGTTATATACACACACACAATTTCTGAATGCTCCTTAAGGTCTTACCATAGTGATACATAAGGGCTAAAAACGATAGTGATACATAAATAGCTTCTCCCACTACATCTATTTCTGAATGCTCCTTAAGGTCTTACCATAGTGTTGCTTACATTATTCAAATGGAAATAATGACTCTTATTGGCAACTTGACTCTTACAGATGGCAACGGTGCTAAGAGACGAGGGGGGCAGAGCTCTAAAGGAGGGGTGTCGCTGTTGGTTGCCAGAGATATAGAAATCAGAGGGGTATGAGCTTACGCTCTGATAACGTGTAAGTTAAGTAAAAGAGTGTGCCTTTGTTTATTCCATTCCTTCACATAAATAGACATAGAGCACACAGAATTGTAAAAAAGGGAACCTATACAAACTAGAGAACATATTAAAGACCAATATTTACACACAACTAATGATGGCCAGCTTAGTTGGTTTGATGCATGGGTTATAGTTCCCATAGGGTGAAGGTCAGGAGTTCGACTCCTACTGGACTCCATTGTGGGGAATTTTCGCTTAACGGGTGCCGGGCTAAGTTTAATTTTAGCTATACTAGATTGTGGTCAACTTAGCTAAGGTCTTCATGCATACGTAAAATGGTGGATATCTTGGTAACTGTTTTTCACAATTTTCTTACAGTGGTTCTAATTCATCTTCAAATCTAAGTTAACTGAAAATTGCTTCTTATGTCGAATATATAGGTATCACTTATCAGAAGTGCTACATATGGTATCTTTAATTATGTTTTTTGAGAAGTATTTTGACACGCTATTGTTCAATAGGAAGAGTTGCTAATTTTCCTGCAAAATTATAGAGAAATTGTCGGGAAATGCTCTTAGCAAATAGTTGGAGAATTTTGTAATTATATATATACACACCCATACATACATACACACAGACAATCAAGACTTGGCAAGTTAGTCCGGTCAAGATTAATTTTAGCTAAGATTATTTTTAGCTATACTAGATTGTGGTCAACTTAGCTAAGGTCTCTCTATATATATAATCAAGACTTGACAAATTAACCCGGTCAGTTGGTTCAGATGTGGTCATATTCTTCTTCTGAAGTTTGTTGCTATATAAAATGTGTAGGACAAATACTTTTCTGGGTTCTGATCTCACTATTGGTGTTGAAGAAGTTGGAAAATATATAGGTCCAAATTACATATTTGGTCCTTGATGTTTACTCGTTATTGCACTGTTGGTCCCTCTTTCGAAATAACTATGGATTTGGTCCCTGTGGACTGTGGTTTATATTTTGTTGCACTGTTGGTCTTTATCCCTAACTTTCACTTTGTTAAGCATAGGGACCAACGGTGCAATATAACCCACAAGGGACCAACAGTGCAATATAGTGTAAACCATAGGGACCAACAGTGCAAGAAAGTGTAAACCACAGGGACCAAATCCATAATTATTTCGAAAGGGAGACCAACAGTGCAATAAAGAGTAAACCATAGGGACCAAATATGTAATTTATCCTATTATATAAATATATGAGCGTATATTTTGTACTTCTATTTAATGATAGTAATAAGCAAGTTAAATTAGGTTATATAGGGGTGGTTCAAATGTGAACCACTTTTTGGTTGTGAACGTGAGGACAACCGAGAGCGCGACACGTGGCGGATGACTAGGCGCCACGTCAGATTCACAGCGGATGACTAGGCGCGATTCATGGGAGGGCATTGAGTTAAAGAGGGGGACCACACTCAAAGTCGCCACGTGTCGCGCTCTCGGTTGTCCTCACGTTCGCAACCAAAAAGTGGTTCTCATTTGAACTTTCCTCAGGTTTTATATATATATATATATATATATTAAAAACTAGCAAATAAAACATTAAAAACGTAAAGAAAACTCAAATATCGATCACATTTTAGGAGAGCTGCGCACTAGGCCATGGCGTGCCACGGGTTTAACGTGGCGTGAGACACAAGCCTTGAAGAGCCATTGCTCGTTATGGTGGCTGCGCGGCGACTTTTTTAGAACAGTGCTTTGTATAAAAAAATTAAAGTTAGACTTTCAATCTTAGTAATTAATTTATTGGTTAATTAATTTTTCCGGTGATTTGAGTTGAATTAAGCAGTAGTTCAAACATGAAGATCAAGATGTGGACAGGTCTGAATTAGCTTCAATATTTAAATGGTCCTTGATGGTATTTATTGACACAAAATCTTTGTGTGTTTTTTACTGAATCATATGGCCACCTCTTTCTGTTGTCCATCATCATCTCAAACCAGTTGTATCTTTCTTTTTGTATATTCTTTCTTACTCTTTTTGCACTTGTCTAAATCATCAGTATCTTTCGAGATCACTCGTTTTGATGTTGATACGACAAATATAATCTATTCAGGCGATGCAACACCTTCGGCTGGAGCCATTGAGTTCAACAAAGTCAATTACCCCACTCGTGTCGGTCAAGCCATGTACGCAGAAACAGTCCAGATATGGGACAGAAAATCCGGTAAGCTCACCGATTTCACCACTCACTTCACTTTCATGATCGATACCTTATCTCAAGCCAGATACGGCAATGGGTTTGCTTTCTTTCTTGGCCCACCTGGCTTCCAAGCCCCACTCAACTCAGCTGCTGGCTTTTTGGGCTTGTTCAACACAAGTATCATTGATTCCCCCCAAAACCAGATGATTGTCATTGAGTTTGACTCTTTCGCGAACCCAGAATGGGATCCGCCGTTTGAACATGTTGGTATCAACAAGAACTCGATTATTTCCGCTAATTACACCCCTTGGAATGCTAGTTTACACAGCGGGGATTCCGCAGATGCCTGGGTTTCCTACAACTCCACCACCAAGATTCTGAGCTTGTCGTGGAGCCATGGGGCTGGAAACAATTCCGGAGAGAATACGAGTCTTTCGTATCAAGTTGACCTCCGGGAAGTTCTTCCCGAGTGGGTTGAAGTCGGATTTTCGGCTGCCACCGGTTCCTATGTGGAGAGAAACGTCCTTCAATATTGGAAGTTCGATTCAAGCCTAGATATGGTAAAGAAAAATGAAGATAATTCACAAGAAAGGAAACTAGCAGTCGGCCTAACAGTCCCTCTTGGTGTTTTACTTATTGGAGGCATAGCAGCTTGTGCCATAGTTTGGGGGAGACAAAGAAAACCACCTGCACAGCAATCACTAGAGACGGTTATATCTACTTCAATGAACGATGATCTCGGAAGAGGAGCTGGACCGATAAGATTTTCTTACGATGATCTTGCTTCAGCTACCAATAACTTCTCGAATGACTGGAAGTTGGGGGAGGGAGGATTCGGGTGTGTCTACAAAGGCTACTTATCCCATGAAGGCTTGCCGGTTGCGGTCAAGAAAATTTCACCGGGTTCTAAACAGGGAAAGAAAGAGTACGAAACCGAAGTGAAGATTATTAGCAGTTTAAGGCACCGAAACTTGGTGCAACTCATCGGTCGGTGCCATGATCAAACTCAATTCTTGCTCGTTTACGAGTTTATGCCAAACGGAAGCCTCGACTCTCACCTCTTTGGCGAAAAGAGTTCCCTAGAGTGGGGTGTGAGGTACAGGATCGCAACTGGTTTAGCTTCTGCCTTGCTGTATCTCCACGAAGGATGGGAACAGTGTGTGGTGCACCGAGATATCAAAACCAGCAACATCATGCTTGATTCAGGGTTCAACGTGAAGCTCGGAGACTTTGGCCTGGCTCGACTCATGGACCACGAGTTAGGTCCTCAAACAACCGGCTTAGCCGGAACTCTAGGCTACATGGCTCCGGAATACTTAACGACAGGAAAAGCAAGCAAAGAGTCGGATGTATATAGCTTCGGGGTGGTTGCGTTAGAGATCGCTTGTGGACGAAAGGTGATGGATCAGGTTGACCCAAATTCCGATATGGGGTTGGTGCAGTGGGTGTGGGGTCTGCACGGAAAAGGGGAGCTGCTTTCGGGGGTTGACCAGAAGCTGAAGAAGGAATTTGACTCTAAACAAGTGGAGTGTTTGATGATGGTGGGGCTATGGTGTGCGCACCCTGACCGGAGTCTGAGGCCATCGATACGGCAAGCAATTCAGGTGCTCAACTTCGAGGGTGCAGCCCCGAATCTTCCGAGTCAGATGCCGGTAGCGATGTATTACACAGCACCGGAAGCGAGTTCTAGAGTCGCTCCGATAACTTATGCAAGCATTGACCTTGTACGTTGAATAAGTGCTTCAAGTGCCCTTCAGGTTCATTCAGAACATGTTCTCTAGTCTATAATCGGCTTATTTAGTGCATACTTCTTTTATGAGTGTAGCTTGGAAGGCTTGAAGCTCCAAAATGTTAATTATCTACTGTTCGAAAAATTCGTTAGACCGCACTAACTGGTCAAACCAAGTGAAATTGGACCGTATTTGGTTAATTATCTACTGTTTGAAAAACGTGTTGGAACGCACTAAATGGTCAAACCAAGTAAAATTGGACCGTATTTGGCAGTTTGAGTAGTTTGACATTCTAATCCGTATGAAAATTGCCGAACAGCTCAGTTTGGTCTCATTGGCGGTTTGAACGTATTTTTGAGCCGCCTAGACCAAATCGACCGACAAAAATATAGACACATTAGTTATATTAAGTTTTCATGCTATAATTTGACTTTTGGGCACAATTAAAAATTGGCCAGATTATAAAATTCGTCAAAAATCAAATCCAAAATCCCAAATTGTCATTCGATCTGCTCATTGGATGTCAAAAATTCCAACCATTGTTACTAGACTATTTAACATTTTTTCGACTTTCTCGATTGTGTTTAGTTAGGCCATCCTTTATGTCTTCGGTATGAGGCCGGTACCGTCCCCATACCGACGGTAACACCATCTTGGATGATGGGTATGGAACCGGCAGGTAGGGGAATCGGTACCACCATACCGATGTTCTTTCTCTCTCTCTATTCCCCCTCTCTCTCTATCTCTCTCTTCTTTCTCTCTCTCTCTCTCTCTTCTTTTTTTATTCAATTAATTAATGAGGGGTATGAGGGGTACCATAGTGGATGAAAGGTATGGAGTTGGTAGTGTATTGGTAAAGCTGATGTGGCAGCTGATGTGGCAACAGGTATGACAGGTACCGCAGGTACCATAAAGGATGGCCTTACATTGATAGATGGATCTTTTATAATCACTTATCCTACTTTTTATAATCAATTATCCTACTTTTTAATGACTTTCTCAATTGTTTGACCGGTGTGATCATTTTTTGCGAAAGCGGTGGTTTGGTCACTTGTTGCAAGACCTAGTGGTTTGGAAAATTCTCTAAGCTACCACTTCGTTTTGGTTTTTGGTTTGGGGTTAAACCATCAAAGGTATTTATATTTCTTTTATGATATTTATCAACATATTTTGGGATCTTTTACACCAAAGTAGCAACAAATTGTATAGTTTATGGTCGACTAATATGGCTCAACATTCCTTAGTCATTGCGTTTATTTTCATAATTGTTGTATGTTTTAACTCTCAGTGAGGGTCTTTCGTATCTCAAAAGATACTCGTAAATTAGCAATTTTGCAGGTGGGTTGCTTCATCAGGTTTACGGTTTACTTTTTACTTGGATTAGGTGAGCCGGTTTCGGGGTGGATCAGAAGTTGAAGAAGGAATTTGATGTGAAAGAGGTCGAGTGTTTGACGATGGTGGGACTATGGTGTTCACACCTTGAGCAGAGTCTGAGGCCATTGGTCCAACAAACAACTAGTGCTATACCCGTCCGTAGGCCGGGTATTGAACGAACTTTAATCTCTATTTGGTATCAGAAGGGATTGAAGTGGGTCATGGCCTCATGGGGGAGAGGAGAATGGAAAGATGTGTTGTTAAAATATGATACACTAAATTTAGGTCACAAATAATAGCGAGTAGATCTACTAACAACCCACATCAAAAAATTAAATGTGGATTATGTTAAGGTCTTATAAAACAAACGTATTTGGCATTGTAGATTTTATAACAAAAATGCCTATCACAACTTTAGCGATGCATCATGCGAAAACAAATTACTCTAAAACATAGGTTCCCTGCCTCCCTCCCTCTGTGGTTTTCTATTTTTGACAAACACAAGTTATATTCCCTAAGTTTTATGTTTATGGTGTCATTCTAACAAACAATCTATATGAAAAATTACCAAGATTCAATAATCATAGTTTATTGAATTTTTTTTTAGAATCGTAGTTTATTATATATGGTAAAAGTTTATGAAATGAAAAAGAGCTTGGAAAAGTAGTTTAAAACTGAGTTAAATAACAATATTGTATATCGTCCAAATAAAATATTAACAATGATACAAACATTAACAATTCAATTAGCGAATAAGGGCTATTTATCCATCCACTTGTTTGGTACGTATTTACTAATAAGATGCAACATCACACATAACTTACAGGGTAAGATTTGAGTGCATCAAAACATCATTGGACAAGACTCTTGATCCTTGCTATTGCTCCTACCTGGACTGACATTTGCATAGAACAATAGAAAAACACATGACCAGAAAAGACTAAATCCTGTAGTTGTGAAATGAAGAAATGAAGACAGTGGTGACACAACATGCTCCAAATATATACGACCAAGTCTTCTTGTCCAGATGATGCTTTATGTAATATAAGTTGCTGCACCAAATCAAATCTTTATGAGTATAATTTTCAATGAAAATTTTACATATTTGATAAAAATATAGTATATCCATTTCATATTACATCCATTCTTGAAACATAAAGAAACATTTTATAATACACGGTTCATATGTGATTTGTTTAAAGCTAAAAAAATCATTAAAGAACCCCAAGGAATCCTATGTTAATATTTTGATTAACTTAAGTCGAAAGAACTTGTAAACATCAGAAATAATGAAATACCTAGTATAATAATTTGATCAAGTTGTCAACAGTGTTGTGGCGGATTCGTTATCGCTCGAGGGTTCATAGCGCCTTAACCGAGTTCGAGCCTTCCCGTGCGCATGCTTGGAGACATTTAAGTGGGGCCATGTTTAGCCCCCAAAATTGCCGGAGATTAGTCTGGCTTAAGCCCGGATACCCTTCCAAAACATAATTTGATCATGTTCAGCTCAAAAAACAAAGAGATAATACCTTGCACAAGCTATAAGGCATAAGAGACGGACAAATAAAAAGTGCAGTTGAATGGTAATTACATTGCTTTCCAGTAAGGCCCCAACAATCCATCAAGAACTTCAAAGCATTAATAATTTCAACAAAAAACATAATATCAAAATTATAATAATAAGTTCTATATATATATATATATATATAGGGTTGGGTAAGAAATGAATGCACATTAGGATGAGATGTACCGAATCAATTCCCTCTTAAAGCACAATTCATGGATCAATGGGAGAGATCCACTTCTCACCGTTAACTCAACTCCTCACACGATCCTACGCCTACATATATATATATACATACCAGATTCATCCCCACTTCCCTCCATTCCTATTATTCAACTTTCAAAAAGAAATTCTAACTGAGATGCCCACCATCATTATAAGTTATAACATCAGAAATATTGAAGTCAAAACCAACAATCAGGCTATCCACCTAACAGTTTCACAATTAAGCAAAAGATTGCCAATTTGATCAGTATTTTTGACAACACTAAAGCAAATGATCGCACACCTTTTTTCTTGAATAAAGGCCATGAACATCAAAGTTGTGCAGACTGCTGAGTCCAAAAACAACAACAAAAACAACAATCTAAAAGATTAATTGGGAAATTTGCAATACGGCCAAAGGCCATTGCAAATTTGACATTCCAGATTTGAATGTTAAAACAACAGAGAGGATGAAACAGCAGGTACCAAAACCAGATCAGAACTATCTGAGATCGGACAAAAGGAACTCTAAAACTCCAAATAAATACCGATAAAAAGCCTGTGATATACTTTATTATCATCGGAGTTATAAAACCATGATTGCTATAAAGGAGGAGTCTCTTCCTACCGAAACTTGGTTTGGAGTTAGCATTTCTAGCACTCTAAATAGCCAGACTACAACTACCAAAGTAGGTTTCAGTCATTGCATGAGAAGAATTTTTATGAGATTTTCTCAAAGTTGTCTTCATTATTATGTTCATTTGGAGTTTATTATGTTCACTTGTATCACACGGTTCTTTCTCTTAATGCATTACTTCTATAAATCATGATAAGAACTTAAACTACATCTTGATAAAACCGATACCAATCATGCAAGCATGGCAGGGTAATAATATCAATAAGCAACAATTAAAGCCAACTCAAAAGGATAAAGTCATGAATGCAGGGGCATATAATCCAAAAAAGTACACAGTGGGGGATTTCCGTTCACTAACCATCATGATCTTGTCCTTGGCAAACTCTAGATCAGCCATGCTAACCGCCTTGGCACCATCAATTGCTGCCTTGAGGGCCACAACCTTCACTGATTTGCAAGATCGGCAACGAAAAATTCCGGAGTTCCTCTTGCAATAACCATCAAATCAAACATCGTCCGCCTTTAAGATCTGTTGGAAACACAATATATTAGGATATCTAAACATTCAAAACAATGTAGCTAGAAATAAATATAACATCATCTAAATCCACAAACACTGTCAATAAAGACCAAAAAAATTCAAGAATGAAACAGAAAAGATGCTTAATTAAAAGCAAGAACACTTGAAAATATTTATGAAGATTCTACATCCTGCTTCAATTTTGATCATTTTGGGAACAGAAAATCTCAAAACCATTATACATCTATCCTACATCTGACCATCAAAATTAAAAAAGCTATCAACTGATTGAAATCAAATCACTTTACTCCACAAATGCACAAAAACAGGAACAAAATCCTTGATTGGCGATTGTACCAAAATTCAATCAGATATACAAAATCAGCAACAAAATCAAACAGGTCAATCCGATCATTCAGAATCTCATAAACTCACAAAAAATCATCTGTACGTTAAAAAACGATCGCACCAAAATCATGTCAAATCACAATAAAAAAAAGACAGATCGATCATACCTCAGAAACCGCAAAAATCAATATGATCGGAGCCAAATGCTTGATCAATCGGCAAGACACACAAACGAAAACCACTCTGCAAGAATTCCAAAAGCAGTAAAATCCAACGAATTAGGGCTCAAATCTTTTGAAAGTAACAGAATCCAGTGAATTAGGCTCAAAACAATACCCGTTTGCGCCTTGCTGTCCCTAATCGAGATAGAATTCTCCATTCTGATCCCCTCTTGTCAAGCAGTATAATCCAACGAACAGTAACAAAACAAATTGCGTATTGCATATTTATATGCAGCGAGTGTTGCTAGTGATGGTGAACGTGGAGATTGAAGATGATGGAAGGAGTGGTCTGGAATCATGGTTTTGAACGTGGGAGCGATGGCAAACGAATAAGAGGCGAGGGGGATGGGGAGTGGGGGTCGATATCATGGATGGGCAACCGAATTTAATAACTGTAAATAGGTATTTTAAAGGGTCAAGATTTAATCTGAGTTTGATCCAACGGCTGATATCAATCCCCCTTTTTTCTGACTCACCGTGGTCAATAAAGATATAATTCAAGTGCTCAAGTTTGAGGGTACAGCCCCATAGTTCCAACTACGATGCCAGTGCCTATGTATTACGCAACATCAGGTGGGTAGGTAGTCTATTCTTAAGCCGCTTAAATAACTTAATAAGATTGACGGGATTTGCAACTATTAACGATTGTTTGGTAGTGGATTAATGCTATAAAATTGGCTTTAGGGGGAGAACGGAATGAGACCCTATTCCCATTTTATACACAGAGAATAATTCATATAGAACTTAATAAAAATTAACCAAAAAACCGCTTGAAATAGTATTGATCTTGTAAGTTATTTTACATATTTCTATCTAACATACCATGTATTAATAAGGGAGCCTAAAAACATGTTTGGTTCTTGGAAATAGAGTATAACTAGGTATTAAGAGCCCGGGCTTTGAGCCGGGTTATAAATTATGATAGATTTTATCATTATAAGTAAGATAGAATAAATAAAAATATCAATTTTTGGAGATTTTAACCTAAAGGTTTAAAAAAGATTAACTTATGTATTTATTATTTCAGTTATATGTTTGGTGGATGACGTTATTAGTTGTCTATTTGGTCATCAATACTTGATTATTTGTTAACTTTAATTAATAAAAAAATTTTGGAAGAGGTATCCCAAACCACATTGGGCCCAGACTAATCATCGGCAATTTTGGGCCAAAGCCCGACTGCGAAAGCATGCAGTCCGGGATTAATTAATAAAATTTGTAATAAAATAAGGATTAAATGTGGTAATTTAATGAAGGAGAACAGGGGCACATGATTTTGTTTTATATTAAAGTGACAATAATTTATAATGAATTGATAAAATAAATAAATTAAGAAGTAAAAAATGTAAGTTATGTAATTTGAGAATGCAAAATATAAAGAATGGTCTACAATAATAACCACATATTTAATTTAATCAAACATTTTTTAATAAGTTAACCATTTAATTTAACATATTTGAATGTAGAGATGAAAATCGAATGAAAATAAAAACCATGGAGACGAAGAAAACAGTTGTTAAAGATCAGAGACGGAAATCATTATAATTATCATACAACAGGGACTAAAATTGAAATCTTGTAATTTAACCACAATGGCAATCTTGTAATTTAACAACGATGGCAGTCTTATAATTTAAGCAATTTATAGGGTCACATTCATTTTTTCTATAAACTAGGGGCGCGTACCGCGCGTTGCGCGGTATGTAAAAATCATATCAAGATTTTTTTTAAAAATACTATCATTATTTTTAATGTAAAAAATTGTGTTACAAATCTATATGTAATATTTATAATGATAAAACTTAATATTTGCTTTCGGATTTTAAAATTACTTGGGTAATTAGTTTCTCAATATTTGAGAAAAATTGTAAACATTACTCTTCTACTTTTGAGTACTTTAAAATGTTGTTGTGTATTGTTGTATATATCAATGTTATATCAACATCTGGTGAAATTGTGAAACTAATGTAGAATTAGGAAATTAATAACAAATCAATTAGAGTCTTTTTTTTTCCTTGAGATGCCAAGGATACATATACTTATGATATAGAGAAATTGATGAAAACTTATTATATTCCAACGAACGAACACATACATTTATTATTAACTATAATTTTTTTTTTTGAAAATATACAAATTGGAAACAATTAAAAATTCCTTGGAACTTTTAATAGGAACTTTTTGCGTAAGAGGCAACGAAAATAAATCAAAGGGTTTTCAGTTGTCAACCGAATGTTCATCCATCTCATCTAGTTCTCCGTGTAATGCAACTTTGCAAACTATCGAGCTACGCAAAGATGAATATCAAAATGTCATGTTAAGTTATACGTTCTATTAAAACTTTGGTTAAAAATGTTAAGAATTTTATATAACTACTTAATAATCCAAAATAATTTTCAAATCCCTTTTGTATAACCGCCATCAATTGCCTCTAGATCACCAAATTGTGTCAAACATTCAATAATGTCTACACATATATCTACTTTATTAGAACAACGGGGTTTAGCAAGTAATAAAATAAAATAAGAAACATAACACAATAATTCGGGAGAAGTACAACCCTATTCACATGATTAATTTCGAATTAACAACTTTATACTCTTCATTAATCATAATCAACTTAAGTTTTTCATAACATGTACTAAACCTTCATTCAATATTGAAAACAACATGAAAATAGAAAATAATCGTAGAGCTCCCATATAGAAAATTCTAATTTATAAAGGAATGGATCACATTGATCCATATTACAACACCAACATTCCATTTGATCAATGAAGACCATGTCTAAAGTGACTAATTCTCCATTATTTTATTTCAAGGACTCCCACAACTCTTACCTTAATACTTTAACATTCATTATATTTCAACTTTACATGATTCATATGATCTTTATTGGTAATTATGCAAATTAAAAGTTCAAGAAATAAACCCCAATTTGAAATAAAATTCGTCTCAATGTCTTTGAATTTGTAATTAAGATGAAAGATAAATCGTAATTACCATTTATTTAACAAAAAATGTTTTAACATGGAGAATAAATATTTAAAATTCAAACAACCGTTTATAATTGTTGTTGTTGTTATCATTGTTATTGTTATTATTATACTTGAAATATAATGAAACACAAATTCAACATAATTAACTTAAACATTTAAAAATAGTAAAATAAATTTCTTACTAAATTTTTGGATACTGCAAGTTGTATAGGTTCCAATTGAAACTTGATCCTAAATTGGGTTCTGAATATCCAAGAGTGGTGGTACAAATAAGGATTAAAATAATTACCATGGATTTGAAGATTTTGATGGTAAAAAGGTTGTTAAAGTAGGGAAGAGATGTTAATTACTTCCTTGCATGTAATATATAAAAATAAAGGAAAAACCCCAACTTAAGTTTACTAAGTTCTTGATTGAAAAGCTTAGTGGATTTTCGGTACCAAACAAATGGGCAAGACTTGTGAAGTTTGTATAAGCTTATTTCAATTTCCAAGCAGGTAAAATTGATCATAAAACCGAAATGGAAAATATAAACCATACCTGATCAATCTTCAAAAAGACACTATGCATATCACTTTCACATGAAGCCTAATCGGTAGAATCTAATCTCCAATACCCTATGAATTAACAAACAAAGACAAAGCCTTAAAATAACATGAGATGAAAATTAGTAGCCTAACAGAATACCTTACCTGATCAATTTTATAAAAAAAAAAAACATTATGCAGATTACTTTCACATGAGGCCTAATTGACGGAATCCGATCTTTAGAACCATATGAATCAACAAACAAAGAAAAACCTAAAATCACATAAGATGAAAATTAGTAGCCGCATTTATTGATTTTGTATGTTTTTAAACAAATTATCCAAAAGAGAAAAACAAATTAGAATATAGATTTATTTAAAAAAAAAGAGAGAGAATGTGGTAGTAAAACTTACATGGCTTCCATGAGATATTGTTTCTTCCATGGTTTTCTATGTGGATTAAGAGAAAAGAAGACATGAAATGATAAACGGTTAGGAAGGTGATGAGTTTGAAGACCATTAATGTATCATTTATTTAAATAAATATAATTAATGTTGTATTTATTTAGGAAAACATATACAATAAAAATATATTGAAAATTTGAGAAAAAATGAGTTGTTATGTTGTAGGTTTTCTTTCAATTAATAAATTTGAATGTGAAAGGGTAAAATAAATGTCTTTAAGAATTTAAATAATGTGGAAGTTAAGACTAATTAAATCGTAAGTAAAATTACCAAATAGTCTTTCTTATAATAAAACATATAATTTACATTTAGGGGTAGAATAGTCTTTAAATATTTGATATAAAAAACTCAAAAAAATGAGAAAATTCCAATAAGCAAATACTCAATAGATAGGTTGCCACCTCATTCTTCCAACATCCTACTACACACATAAATAATATATAGCTTATGGAGAAATCAATTAGGAAATATGAAAATTAGAATAAATATGAAAATGAAAAAAATATATAGCTTACAATATAAACAATATGAAAATGAAAAAAACAAAGGTAACAATTTTGAAAGAAAAAAAAACAAAAAACTTTTATAACAATAGGAAATATACACAAAACGTATAAAAATAATATGGATTTTTTATAGAAATAAAAAACAATAATATTAATTGATACACACATAAACAATATGTAGGTTTACAAAAATCATAAAAAGTATTAGCTTACCTAGAAATCTTACGAAGAATGAGCAACAATCAAACAAACATAGGAACCAATAGCAAAACATAGAACTCAATAGCAAAACATAGAACTAAAAGTTGTTGACTATATTTTTGTGGGACATTAGGTTGTTATTTATAGATGAATATGTTGTAGGTTTTTTTTAATTAATAAATAAGAAGATGAAGAGGGTAGTATAAATGTTCTTAAAAGTTAAATAATATGAATCTTAAAGCTAATTAAATTGTTAAGTCAAATTACCAAATAGTCCTTCTTATGATAAAACATGTAATTTTCATTTAGGGGTAGAATAGTCTTTAATTTATTTAATATTAAAAAAATTCAAAAAAAGGAGAAAATTTCTTTAAGCAAATACTCAATAGATAGGGTGTCCACATCATCTTCCAACATCTTGCTTTTATATATATATAGATTGTATGGTGTAGCAATGTTCTTTCCTATTATTGTAGGGTTATATAATTATTTGATTGTTTTTTTTATTAAAGTTATGATACTTTATAATTAATCAATAAAACAAAATATGTTGATAAAATAAATAAATAAAGTAAAAAGTAATAAATGTAAATTATGTAATTTGGGAATAAAAAATATAAAAAAGAATTTATTGAAACATTTTCTTGGATGAGTTGACCACTTACTTTAACAATATTGGAAGGAGGGATGAAAATTGAATTAAAATAGTAATTATGGGAATGAAAAAAGCAATTGTAAAAAGATTAGGGACTAAAATTGTTAAAATTATCAAACCAAAGAAAGTAAAATAATAGTTTGTTTTATTTTTTTAATACTCAATGGCATTGTTGTAATTAAACCAAATTTTAGGGTCCAACTTCTTTTTTTCCTGCTAAATGTATGGTATAGCAATTGTGGTCAACTAGGTTTTTTGGCCCCGCGTTGCGGGGAGAATGAAGGTTATAAAAATATAATTAAATAAAACTAACAAAAAACATTTGAAATACAATATAAATCGATACGACAATTATGATGCAAATGACGAATCTATATATCTATAAAAGTAGGATGTTGGAAGAATGAGGTGGCAACCTATCCATTGAGAATATGCCTATAGGAATTTTCTCATTTTTTTGAGTTTTCTTTATATCAAATATATTAAAGACTATTTTACCCCTAAATGTAAATTATATGTTTTATTATAAGAAGGACTATTTGGTAAATTTACTTACAATTTAATTAGCTTTAACCTACAATTTAATTAGCCTTAACTTTCACATTATTTAAATTCTTAAAGACATTTATTTTACCTCTTCATATTCAGATTTATTAATTGAAAGAAAAACCTACAACATAGCAATCCCTTTTTTCTCAAATTTTCTATTTATTTTTATTGTATATGTTTTCCTAAATAAATACTACATTAACTATATTTATTTAAATAAATGAAACATTAATGGTCTTCAAACTCATCACCTTCCTAACCGTTTATCACTTCATGTCTTCTCTTCTCTTAATCCACATATAAAACCATGGAAGAAAAATATCTCATGGAAGCCATGTAAATTTCACTATCGCATTCTCTCTCTCTCTCTCTCTCTCTCTCTCTCTCTCTCTCTCTCTCTCTAATATAAACCTCTATTTTAAGTAGTTTTTCTCTTTTGGACAATTTGTTAAATGCGGCTAATAATTTTCATCTTATGTGATTTTAGGTTTGTCTTTGTTGATTCATATGGTTCTAAAGATCGGATTCTGTCATTTAGGCTTCATGTGAAAATGACCTGCATAATGTTTTTTTTAAATTGATCAGGTAAGGTATTCTGTTAGGCTACTAATTTTCATCTCATGTTATTTTAAGGCTTTGTCTTTGTTTGTTAATTCATGGGGTTTTGGAGATTAGATTCTACCCATTGGGCCTCATGTGAAAAGTGATATGCATGGTGTCTTTTTGAAGATTGATCAGGTATATACGGTTTATATTTTCCATTTCGGTTTTATGATCAATTTTACCTGCTTGGAAATTGAAATAAGCTTATAAAAACTTCACAAGTCTTACCCATTCGTTTGGTATCGAAAATCCACTAAGATTTTCAGTCAAGCATTTAGTAAACGGGCTCTTATTTTATGTGTGTTTGTAGAAATACCTATATTTTAAACTTAGGTTGGGGTTTTTCCTTTATTTTTATGTATCACATGCAAGGAGGTAATTAGCATCAAAATCTTCAAATCCATGGTAATTACTTTCTATCCTAATTTGTACCACGACTCTTGGATATTCAAAATCCAATTTAGGATCAAGTTTCAGTTGGAACATATACAACTTGCAGTGTCCAAAAATTTAGTAGGAAATTTGTTTTACTATTTTTTTAAGTGTTAAGTTAATTATGCTGAATTTCTGTTTCATTATTTTTTGTATAATAATAATAACAATGACAATGACAACAACAACAATAATAAATGGTGGTTTAAATTTTAAATATTTATTCTCCATGACACTTTTTGTTAAATAAATGGTAATTACGAATTTATCTTTCATCTTAATTACAAATTCAAAGACATTGAGACGAATTTTATTTCAATTTGGGGTTTATTTCTTGAACTTCTAATTTGCATAATTACAAATAAAGATCATATGAATCATGTAAAGTTGAAATTTGGGCGAAGATAATGATTGTTGAGGTATTAAGGTAAGAGTTGTGGGAGTCCTTGAACTAAAATAATGGAGAATTTGTCACTTTAGACATGGTCTTCATTTATCAAATAGAATGTCGGTATTGTAATATGGATCAGTGTGATCCAATCCTTTATAAATTAGAATTTTCTATATGGGAGCTCTACGATTGCTTTCTATTTTCATGTTGTTTTCAATATTGAATGAAGGTTTAGTGCATGTTATGAAAAACTTAAGTTGATTATGATTAATGAAGAGTATAGGGTTGTTAATTCGAAATTAATCATGTAAATAGGGTTGTACTTCTCCCGAATTATTGTGTTATGTTACTTATTTTATTTTGTTACTTGCTAAACCCCGTTGTTGTAATAAAGTAGATATATGTGTAGACATTATTGAATGTTTGACACAATTTGGTGATCTTGAGACAATTGATGGCGGTTATACAAAAAGGATTTGGAAATTATTTTGGATTATTAAGTTTGTTGAGTAGTTATATACAATTCTTAACATTTTTAACCAAAGTTTTATTAGAACGTATCACTTAACATGACATTCTGACATTCATCTTTGCATAGCTCGATAACTTGCAAAGTTACATTACACAGAGAACTTGGTGAGATGGATGAACAATCGATTGACAATGGAACACCCATTTGATTTATTTTTGTTGCCTCTTACGCATAAAATTCCTATTAAAAACTCCCAAGGAATTTTTAATTGTTTCCAGTTTGTATATTTTCAAAATTTTCTATAGTTAATAATAAATATATGTGTTACGTTGAATATAATAAGTTTTCATCAGTTTTTCTATATCATAAGTATATGCATCATTGGCATCTTAAGAAAAAAAAGACTCTAATTGATTTGTTATTAACTTCCTAATTCTACATTAATTTCACAATTTCACTAGATGCTGATATAATATTGATATATACAACAATGGTTTAAACTAATTAACACAACAACATTTTAAAGTACTCAAAAGAGAAGAGTAATGTTTATAATTTTTCTAAAATATTGAGAAAACTAATTACCCAAGAAATTTTAAAATCCGAAAACAAATATTAAATTTTATCATTATCAATAATATTACATATAGATTTGTAACACAATTTTTTTACATTAAAAATAATGATAGTATTTTTAAAAAATTTCTTGGAATGACTTTTACATACCGCGCAACGCGCGGTTCGGTCCCCTAGTTATTATTAACTTAGAAAAGAAAATCCCGTGAGAAAATATCAAATTGAAATCGTGTTAATGTAGTTTTTGTTGTAGTCAATATTTCTCTAGTTAACTATATCAATTAAAATTAGAATGACTATTTTTGAACTTGTAGAAGCTTACACCCAAAAAAATTCATATTTTTTATTACGAAACATATTTGTATTAAAGTTGTTGACTTCTTTCGTAGATCATATAACATATCATCGAACACATTTGGTAATGAACAATAAGATTGATAACATCAAACACATTTGATTTGAAATTTTATCAAACATGTGATAAGCACTAATAAAGAAAATATAAGATTGATAATAAACAATATTCATGTACTAAGAGGGAAAATATTTGTGAAACCAAAAAATGGTATAAACCGTGTGAACTAATCAACACTCTTGATAAAAAAAATCAATAGTTGAGATGGAGACGGTTATGGTGTATTTTGATTTCTGATTTTTTTTAATATAACCACACATATCTTGATCGTTGATTTTTTTGATCAATGGTATGAATTGGTTCTTGGATTCACAAATGATCTTACATTTGGTGTATTAATATATATATATATATATATATATATATATATAGAGAGAGAGAGAGAGAGGAAAGTTCAAATGTGAACCACTTTTTGGTTGTGAACGTGAGGACAACCGAGAGCGCAACACGTGGCGACTTTGAGTGTGGTCCCCCTCTTTAATTCAATGCCCTCCCATGAATCGCGCCTAGTCATCCGTCGTGGATCTGACGTGGCGCCTAGTCATCCGCCACGTGTCGCGCTCTCGGTTGTCCTCACGTTCACAACCAAAAAGTGGTTCACATTTGAACCCACCCCTATATATATATATATATATATATATATATATATATAGAGAGAGAGAGAGAGAGAAAGAGAGAGAAATGTTCAAATGAGAAGTGATAAAAATGAGAAGTAGAGAAGTGATCCCTACCACTCATCCGGTTAATAAATGCGGCTTTAACCGGTTATAGAAGACGCAATTATGGAGGATTGACGTGATTCATGGAGGTGCAGACGATTCAAGGAGAGTGACCCGGTCAAGACCGCTTTTATTCACTGGATAAGTGGTTGAGATCAATTCTCTATTTCTCATTTTTTAACACTTCTCATTTGAACTTAATATATATATATTATAGAATTAGGTTGTTCTTGTAAGAACCTCCCTCTATATATGTGTGTGTGTATATATTGAAGAGAAAAAGTTGGGACAAATTTGAGTCAATTCGGAAACACTCCATGAGAGAGAGAGAGAGAGGACCAAGTGGCATTGAATGTAATAAAGATGGGTTTAAAGGTTTTTATAATTGAAAATACTAATAAGAAAAAAAAATCCACTGTAGCTTATGAATAAGAAAATAACATTTGCTAAATGTTTAGAGTTTATAATTATCAATTTTTAAATACATATTTCTATTTAAACTCTTTGAAATAAATTAAATTACAACTAGTTAGTTAAAAGCTATTAGGTGATAATTATAATTAGTACATACAAGGTTATAACTTGACACTGATTGATTCAAATCAATAACAATTCCATTTCAAGTAGTAAATACCAAATTTGTTGAACTAGTAAAATCAAATAAAAACAAAAACAAAACCGTCTCTAGTCCAAGGCAATAATAACGGTAGCCATAGGCATTAAGGGCCTGTTCGTTTAAAGCTTAATGAGCTGTATAGGGTATATACCTGATTCGCTCAGCTATATCTATCTGTTTGGTTATGGCTTAATCAGACAGACTACAACTTTTTCGCTCAGCCATGAGAAGGCACTTGTCTGGCTTCAGCCCTCATTTTTCCCTATTTACCCTTCTCACTAAAAAGTAAAAATCCATCCACCCTCAACAAAAGCAGGAGTTGCCACCACTCACCTCTTGATTGACTCTCCCCTTCCAAGCTCCAGCACCATCGCCGGTGTTAGTCATCGTTCTTCCACTGACCACCACTCTTCTGCCACCAACAGTCTCTTCCTCCTTCTCGTTTGAATATAAATCTGGATTACGATCACGATCTTGGGTTTTGGGTTTTAGTCACCGGTCTTCCACCGACCACCACACGGATTCGATTTGTTTTTTAGGTTTTTTTTCTTCCAAAATGCTGATTTTGGGTATTTTCAAATCTTGGGTTGTATGGGCTTGACCAATTGATTCTTCAGACTAAGCAATTCGTTTTTTTTAATCAAAGAGTGATTTTAAAATGAGAAAAATATAAACCAAGGGTAAAATGGTCATTTTTTAGATTCAGATCGTTTATTCAGCATAACAACCGAACAACTAGTTATCATATACTAAACAGACAACTTTATCAACACAGACATCTTTATCCATACAGGCCTTAATGAAAAATGAACCGAACAGCACCTAAGGGATAGAAGGGATCATTTGTTTTAAGAGTTAAACTTTAAGGTGGTAAAAAATCTATATAATATTTTTTTTTTTAAATTTTGCTAATAATCAATAATGTTATTTATTTTATTTGATAATTGTTGTTTATCCATGCCACTTAAAATCCCGAATGCCTTAAGTTGTAATTTAAAAAATATGTCGAATTATTTTTGGTAGATAATATATATTTGATCCTTACTTTACAGACCTTATTTTAAATGAAATATACGAGATTTATTTGATTTGATTTAGGACTATCAACATATACATATAAAAGTGATTAGGTTTTTAATCTCATTTGTTAGACTCTTAACCAATGCCAAAATTCCTTTAGTAATTTACTTGTGTTGGCCATTGTGTATCCATGACTGGGTTGGGCGGGTTGAAGCCCGTCGGCTTCAAGGGCTTCATCGGGTTCTGATACATGGTTAGCGGGCTGGGAGGCAATCGGCTTCAAGTGGTTTGCTCACACCGTTGTTTTGTGTGTGTATGTGTGGGGGTGTGTTAAATGAGAGGGTTAGGAGGTTTGGGTACTAATCAAAGATGGTTCAGATTTCTCAGGGTTAATTGTGGGGTTGGGAAAAAGCTGATGTGGCTAGTGGGGTTGGGAGGGTTGGACACTCATGGCCTTATAACTTTTAATTTTGTATGTGTTGAAAGGTTGAAAATATTACATGATGGAAGCCAAACTAAAATGATTTAATCATTATGTATTCTTTGTGAATTAAAGTTGCAAATGTTAATTATGACAAGTGATTGATATTTACTTCAAAAAAACGCAATAAAACATCATTTTAGGTGATATGTTTTATGTTTTGCCATTCGAGGTTTTGGTTTATGTCTGCACATTTTTATCGTTCTTGCTACAATAAGAACTGGGGAATAGTCGTCTGGCTTGCGTAGGTTATGAACCTCATTAACTAGTTTATTTTATTATAAACTATGGGTAATTTTTCGACTTTCAATATGAACATTTAAAACCTAAGATTGATCCTGTACATAAATCGAATATTGTTTTATGCACAATATTTTTTCACCTGTTTTTATTTTTCTGCCCACATTCTTACACAAAGTACCTTTTCATGCGTTAAATCTTGTACATTCAAATAGTGCAACTAATAATAACTCACTCATTACACCAAAATGTCTAAAAACAAGAAGCGCCAACAATGTTACCCTAAAAAAGAAAAATGTACATGGATGGATAACTTGTTTAACATCAAGTGGGCTATTTAGCCTCGCAATCTTTTTTGTCTATATAAGATATAAACATAAACAAATAAAAATAAACATTCTTAGTATTTGTTTTTATATATAGAGAGAGGGTTCAAGGGAAAACCGAGGCACACCCTTGTAGTCCTCCATCTGGACAGTATGCACTTGTGCATACGGGATTATGGGTAATTCGAATACTTTTTGGATTTTTATGCACCAGTGCATAATGCACTTATGCATATGTATGTGTGCATATTACAAAATTACCCGTATGCACTAGTGGATATGGTCCAGATGGAGGGCTAAGAAGGTGTTCCTCTGTTTTCCATTTATTTGATATTTTCCGACCACATATATATGTATAGGTTGGATTTCGATGAGAATAAAAATTAAGGTGCAAATAATGGGAATACTTCTAAACTATTAAGGTTGATGAAGGTAATTGAAGGTTCATGAACGATTAAAGATTACTGCTTTACTTTATATTTTTTAACACTTCTCATTTGAATCAATGGCTATGTACATACACATAATATACATACATACATACATACATACATACATACATACATACATAGACACGTATAGGCGAATGATCGTGCAAGAAGTTGACGTAGTCCTAAGAAGCGTTATAAGTGAATCTGAACTGTTGACCACTTTTAATCTCATGTCCTCCTACGATTTGTGCTTAGAAAGGAAGTAATGCGGTGCATCCCATTTTTATGTGCATATACTTCTCATTCAAGTGTTGATAACCACTTCTTATGTTTCTTATGTTACTTACTAAAATCCAATCCTATGTATATGCTTGTGTGTGAGAGAGAGAGATTTTGACTTCATCTTATAAATAATATGATGAGAACATGTTTTTTATTTGAAAGGTAAGGGAGGTTGGCCGGCAACCAACAATACAAATTCTTCTAAGATATCATAAATATTCCTTCATCTTAAACAAAGAAAAGACATATCCACTTTATCTTTACAAACAATATTTTTAAATTTAAAATATTCCTCAAATTAATATTCTCTTTCCATTTTTTATTATGTATCATTAAAAAATCTAACAAAGATCAATTTAACATAAAAATGATTAGTACATGAATTTTCTTTCCAACCACATTTTTTTCTCCAACTTTATTTGTATTTTTGTCATTTTCTCCATATATAAATATTCCTTGTGTGGGAGTTTTTATCACAGCTGTTACTTGTAAATGTCTAGGTACTTATATATGTGTGAACGTGTTGTAAAAAACATTATTTTAATGTTTTTTTGTTTTTGTTTTGAGCCGGTTGGACTGATAAAATATTGATGTAAGAATATTTATTTTAAAATTAGATTGATGTCAAATTCATAAAGTTGGAGACTTGAACATGATTGTTAAATACATTTACTTTTAATTAAAACTTAAAAAACCGAGAAACCCGATCACACCCATCCGCTCCTTAAGTCTTCGGTAACGCAACCTACAAGCCAACAAGACCCAATTGTCACATCAACTTTACCTACAAGCTCTCACCAAGCCCTCAACTTTACCCACAAGCCCAAAACCCTTAATATACATATTTCAAGAGAGAAAGGAGTGTGAAGAGATTCGAGCGGCTTCACCAGGCATATAAGCCCTCACCCGAGCCCGCATAGAGACGTATCCCGCCCATAGGTACCCGTTAAAGCTCACAGGCAAGCCCGTAGACGATACAAAGGGCCTTTTGAGTGAACCAATACTTTGAAGTCCAAATTTAATTAGTTGACCGATTTAGTTTAGTAAGTGTATATTCTTTTCCACCGACCTATCCAAATATTAAAAATACTATGTATATGCTCATTTTGCCTATATTTTTATATACATTTCCACCTATCCTAGAAAATTTAAAAAATGAAATATCAAATCCTAATTAAAAAGTCCATAATGTTGTCAACTTTGAATTTTGCATCTTTTTTTATATGTTTGAGAAATTGAACCTCGTTATTTGTATTGTAAACTTGGACTTTGAAGATGGTATTTGGAGAGACAATGACTTTTGATAGTTTATTATTATTATTATTATTATTGTTAATTTATTATTTGTTTACATAATTTATTTACCATAAAGACTTAATTAAAGTTAAAACTAAGTTTTTGTTACAGGTTATTTATCAAAGTTATAAAAAGGACTAGCAATCTAATATGAACCCATGCAACGCCAAACCAACTAGAAATCGATGGATATATTTAACTAGAAAATTGCATTCAGGGCCTTGTCTCATGTCTTCAAAATCAGACCGAACTTTTTATATTTACACCGAATCTAATACTTCAGAGACCTACCTACTTTAAATTCGTAAATTTTATTTTCAGCATTTTAATTTTTTTCTTTATCTATTAATTAATATTCAAATCAAGTAGATCATCAATCATGTCATCATAACATAAAGGAAAAAAAGGCATACAAATCAAATTATGGCGTGTATTTGTATTATGTTCTCTTCTTTTTGTCTATTTTTCGTTGGAGGACCCACACAAGAATTAACTAAAAGAAGATACTCTTTAAATTTGAAAATGACTTGTTTTATTAATAAGAGTAAATTACATCAATACTTCCCATCGCATTCGTAAATTTTGAGACATTATAATTACAATAAGAGCATCTCCGATAGTATTTTTTATAGGTTTTTTCTATTTAAAATAACTTATTTACATTGAAAATCAAGAGGTTTTTAGAAAAAAGTTGAAATAGAATAAGTGGTTTTTAGGAAAAGCTTTTTATCATTTTAATTCTTCTCTTCCACTTTTATTGACAAAAAGTTTTTTGAAAAGCTTTTTGCATTGAGGAAGTATTAAAAAGATAGATTTTTATGAATAAAAAATGAAATAAATATGATGTGGCATTACAAAAAAGTTTTTCAAAGACTTGAGCAATATGGGCGCTCTAACAAAACACTGAATTAGCTAGTGTCCCTATTTTTTTAAAAAGGTAACATGGTATTAAAACACAACATGTTATAAAGTAGAAACAAAAATAACTGCAAGATGTAACTAAGAAATAGGTTGACAAACGCTAAAAGTACAATCAAGCACCCAAAAAATGACCAAACAACATAAAACAATGTAGAAAACTAAGGACATGAACATACACGACATCAAAACACCATTACAATACTCATGAGATAAATTGTCTATATGAAGTAAGGAGTTACTCACTTACTTGGTTGGAGTTTTTCAAATCCTATATGAATTAAACAATTTGTATTAATTAATGGCATGTATAATTTAAGATAATTGTTGCCTGATTGTGATGCTAAATAGACGACCTAAATGTGTATTTATCCCCCAATCTATATTAACACTTACTAAAATAATTGTTTGATAAAGTTTAGAGTTTTTTGACTTTGAATGATTAAAAACATATTAATTTAAGTGTTTAAAAAAAAACAATTTGGTCTAAGTCTAACATATTAATATGAATTCAATGGTATAGCGAGAATAACATTAAAATATTCATCTATCGATATTTAAAAACACCATATTTTTTAGTCATTTTCATCAATCTTCTTCACTGATTTATAGAAGACAATTAAATTCAAAGGCATGATTCAGGCTAATATCAATTAGAACATGAATAATAACATACAAATACTTCGGTCCAATATAAGTCTCAAACGAAACCTCTATCTACATTATAGTACTAGAAAAAAATGATTAATATCATAAACAGATGCCCGTGAACATAAATCAAACATGAAAATATAGGGAAGAAGACTTTTATTGGATAAATAGTATGGGTAAAGCCGTAAAGGTAAAATTTTCAAAAAGCTTGTATTTTTTGCTTAATGGAAGCCGATTGAATAAGCCACAATCCAAACTAATATATATATATATATATATATATATATATTAAAAGAAGGTTTTGGCTGACATCATCAATATAAAATTGAGCAATTTTATTGGTCAATTAAAAACAATTCATAATTTAATGATGTCATTATCTATATTTCTTTTTTTTATTCATTAATTTCAAAATTATAATTTACATTTTCTACCCTTGTAATTATTTGATAAAATTATTTTTTATCCCTTAGTTTTTTTATTTTTCACTTTGCATCCTTATCATATTAACATAAATAATATATATTAACTAAATTGTATAAAAGACTTTTGTTTTTTTTCCGATAAATTACACCATTATAATCGTCTCGACAATATCTTCAAAATGAGTATAATATTGAATATTTTTTAATTTAATCATATTATTAAATATTAAAAATAGATATAAATTAATTTGTTTGGATTTTATTACATTCTAACTTTAAAACTTTATATTTTTAACTATCTATTCAAATTTCATTTCCAATTTTATAGATTACATTTAATACCCAAATGATTAGTATTTGTGAATTTTATAATGCAAATGTCTATTCTTGTTAAAAACTAAAATAACATTTAAATAACACATGTATTACACAGACCATTAACTAGTAAGTAATAACCCAAAACTAAACAAACCGTACAATTAACCCAAATATATCATACATTCTACATCATCGAGCCACTCTCCACATATTAGGTCCATCAATTAATTAAAGAACATCCCAACCTTATAAAAAGTTTATTGTCTATAGATGTTAAATGTATAATTAAAATCAATCAATAAATAGTCTTACAACCTAAATCGAACTTAATTTGTGAAAGTTGACCTGTTTTTGCCTATTTTATAAAACTTAAACCATTTCCTTAAATATTAAAAAATAATAATAAAAACTTAAACCATTTCCGCGTCTTCTTCTATATGGGTTCCAACCAGAGTCCAGTGCTCAATATATAAACCCTTCAACCTCCATTGAAATTGAAATCTCCATTTTCAAACACTCACCATCAATCCAGAATTCTCAGCTTAAATTTCACTAAATTTGCTGGTTAATTGATCATCGTAAGCACACATGTCGATGGATGATCTGTTAGGTTTGCTGAGAGTTCATGTCCATAGAGGCGTAAACCTTGCAATTCGAGATCTCCGTAGCAGCGATCCTTACGTTATCATCCGAATGGGTAAACAGGTGAGCTTTTTCTTCCATTTTTCATCCTACACTCTTCAATTTACTTACGAAAAAGTAGGGATTTATGTTCGATTTTGAGGTTTTTTGGTTGCCTTGGGGTTCAGATGTTGAATCGAGTCGAGAAATGGTGGTTGTTGTACGGCGGTTTGTGGTGGCCGCCGGTGTTAGGTAGATTTGTTTCGGATCGTCTTCTTAGTTGTTTCCGCCCAATGTATGCCGGAAAATGATATCGGTGTGAAATTGACCTATTAGAAGCTTCTAGAATCTAGATGGAAAATTGACCTATTAGAAGTTTCTAGATGAAAATTTGAGGTTTAGGAGGTGTGTAGAACTGAAAACTATCAAAAAATTTGAGAAAATTCTTATAAATTTTTCGCAAATTTTTGTGCAGAAATTGAGGACTCGAGTGGTGAAGAAGAACGTAAATCCTGTGTGGGATGAAGATTTGACTCTCTCGATTTTAGAGCCTCTTCCTGTTAAACTTGTAAGCTGTTCTTCAATCTCTTCATCAAATTAATTTCAAAATCCAAATTATCATTGTAAGCATCTGGTGAACCCAAAGGGCTTGTAGTCCAGCGGTATCAAGGTGTTTGTAAGGTGTTCCCCCTGGCCTTTGGTCAGGGGTTCGAGTCCCGTTGTGGACAAAAGGTGTAATTTAGGAGTAGAGTGGATTTGCTGTAAAAAAAAGCATTTGGTGAGCTTGATTTTAACAATTTTAAAGAATTTTGCACTCCATGGTGTACTTATCCCCCTTTTAGCATCAAATGCATATCTGATTGCAGCTTTTAATGCTAGTACTCACTTAATTTGATGAAATTAATTAATTAAATGATCAGTTGCTCTTCAGTTGATCACTTAATTTGATGCTAGACCTGTTTTTTTTAATGGTGTTTGTCTTCAAATATCGAATTCAATGTAGTTATTTAATGGTGTTTGTCTTCAAATAAATGCAGGAAGTGTATGATAGGGATCTGTTTTCAGCTGATGATAAAATGGGGGATGCAGAGTTCGACTTCAAGCCGTTCTTGGAGGCAGTAAGGATGCGTTTGAGCGATGATCTCCCAAACAACACGATCATCACAACTGTGAAACCAACGAGGACCAACTGCTTAGCCGAAGAAAGCTACATAATGTGGAGCGATGGCCGAGTGATCCAAAACATGGTTCTTAGATTACGAAATGTTGAATGTGGTGAGATTGAGATTAAGTTGAGATGGATCGACGTTCCTGGCCGTAACCGTATGTAGTTCATCCGGCCGCTGCATTTCCCTGCATCCAATGGTATGTTGTAGTAGATTCAAGTACTGTATTTGAAAGGGTATTTTAGGCATTTGACTGTACCTGTCTTGATATCTATGTCAATGGTTTTCATGGGAGTGAACCAAAGGGTTCTTGGTTTTTTCTTTTAAGTTTGTTAGTCAAGTGTTTGTAATCTTGTAGAAAAGCAATCTAAGTGATTCAGTTTCTAGTGTCAAATTGTTAGCTACTTTAGTAATCTATATAGATCATCATGATCAAATGAACTTATAAGCTTAACCACAATGGAGGGTCTTTTGGAAATCTTGAAAACTAGCAAAAATGCAATTAATTCTCTACAACTACATTTTATACAAGAAAAGAAGTCTCCAGTGTTCTTTATCACATTTCTTGTATGACACACTGTAACCTTTTTGCATAAACCATTTTTATCTCTTCTTTTCGAAAGTCATTGTATCAAATTCTTCAAAATAAAATCTACCGTTTGATGAGATGAAACCGTTGGGTCAAAAAAAATATATCACACAGGCCTTTTTATGAATCGGTGTTTTTAGAGAAACATTCGATCTACTCTTTCGGATAGATTATAAGTTTACATACATTTCAACTTCAATTCGCTACTTTAAATGAGATATGTTGAGTTTGGTTTCCATTACTTTAGGAGTGAATTACAAAGATCATTTGGGATTTGTGTAAAGTTACATTTTTGTTCCTAGCTTTTAGAAATTAGGAGTGTCAGTCTGTCACTTTTATCGTTTGCATTTTGTTCGTCCGTGATCCTAGACTTGTGGTGTGAACTTTAAGAAATTAGGACTGTCAAATCACTACTTTAAGTCCCTAGTCACGTGAATTGCATTTTGGTCTTTTTCGCCTATTCTTTTACTAAAAAGTAGTGTGTCAATTCTTAGGGGTGTTTGGTTCGTTGAAATGTGATGGAATTGGAATGGTCAATTCCATTGTGTTGTTTGGTTGTCAATGGAATGGGAATCAATTCCATGAATTCCTTCATTTACAGATTTCAGCATTTCTTTCAAAAAGAGATGGAATTGAATACCATTCCATCCAAAAACTTACAAACGACAAAAATTGTTAGATTGTGTGTATAATAAAATAACAAAACATTCATATGAACAATATATATAGAGCGGAAGCAAAAAAAATACATAATATTCTAGAGATTTGGTTACAATCGTAATACAAGTAACAATAATCAATAATACAATAAAGGGTTAGAAAGACCTTTTGATGACTGTAAAGAATCCAATAGCAGGATTCAGGATTCCCTCTATCAGGAGCACACCCCAAAACCGGTCACCTTACTTGTTACAATTTAATTTCAATTCCAATTAAAATTCCATCCAACCAAACACGACCAAAATGTGTGGTCAAATTCCAATTCCTTTAAAGTCAAATTCCTTGATGAATTCCAATTCTACCGAATTCCATTCCACGAACCGAATGCCACTTAAGGGTCGGTTTGGTTTGCGGGATTTAATAAGATTGGGAATTTAATCTTATGTTTGGTTTAAAGCAAAATACATAATGGAAATCTTGAAATTTCAATGACATCTCCCAATAGAAATCTCATAGATGTAGTTGGTATATCATAAGAGTTGTTTATAATAAACCTTAAAATATGTTAAAAACATTCATTTTATAATAATTAGTAAATAAAAGGTATTTTGAATACTTTTTATAATCTTTTGTAATTTGTTTTTATTAATTATCTATAAAAAATGAAATTTAATTTCATTATCCACGTACCAAACAAATCAAAAGTTTCAAAACCTTTTATAAAATCCAAAATCTCTAAAAACATTTCAACAAACCATGTCCCTGGATAATTTCTTGATCCCTTTAGTTTATGAATGAGTAGTCTTTTCCGCATTAGTTTTGCAAAAGTCTCTTTGATTTTTCTCCATATTGAAGTCATGTAATCATAAAGTTTTTTGGTGTTTCTTCGGTTCTTTGTTGGAATTAGTTATCGGGAAAGTCATGCAATCGATGAGAAAAAAGAAGTTTTGAGTTGGGATGGGATAGGGACAAAGTTGGAGATGAAGATGAAAACGGGTTTTTTTATGAACGTTGTTATAAATATAAAGGTTGAAGGACTCTTATGATGGTTGGAGAAGATGATGTGGGAGTGTTAAGCTTTGTTTGTTATTTTAAAGGGTTGTATTGATCATACTCAAATTTTAACAACTTGTGTTATAGAAGTTGTTTTAAAAGAAAATTGGTAAAATAACATAAATACCCTTCGCTTGAGCAACATGTAACATTTAATAGCACCTCCAAACGGTGCTAACGGCTAAAAGCGAAATCCATTGGAGCGGTTGGTGGGTTTGTTAAGCACACGTACGCAAAAAAATAAACCTTGCTTCTACGGATATCGGAGGTAGGCGTCATTTACATATTGGCTCGACACAAATTGAAGGTTGCAATCGTCAACAATGACATCAATCCTCAATGAGATGGACTTCTAACTCTTCCAATTTATGAACCTCTCAATTGGTACGTTTACTAATTCTCTTCTATAACAATGATCGCATGAAAATCATAATACTTCAACAAATTTATAGGTATGAGTTTTGATTTAAAGGCTAAATCATGGAAAATGTAATCATTGCTCAATGTGGAACCCTTAAGTTATTCTCCAAAAGAGCCCATTTGAGAGAAAAAGGGTTCCGCCATATAAAGAGATGAAATGGTTTAAGTCTAGCTGATTTGAAACTATAACAGTTTGTTTTATGTATTAGTAAGCAATATTGGTAATTTGGTCGGAATATTAAATCATTCCTAGAAGCATTAATAATATGTCTAGATGACCTTCCTAACAAGACCATCGTTGCTACGGTAAAACCAACTAGGATACTGCTTGGCTGAAGAAAGCCACATAACAAGGACAAACAGAAAACCTATCCAAACCATGGTTCTTCGATTAAGAAATGTCGATTTTGGTGAGATCGGAATTCAATTGGATGGGTTTAGGTTACTGTTTCTAAACGTTTATCATAATCTTTTTATTGTAAATCTGTATTTTAACGAACTTTGTGTTTCATTGTTTTTGGATTTGATTTCATACATGTATCATAACCTTTGTTGTGCAAGTTTTGAAAATATTTTTTTTATTACATCTTCTTCTATTTACAAACAGATTTAAAAAAATTTCATAATGTCACCAACTTGATTTACTATAGCTAGGATTTTTTATTGAAAACATCAATCATTTATATAAATCAATACCTTAACAACTTCAAAATAATAATCATCTTTTGCAAATGATGAGGTCATCCTTTATGGTACATGTGGTACCTGTAGTACCTTTTGCCACATTAGCTGTCACATCAGCTTTCCACAATCTTTACCACGACCTATCAGCTCCATACCTTTCATCCACTATCATACCCCTCATACCCTTCATTTTATTTTTTTAATTTTCATTTCATACCCTTCATTTTAATTTTTTTTAATTCATCCATTATATTTTTTTTTTAAATAAACATTAGAATTAAAATAACTAACATTAAAGTTTTAAATTATATTAAATAACTTAACATTAAAATTAAAATTACATTAAAATTAAAATTACGTTAAAATTAAAACTAAAAAAATACAATAAAATTAGTTATTGGCGTGTGACGAAGAGTTCCACACGTGTATAGATAAATCGTGGCGAAGGTTGGCGTGCCTTTCTCGATTTTTCACTAGGTTGACGTTTCTTGCTCGGTCTTCTTCGGAGATAGTTGTTTCAATCTCTCCCGGTAAAACCTCTGTCGAATCAAAAGGATAATGTGAGAAGCCTTCATCTTCACGAATCATGTTGTGTAAAGTTATACACGTGTACATGATTTCTGTTAATTTCCTTTGTGTCCATACTCGCGCCTGGTATTTTACAACGTGCCATTTATCTTTAAGCGTGGCGAATGTCCGTTCGTTGTCTTTTCTATCCGATTCTTGACGTGTCTTGAAATGGACCCGTGGCTCTTCCGTTGGGTACCTAAATGCTTTCACGAAAGTCGTCCACTCGGGATATATCCCGTCGGCAAGATAATACCCGTGATTGTAGTGTGTGTTATTCACAACAAAAGAACTATCGGGCACTTTATTTTCGATTAAATCGTTGAAAATCGGTGATTGATTCACAACGATTATGTCGTTCGTGGCACCCGGTACCCCAAAGAATGCGTGCCAGATCCATTGATCTTGCGATGCGACCGCTTCTAGAATTACCGACGGTCCAGGATGATCACCTCTATGGAATTGACCCCTCCATGCCATGGGACAATTCTTCCAGTACCAATGCATACAGTCAATGCTACCAAGCATGCCGGGTAAACCGTGGGTTTGTTCATGCAATGCGTATATAGTCTGAACATCGGTAGCAGTTGGCTTTCGTAAATATTGGCGCATATAGAGGTAAATAATACCTTTGCAAAAATGGTCAAGGCAATCCCTTGACGTCGTTTCGCTCATCCTCAAATATTCGTCGAAAGCATCCGAAGCAGACTCGTACGCCAATTGACGGATAGCGGACGCACACTTTTGAAGCGGAGAAAACCCCTTCACGCCTCTTGCATCCCAATGTTGCTTGAAAAAATCAACCTCTCTATCTAGATCGTTAATTATCCGTAAGAATAGTCGTTGACTCATACGAAACCGGCGGTCAAAGTCGACGTCGTTGTACACCGGGTGTTCGGCAAAGTAGTCGGCGACAAGTTTATCGTGTCCCTCTTCACGACCTCTATCTTTACGCGGCCCTCTCGGTCTTTTGTTCGACGGTTGTCCAACCTCGTCTTGGAGAAGGTTGTTATCAAACAATTCCTTAACCAACTCTGTCGCTTCAATGTTGTTCATAATAATCTGATTTACGACGAGATCTATATCATCGTTATCAGAATCCGACATTTTTTGGAGATATGGAGAAGAAGATGTGGAGAAGATAATGTGGAGAAGAAGATAGGAGAAGAAGAATGGAGAATGAGTATGTATTATAGAGAGAGAGGTAAAATATATTGTAACACCCGTAATTTCGGTGTAATAACGACTCTTTGATAAAATATGGAATTTAGAATCTTAGATCAAATCACGCATTTTATGGTCTAATATGTTAGGAAATTCAATTACGAGTCCAACGGTTCTTTCGGAATCGAAAACGGAGCTATAACGAAGAAGTTATGGCCGAAACAAAATTCCACCGAAAACATTCAGGTGCTAGCGATCGCTAGCTATATACCTAGCGATCGCTAGGGACCTTTAGTGAGGCTGCTGACTTTCCTCTCGAACAGCCTAGCGACCGTGAGTAAGGGAAGGCTAGCGATCGCTAGCCCTCGAGCCTAGCGATCGCTAGGTAGCTGATGGGAGCTGAAATCTGGTTTAAAACCCTTCCTCACTTCATTTGGTCATAACTCCTTCATTCCTTATCCGATTTTGCTGATTCTTCTTCCTACTCTCTCCATTTTCAAAGCTCTTCAAGATCTTGAAGTTGGATCTACACTTAGAGCTAGCTAGGAAGGAAACTACATCTCACCCACTTCATCTTCTCCACCTCTCAAAAACCCCAAACCTCCATTGTTGAATCTTGGTGCTTCTCCATTCTAGGGTTTGTTCAAGAGTTGGCTAGGTAAACTTATCTAAACCATTATTAGGTTGGTTAATCTACATGTAAGAGTTATGAAACTAACTTAGGGTTCGATTTACTTGATTTTAGGTTCGTGCTCACTATTTGACCTAATCTTGGAATTGGGGGTTTTTGTCACAAACCCTAAGGTGAGTTGTTAAAACTATTTTGTTAAAACTGAGAGCACATCATCTTGATGATTTTACGTTCCTTGTTTGATTATGTAGATGAACATGATTCTAGTATGAAATGCTTATTGTGTCTAGTTCAAGGAAATTACTCATGAAATGTATTTTATGCGAAATGTGTGGAATTATGCATACTATGGAACTATGTGGATGGGATTTGATATCCGTGCATGTTGGCACGTATGAAATGAGCAAAGGGCTTGACACCCTCGATTTATGCCTATGATAGGTGGAAACAAATGTATGAGTCTTTTGAGACAGTACGTATATGCCTCTGATGGTGTCATGGTAGATATGACATCGGGGTTGTTTGTAACTAAATGACACGGACGAACCAACGCAGTATTTCCACACCGAACAGTCTTGGGAGGTTCTGAAATAGGAATGCCCCTATGTCGCCGGCCCTCGGGTTGCTCCTTGGTGCGCGGGCCTCTGATGGTGTCATGATAGATATGGCATCGAGGTGTTCGGAAGTAACGAATGATGGGGTACTGGTTGGGGGAAATGGGTCGCTCCCATTGTTTCCGAAGATAATAATAAACCGGTTTAATATGTTAATTGTATTGCTAAAATGATCATGTATATCTCGCATGCTTTATACACTCTACGCGCATGATATTACTTGCACAACTCACTAGGGACGCCGCTCCCAAGTAGGCTTCGGACTTGAGTGAGCATGGGGGAAAGATGAGAGACCGGTCCTTTAGGCCGCGAGACTTATGGTTGACGATAACCCTTTTGTAGTCTCCTTCCTAGACGGAACTAGACTAGTTTGGTTATTGTATTTTACTCATTCGATTACAAACGTTGTAATTATACATTTACTTATACCCCATTTTTGGGAAGAGCTCACGCCATGGCGTTGGAATTGTATACCACTTTTGTGAAATGAAAGTATTTGTTCGCCCCGATTTTTAGGGTGTTACATATATATAGAAGGTTAAAAAGAAAATATATATATATATATATATATATATACATAGAGGAAAGTTCAAATGTGAACCACTTTTTGGTTGTGAACGTGAGGACAACCAAGAGCGCGACACGTGGCGGATGACTAGGCGCCACGTCGGCTTTGAGTGTGGTCCCCCCCTTTAATTCAATGCCCTCCCCATGAATCGCGCCTAGTCATCCGCCGTGGACTTGACGTGGCGCCTAGTCATTTGCCACGTGTCGCGCTCTCGGTTGTCCTCACGTTCACAACCAAAAAGTGGTTCACATTGGAACCCACCCCTATATATATATATATATATATATATATATATATATTTAAAAACCCCAACGGCTATATGACCGTTGGGGGGTATTTTTGCCAAACAAAGAAAAGACAAAGGCTTATTGGAGACCGGCGTGGCCATGCCGTTGGCACCGATACCGGTGACCCTACCGGTCACCCGCGGCGGTGTTGCTGCCGGTACCGGTAGCGGTACCGGTCTACTTGCCAATCCATAGCGGATGGCCTCAAAACAATATTGACCGTAAAATTGACATCAACAAGAATGCATTCCTCGTAGTGATAATTACTAAAATTGAAATGACCATGTACCCATAACTTATACATCATAATGAAAAAAATGGAATCATAAATCTTTACTCTTTTTTTGTTTGTTTGTTATATTAGGATTAAACGTGTACGATAACAACATACTTTATCTATGTTATTAGATTTTTTTAATATAACTTAAATTTTTGTTAATGTAATGTGTAGTTGG
This sequence comes from Centaurea solstitialis, assembly GCA_030169165.1. NCBI lineage: Eukaryota > Viridiplantae > Streptophyta > Magnoliopsida > Asterales > Asteraceae > Centaurea > Centaurea solstitialis. The sequence continues at coordinate 19,388,405 of CM058046.1, forward strand.
ATTTTATAATTATAATATATAACAAAATGCAGGAAGAATGAACAGTAGTTTTTCAATAAAGTACAGCTTTGGTCCTTGTGGTTTGTTTATTATTAATAGTTCTCAACAAAATTTTCAAATTTAACCCTTAAACTCATAACAATTATTTATTTTATACCCGTTAGTTTTATATATTTCATTTTACGTTTTAGTCATATATCATGGCTGAAATATATTATAAAAATACGTTTTAATTTTAACAACTTACGCCATTATTATCATATCGTCGATACGTTCGAAATGAGCCAAATATTGAATATATTTTATTGTGTTTATTTTATTATATACTATATATAGTATAGTACGACTATGCATTTAAAAACATTACATTTTAGTCCTTAAACTTATAACAGTTATTTATTTTATACCCTTTAGTTTTATATATTTCATTTTACGTTTTAGTCATATTATTATCGTATATTGGCTGAAATATGTTAAAAAAGTACGTTTTAATTTTAACAAATTACACCATTAATGCATGAAGAATGAACAATAATTTTTTAGTAAAGTACAGCTTTGGTCCTTGTGGTTTGTTTATTATTATGTTTTTCATCTATGATATTAAAAATTGTTTTTTTCATCCCTGTAACTTTTATCTTCATTTCATTTCATTTTCATCACGTTATTTTACTTTGCTGAATTAAGTGGTTAACTCATTTAAAAATTGTTTGATTAAATTACATATTTTTTTACTAATAGTAGACCATCTTTACATTTTTTTTTTACTTTTTACTTTATTTATTTATTTTATAAAGATATTTTCTTTTATTGGTTAATTATAAACTATTATAACTTTAATAAAAAAATAATTAAACTATTGATAAGTACATAATATTTTTTCGAAAGATTTAAAATCTCTTAAAATTAGTATTTTCTATTTGTTAAATTATTAAATCTTTTTATTTATTTTATTAACTCTTTCATATACAAAATATGTACAAACTTTATGTTTCATATAAATCTATGTTACTACTTATGATAAAATTTATAATAGTTTCTAACCCGGCGCGATGCCCGGGCTCTTAATAACTAGTTGAAAACATTTGATTGGAAATATTTATTGAACATTATTTTATTTTTGATAATGTTTTCTAGCTTCTGTAAAGAATAATAACACTTAAACCACAAGGCTTGTGGCGTAGCGGTAAGGCCTGTGGGGAATGTGGATGATATCCCATTTACCCCAGGTTCAAATCCCCTCGTGCGCATCTTGTGGCCAGGCTTAGTCTCAGACGGCCGAATTTTCAGTTTCTGTTCTATATTGCCAAGGATGTAGTCTAGGCTTTGCCTAGATGAGCCTTATAAAAAAAAAAAAAAGAATAATAACACTTAAATTTTGATAGTTGTGTAATTGTATAATTTGTATCAAACAGTTTTTATTGTCATAAAATCAGTCAGTCTTAATAAAAATGAGTTTAAATTTGATTCTATAAGATTATGAAGGTTAAAAGGAAAAGTTTAAAAAGAACCGTCCGTTATATGAGTTTAAATTTGATTTTACGTGTCACTGACAAAGAACTTTCTTATTTTAAATAACTAAATTCTTGGGTATTTTAACAAAAGTTATTACATTTATAAATAAAACGAAAAATATATGTTACTTCTCTCAAACAAAATGCAATAGACTAATTTACTTCAAAAAGATCATTCAAAAAGAAATTACTTCAAAAAGACAAAAAAATACAATAAACTAATAAAAGGAATAATTGTATACAATCTCCTTTATTTATTGTTTGAAAATCACAAACTGATAATCAGAGTAAACATAATTTATTACTATGTTTTTTTTAATATGGTGTATCAATTAACTATAATTGATACACAAATATTTATATTATGTACTAACCATTATTATTTGACAAGGGGCGGATACAAAGCAATGGAGTAGGGGGCACATGCCCCCATCAAACCCCCACCAGTTGCAATGAATTTTTGTTGGTTATAAAAATTAAACCTAAAATTTTTAATTAGCCCCCCGACAATTTAATATCTGATTGACAACTTTTTTTAAGACACCTTATTTTAAGTATCAAATTAACTCTAATTTTTTTTCTAAATCTTGATCCATTATCATTTAATTCTATGCTATAATGTTAATTATTTAATTAATTACTATATTTTACTTTTCCAATTTTCTTTTTGCAATTTATTGTTATTTTTAAATGTTATTTGATTTAGAGTGCTTAAGTTTGTTATCTAATATGCTTTATTATTTGGTTTAACTATTAATGTCTAATGTGTTTATTTGAAATAATAGAATATGTACATAATAGTATCATTATGTATCTATTTATTCACAATAGTATAAAATAATGGAAAACCAAATTGAACAAATTTTGTTTATTCGGTTAAACTAAACTGTTTAAGCTGAAACCGAATAATCCAAAATCGTATTGGGTTGAATGAATTTTTTTTCACACCTTTAAAAGTGCCCCCGACGATAAAAGTTCCTGGATCCGCCACTGATTTTTGACATCAACTTTTTTTAGTGGGTACATGCTGAACTCTTGGTATACCAATATCTTAAAAGTTAAAACTACAATAGGCTCTAAGGGGTTAGAGCGTCTCCAAGAATTGATTACAGATTTGCATGGTCATGTACTCATGTAATGGTGTGTCATTGGACGATGGAAGTTACCAAAATATGCAAATCCAATCACGATCTTATAATAAAAACAAGAGATTTTTCTCGATCAATCCCCTTACACCTCATTCTTCGAGATTTGGATTGTGGAGGTTGGAGGCATACATTGAGGAGAGGGAGAGAATGAGGAGTCAGGGTTGTTACGAGTAGGCATGCATGAAATTTAGTATTTAACAATAGAAATGAAATGCTAAATTGATAAATATAATTCATTTAATTGATTTTTTATGAAATAAAGAACCAATGTATACCAACCAAGTATACAAAGATGGTATGATACTGCTACCAATATAGTTGTTGGTAATGTAATTGGTTGGTTTGTCATGGTATAGGTTTTGGATAGAAAATAATTATTTGGAAACTGTTCTAAATCAACAATCTGAATGACATAAATTTATCATTTTACCCTCAGTTTTATGTTTGATGGAAAATATGGTTCAAGAAGTCGAACACTCAATTACAATGACCAAGTAAACATTATTGGTTAGTTGTGACAACTTGGTGTCAGGAGGTCATTACTGACAATATTTAGAAACGAAAAACCCTAAAATCAAGCATGTGAACTTTGTCAATAAATAGAACATTCGAAACAATCTTGCTTCCCTTGATCAAAAAACAACATTAGTTTTCAAGTTCTAGATTATACAAAAACATCTTTTCTTATCGATATAGAGAGTAACAAAAGCATGAAAACAATTTTGAAAATAGTTGACAATTCCAACATAAGAAGGAGAACCTAAACTGACAATTAAAGCCATACACTTGACCATAACAAGTAGAAGCTAAACAAAGACATCTTTCGTTATCGATATAAGATTGATTAGAGATACGAGAGCCAACAATGACGAGGAGGGTGGAGTTGGAGCAAAAGAGAATATTTGCAAGAGATCAAATCGATAAGACAACAAGCATCAGAAAACGATAGAAGCAAGGGCAAGGAGGAAGGGAAAGACATGTTTGAATGATATGGCAGGGTGTGTTAGAGAGGCGAGCCATTCAGAATGCTTTGAAATGATCTAGAGCATCTTAATATTTTGCCAAACAATCATAACCCCTTACCAATTCATATGCAAAATCCGAATAGTACCAAACAACTAGCTTCTTAATCATTCATAACATAGTTTCCGTTGATCAATCCCATCGGTAGAGGATGTAATTCATGTGTGAGGTCTCGGATTCAACCCATAAACACTGCATCTCTACCAATAAAATACATACACTTATTTACCTCTCCACGATAACCATGGAACTACTACAATGGTGATGACGTCTATTTTTTTTTGTCATTACACGAGTCTCTTGAGATTTTATCGATTTTAATATGTCCACTAATTTATATGTTCCATTTCAATATATATAAAATAAAATAAAAAAGATTCGATGTTTTCATTATCCGAAATTAAATTTCATATTAATGGTTGTACGTCAAAACAAGCAAATAATGACGTTAAACCGCCGTTATCATCAAAGGCCGTTGGCTGGATCTCCCTCCGCTGCTTTGGCATACTCCGCCAATCTCTCTCTTTCTCTTACCAGGTGTCCCTCTAAGAACAACTAGGGTTTCTGGTTTTCTTTGGTTTCTGCAATGCCAATTTTACTCCAATAACCAGATAGATTCCATCGCCATCTTTACTTCAAATCTGTTTTTAATTTCTAACGAAACTCAATTACAGATTGAGATCTGTGCAATCATCCATCAACTCTGTGTTTTATGGCTTTAGTTCACTCATCTGCTCTCTGTTTCGGTGCCATTTCGTCGAATTTTCGACCGTCTTCTAGGTCGAATCGGTTGTCAAGCTCCTCGGACTCGAGACTGTGTAGTACTGTGAAAGCTTCCGGCTTCACATTGACGCTACCTACTCATCCATCGTCTAGGTTTATTTCACGGCCAGGTAGCATTGATCTTTCCTTTGGCTGTGTTAATTTGGTTGTGCTAGTGGCTAATGACGTTAGTACTGTAGCTATATTGGATTTCAAGTGAAGTTTCATGGAAAATTAGCTGTAATACTGTACTCTTTGTGCTACTTCTTGTAATGTTTAATGTGGTTAGAAATTTTAGCTCAGACAGTTTATAATCTGTTTGAATTTTGTGTTTGGATTGACACAGATGAGTGTATTTCTCTCCGGTTTTATTCGAATTCCAGAAATGGTGTTGTAGTTATCATGGTTGAGAGTAGCAATGGAATGCTTGAAAAATGGAAATGAACTGAAACATTAGTTTTATAAGCTATATAACTTGGATGGATGGAATGTGGTGGGTTTTATGAAGGATTGGTTCAGGAAAGTGATGACCGATGATTATATGAATCAAATAGGGGAGGAATGAGTTTAGTTGTTCGGGATTCAAGAAATATTTTCGATCGTCGGTTCTGAATTTTGGTTCTTATGTATGTTTGTAGTTGTGATTTTTGATGTGATTTCTTGCAGGAAAAGTGCTGTCAAGTATTCAGGAATCACCTGCAACCGATGAATCGTCACTTGTGGTCTGCTTTGGAGAAATGCTAATAGATTTCGTGCCTACAACAAGTGGGCTTGCGTTAGCTGAAGCTCCTGAATTTAAAAAGGCACCTGGTGGTGCACCTGCAAATGTTGCTGTGGGTATTGCTCGCCTTGGTGGTTCGTCTGCTTTCATTGGGAAGGTATTCCACTATGTTCCTTTCGATTTTCCAGAAGTTAATAAATATAACTAACCTGCATAGATTGAAACAAATTTGGTAACTAATAAGCCCTTGAAATAATGGTATGTTTTTGTTTAACCATGTAGTATCTGAGAAGGGAAACTCGTACTCTATTGATTCCATTTAAATCTTTATACTAATGCTATATATGATACACATAATCAGTTCTCAGAATTTATTGTTAAAATCAACACATCATCTTGTACGGATAAGGTTTTCTAGTTTTATCAACGTATCATCTCAGAATCGTTTGCCTTCTCATAATGTGAGACTCCCCAATTTGAACGTTCATCACATGATAAATCACAATCGTGGAAGATTACAAGCAAACAGGCGTATGAGATCTTGGTGTAGCTTGTAGCAAACATAAAACCCACCGTAAACAATTTTATTTAGTTTCCCTGCCAAGTTAGGAAACTCAGTATCATTGTATTATGACAGTATGGGCATCCTAATAAAGCAGGACATAGATTTTCAAAATGCAAAGGGAACAATCGATATCTCAAGAGTTCTCTGTTCAAATGTAATAAGTTGATTAGGAAAATGGAACAAAAAGAAATAAATAAATTCATGTATAAGCTGTCTTTGTAAATGAGGAAGTTTATTAACACATTAACCTTCTAAATCTGATCCATTGAAAGTTGGAAATAAATTCATGACCAGACCTTCAAAGTAAACCTAGAGATCTATGATGATTTATTTCAGAATAAATACATGTTCAAAACAAGTGTGAATGTGATCCCATCAAAACCAGTTTACTCTTGAGGAACTTTCTCTACATAATCTTTTCACCAAATTCAGTTGACCATCTACTTTATTGTTTAATCTTCACATGATGGTGTGATACAATATCCACCGGCAATATAAGATACAGAGTTTCACTAGTTTTCTATTCCTGTGATTATTATAGTTACAGAAAAGGAAAATATTCATATGTAGGAGAGTGCATTGGTTGTTTGGAATTACAAAGAACAAAAGCTACTCTTGAATGTTTTCTAGTTGACTGATTTCATATACTCTGCAGGTTGGAGAAGATGAGTTTGGTTACATGCTTGCTGATATTCTAAAACAAAACAATGTGAATAATGAAGGAATGCGCTTTGATCCTGGTGCTCGTACTGCCTTAGCTTTTGTGACATTGAAAAAGGATGGCGAACGTGAATTCATGTTTTATCGCAATCCTAGTGCTGATATGCTTTTAGAGGAATCTGAACTTGATGTAGATTTAATAAAAAAGGTATGTGAATATGTAAATATCCTAATACTCGAGTAAACCAAGAACAAAGTGACTAGAAGATAATGTATTTAAAAGAACATATGAGATGTAGACAACTGAAAAACCAGCATATATGTTCAAGTAAATTCACTTTCAGAGGCTCAATAATACCATGGAATTGTACAGACACATATAGATAGATACATATGTGTTTGTATGCAAAAATGTGGTTATGGAAATTAGCACCTTTGTTGAACTTCCATTCATTTTCGATTGATGCTCAATTATACATGTATATAATTCCTCTGTGACATATGTTTTGTTATAAGGGAGAATTACTTCTATGTCCTTATAAAACTCCTAAATTACTTCTGTATCCTTCTAAACTTTTAAATTACTTCTATATCCTTCTAAACTTTTAAAACTCTCTTGTATATCCAAATACCTATTTTAAGTTTATTAATATTTAAATTCAATAACATTATCTCAAATTCAATTATTATAAAATTACTCTATTACTTATTTATCTTTTTTTTCTTCCTAAAATTCATCTCATCTATCATTATATGATAAATCCTAATCATAATTAAGAACCTAATCTATAACCCAAATCATCAATGTAACTCAAATATCAATTAATTCAAATATTACAGTTAACCATCTATCAGTCAACCATCAAATTTATAAAAATCTTATTAATATTAGCTGCAATTTCTTATTTTCGATATGTATATAATATCTTTTTGTTAATTATTAAATGAATTAAAGGTACCAGGGTGTTGTTGTTTTGGTAGGCGCTAAGAGAAAACTATATAAGGGGATGTCTTTTGATTGGTAGATATTTATTGAGAGATATGATGAATATAGATGGGGTAAGTAGATGCGTTCCTCTTGATAAATCGAAAAATTAAGAGATGTTTAGGTATATTGAATCCAAGTCTGCTGCTATTCTTTTTAATTTAATAGGTTTGATTTCTCTTGTATCAATTTGTATAGAATCGTGTTACTACTAGTTTTTTGTATTTTGAATGTTGACATTTGGGTTTTAGAATTTGAATTGATTTGTTGTTTTTATGATGTTTGGGTTCTTAATTTATGATTAGGGTTTTTCTAATTAATGATAGGATGATAGATGAATAATTTAAGAAAATTAAAAAAGGTTTAGATAATATAAGGGTAATAGAGTAATTTTATTAATTAATTGAATTTGATGATAATTATTATTGATATTTAAATGATTTAATAAATTTAAAATAGTTATTTGGATATACAAGAGAATTTTAAAAGTTTGTAAGGATATAGAGGTAATTTAAAAGTTTAGAAGGATATACAAGTAATTTAGGAGTTTTATAAGGACATAGAAGTAATTCTCCCTTGTTATAATATATGAAGGATTACATCTTTGGGTTTTCTTGGTGAAAAATATGAGTGTTTCAGCAGTAGCAGTGAAATTGGTTTGGACATTTGCATATAAGTGATGTAAAATAGAAGAATAGGTTCAATAACTTAACAGTCACATTGCCAATACATAAAATGAGCTTCCATGGTTTGCTAAACAATAGTATTGATCAACAAAGGCTTTCTTTTGTGCATAAGCTAGTTTGGTTTACATACGTTTTTTATTGTTACTTTGGCAGGCAAAGATTTTTCATTATGGTTCCATCAGTTTGATCACAGAACCATGCAAATCGACTCATATTGCTGCAACAAAAGTTGCAAAGGATGCTGGTGTCCTTTTGTCTTATGATCCCAATCTGAGGCTTCCTTTGTGGCCATCTGCAGAAAAAGCCCGAGAAGGAATCTTGAGCATATGGGATACAGCCGATATTATCAAGGTAATTCACTTCTCATGCCTCTTCTTTGACCTTTTGGGAAACTTATATGCAACTTGTAATGTGTAGTTCCACTGGCAGATTCTGTGTCTAATGGTTTTGATTATTGTTCCTGAACAGATAAGTGAAGAGGAGATTGTTTTTCTGACAAACGGAGAAGATCCTTATGATGATAATGTTGTCCGTAAACTGTACCATCCAAATCTTAAATTGCTAATTGTAACAGAAGGACCAGATGGTTGCAGATATTACACCAAGGTATCCCCTAAAATTGTACTCTTCTATATTCTGAGCCACAAAATTAATGCTTAAAAATTATATCACAGAAGACACACTGAAGAATTCATGGTAAAACAACAATTTGACCAAATTTCATGTCATCTTGATCAGAGTTATATTTGATGGAGGCATTTATAATCACTTATCTTTCTTGTATTAGAGAATTTTTTTAGTTATGTTTATGTCTGGAATTTGGATAATTTACCCATATGAAAGTGATTACACGATTGTATATATTTTTAACCTTTTTGTGTATTTCATTAATTTTATTAGGAGTTTAGTGGGAGAGTGAAAGGTATCAAGGTTCAACCTGTGGACACAACAGGGGCTGGAGATGCTTTTGTAGCTGGAGTGTTATCAAAACTTGCTGCAGATGTCTCATTGCTGCAGGTATGATAAACATCATCATCATGCATAATTGTATATATACTTAAATTTAGGACTGGATCTGTTAAGGTGATGGTAATTAATTAATATGGGTTTATAGAATGAGGATCGGCTACGAGATGCGCTTAGGTTTGCAAATGCTTGCGGTGCAATAACTGTGACGGAGAGAGGTGCTATTCCAGCGTTACCGACACGAGAAGCGGTCATGACTGCTCTGCTGGAGACTGTTGCATAGTTGTAAATCTAATCTCATTTTTTTTCCACAAAGGGGTAAACATGATTGTGGTATTGTAACTCTCGCCTCCCCCAATCTAGTTAAATTTGTCTGATATATATATTTAGACATACATAATATGGAAGAAGAATGACAGTATCAGAGGTTGTAATAAAGTCATTCATTCCTTTGTTGAATTCATAGAAATCATGATAATAAGTTTGATGATTTTCTGCTGATATGCCTTCAGTTTCAGTGTCATATAAGGGCAAATGGGCAATGCAGACTACTATCCTAGAATAGAGATCGCCAAATTGGGATCGATTTGGCGCCAAACCAGCTCTTTGGCCGATTTTTGATCATCTCTACCCTAGAACAGTGTTTGTTAAAAGCAAACTATACATACCCTTTATAGCTAAAGTAATAAAATCAAATTTTAACAAGTTGTTTATAATTTGTCGTAAAATAGGATCTGAAAAGGGTATGATTTACGCAGCCTTTTTGTCTCATGTCTAAATGGTAAATGCTCCAAAATTAATTTGGACCGTAACATGATCCAATATAGATGTTTTACTACAATATAGAGTTTTTGATTGATAATTATTTTGTTGGTTTCTGTATTGAAAAAGGATAAAAGAAAAGAAAATATTGATGGAACCATATTGGCCTTTAGATGTAAAGGTCATCTTTATTGGCCTCGGTATTTTTTGGCCTCCGTATTTTTTAGTGTTTTAGTGTTGGGCTAGAGTCTATTTTTGTGTTTTTACTTTTTAATGTTGGATTAGAAATAAAAGATGGATTAAACTCCTACTCTTTTGTCCTAGTGATATTTTTGGCATATGACTTGGTATAAATCAAATGTATGATAGTATAACACTTTATGTTGTACCATAAAATAAAACAATAGAACTTATATATAGGGGAAGTTTCAACTATAAACTATGTAAATGTAACAAACTAAAATTTTACTAAAATAGATGTGTTTCATTTATTTGAAACAGAAAACAATGATTCTTAAAAAGAAAAGATTTGATAAACAAATTTCATATGTGTAAAGACCATGTCTAACGCTTTCATCTCGGACAATCCAATGATGCATTCTCTATTTAGAGTCCGAAATGGAAGGCCAACCACTATTTTTGCCCTTGGCAATCATTTTATAAACACATTTCATACTTAAATTTTTAATGAAACCAAAAGTCTCAATAACTACCATTAAATAACCGAAATGGCAGATGAAGATCAGGCGGACCTCGATCGAATCTTCAAACGGTTTGACACCAACGGAGATGGCCAAATCTCGGCATCGGAGCTTGGAGAAGCTTTGAAAGCGCTTGGTTCCGTGTCTCCTGAAGAAGTGCAGCGTATGATGGCGGAAATCGATACAAATGGAGATGGGTTTATTTCGTATCAAGAGTACATGGATTTTTGTAATGCCAACAGGGGATTAATGAAGGACGTTGCTAAGATATTCTAAATCATCTCTCAATCATCTTCCTTGCAATTTAAAAAGGGATTTTCTTTTCTTTTTAATTTACTAAAAAGATGTAGATTATTGCTTAAGAAACCAAAAGCGAGATGTGACCTCACTACCATGCGACTTGTTAAACGTGTATTGTGATTGTAAAGGGTCAACGATTAAGTCATATGATTGTATTTTGAATGATTTGATTAATATGATTTAGTTTACCTCTAATAGTGTGTTCATCATGTTAGCTTTTTTCTTTCGAATTAGCAGACGTATAAATTATATACTATAAATCTATAATAAGAATAAAAACATGATGTTATGAGAATAAAAACATGATGTTTTCATTTATCAAGCACCAAATTTGATGATTATTAAGAGAAAGACAAAGGAAAAAATGATTTATTGTACCGGAATGGTTTATCGTGCAAAGAACAATATTGGAGCGCCTCGTTTGTATATAAGCTATAAAACAATATAATTATTTCAGACCATGAAAATATAATAGATATGTGAAATATTTTAATATATAATCTATTTCTCTCGACCATGATATAAAACTATTTTATTTTTATTAAACGATATAAATATGCAGATTTTTTTTCACGTAGAGGAAATATTGTATTAATTATACCACCACATGATTTGTTTTGTATTTGTTGAGAATTGTCAAAAAAAAATCATGTAGAGAAAATATTGTATTAATTATACCACCGCATTACCACCACATGATTTGTTTTGTATTTATTGAGAATTGTCAAAAATTAAAAACGATTTATTGTACCAGAATTATACTATCATACAATTGTGAGGAAAAGAATAGAATTGCCTCTCAAAATCACTTAAATTACATTGTATGTCATTTGCTTTTTCACACATTTACACAATTAAACACTTAACTTTTAAATGGGGCTATGCCATTTTTGTTTCTTTAATAGAAAAGAATTAATAAAATAATGGGCTTAAAATACAATTTTGGTCTCTGTTGTTTGATCTTCATAACGCTTTTTATTCCTAGATTTTAAAAACTTATTTTTCATCCTTATCATTTTTACTTTCATTCCATTTTCATTCATCCAACTTTGTTAAATTTAATGGTTAACTCAGTCAAAATATATTTGATTAAATTACATATGTCTATTTATAGTAGATCATTCTTTATATTTTTATTCTCAAATTATAGAATACGTATTTTGTTACTTTTTTACTTTCTTTATTTATTTTAACAACACATTTTGTTTTTTGGTTAATTATAAACTATTATAATTTTAATCAAAGAAAACAAACAAATAATTTCATTAAACTATTTGTATGCACATGATCATTTTTCCCAAGCCTTGGTCCCTTAGGTTTATCAAATGTTATAGATTTGGTCTTTAAAGTTCAATTATTATAAAATAAATCTCATGTTAACGGTCATCCATTAATCCCTTAAATGAGCGGGAAAATGACCATTATACCCTTTGAAATCAATTGTATACTTTCTTGCTTGAATATAACAACGACGTAAAATAGGCATTATTTGCACTGTATACCTTTTTTATTGTAAGCATATAAGTAAATACACAACACAATGCATTAAATCCGTCGTACTAACATTTCATATGACAACATATGTACAAACTTATGTTTTATATAAATCTATCTTACTACTTATGATAAAATCTATCAAACTTTATAACCTGATGCAAAACCCGAGCTCTAAACAACTAGTTGTAAAATAGTATTAGAGCACCTCCTTTGTATATAAGCTATAAAACAATATAATTATTTCAGACCATGAAAACGTAGTAGATATAATATTTTAATATATGATCTATATCTCTAGAGCATGACATAAAAGTATTTTATTTTTATTAAACGATATAAATATGCAGAATTTTCTTTTTATTTTCATGTAGAGTAAATATTGTATTAATTATATGATTTGTATTGTATTTGTTGAGAACTAGGTATATAAAGTTGTTATTGCCTTGATTAAAGTGTTTTTATGATAATAGTAAATGGATTTACATTGAACCATAATTTTGTAAATATGTTGTCATACGAACTGTTAGTATAACGGACTTCATGCATTGTGGTATGTCACCTATATGCTTATAATCAAAAAGAGGTATATAGTGCAACTTGTGTCTAACGTCGCTGTTATATTTAAGTAAAAAAATTATACAATTGATTTAAGAGGGTATAATGGTCATTTTGCCCTTTCATTCAAGGGATTAATGGATGGCTATTAACATCAGGTACAAAATTCATAGCAAATTGCATACTTGGAGGTTTGTTTTGTAATAAATGAACTTTAAGAATCAAATCCGTAACATTTGACAAACCTTAGGGACCAAAGCTTTGGAAAAAAATAATATACTTATCAATAGTTTAATGTAATTATTTGATTATTTTCTTGATTAAAGTTATAACAGTTAATAATTAACCAATAAAAAAATGTGTTGATAAAATAAATAAAGTAAAAGTAAAAAAAATATGAATAGTGTAATTTGAGAATAAAAATTATAAAGAATGATATACTATAAGAACATAATATGTAATTAAATTAAACATTCTTTGGATGAAGTAACTACTAGTAACTACTAAGTTTAACAAAGTTGGATGGGAGATGAAAATAAAATAAAAGAAAAAACATAGAAACGAAAAAGAAAAATTAAACATGAAGGACTAAAAACGTTATTAGTATCAAAACAAATTAAAAACAATTGCATACGCTAGAAGGAGGGCTTGAACCTCCGACCTTGTGGTTAACAGCCACACGCTCTAACCAACTGAGCTATTCCAGCTTTATGATATATTTATTTGATTTAAACTAAAAAATAAAATATGAAAAATGTGCCATTTTTGTTAACAGTTTATAGCATCACCAAATCGTAGATTTATTTAAATTTATGATAAAACGCACATCATCATTCAGTTGTTCTTTTTCATGCTTTTTTTTTTCATTACAGTTTGTTAATTACATTGAAAAAAATTGACTAACAAACTAAGTAATAAGTTACATGATGATAATTGACAAAAGTTAGTTAATAATGTAAAGCAAATCACTAATGATATAATATGTTAATTAACACAAACCATACGGTAAAGAAAATTAAATGACAATATATTAATTAATAGACTTTCTGGTTACGGAAACAATCTGAAATTCAAGCTCAAGTAGTAACTAAAGATGACCTGGTGGAGATTAAAGAGATGATAAAGTCTACATCAGATAACATTATGAAAGCAGTGGAAGCTTTGAATGAAAGGGACTCCACCATGGAAAATACATGCATGTCTCAGGCTAGCAGTCTAAAAAGAAAACATGATGATCATGATCACCATAAGGGGAAGAAAAGGAGGAAGTTGGCTGAGGACATTGCTATCCATTCTAGAACTGAGTCTGTAGAAGTTAATATTGAAACTGCAAGGGAGGCGCAAGGAGTAGTAAAAGAGGAAGGAGATGTGATTCCAACTACTGTTGATGTATAACTTCGGGTTGAAAATACTAAAGTTGTTGGCATAAGAACCAAAAAGGTGAGTTTTGGTGAGAGCTTGGTTGACAAAGTATACGAATTACACAGGTTCATGTATGAACATATAGTTCATATATGAAGCAGTTAAAAATAATTAATATGTGAATTACACAGATTTATATATGAATGTATATATCAATTACATAGGTTCATGTATGAACGTATAGTTCGTATATGAAACAGTTAAAAATAGTTGATATGTGAATTACACAAGTTCATATATGAAGCAGTTAAAAATACTTAATATGTGAATTACACAAGTTTATATATGAATGTATATATGAATTACATAGGTCATGTATGAACGTATATTCATATATGAATCAGTTAACATTAGTTAATATGTGAATTACACATGTTCATATATGGATGTATAAATTACATAGGTTCATATATGACCGTATAGTTCATATATAAATCAATTAACATTAGTTAATATGTGAATTATACAGATTCATATATTAAATGTATAGTTCGTATGTGATACAGTTAAAAATAACTAAAATGTAATAATATGAATTACACATTCATATATTAACATATAGTTCATATATAAATGCATAATTCATATGTAAACTATTTAGCTGATTCAATAGTTTCGAGTATTTGATTCTCAAATTAAGATGCATATGCTGAAACATGCAGCCGCATATGCTGCAGGAATTCCCTTTTACTTCTTTACTTTCTATGCCCTTAGATATGGTCCATGATTTTAGTTTTCACCAAGATTCTATTATTACCAAAGTAAATTGCCATTAACTTTCTTTTCTATACTTCAATTCAGACACCCACAAGGTATAAATTTATGGTGCTTGGAATATCCAACAACATGCATGAAAAAACACCAACTATAAATATGTTTCAATTGACATATATGATCTTCAAGTAAATTGTAAATTTCTCAAAGCGTTGGATGAATTACCGGGTAATTTCTCCTTTAGCAGATTGGTTGCTTTCAGTATTACTATAACGTAAGGAAAAGCATGCTAGCTGCCAAAGGAGATTTGCCTAGCAATTCAATATACGGACATTCACCATGTTGATACCTACTTGATATAAACAGGCGGCTAAGGGTGGTCGATTTCATAATGAAAGTTTTCTGAGGTACAATTACAATTTTAATTTTCTTGTTTGGAACTTTGATATAAATTCTTTGAATATACATATAAATACACTACAGTAAAATTGGCTTAAAATGTGTAAGCATTCAGATAGTATGTTTTGTACTATTTTAGTTTATAGGACTGAACTATAAAAAATCTTATCTAAAAGTGTTACAGTAGTCAGCTTCGTAGGACGATTTAAGGCATTTTAACAAGTTTGTAAAACATTTTTAAAATAAAAAAATTATGTATTTTATTGAAAATTTGTTTCAAATATTGTTTAATAAGTTATTTATAAACATTTATTTATTTAAATTAAACATTTAATAAACCTCTTTTAGAAAATAAATTTTATTATTTATAACTATGAAATCTAGGTATATTATTAATTCATCGAGTATGTAAGTGAAAACCGGTGAAAGGATAGTAAGAGCATTGTCATGAAAACTAGAACTAAATCCATTTTGATCTTACAATATTCTATTTTCTAGAGCTATAATAATTTTATGTAAAAAAACATTATAAATATTTGATGATTAACAAAAAACAATCAAATCAAATAACATTTTTAAAAGAAAATAAGTTTTAAGTAAGTAAAGTCACCCGTGGTAGTGACTACCGACTAGGGTGTAAACGATTAGAGCTTGCGCGTGTGCTCAAGCCTTGAGCTTGAGTCGATTTCAGAATACAAAATGAATTTTGTTTAACTTGATAAGTCGAGCTCCATACTCGGCTTATTTGAAAGCTTGAGCTTGAGTCGATTTTAATGTACAAAATGAATTTTGTTTAACTTGATAAGTCGAGCTCCATACTCGGCTAATTTGGAAGCTTCATAAACTTTTTCAAGTCAAGTCGAGCCAACTATACAAATATACACTTTTCAACTCGAGTTGAGCCAAGCGATACAAAATTACGAATAAACATTCATTCATATTCATCCGTTTAGTCATGTAAAACAAATGAATGGTACCAGACTACCAGGCCTCCGTTCTTATTCGTTCGGTTCATTTACAACCCTAACTGAAGCATTTTCCATCAAAAAAAATATTCTACTTGCTTCAAATACATATGTGAGTGAACTTCAAGCCTTCCAACTATATTCCAAAAATCCAATATTTACAATTACCATATAGAATATATACACTGCCCATTATGGTAAAAGCCACCAACTCAAATTACCAAAAAATCCCAAGCAAAGCAGGGCATATAAATGCATAAAACAAACAGAGAAAGAAAGCCATCTATCTATTTGTAAACAAATCATATACATTTGCATTCCCTTTTTGCTTAACCATCAACAACACTTTTCTATCAAAGATGCAGCACCTTATATAACATCTTGTACACCCAAAACTTCATCTTCATCAAGAAACATGATGATTATAACCACAAATCGAATCCGATAAAAACCTCAGAACAAATAACAAATCGACCATCTCATGTTGCAGATAAAGAATTAAAGATTACCTCCCAAAAACAAGATTAGGATCACCTAATGAAGCTTCCATTTTCTCAAAAGATCATCATAAACAGGCCCCTTACCAGCTTTAGCAAGACTCTGCCTTAATCTCGATAACGTTGCAGAACTCAACTTAATCCCTCGATCGATCATATCTTCAGCATACTTCACCGCTTCAGGAACATGATTAAGATCACGTAACCCACCAACCAATAGGTTTCCAGTTTCCTCAAGCTCCTCCGGCTTCTTGTAATTCTCAATCATGCATTTCCAAACTTTTATCGCCATATAAGGATCCCTGCCATCAAGAAACACCTTAACTGCTAAACAGCAATTGGCATGCGTTGGCACAAACTCATTCTTTATCATCTCATCAAACACGGGTCCGGCTTCTTTAACTTTCCTGCTCTTCATTAAAAACACGAAAAGGATATTGTAACTATCGGAATCAGGGAACACCCCGTTGAAAACCATATCATCTAACCACCTTCTAGCTAGATCAATATCATTACGATTCGAATACAAAGAAATCATCAAATTATACGTTTCCGTATCAGGTTTGCAACCATTCTCCACACCCATTGCATCCCAAAGCACTTGGGCAGCCTTCGCATCACCCTTCGACGCACACTCGCTTAATGCAGCTTTGAAAAACCGCATCCCCGGATAACACCCCCGATCCCTCAAAGATTCAAAGAACTTCATGGCATCACGCAGCCCATCGGAGCCCTTGAGCAACGTGTTCAAAAGAGAGTCGTAAGCAGAAAATTGTTGGGATCCCACCCAATCCCAACCACCATTTCTTCAAAAGTTTTGGTAGCGTTAACCGCATCCTGTTCTGTCTCCCAACCCTCTAACAAAATCGCGTACGTATCAGCATCCGGTCTGATTTTACTCCTAACAACATTCAAGAACTCTTTGGCATCTACAGTCTTCCCATCTCGACATATCGCACTCAGAAGAGAATTCAAAGCTACAATATCGCGTGCAATACCGTACTGATCCATCACTTCAAACGTCATGACGGCCTCTTGCACGCGATCAGCCATCACATAACTACCGAAAACAGAAGCAAATGTAGCCAACGAAAGTAACCCCTCTTTCTTCATCGATTTAATCGCATCCCACATTGCATCAAACATACAATTCTTTCCTAACATATCGACGATTAAATTCCAAGCGTACGGGCTATGTTTATCGTTCAATTGATATCCGGACCACCGGAAAAACTTAACCACGGCGCCAGGGTGTGCATACGATAGCTTAAGGACGTCTTCAACGATTTCCGTAGAAACCCTAATTCCGGTATCGTCTAAAACCCTAGTTACGTCTAACGACGGTGTGTGTGCGATAATTTCACATAGCAGTTTCACTTTAAATGGTAAATTAGGGGTGTCGATGTAGGAAGCGAATACCGGACGCTTACTCGGCGGTGGTTGTTGGATTTTCCGGTGGTGGTTTGGCTCCGAAGTTGACGATGGACGTTGGGAGGACGGGTGTGATGGATGATCGGACTTTTGGGTGGTTCGCCGGTCGTCGTTCCGAGAGGATCGTGGTGGCGAAGGTTCACGGCGGCGGCGGGTCTGTTTGGTTCTCGTCATGAATTTTTTCCGGTGAAGGTTGGACGAGGGTTTCGTCGTTGATTTCTGAAACCCTAGCCAAAGAAAAAGGGGGAAGACGATGATGATGATGGTCGGTAAATAAAGGATTATTATTGCTATTAATGGTTGAAAGAGACCAAAATAACCAATTTCTCCAATTGAGTATGGTGTTAATGTGAGGGTAAAAATGGAACTCGATTGGCAATATGGCTTAACAAATAAGTTGGTAGGAGGAGAGGGAGAAATCGATCGGGTAGCCGGATGAAACTGAAGTAGGGTGACATGATTAAAGTGATTGTTTGTTCTATGATTGGTAAAAATAGACCAAAATGACCAATTCCTCCAATCAAAGTGAGAAAGCCCACGCATTGCAGCGGGTCAATTAATCTTAAACTTTTGGTTTAATAAAGGCATACAAAATGTTGTTATATAAGATTATTTATGTAATTTACATTAAAACAAACTAAGGGCGTTGGGGGACGCATTCTGGAGGTACGGGGGCTTCGACCCCGGGCTGCATGCTTTAGCAGTCGGGCTTCGGCCCAAAAATTGCTGAGGATTAGTCTGGGCCCAATGTGGTCTGGGATACCTCTTCCAAAAAAAAAAACAAACTAAGGGCGCGTTTGGTTCGCTGGAATCCTTGGGAATCTGAGGGAATTGGAATCCAATTCCCAGGGATTCCCATGTTTGGTTGGCTTTTGAGGATGGAATTGGAATCTGCAGGAGGGAATGAAATCCCTCAGATAAGAGATTTTAGAATCCTTCAGCATATGGAAGGATTTCAAATTCCATAGACTTGGGAATTTGACAGATTACCTTTTTACCCCTCAAATCATTAATACCTTATAACCACATATAATATATATATATATATCAGTATTTAATTTATATATTATATATTTATTTATTTATATATTATAATATATATATATAACCTATATACAATATTTAATATATAATATTATATATATACGTATATAATAAATATTATTATAAATTATATATATAATATACATATATATATATATATATTTAATATATATAATATATACCTTTATATATATTATATATATATATATTATAATTTTTATATATAACTTATATACGATATTTAGTATATAATATTATATATACGTATATAGTATATAATATATATTAAATATTATTATAATAATATATATAATACATACATATGTATATATATAAATATTTAATTTATATATTATATATTTATTTATATATTATAATTTATATAAATATTTATTTTATATATTATATATTTATTTATTATATATATTATAATTTATATATATGACCTATATACAATATTTAATATTATATATACATATACATATATATTATATATTATATAAAATATATTAAATTTTATTATAAATTATATAAATAAAAATTTTTATATTATATATTTATTTATATATATAACCTATATACAATATATAATATTATATATACATACAAATATATATTATATTAAATATTATTATAAATTATATAATATATAATATATATTAATATTTATTATATATATTATAATTTATATATATAACCTATATACAATATTTAATATTATATATACATATACATATATATTATATAAAATATATTAAATTTTATTATAAATTATATAAATAAAAAATTTTATATTATATATTTATTTATATATATAACCTATATACAATATATAATATTATATATACATACAAATATATATTATATTAAATATTATTATAAATTATATAATATATAATATATATTAATATAATTTATATTAATATTCATAAATGTGTATATTAAATGGAATGTATATAATATACTTTTACATATAACCTATAAAACAAACTAAAGTAAAACAAAAAACAAAAAACAAAAGGAGGGTAATTCTGTCATTTTACATATCTGAATTCCAATTCCATTAGACATTTCTACCAACCAAACAGATTATGGAATTGGATTCCAATTCCATTTCCTGCCAACCAAACAGAATATGGAATTGGATTCCAATTCCTTCAGGATTCCAATTCCTCTAGGATTCCAATTCCTTCAAAAACATTCCAGCGAACCAAACGCCACCTAAGGGTAGGATGAACTCATATACAAAATGTTGTTATATAAGATTATTTATGTAATTTACATCAAAACAAATTAAGGGTATGATGAACTCATACAACTATTTAAATGTTAAATAACTTTTGTACATTCAAAAAAGCGATGTCTCTGATTGTTGTTATTTACGGTTGTTAGTAATATAGAATAAATAAAAATATTAATTTTAAGCGATTTGAACTTAAAGATTTGAAAAAAAAATATTATGTAGTTATCAATAGTTTAATGAAATTATTTGATTATTTTTCTATTAAAGTTCAAAAAAGCGATGTCTTTGATTGTTGTTATTTACGGTTGTTAGTAATATAGAATAAATAAAAATATTAATTTTAAGCGATTTGAACTTAAAGATTTGAAAAAAAATATTATGTAGTTATCAATAGTTTAATGAAATTATTTGATTATTTTTCTATTAAAGTTAAAATAGTTTATGATTAATCAATTAAACAAATGCATTGATAAAATAAGTTAAGTAAGAAGTAAAGAATGTGAATTATGTAACTTGAGAATAAAAAATATAAAAAATAGTCTACTATAATGACCAAATATGTTTAATCAAATATTTTATGGGGAATGCCCCGCTTTGCTGCGAGTTATGATGTATGTGCGTGTATCGAAAGTTTTTTTTAATGTATTTTACTTAATATACGATGATATGTTACGTTAAAAATACATATATAACTGTAGCATATATGGTATATAATAAAATATTACGCTCATTTCAATTTGTTAAAACAAAAATCGTATTTTTTTAATATTATTCAATGTGCGACTATATGTGTTAATATGACCGAAATGTAAAATGAAATATAGAAAACTAAAAGGTATAAGGTAAATAAATATACAAGTTTAAAGGGTTAAAATATAAGTTTTTTAAATAAAAACGCAAAAGTGCTCAAATTACGGGGACAAAAACTGTAAATATGATGGTAGAACAAAAATAGGAAAAAGGATAATAGTAGGATTCGAAACCGTGACCTACAACATCAAAAACTTTGCCACTGAGCTAGCGCGCCTTTTTATGTACTTTTACCCAAAATCTATCTTATCTTATATATAGTAACGACAAAAATTTTTCCAGGTGAATGTATGGATATAGTAATGTCAAGGTAAAAATGGAATTGGATTGGCAATATGGCTAGACAATAAGTTTGGTTGGAAAGATCAATTAGGTGTGTAAACATTACTACATATAACATGCGATTTATTCGAGATTGATTCCTTCAAAGTTTGGTTAATACTTGACCTATAAAAAATACCAATAAAAACGAAAAGTATTGTATATTTCTAGATATTTAACAATATTATACATTTTATAAACAAAATTAATCATTTTTTTTGGGGGAAAATCATAATTAAAACACAAAAAATGTATGAATATATTAGTGTAGTTGTCTTATGTTGAAACAAAGATGGTAAAAAAGAGCAAATGTGTTATAAAGAAGTGTTATATATAAAGTATTATGATAAAGTAAGGACGAAAGATGTTATAAAAATTGATATAAAGTGCATCTCTTGAGTTTTTATAAAAACTTGAGAACATCTTTAGGTTTTATCATTTACATGAGATACGAGAAGACTTTAAAATTTCATTAATTCGAACCTTGAGCTTAGTTTCGAGTTTGAGTTTAAAAAATTGCAATCGTTTTGAGTAGAGTTTAGTTTTTAACTACTCACAAGTTTTCGAGTCATGTTCAAGCTTGAAAAATAGTTATCAAGTTTGAGTCAAGTATATTAATAATCGAGCTCGACTCGTATTTACACCCATAAGATCAAATATTTTGGTCAATTTCTCTTATTATAATCGTCTTCAAATATACCTTTCGAATAAATTCTTTTGTTATTTCATTATTGATTATGTATTTGTGCAATATTGCGTTATATGTAATCTTTTACCATAGCTAGTTGTAGAAAATCAATATACAACTCATTATTGAAAAAGAAAATTCAAAATTTATATTTGAACAAGATTGATATTAAAACCATATGTAATCATTACGTTTGTAACAAAACAAGAAATTATAAGAATCTAATATAGTAAGAATTAGTAAATAAATCTTACTTACCGTTCAACCTCCGACAACTTACATATATAGATCTATCTAGATGCATCAAAACCATCAAGTAAATCGAAGAAAATCACCCTCATAGCTAAGTAGCTTGCTTCAGATGACCAAAGTGATCCATCCGACCCATCATTTAATAATATTAAATACAAAATTCCAAAATGAATTTTCATTTATAGCATAAATAACATCTTGACCAAAAGAACCAGTGAAGGTCGGGCTAGGATCATTGTTCCGGCTTTGGTCTTAAATTTTTGGCCAATTATCAATTTAGACCTAAATTGGTCTTTTTTTTGGGTTAAAAAGGGACCGCCTTTTTAGGATCGGTAAAGGTTGTATTATCCACGTTATCCGGTTCTTTTGCACCTCAATGTTGTATTATCCACGTTATACTTAAATGCTAGATTTGTGATATTCTTAGCACAATACAAACTTCCAAGAGTGTTGGTAAAAAAAGTGGCCTGACATATTAAAAACAATTCTAGATGTAAATTGAAACATTAAACCTTTCAACTAGAACGCTGAAGTTATTTGAAAACAAAATAAACACATAACATGTGATTGATCATAAATAACAATGTAAAGTATATTGTACCATATGTGTAGATTGAAACATCATGTATATATGCATATCATCGTAAAAATCATATCATACTCAAAAAAATAATTGTGTGCGTGAGCATGCACTCCATTTTAAAAGATTTATATATTCGTGTAGATTGATTACCGGTAGTTTTTGACCAAGAAGCTACATATCTCATATCATAATATCTGAAATCAACAATAGTCATACACGCTCGTAAAAGAGAAAACAAAAAAGTTAATACTTTTTCTTTATTCTTCTCAAACAACCCCTTATAAATTTATTTTTCTTCTTAGAACCTTTTCTTATATACTAGCAAAACCACCAGTGTTCTGCACCTATGTCTTGTTTCCTTATGCTTTAACTCTGGCACAAATTTTTTGATGGGCCTCCTTGTGTTCATGTGCAAGAACAAAGTGTTAATAAATATTAATTTTTAATAATTAAACTTAATTATTAATTATTAATTAAATTATACATTATATATTATTTATTTTTAAATGTTATTAATTATATTGTATATTGTTTAACATGTTTAATTATTAAAACATAAATATAATAATTTTTAAAATGTTATTAACTAAAACATATTAAATATTTTAATAAAAAAATATTTATATCTAATTTTTAATTATATTCTTTTAAAATTATTAATTATTTAAGATATGCTAAGTTGATCAATTTTATTTTTATTATATTTAATAGTAATTTAAATTATAAGTTAATGTAGATTTTTTCTAAAGTTTATTTTAACAAATTCTAAATTTATAGTGTGTATATATAATAATAATAATAATCAACTCTATATTATTTCAATATATTATACTATATAATTTTTTTATTGTTTGTATTATTTAACATATCATATTATTATAAATTTATTTTAATTATATTACTAAAAGTTTGTTTTAATTATATTAGATAAATACTTGTAATTGATTATTGAGTAAACTACAATTTTGGTCCCTGTGGTTTTGCGATTTTTTGAAAGTGGTCCCTAAGGTTTAATAACTACAGAAATGGTATCTGTGGTTTTAATTTTGCTTTGAAAGTGGTCCCTGACCTCTAACCCCGTCTAAAAGCTCCGTTAGAGCCAGGGGCAGTTTCGTCCTTTCATGCTTTTGGCCGGAGTTTACATCTCCGGTCATCTTCTCCGATCAAACAACCCATCAAGTTAACCTTTTCTTCAATAAAATCAACACACACACTATAAAACATATAAAATACACATATATATACATATATATATATATATATATAAACATAAACATCCACCTTCCTCCCCATGAACACCGGCCAAACTCCGGCCAAACTCCGACCAAAAAACCCAAGCAAGTTTACATCTTCATTTACACACGCACACATACACATAAATATACATATACACACACACATACATATACATATATATATGTATTGTTAATTACAAAATCAACGCCTGTAATTTTAGCTAAACCCAACTTTCCGGAGAAGGTGACCGGAAGGTCACCGGAGAAGAAAATCCTCTTTTATTGTTAATTACACAATCAAGAAACCCATTTTTTGCATCTTAATTTTCAAAACCCCACTTGAAAACCACCATTTTTTGATCTTTTTTACACAAATTCATGAAACCCACTTCTCCGGTGACCCTCCCGTCATCTTCTCCGGCAACCTCCGGTGATCCGTCCCAAAAAACGAACCAAGTCTCAAATAGACACACACAACACAGATGTATATATACACATACATACATACATACATACATATATAAACATACACAGATGTGTATATATATATACCCACGATTGATGAGAGTTGACTTTTTTGAGTCAAAATTGAGATCTTGTTTATGGGGTTTTTGGATTATGATGCAGATGGGAAGAAGAAGAAGAAGAAGAATAAGGAAAAAAAAAAGAAGGTGAAGTTTGCAGAGGATGTGAAATGGAGATGAGTTTAGGAGAAGAAGAATATATGTGTGTGTATATATATACTCATCTGTGTGTATGTTATATATATGTGTATATATATACACATCTGTGTGTGTATGTTTATATATGTATGTGTGTGAATATATATACTTCTGTGTGTATGTTATATATATATATATGTGTGTGTGTATACATATATTTATGTGTTTAGATGAATCAAGACATAGTAACCGGAGGAGAAGATGAAATGAAGTCGTCGGAGAAGATGACCGGAGACTCGCCGGAGATGATGATCGGAGGATTGCCGGAGAAGGTGACCGGAGGGTCACCGGAGAAGACAAAAGAGTGATAAAGCTTGAAAGGACGAAACTGCCCCTGGCTCTAACGGAGCTTTTAGACGGGGTTAGAGGTCAGGGACCATTTTCAAAGCAAAATTAAAACCACAGATACCATTTCTGTAGTTATTAAACCTTAGGGACCACTTTCAAAAAAATCACAAAACCACAGGGACCAAAATTGTAGTTTACTCTTGATTATTTATGTCCTTTTTGATCATTTTACATACTCATAAGCTAATTTTGTATAACATGATTTGCTTATGAGCTAGTTTATCAGCTACCAGCTAGCTTATCAGCTAGTTTACTAAACATAGCCTAAGTTAATACATTTAGAGAAAACCAACTTATGAAAAAACTTCTTATTATCAATGCTAAACCGATGTAAACACTTTTTTTTTATCCAAATATTAGAAACTTGTTATCATTAATGCTATCTGACAATATATTGATAGAAATTTTAAATAAACTATAATGCAAATGATATTGTACTAAATATAGCAGAAACCATTTAATTTTTTACGGTTTTGTCTATGGGTAATCGGGTAAGTAAGGTATGATTGTAGCATCAGCATCACATTCATGATTCAACAACTCATTCAAAGTTAAAATCTTTCACCAAATGCCCTCTATTTTCCACCACCACTAAATTGACCCCCCTCCATATGACAACCTATTTAAATATGTTAACCAACAATAACTTTACAATTTATGGATCGTCTACCAAATGTTATATGGGTGTCATTCATCAAGCAACCATGACAAAAGCCAACAATCCATCCCGTACGAGACATAAACAAGGATTGAGAAAATTCCCCTGTAAGCGAGAAAGAAAACTGTTAATCAATTAACGCTTATCAAATATGGTATATTTACCAATAATCCATTTTGACGCTAAGAATGTTACCGAATAAATTAAGTGTTCGGTGAACAGTTCGTTACTAACATTTGATTGCTAAATTAAGTATGCAAGATCAAGAAAAAAAACCTTCCTTTTTTATTGTCTCGAAATTCTTATAGCTAGTAAAACTTCAGTTTAAAATTTTGGCTTGGAGGACCGATCATTCAAAATGGACCCATATACATGTTACCGATTGTGTAACATTTAGGCCATGTTTGGCAAAAATAAACTTTAGTAGCTTTTTGGAAGCTTTTTGTAGCTTTTTCCAATTATACCCTTATTAATATTAATTATTAAATTCAAAAATACTATTTTTAGTCATTTTACATACTCATGAGCTAGCTTTTACCAAACATAATTTGTTCACAAGTTATCTTATCAACTACTAGATAGTTTATTAATCAACACCTAGTTTGCCAAATATAGCCTTAAAGTGTCTTGGGGGCTTTCTATGAAGTTTTCAAAAGATTAAGGGTTATTTGGGCTTTTTGTTGTTGTGAATATATTCTCATGATGACATTCTATTTAAAAATATCCAACCCCAAAATTTCCCCCAATAGACCAGTGAAGTGGAAACCCTCATCCAGCCGAATTCTCGAGAACTGAATCGATCAGCTATGGCGGAGGTTCAGAACGTTGATGCATCAACTCAGCCTGTGGCCGCTGGTATACTCATCTCATCCTTTCCATCTCTTTCTCCATTGTTGTATCTGTTAAGGTTTTTTTTTATAGAACGCAAGTATGCTACCATAATTATCTGCGATATAAAGCGATTAATCTGTTGTAGTACTCAAATCGAACTAGAAACGAGCTATCAAACACTAAGAACCATCCATTGGCTGTCTATAGATTCAATGGGGTTCCACTAATGTATCAGAGTTTGGGGATTTTGCAGACATGTACTATCAAACCCTAGGGTTTGTAGAGATGCAAATTGTTTCAGATATGGTAACAAATGCAAGGATATAGATAAATGCAATTTCTGATTAATAAAAGAAAATTCAGAAAGTTATGATATGAACAAGTGGTGGTTGTACATGTCTTGCAAATTGCTATGTAAAAAGCCTCAGGGAAAAAAAAGTCTATTGATATGTGTGTCAAATTCTAGTTTTTGGGTATAATTTGTTTGATCCAATTTTTTGGCATAATTTTTTCTTTTAGATTTAAGAAAAAGATTTTAGTTTGAATGACGAAGTTTCTTTATGGATGAAAATGATGATGGAAAATATTTATCCAATATATGAACGTGGTTATTAGATGGTATTAATTAGTTTTATAGAGTCAATGAGTTTTAAGAGCTTGACAATTGAGAGACAACATTAATCAATAACACTAAATGCTTAAAGAGTTGTTTTTAAGAGTTTTTAATAGAATGCTCTGTAATATAGTATAACTTATAGAATTTGTTTATCATCGTTTCAGTTAAGTTATCTCTAAAGCATCACACAAAGAGCAATTAATATTTTCAATGATACTTAACTTATAGGTGGATTTCGTATATTTCTTTGCTTTTCTGAAAGGCATCATCATAATTATATTGCCATATGAGCTGACCATAAACATTGTTTTCTTCGTTAAATGAGGCATTATCATCATATGCGGGAAAAGGTGTCTGCTTTCTCAAAGCAGTAAACTTTTGATTTTCTTAAATTAAATAATCGAGGTTAATTGTATCGAGTTTGTTCACATTATTCCTAGGATAGTACTTTCTATTTCCTTTGTTCCAATAAATGCACACTTGATTAGTTTTGTTACAAATATGTGAGTTTGCTCAAATTGTCATAGATTTTAGATGTGATCGTCAAATTTCAGTGTGGAAGAATTCATATTGATTTTAAAGTAAAAAGTGTAGCTCATTTGATCTTAAAAGTGAAGGTTTACCCCCTTTGTCTTGGGAACCGAGGGAGCTAAAGGATTTGCCATTATTTTTTGTAGGCATGCAATTTGCAAACGAGATACATATATACGTTGCACAACTTATTATGGAAGTTTATGTCTTATTAGGAAATTTAAGCTTATGTTTGTGTTTAGCATCGCACACTCAGATTTGTGTCCAACAAGCAAACCAATTGTAATTGAGAAACAAAATAATGTCATAGTCTTCCAGTGCTGTGGCGGATTGGTTATTGCTCGGGGAGTTCATAGCGTCCTAACCGAGTTCGAGCCTTCCCGTGCGCATGCCTGGGGACATTTAAGTGGGGCCATGTTTAGCCCTCAAAATTGCCGGGGATTAGTCGGGCTTTGGCCCGGACACCCTTCCAAAAAAAAATCACATGGCTTAATGTTTAAAGATGTGTCTTCTGAATGTATACGTACAAATGCATGCTTGCTGTCTATTTTACTTTGATACGGGACTTGGTGTTTGGTATATATAATTGTACACTAGATATATCATATATGTAACTTCCATTTTTTTCTTTGGTTTGTATGTAGGTGAGACACCACAACTATACAAGTCACTTTTGAATGAATATGCTCAAAAACTGTGGAAGCAAATCCCAATCTATCAAACCAGTAATGAAGGATCTGACCATCAACCAAAGTTTAGGTCTACGGTGTGGGCTAATGGGGTTAGTTACACATCCCCAAACACATTTCCGCAAAAGAAAATGGCAGAGATGGATGTTTCCAAGATTGCATTTCTTGCTACAAAGCAGAAGTTAAAGGATGATGCGTTACGTCTTGTTCGTGAGGTTTGACTCATACATTGATATTAATTTTAACTGTTTTATATGGTTTAAACTTTAATGTTATTAGTGTATTATTGCACTTGGACCTTCTTTGCATCACTTCTTTGATCTCACATTAAGTATTAGTGTCAATGAGAATCTATACGGGTTAAGTAGAATTGGGAACAAAAATAAATGAAATTCAATTAGAGGAGAGACATCTTACATATAAAATTCAATTGTGTGTGTGTGGGTGTTGGGGGGGGGGGGGGGGGGAGGGGGGTGTTAATTGTTTTACTTTCTTTCGCTCTTAACTGGTTGATTATATTTTGTTCTGTTACATTGCGCACTTTTCAGTATTGGTTGACATAAGATTTTCTTTTCAAGTCAATGCTTCTTACTGCTTTCTGCCATGGTTCAGGACAAATCATTTTGTAAGTCCATTCTGGTTGAATATGCTGTAAGGATGAATGTACCGAAACCCGCCTATCAGACGAGTCAGCTAGAGACGACGGTTCCTGTTTTTCGATCTTCCTTGGTTGTCAACGGTGTTTCTTGCACAGGAGCTGATTGTAAAAGCAAAAAAGAAGCTGAACAATCAGCGGCACGTGCTATTATTCTCAAATTTTTAGGTACTTTCTTAGCTCCAAAAGCTTGTGTTTGTAAGATTCTTTTCAGTTTTCTATGTTTTGAGTTGAAAATTTTGGTAGCATGTGCTTTAATTTGAAATAGAATGTACTTTATAAAACTTGGAAGCATATACTCTTCTAATTCTACTTCATTATACCGTGTCTCTAGCTTTTTCTCTTACGGTATTCATATCCGTCATTGTAAATATGTGTTGATTCTTGTGCAGATTCTGACTCGGAAAACATTATGTCGGAGATAATTAACTGCAAGTTCAGAAATCATGCTGAAATGAAGGACATACCCAGTGCTCAAAATGCCACAAGTGTGGTAGTACAAGCTGTAGTTGACAACATCACCAATGCGGTTGTACAAACTGCAGCTGAAAACAGCAACAATGCAGTTGTACAAACTGCAGCCACTTTGAACGAGGCCAAAGTTGAGGAAGGTACCAAAATGGTGAACACATCTGCACTACCACCAGAGCCTTCCTTGGTACAAGGCACTACCGTAATCCCTCCAAGGCCTATGCCAGAAACATCAACTCCAGTTACTACTCCGGTGCCTACGGTTTTTGCAATGCCGCCATCTGTTAATGCCAACAGCGCACCCATTCCCGGATCAGTACCGTCTTTGGAGAGCCTCGCTCGTATAATAGCAGCCCATCTTTCTTCTAATATGGTTCCACCAGGCAACAACTCAGAAGCACCGACTGCGATTGTTACTCCTCCACTTTCGTTATCGTCTCCTGCTTCAGCACAAACGGCGGTTGCGAGTCAAACGTCGGGCAAGAAGCGGAACCGTAAGAACAAGAAAAATGCCCAAAAGAAAATGCGAACCGAGGATCAGTAAGTGTAACAATTTTTTTAGCAACTAATTAAAAAGAATGCTGCAAGTGAGGTTTTATAGTGAATTTTTTTTTTAGAATATAATAACCTTAATGGTTGTATATTTGGTCTGATGAACTGGTGGCATACGCTTCCGACTACAATGTTTCAGTTTTTAAGTAAAATGTACTGGGTTTATGGAAGATTGATCTTGGCTCTCTAATTCCAGGTCGGCGATGCCTGCCATGGCTGTGGGCCAATCTGCTACATTTTCGGCACAATAACTGGCTTGATTATTTTTGTGAGGTACATTTTCTTTGCCACTGATTTTTAGTTTGACAGTAGAAAGGCCTAGTTTTATTCATTATCCTCCCTTCTTTCATTTTCATCTAAATAATCTATGATGTGTCAACAATGCCAATATAAGGTTATTTACCGGTACTCCCTCTATCCCAAAATGATTCCACTTTCAACTTTTAGATATTAAATCGCTTAACTTTAGCTTTAAAGCTTCTATTGCATGTACTTTTAGAGAAACTGATATATATATATACATACAGTTACACACACACACACACACACACACACACATATATATATATATAGAGAGAGAGAGAGAGAGAAAGAGAGAGAGAGTCAAGTTCATTTAAAAACCAAAACATTAGTAAAAAACCGTAAAAACTCATGGTTTCATAGCTTAAATCAACGAAAACTCTTCGTGGAGTTGTTTAAAATATGCAAATGTTTCAAATAATTCATTTTTTGGTGTTCTTTTTTGTAAAAATGACAAGGTTTCATAGGATTAAAAAAAATACGTGAAACAGTTTCATAAGAATAAAAAAAGTGTATGAAAAAAATTCATTTTACATAAAAAAAACACCAAAATATGACACAGTTTCATCAAAAAATGAATTATATGAATCATTTGCATCATATTAAACAACTCCACGAAGAGTTTTTGTTGATTTAAGCCAAAAAACCATGAGTTTTTACAGTTTTTACCGTTTTTACTAATGTTTTGGTTTTTAAATGAACTTCCCTCTCTCTCTAATATATATATATATATATATATATATAGAGAGAGAGAGAGAGAGAGAGAGAGAGGAAAGTTCAAATGTGAACTAAATTTCTGGTTGTGAACATGAGGACGAATCTTAAGCACTCATCCGATCAATAAAGGCGACTTTGACCGGGTCCCCTCCTTTAATAATCTCCACCCTCCCAAGAATCGCATCAACCTCCGTGATCGCGTCCACCGTAACCAAAGATGTGTGGCTGAGATATGTGTGTGTGTGTGTGTGTATATATATATATATAGGGTCAGGTTCAAATGTGAACTCAATTTTGGTTGTGAACTTGAGAACGAATCTCAGTCACACATCTTTGGTTACGGTGGATGTGATCACGGAGGATTGACGCGATTGGGAGGGTAGAGATTATTAAAGGAGGGGGGGGGGGGACCGGTCAAAGCTGCTTTTATTGGCCGGATGAGTGGCTAAGATTCATCCTCATGTTCACAATGAAAAAGTGGTTCACATTTGAACTTCCCCCCCCCCCCCCCTCTCTCTCTATATGTATATGTGTGTGTGTGTGTGTGTGTGTAGTCGGGTTCAAACGAGAACAATACTTATTTAAAAGAATAGAACCAACAAAACTACATGTGATTTTGTGTTAATATTCGAATAAAGCCACGTGGTTGACTATACCTATATATGATTTTGTACATGAATCATATATGATCTTGTTAGTTGTCGCGTTCTTTTAAATATATATTGTTCTCGTTTAATCCCTCCTCTCTCTGTACTATGAACAAAATGAATATGTGAAACTTAACAAGGTTGGAATTTTGAAGCCGGAGTTCAATTTTTTTTTCTTTGGGACCAAAGGAGTATTACCAAGACCAGATAGTATTTTGAGCCATCGTACTCTTAACATTGTTTCTAAACATTTGTTGCTTGGTAGTTTGTTTATATCCGTCTGATCTTTTCATTCATACTTTTGCACAAGTCACGGGTCTTTAGAAAAACAGCCGTTTGGGTAGAGGACAAGTCCATATGCTGATTAATTGTTCACTGTAAAGGATCTTTTGGCATTTCTACCTTATTCACATACCGTCTGGTTTAAGCTTTCTTACTGACGCTTTTCTGTCGTCTATTGCAGAGTGATCGATAAGATTTGGTTGTTTGTGGAATTATGATCGATGATTCTTGCAAAGATTATTCTCCATGTAATCGAGTACCTTGGCTGGGGTTGCTCACGATCAACTGCTGTAGCTTTTTGTCGTTCCGTGTTGCGATGGACCCTTTTGTTGGAAATAAGTTTCAGGATTCTAATTATCATGTAACTATATGCAAAATGCTTCTGGAATTTATTTTTCTCATGTCTAGGTTGTTAGGGTTTTTATTGTTGCTGTGGTTCTAGTATGCATGAAAACCATATCTCAATGTACAATTCTTGTCATGCTTTATCTATGCATCAAAACTACCATAAGTTTGACAGATTTTAGAGCATGCATAATGGTAAGGTTTTTTTATTTTATTTTATTATTATTATAAAATTGGGATTCACAAGCTTAGAGCATCTGCAACGTATCTAAGAAAATAGAAATTTGGGTTACTTTTTTGCTTCGATAAATCCTTTTCGAAAATAGAGAAATAAGAAAGAATGGGAGTATGTATTTTATTATTTTTATGTCTTTAAAGAGACATGATGTCTTACTAACTATATTGAAGATTTTAATTATATATTTAGTGTAATGTCTTGCTAACTATATTGATGATTTTGATAATATATTTTGGGGGTGTTTGGGAGTGCTTATTTGTAATTTCTTATACCTTCTTTTTAACGGTAAAATTGCTTATAACTTATTAGCTTCATGGAAAAGTAATAAGCAGTTTTAAAGTGTTTGGGTAAACTGTTTATGACTTTTTAGAGCAGTTTTTTACAAAGGCAATTTTTTTTTGACTTTTTGGAAAAGTTGAGAAGTTGATAAACACTCTCAAATACCCTGTTAGTGTAGTGATGTTTAAAAGTGAGAATTGTTGAAATTAAATGTATACCTTTTTAGAGATTTTGATTTATGACTTCACATGTTGGAGCATGTGACGACTGATGAGATCTTTTATGTGGTTAAGCAAAAATAAAACCAAAAAGCTTTTCAGGAGAGCTCTAATTGAAAGCTTTTGGTTTATATGAAGAAATTAGGATTAGAATCATGATGAAATGGTTGAAGTTGAGCAACGGGAATAAGATGATGATGAGAATATTGAATGAAAATGATAATAAAAATGCTTATGATTGAAATTTAGAGTAAATGATTATATATAAATTTACTGTTTTGTTATCTACCATATAGGTTAGGTTGAGGGAAAAAAATGAAAACTGATAAATATTCAGATATCCTTAGTCTGGAATTCTGGATGGTATGTATTTGTGTATACGTGATACAAGTAATTTGAACAAGCATACATGCCTAAAAACCAGAAGCACACTTAATTTACTTGTATGAGTGCATACCATCCATATGGAAGGCTATCAGTATGTTCTTTAATTATTTAATTTTAAGCTTTTCCTCTTAACGTACCTTCTACCAAATAATCTCTAAGTAATAATGATTTTCTGTACCTCATGATACCATCAAAGACGTATTGCTTATTTTGACCCTATATTGATCATTTACAATATATATTGAGTGCACATCATGAGTCACCATTTCGAATCCAATAAAACCATTAATACACAAACCCATTTAATTTTGGATCCGGATACTCCTCATGCCCTCAAATTGACTTTCCTTGAATTCGAACCCGAGTAGACTGGGATACCATCCACAGTACCCCCAGGATGTTACTGCCCTTAGAAAGACCAAAAGAGCTAGACATGATTTGTTCAAATATCATTACATTGATTAAGTATAAAAGAATGCATAGGGTTTTGAGCAACACGTTTCTTCATCTCAGGATTATAAACTTGTTCTTTAAGGGTGCGTTTGGTGCACTGGACAGGGTGGGACAGGACAGGACAGTCCTGTCCTACGTTTGGCGTGCCCCAACCTTGGACTAAGTAGAACACAGTAGCACAAACCATGGGACAAGTGTGTCCACCCCCTTACCCATGGAACTAAGTGGAACAAGGAACTTAATGACCAAAATACCCCTAAAATAAGAAAGCTAATTAAATATCCCTTCTTTTTTCTTCAACCGCTTTCTCCCAAACTCCATCTCCTCTTCGATTTCACGACCTCGGATCTACCTCCCTCTCCGGCGATGTCCGGCGACCTGCGGCTGTTACCTCCGGCGACCTCCGCCTCCCTCTCCGGCGATGTCCGGCGACCTGCGGCTGTTACCTCCGGCGACCTCCGCCTCCCTCTACGGCGATGTCCGGCGACCTGCGGCTGTTACCTCCGGCGACCTCCGCCTCCCTCTCCGACGATGTCTGGCGCCTTGCGGCTGCTACCTCCGGCGACGTCCGACGTCCGGCGGCCTCCGCCTCCTTCTCCGGCGATGTCCGGAGACCTGCGGCTGCTACCTCCGGCGATGTCCGACGTCCTCCGCCTCCCTCTCCGGCGATGTCCGGCGACCTGCGACTGCTACTTCTGGCGACAACTTATAGACTTTATCAATAAAACAGTATTATAAGGTTTTAAATTCTTTGTTATTATGCATTAAATTGATTATTTATTAATAAAACAGTTGATTATTTATTAATAAAACAGTACACAACTCATCAGGGGTAAACTGGTCATTTTAACATGTTCTGGCTTGTCCTGTCCTATGTTGTTCTAGCTTACCAAACGTTGGACACCTGTCCTGTCCTGTTCTGTCCTGTCCTGTCCTGTTCTGTCCTGTCCTGTCCCGTCTGTGTACCAAACGCACCCTTAGTTTCAATTACACATATACATTGTGAAAATAATTTTTATTGTATATGTTTGATTTTTTTTATTAAAATTGTATGGTACTAACGTTACTTTTCAGATGAACATAATCTTGATTAATTTAAAAACAATGTTGATCTTTTTGTATTTGTTTCTTATATAACCACGTAAACCTTCATATATGGAGAGACATCATGCAATACCATCTTAACCATCAACAATGTTTTTTGATATTACAATTTTATTTACATTCTTTTACAACAAAACATAATATTCCAAGTATAATTTATTTTTAATACAAAGCTGAATAAAAATAATGTAAATGAATGATGTTACACCTCAGTTTAGATTTTATTATTCATGGTACCATTTCGATGCAAAATTTGATCTTCATTGTAGAAGATTTTGTTTAAGAACTTAAATTTTGACGTGTTTACAAGATGGTCATTTAAGTATATATACCATAAACGAGACTTTATATTAATTAATGACTTTGTGACATACTAATAAATAGTTTCATATTCATCAACAGTAAATAGATTTAACTAGAATCTTATTTAAAGTTATATACTATTTAATTAATTTCTTACCAATGTGTTTGTGTTATACAGAAAAATCAAGGGTTGTTATTCCTACCCCCTTGTAGTGGGTTGTTATCCTTACCTCCGTGTAGTTTCTCTTCACTCATATAAATCCATACTTCTCTATACTGGATCCCACATGTACACTTACATAACCTTCTCGGGGTATGAGTAGAATTATCCAAAAATTAATATGAAATAATACTAAAATGACAGGTTTTATAATTTTTAGTTCATTTTATGAATAAAAGGTTATTACTTGCAAGATTATTCTTCAATTAATTTCCTATCTAAATATAATAAATAAATTGTAGTTGAAATCTTAATAACAAAGTGTCAGGATGGCCGAGTGGTCTAAGGCGCCAGACTCAAGTTCTGGTCTTCGTAAGAGGGCGTGGGTTCAAATCCCACTTCTGACAGATTTTATGTTTTTTTTAATACTTACATTTTGGCCCCTTAACTTTTGTTCAATCTCCGTTTTATTCCTCCAACACCAGCAACACAAGGACCATAAACATTTGTGTTTTTTTTCCCAGACATATTTTATTTTATTTTTTATATTTACATTTTGGCCCCTTAACTTTTGTTTAATCTTCTTTTGTATCCCTCAAGTTTTTTTCCCAGACATATTTTATTTTATTTTTTATATTTACATTTTGGCCCCTTAACTTTTGTTTAATCTTCTTTTGTATCCCTCAAGTTTTATTCCTCCAACAGCAGCAACACAAGGACCATAAGCATTTGTGTTTATTTTCCCAAAATAAAGTTATGCTTTGTATTTGGCAACTCGGTTTTCAAAAGTATACTATCTCTGATCCCATATGTTTTATCTTAAGTCTTTTAAATTATTAACGTAAGAGGTGAGAGAAAATCAAATTAAGTATAAATAGTTAAAACTAATATAATTCATTTTCTTGAAAATTTTTTGAACGGCAAAAAGAAATAACTAAGGAGAGAGATTCGGCATGGCCATCACCTAGCCCTAGCCAACCGAACAAGATTTTATTAAGATAGATAAACTAATGAGGAGCTAGAGGCAAGATACAACAACCAAAGCAAGGAGAGAAAAGAAAAAAAAAACAAAAGCCCCCAACAAAAAACGAGGCTAAGTTCAAAAGACAAGAAATTAAATAAGATAAGGAGAGGTATCCCATCTATCCCAGTCGAGATAATGTTTGAGAACCCTATTGCCCATCCATAGTTTAGATAAATTTTGAACAATTGGGAACGGGCATTCACCTTTCTTTTTGGTTAGCGAACCTTCCTGTACATGGCGAATTTTGTTTCATCACTTCCAAATTTGCCAAATCCCAATTGTGCAAACATAAATGAAATCCCCTCGATCTTGCGATGAAATCCCACTTGTCGGACTAAGGATTTAAAAGCCGAAAGCGAGGAAATTCTGGGGGATTTAGGCTATGTTTGGTAAACTAGCTGATAAGCTAGCTGATGACTGATAAGCTAGCTGATAGCTGATAAGCTAGCTGATGACTGATAAGCTAGCTGGTAGCTGATAAGCTAGCTGATGAACTAGATACGTTTGGCAAACACTAGCTGATAAGCTAGCTGATAAATGTAAAATGACCAAAAAGGACATAGTTAAAAATTACCTAAATTTAACACTATATTATTAAAACAAATAATGGTTAATTACTAATTTTAACATTTAAAATTAAAATAAACCACCAACACATCTTATCATATTAAAATTTATAGTATCAAAAATAATAGGGTTTTTAACATCATATTTAAATAACTAGCAATAACAAAAATAAGAACACTATTACATTTCAATTGCTTAGGTTTAAAAAACATTATTTGCATCCCATATCATATTTGCTATATTGTTACGAATTTCTCGCATCTCATTGTTTGACCCTTGCATATTACCTTGATTAATGCTTGTTTCGCCATCTAACTCTTCCGTAGGTATGTAATCTTGATGTTGTTGAACAATGTTGAAAACCATGTCTTCTGCATCATTCCTTCTAATGTAATTATGAAGAGCAAATGTTGCCATTATAACATCTATTTGTATTGTCTCGCTAAACCTTGGCATTCTACTCAATATTTTCCACCTCTTCTTCAAGACTCCAAATGATCGTTCAATACAACTCCGAAGAGATGAATGTACACGATTGAAAGCCTCTTTAGCATTAGTTGGAAGCACATGTTCAAATTGTGATTGATGATATCTAATACGAGAATATGGTGCAAGATACCCTTTTCGGTCAGGATATCCTTTGTCTACTATGTAATATTTTCCTACAAGAAAGAGAGAACAAATTTATTGACGTTATTAACAGATAAGTTATGAAAGAGTGTCAAATTAGTTGTACCTTCTGGTGGCTTAGGAAAATTCATAGATGGTGTCTCAATTGCATGAATAAAGACTCGGGTATCATGTGCTGATCCTTCCCACCCAACCGATACGAACGTAAAACACATGTCAAAGTCACACACGGCCATTACGTTAAAAGTGGGAACTCCTTTTCTACCCCTATATCTCATTTGGTCTGCAATTGGAATACAAGCATCTATATGAGTACCATCAATGCACCCGATACAGTCCTGTAAAGAAAATTGATTAATTATAGTTAATATATAAATAAGCATTTATAAATAAGCATTTACCAGTAAAGAAAATTACTATTTATAAACTTGATATAATTATAGTTAATATATAAATAAGCATTTACCTTGAAGTATGGCATATATCTACTATCATTTTCAATATGTGATGGTATGCACTGAAATGTCGAATCTTTTGGTCGAATATAGTCACGTGCAAGACCCATGAATCCTTTGCTTCGTCCACATATGGATTCCAACACATCATGAAAAGCTCGACTAATTGTTTCTCCAGAATGTTGGATGACCATTCAAAATTTCCTCCATCCATGCATGTCCTGTTTGTGTCGATGTCATGCATGGCTCCTTGTGAATACGAGTGTAGTAGTACGTACTAAGTGCTACATCTTCTTCCAAATTAGCCAAGTCCAAAAGTAAAAGAAGTTGGTTCCTTTGATTGTCATCCATTTCAAGCTACAACCATATTAAATTTCAATAAAATCAAACATAATATCATTCAAGTACAAAATATTACCATCACATAAAACTAACGGATATACCATTTAAGTACAAAATATTACCATCACATAAAACTAACGGATATACCATTTAAGTACAAAATATTACCATTACATACAACTAACGGATATATCATTCCATCGCAAAAGGTTACCATTTTCATATCCAAAATAGTACCATCACATAAAGTTATCATTCACATACAAAAGATACCAACCTACTATAAGGGTTAACCATTCAAGTACAAAAGTTATCAACCTACTACAAAAGTTACCATTCAAGTACAAAAGGTACCAACCTACCACCAAAAGATACAAACCTAAGATATTCAAATCGTGTTTCGTGTTCGAGCAAATTCCAACCAAGACAACCTAGCATCATCACTTGGCATCTTAAAGAAGATTTCCCTAGTCGTGGGATCCCGAAACATTAGCATCGCATGGCACCAAGTAGGTCCACCAATCTCAAAATCACTCATTGTTGCCATTCGATTCATAATCTCCATAATGTGATCAATACTTACCTCATCCTTTTTAGAGTTGGTCCCTTGCTTGAATAAGTCCATAATTTCAGAATGTCTTTCATCGGCCTTTTTTAGATGTTGCCTTAGAAAAGCCGACCCCCCAGACTCCCTTCTTTTGCGCTTTACTCCTTTAGTAGGATTTTGATCACTTGTCTTCAGGGGGTTGCTCTTTGGTGCAATAGTATTTGGGAGGTTACTGTTTGGTGCGATAGTACCTCTAACATCTTCTATAAAACCTTCCCAAAAACTAGCTTCTTGATAATCTAGACCTTCCAATCTTTTAGAATATTGAGAACAACCATTATAAGCATCACTAGTCCCATCTTTATCTTGAATCCCACCTTCTCTATTTTCAATTTCCTCCACTTGACTAACCGATTGATCTACAAATTCTGGAGTTAACGAGGGTGCTACACAACTCTCCCCTGTTGCCACGGCATCTCCAAACAAATGATCCCACCTTTCTTCAAGTAGAGGAGAAAGTCCCTTAAATCGAAACTTTTTGGCTTCGGGTTTCTCCTAAATAATAAATTAATAACATATATGAAGATTCATGTATCAATTAAACGAGTAATAATATGATTAAAAATATTTTAAGTAGTACCTTTAACTTATTTTCCCACCATTCATTCGAACATTCAAGCTTTCCGGTTGTGGAATTCCAACCTAAACCGGTTTCTCCTCTTTTTAAATACTTCCAAAGACGCCAATCTTTTTTCATTGCATCGTATTTATTTTTCATGCTCTTTTGTTGACATTTTGTACCAAGTTTTTCCATAAATTGCTCTTGTATATCACGCCATCTAAAACTTTGAGCACGTCCATTTTTTGTGATGAAATTGATACACACATCACAAAAAAGGATAGTATTTTCATCGGTCCAGCTAATAGGTACCCCATCGTCATTTTTAACAGACATATTTTTATCCCTATATTAAATAAATAAAGCACATTTGAGAATAATTAAGTATCTTATAATTGCAACACTTAAATGAAGACGAATAAAGCATGTATTCTACTTGTTATATTCATATGTGAATATAGTACTAGTTTTGATATTTTTTTCGGTTCACAATTATCACAGATCTATAAAAGAGAATAAACCAAAACTTGTAATATAATATAGGAATTCTTCGAAAAAATGCAATAAAAATACTAGGGAGTGGTAAACAAAAACATAGTCACAAATCACAATGGTACACACTTCATAACTTAAAGAAATAGATTCAATAGTTACAAACACACCAACAATAACAACAAACACAAAGAAGAAAGCTAGATGGAGAAAATATGAAGAAAACATACAAAAATTCTTTGTGGCATTTCATCGAACACCTTATGTGCAACACATAGATTTGAGGAAAACTCAAGAAAAATATATAATGTAACATATTATAGATGATGCTTATCACAAAGTTTAGAACAAAACACAACTTTAACCAAAAAAAAAATATAGAACGAATCATCTTTGTAGATGAAGAACAATTTACCAAAAAATGAGAAAAAAAATTCAAAGAAAAGGAAGAAAAAATGTTACCTTTAGTTGGAGAAATCTAATTTTTGAAGTTGATTTGCCTTCTTCTTTTTGGAATCACGATTTTTGTTGAGGATTTGATGAAGGAAGAAGAAGCCTATAAGAATTCCATGAGTGAGAAACAATCTGACTTTTGGGTTTATTTTGGATTTGATTGAGTTCTTTTGTTAAAAAGAGATTGATAATATTGTAATTAAAAGAAATTAATGAGGGTATATTTGGAAGGAAAAAAAATAAATGTAGATAAGCTCCTCAAACGCTAGTTTTGGTAGCTTATAAAAAAGCTAGCTTATAAGCTAGCTTTTGTCCATCCAAACATGTACACCCAAAAAAAGCTAGCTTATAAGCTAGCTTATAAGCTAGCTTTTTTTTACCAAACAATGCCTTAATATCCTACCAGGCCCAAATTTTCCTCCAAAGAACACTTGAAACCGGGCAAGTGAAGAAGCAATGGTCCATTGATTCTACACTTTTACTGCAGAAAATACAATCCAAAGATTGTATCGGGATCCCCTTTTTGACAAGTTGAACCTTAAAGGGATGGCCTCTTTTAGGAATCACTAAACGAAAATATTCATTTTTTTCGAGATTATCAGACTCCAAAAACAGTGATCATTGCTTCCCTTGTCGGAATCAAGTCCCCTTTGTAATATCTTGGACATAAGGTTGACAGAAAAAATCCCTTTCTTTTCCCAATTATATAACCAAGTATCCCACCTCGATGTTTTGAAAGGCATTAGTGAGAGCTGCCTTTCTAAAGCTTTAAGGTCGTCAAGAGTTGTTCCTCTTATTAAAGATTTTCAATCCCAAGCTCCACACTAGGAGCCACCAATAAATAGCCATCTTTCTTTGAATAAAGCGTTTTTGTCTTTTTCCATGACATAAAGTCTAGGATATAAATCCTTCAACTTTGAGCTTTGCCCTATAGCTAAATCTTTCCAAAAAAGAGAAGATGAGTCTTTTGCAATCTTCTTAGTAAAAGAATAGATAAGATTCTGACCTGCAACGTCCACCTCTTTGCAACCATTTACAATTGAAGCCCAAATGCTTCTACCCAACAACGGTCTATTTGAGTAAAGACCACCATCCGCTCCATAAAATTCAATAATGACATCCTTCCAAATCGCATCAGAATTTGAAAGAAATCTCCAAACCCATTTAGCTAACAAAGCCTCGTTCGAAAACAAATTCATCTTTTTTGCTCATTCGATATATACACAAAATCAAACTTTTTTTTATGATCTTCAATTATTATTATGTGACACTGGTATAGAGCTATGAATGTTGACATATTTTATATATGATCGAGAATTAATCAAATAAATGGATTATTAAATAATCATTAATTAGTTGGATAATGAGGTCGATCATGGTTTAGTTATTGGTTATTAATGTAATAATGTCGAGATTAGACAATAAATGTTAAAATGGCATGATTTTTTTAACCTAGTAACTAAAACATATGTTAAATTGATTAAATAATCACTTAAATCAGGTCTTATATTACGTTTTAAACATAAAATATTTAAAAACTCAAAACAAAATAAAATAAGGCCTAATTATAACCAAGTCTACGTTTCAATTTTTACTACTTTAGGGTCACAAGAAAATCACTTCCCAATGAATTCAAAAAGCATTCGTCAAAGGTGGTGAATAAATTGAT
Organism: Centaurea solstitialis; assembly: GCA_030169165.1. NCBI lineage: Eukaryota > Viridiplantae > Streptophyta > Magnoliopsida > Asterales > Asteraceae > Centaurea > Centaurea solstitialis. Next base: position 19,431,155 of record CM058046.1, read on the forward strand.
AAGTTGGAAGAAAATTCAAATCATAAACACACATGTGATTCCTATGAAATCCATATTATTAATTATTTAGTATATCCATTCGCAAGATACAGTCATAATTATTTTAACTAATAGTAAAAATCATATATATAAAGTATCAAGCCAAATATATCGTACCATAATCCACGATATATACAAATTTCAAAATCTCATATGACTATATATGATGTATAACTTATTAGTTTTGAATTTTGATGATGATAAACTACAATCATATCTAATAATTTATATAAATAAAAAAAAAATGTAAAAGGAAAAATCAAATTATGTACCTAATACTAAATTATGTGTTAGATAACAAAGACAAATACAATTACTCAAAGAGATATTTCTATAAACCGATTTTTAGGCTGTGTTAGGGGAAAATGTGTTAGCTTAAAAGCTAGTACATGTTTGGATAGGGGAAAATGTGTTAGCTTAAAAGCTAGTACATGTTTGGATAGACTATACATTAGCTTATTTAGAAAAGGGTATGGCCACCCTCTAGGACGCCCCCAACGCACTCATTCCACGGTTATCATGAGGGAGGTAAATCATCCATGCATTCCATTGTAATTGTTTTAATTAGTGTTTAATATGAGAAAAACAGATATAAAATAAATAACTAAATTTCAAAGTTTAGATAACCATTTTAAATAAATAGTTTGTTACTTTTGAATTTGATCACGATAACTACAAATCCTATAAATGGATTATAATAAAATACATATTAAACTAAAATCTCTTGGATAACAATAAAAGTGTTATATCATGATACAACTTACTTAAAATGGAAATTTTTATAATCCCCCTTCCTACATTTTTGAAAATAAAACTCAAAAGTCATTATCAAGGATCGAAATTAATTTTTCACCATTAAAGAAAAACACAAAATCAAGTTTTTTAAATATTGGATAATTTATAATAAATGAAATCATAAATAAGACGATAACGGATAAACTAAATATCGAAGTAGTTTCCTTATCAACTTTCCATATCTTAAATAAAAGGTAACAAATCACATGTATATAAACTACTTAGGATTCATCCATTCCCCAATATATATACCATCAACATTCCACATATAACCAACCATAACTCAATAACTCATCATTCTTCTTTTATTCGCTTTTATTCGTTCTAAGGTTCGGTTTCTGTTCCGGTTTTCCGATATTACTTCTCGAGATCATGGCTAACGGTGTTGACGAATCCGCTATCTCAGCGATGGAAAAAGGCGATCTTCCATTGATGGTCTCTACGGATCCTAAAATTAATTTAGCTCAAAAGGTATATTATATGTTGATCGATAATCTTGATCATATTTTGCAATGTTGTTTATATATTTGTATCGATGATTTTATAATTGTATCGTGTAACTATTAGTTATATTTTATAGATGCTAGCGGAGTTCATCGGTACATTTTGTGTTATCTTTGCTGGTTGTGGATCGGTGGCCGTAAATAAACTTTACGGTGGCACGATAACTTTTCCGGGAGTTTGTGTGACTTGGGGTATGATCGTTATGGCCATGATTTATACCGTCGGCCATATCTCCGCTCATTTTAATCCGGCCGTCACCTTCACTTTGTATCTCTTGGGTTTATGTCCAATTAAAGAGGTATGCTTTATTTGGTTGTTTAAGTTTTAATTACACTTTCTTATAAGTTATATATTTTGTATTTGAGTCTAATGATTATATGTGAATCTTTATATATATTTGTAGGTAGGATGTTTTGTAATATCGCAGTTGTTTGGGTCGATTCTTGCGAGTGGAACGATATCGTTGCTTATGGATGTGACCCCGGAAGCGTTTTTCGGGACGACACCGGTTGGTTCGACCGTACAATCGTTTGTCGTTGAGATCATTATTACGTTCATCTTATTGTTTGTTATCTCGGGTGCTACTAACGATCATAGAGCGGTATGTTTTATTTTTAATTATTTTTTTTGATACAAATAGTTAATTATATATATATTGATTTTTTTTAACTTATTTTCTTTTTTAATTGAAATTACAGATCAAGAAGCATGGTGGGATTGCAGTTGGGATGACTATTATGTTAAATGTGTTTGTGGGAGGGTAAATGATTAATCTTATTTATTTTTTTTTAAATTTACTTGAAGTTAAGTTTTTGGAATTGAAATGAAACTTAATGATACAGGCCGATCTCTGGAGCATCGATGAACCCGGCAAGAAGTCTTGGACCGGCTATTGTAAAGCAAAACTTCAAAGGAATTTGGGCTTATATCTTCGGTCCGATCATTGGAGCAGTGGCGGGAGGATTTGTCTATAGTTTGCTGAAACCGACTAGCAAAACTTTTAATGACTTTGTGAAAAGAGCTAAGTGATCGTCTCAAGTTTGATCATCATATTTTTATTCTTGAAAGACAAGAGATCGAACCAATTCTGTTTAACGAGTTTTTGTGTTTTTAGAGTTTTAAGTAGTTTTAATTCATTCATTTTAGTTTCTTATTTAATTGTGGAATATTGTGTGATTTAAATGTTAATGTTTTATATTTTCAATCTATTCCTATTGAAATTTTTATATTTATCTGTATGCTTATTTCTATCACACTTATTTTATCAATGCTATATAAAAATTATATATGAAAATCCAGTAAAGCTAAGATTTATGTGTGTTTTTCGGAAGGATGGATTTGAACGAGTCCATGTTTGTCTATATTAAAAATCAAATCTTAAGATCAAATTATTATATATTATTCGAAGTAAATTTTTATTTTAATTTTTTTGAAGAAATTTGAGGTGAATTTTTAAACCTACTTTATGCAACAAGTGCATGTTATTTAAAATTATAAATTAAAAATAAATGATGTATATTATATGGTTGTATGTTTTAGTATCTTGTTTTTTCTGAAAAGAAAAAAAAATTGATATCTTGTTTTAAATATAAAGAATATACAATATAACTATGATAATAATCGAGTTTTACACAATTCTAATTATTATTTTTGTAAAAACATTTCATTATTAATCTAAAATAAATTATATGGCTGTTAAACCTGAACTAAATTATAGTAAAAGATTATATAAACATTTCATTATGAGATTTTCAAATGTATATTTCATTCAAATATAAATATATTTTGCTTTCCTAAAAACTATATAGAACCGTATTATAAAATCCATAAAGAAAAATAATAAAACGAAACATTAAAATTGATGTTGTCACATGCTACCGTATACGAATACACATATAATATATCATTAGTTAATACACATAAATTATAATTCAATGGTACATATTTATAATTGCTCAAATACCTTTTCTTAAAATATACATTTGTAAAAACTACAAAAAACTTTGTTCCTGTAATCCATAGCCTAACAGAACGCAATAGCGAGGGACAACCAGCCTATATTGTCAACAGGGAGGATGGCACTACTGGCAAAGACCGTTTGGTAAAAGCGCCGCACACGCGAAGTGTGACCTCCTTTGAAAAAGAATTTATTTGGTTATGACCGATACGTAACCCGAAAAGGGAAAACAAGATCGGATAATTGGGCAGGTGCTAAATCAAAATACCTGTTTTACTCAATGAGATTTATTTTCTAGACGTTATTTTCATGAAGATTCCCAAAAATAACAAGTGATAATCTTGTTGTATACTTATCCCCCACACTTGTAAAAATTTATGAGGTACACAACTAATATAACAAATAGTATGAAAGATGAAGAAGCAAAACATTCAAAACTGATTCAAAGACAAAAGAGTGTAAAATCTAATAACCTTCAAATAAACATATCTCTAACAATTTTATTAAGAGACAACTTATAAATCGTTAAAGAGATAAATCTTATTTAATTAAAAAAAAAAGATCTACTTATGGTTTTAAAACCCTATAAATGATTTTGTATCTTAGGCCTTTCTTAATCATTCAGCACCATAATTTCATTCTCAACAATTACCAAACTGCCATATTTCATTTTACCCCTTTTAACCATTCAACACCTAACCATTCAATAATTGTCAAACAACCCCTTAGTTTGTAAATAATCATCAAAATTGGCATAAGTTAAACAATGACATTACAATCTTCTACTTAAAATACCAACAAAACAATTTTGCACCAAATCTTGAGGCCTATTCATCAGCTTCAGTTCTCCTTCTCTTCTTCTTTTTGGAATTGCCACTTTCATCCTGATCCACCTCTGCACTCTTCCTCTTCTTCTTTTTCTTCTTCTCTTCACTATTCTCTTTCACAACCTCATTATCTTCTTCAAACTCCCCATTCCCCAAACTACCCTTGTCTTTCTTCTTCTTTTTCTTCTTCTTCTCTTTCTTTTCGACAATCTCAACCGGATCATGATCAAATTTCTTGATTACCCCGCCACCGTTTTCTAGCACCCTTGCCTCATCTTCTTCTGAATTTCTGGGGTTTATATCAGATTTGGAGGAAGATTCTTCCATTGGCCGATGCTTCTTCCGCTTGTGGTGCTTTTTAAGGTGTACAAGTTCGTTAAATGCTGCACAAGTGCGTCGGAGGTAAGTGGACACCGATTGAGAAGCTCCATTGTCGGAGTCTATAAAATTCGACAAGATATTGGCGGCTTTGGAGAGATTGACTGGCTTAGAAGATACAATTGTTCCGGAAACAGTCTTCATCTGAATCCAAAGAAAATACCCACGTAAATGAATATCATACGAAATAGCAAAGACTAAATATAGCGAAATAACCTGAACGATAAAAGCTACAAACGACTCATGGGTTCATCAATAGAAGGATATAGTAGCAATGATAGTATGGTTTCTTTTGGCAAATTAAGAGTAAATGGTCAACTGAAAGCAAAATGCAAGAACTGTGGCAGCCTTCTGTAAGTAAATTGAAACTGGTCCAGAATTACAATTTTAAATGCAATCAGTACTAACGATATTATGGTTATAACTTATAAGGCACACGGTGCCTACACTTTTGAATTGCTACAACAGAGTATTCAAAGACCGCAATTAACGCAAAGGCTCCCCCAAACAGAGTTTAAGATGGAATAATCAAATAGATAAGGAAACTAAAAGGCATAAGGGGAGGAATGAACCTGGAATCGACTAACGTACGAACAAAATGATCGAATAGTTCAAGAATGCTTTTTGGTAGTGTTGTTGAACTTATTCAAGTATGCTTAATAAACATTTGAGAAGTGGAGAATGCAGGCATCTTAACCCGAATCTAATCTTTTTATGTAGTTCAAACTCAACGTTCCTCTTGTCGGTGTTTCAATCAGGTTACTGTAAATGTTTTCTACTGAACATGTTATTGGAATATTGAATGCTAAGTTATCAATTCATTGATAAAATATCCCCCAAAATCTTAACTTCCACTTCCAGTATTTAGTTAAGACTCAATTTTTTATGATTTTGATTGCAATTTACAAACACACAAATACAACAATCTTTGTTTCCATAAACAAAATCACAAAAATCTAAATCCTCAAATCCTATTTTCTACCTAGCAGAATTCAGAACTAAAACTCCAAATCAAACAAACGAAACCGAAAATAAATAAATATTCAACCAACAATAATCATTTTTCTAGTCTAGAATGAACACTTTGCAGCTAGCAATTTAGCTTTAGGGTTAAAATGTAAAATAACAAAAATCACTTAGCGTTATTAGGGTTAGCAATAGCAACTATCTCCAGTGGTTAGCAAGTAGGCAAGAAGTGAAAGAAACTAATACCAATGTGATGAAAGAGGTGGTTTTGACGGCAACTAAGGAGGTCAGCGGCGGACAGCCACAGCGGCTGAATGAGCTCAGCTGCGTAAGCTGGAGACGGAGATGGAGGTGGAGGTGAACAAGGTAAACTCAGACTAATGGGTTATATGGGATGGGCCGTCTTGAAATTTCTTTTGGAAATTAAAAAAAAAAAAAGCCCAACCCGGCTTATAGCTTAATGGTTAAACCATTCAACATACTAAGGGGCTGTTTGTTTGGAACTGAATGGTTCCATTAAGAGGGACCTCTGAATCGCGCAGAGGTATATGATTGTTTGGCAAAAAAATAACACCCTCTGAATGGTTACAAAGACCTCTGTACCATTTCTCACCTAGGGCTAAGGTGTATGGTTCAGAGGCTTGTTTTTTCCCTATCTACCCTTGCATAGACACACATCAGATAGGGCTCCCTTAATAGTGTCGTCTTCCTCCCACCCAGACATCTCGTCAGCGGCGATCCTCCCCTGCAAACGTCACCGTCGCCGGTCGTCGATTGTCCTCCCACACACGTCGCCGGCGTCGCTGTTGCAAAGGTCGCCGTTGCCGGTCGTCAATTGCTAGGTAGTCGATTGTTGAAATCATCTCGGTTAACTCGATTTTATTTTGAAATCATCTAGGTTAACAGATTTTTGGTGAAATAGACTGTTAACATCATATGGGTTGAATCAATTTTCTGTTTTCTGCACTTCAATCGATTTTGAAATTGAAATTGGTTCATTGATTTTGTTTTGTTTCCAAATCGATTTTTGAGAATGGTGAAATCGACTGAAAAAATCATGTGGGTTGAATCAATTTTATGTTTTCTGTTCTTAAATGGATTTTGAAATTGAGAATGGTTCATCGATTTTGTTTTGTTTCCAAATCGAATTTTGAGAATGATGAAATCATTTTTTGTTTCAATATTAATATTTAACCAATTTCCAAATCATATGTTTTGTTTCCATCACAAAACATGATCGAAATCAAGAAAGCTGCTGGAGTAGGCATGTTTGATTTGTAGTTTTTGACTTTTTAAAGCTCCATTTAATACATTTGAAGTGCTAGTAATATTGTGGGGGAGGGGAGGGGTAAAATAGTCATTTGTTGTCATTCAGACTCTTCATTCAGAACAGTTATCAAACAACCAAATTCCATTCTGCACTACATCATCCAGAGCCTCTCAACCATTCTGACCTCTCAAGCATTCTGCACCAAACCATTCAGCAACTACCAAACAGCCCCTAATTTTTTTCTAAACAATTATTAAACTATTTATATACCGTTGTAGGCATGGCCCTGGCCTAGCTTGTATAGATAGAATTTTGCTAAGCCATGTCGAATTTAATCAAAATTCAAAGCAATTATATGTTTAACTTGTTAAATATCAAGGGCTTTTTTTTAGTGTCATTCATTATTACAACCCATAGAATATGATAAAGATTTTAGAAACATGTTTTAATTATGATCAGGGTGAGTATCTCAAACCTTTGTAAATTAATATACACATCAAGTTAAAGTTTTTTTGTTTTAATACGGAGAAGAGATGGAGGCATTGAGTTCGTTTGGTCGACGATCGTTGATGAGGGGAGCAAGGTAAACTTAGACTAATGGATTATATGAGATGGGCCTACATAAAGTTTCTTGTAGAAACTAAAGGGAAGCCCAAACCTTGTTTCCTTCCTATACCAATGTGCAGTTAAGATAGAGAAAATGGGATAGATGTACGACCGACAACGCTAGGTTCATGGTCATTATAAGACAGGTAAATGTGTGCATATGTTTTATTGGTAAAGGATGCACATACTTAAACCTAAGATCTCATTCATATGAAATCTACGGTTAATATAGAGATGGCCAAACGTGGGTTGAAGACAAGTAACGACTCGATGATCCAGAGTTACTTATGTGTTTTCCGGAAATACAAGGTTCGGTCCAAGTAGTGTTATACACATGGACCAGTTTTCTCAATTCTCATGTAAATTTAATATCAACTTCGTTTTACAACTTGTAATACAAGTTTATCGAGATTTTTTCAAAGCAAGAATATAACTTAAAGTATATTTTAATGTTTAATTTAAAAAAACCTTAGTTTAAAACTTGTATAACATATTTCGGTAGAAAAAATATTAAAAATAGTTTTTGTGTTAAAATGGAAACATGGTGGAACAACACACTATATACCAAGGGTTTTAGTCAATTGTTGTAGTCAAATGTTTTCTTGAATAATGGCAAGAAGCTGTTGGTGAAATCCAAGGTGCCACAGAATCCACAAGTGCAACGAAATTCAATGCTTGCCAATTTTAACTTCCTAAAAACAAACAAACTAAACATAGTAAACAAAAGACTCGGACTATGTGCAAATGGTCAGGCTCTAACCTTATAAATTCCTAAATTTGTTCATTCTTTGACATTTATTTTGGTTTCAAGGCATATATTTTTTGGGATCATGGCACCTAGGAATGACGGTATCGAAGATTCAAACATCTCGGATGTGGAAAAAGGCATTTTCGTGTTGAATACAGATCTCGATGCTTCATCAAGTCACACTGTTGATTTTGCCCAAAGGGTACGTCAATCAATCATCTGAATTAATTGTTAGCACCCTACGTAATAAATACACGTATGTACAGTGTTAGACCGACTTGTTTTTTTGGTGTTGTATATACAGTGTTTATCGGAGTTTCTTGGGGTGTATTTTACTATTTTGATTGGTTGTGGATCGGTGGTGGTGAACAAGCTTTACGATGGCACGGTCACGTTTCCTGGGATATGCGCGACATGGGGCCTCATTGTTATGATTACAATTTACACCCTCGGTCACATCTCCGCCCACTTCAATCCTGCAGTGACCGTCACTTTGGCCCTCTTGGGTTTGTTTCCTTTTAAAGAGGTATTGCACTTGAAATGATAAACTTAAATCAAACATATATCTCACTTTAAATAGAGTGTAATTAAAGCATTGGTAGCCTAGTGGTCGGTATCCTTGGGAGAGACAGTGGATGGCATCCCTGTCTACCTGGGTTCCATTCATGGGGTGAGCATGTGGCAATACCCTAACCATGGTTCGGCTTTTGGGTCAGTCCATAGTCACCAAGGATTAGTCGGGTCCCGTGTGGATTCCGGATACCTTGTTGACTTCGTATCGGGACGTGTGTATGAGGTTATCTGTCGTTAAAAAAAAATACATTAATGCCTTACTAAACTCGCAATTAATGCCTATGTAGGTGCTTCTTTACATTCTATGTCAGTTTTTAGGATCGCTTCTCGCTAGTGCAACATTGTCGTGTATTATAAATATAACCCCCAAAGGTTTCTTTGGAACCACACCCTCCGGCTCGGACATGCAATCATTTGTAGTTGAGATCATCGTGGCTTTCATCCTAATGTTCGTTGTTTCAGGTGCTACCGGCGATCGTAGAGCGGTATGTTTTATTAATCTATGAACTCCTTTTCTAATAAACAGTTAGTTGTATTTAAAATAACAAAATTAAGTTATTGTATTTGAGTCTGACATCGAATTGCTTACATCTTTTCACATGAAAATAGATTTTTTTATCAATGATAAATAAAAGATATATTATTTTTAATTAAAATTTGCAGAGAAAAGAGTTTGGAGGGGTTATTGTTGGCATGACCATAACAGCAAACGTCTTTGTAGGAGGGTAAATTTCTTCTTTATGATTGCAGCTTTTATATGTACATAATGAGACTGCTAAAAAAAATACAAAGTAGAAAAGTGAGCTCAACCGTTGATTGACGCGATTCACGGAGGGTGATTGGTCAAAGTCGTCTTTATTAAAAACGGATGAGTGGTGAAATCACTTCTCTACTTGGTATTTTTTAGCATTTCTCATTTGGACCTAATACTATATTATATATATATATATATATAGGGGTGGGTTCAAATGTGAACCACTTTTTGGTTGTGAACGTGAGGACAACCGAGAGCGCGACACGTGGCGGATGACTAGGCGCCACGTCAAGTCCACGGCGGATGACTAGGCGCCACGTAAGATCCGCGACGAATGACTAGGCGCGATTCATGGGAGGGCATTGAATTAAAGAGGGGGACCACACTTAAAGTCGCCACGTGTCGCGCTCTCGGTTGTCCTCACGTTCACAACCAAAAAGTGGTTCACATTTGAATTTTCCTCTATATATATATATATATATACACATACACGATTAACACATTTTACTTGGTTAATAAATGGACCTTCCTCTATATATATAATCAACTATTTCTATAACTATATTTAATGGAATTTTTCTATGTAGACCCATTTCTGGAGCATCGATGAATCCAGCAAGAAGCCTTGGACCAGCCATCGTGAGGAATTATTACAAATCAATTTGGATATACATCTTTGGTCCATTCATCGGAGCGATTGCCGGAGGATTTACTTATCAGTTACTAAAGCCGACTAACAAATCCTTTAGCGAATTATTTAAGAGAAGTTAATTAGTCTAAGGGGCGTTTACTTGATGCTTATCTTGTAAATATTTATCGGGTCAATCTACCTAGCATATGAAGATGACAAGGACCAAAATCTTATCCGGTAAAAGCGATGGCAAGGACCAAAAGTCTTAGTGCTTACCAGGTAAATTGTTTTTTGAAAGACTAAAATACCATCTGACAAGGTAAATGATATGATAGTGTCGAGACTTAGTGATAAGTACTTACTTAGTATGTTTTTGAGTAAACGGCCCCTTAATGTATCGAACAGTTTTATTTTTTATTTTCTATTGCTTTTGTACTATTTAGAAGAGGTTAATAAAATGTATGTACTATGATGTCAACAAGAGGGTGTCTTCTTCACAAGAACAAACAAACTTTTTCTTTCAAAGATGGGGACAGACCTATCCACAAGATTTACCCCATATACCAATCAAAGTGGGGGGTTTTCATGGCAAGGGTTGTTTATTTACCTTTTAATAGTTTATCAAGAGGTTATATCATTCTTAGTCGTTAAAAGGTGAAGTTTGTTTAGCAAAAAAAATATCTCTGAATGGTTTTAAAACCATACGAATAAGAAAATTCATTTTATACACCAAATGGATCCGAAAGTTTATGTGATTGTGGATCTAAAGATATAAGAAAATACGAATAATAAAACTCATTCTAACCCCAACGATTTGTTAGCCTAGTGGGTGGAGGTAACATCCTTGTGCCTTCAGGGGATGGTATCCTCAGTTGGCCAAGGTTCAAACCCCGCAGGCGACGACTTGCTGTGATATTTAGCTCTTGGGCTGGTCCATAGGGCGAGTTTAGGGGCGAGTTCATGCGGTCATCGGGTCATGGGCGCGGGGGATTAGTCGGTGCCTGTTTGGATCCGGATACCCCCGGAACGTGTGTGTGAGTTATATGTCGTTCAAAAAAAAGTTAGATGGTTCGGTTAATCGAATAAAATAATTTTCGGTATTGATGTTTTTTTACCATATTGGTGCATGAACTGAATAAAAATCATATTGCTATTTGATGTATCATTTTTTTTATAGATGAATTCATCTGAGCATATGTAAAGTTAACATAAGATGCATGAATTTATCTTTAAAAATAGAATACAAATTTGATATATTTGACAATACTATCAACCAACATTATCATTGCAACATGATTTCAGTAATTAACAGTAACAAACAATCAATGTGCAGAAAACGACTATCAAGCAAGGGAGTCGATGGTTTCATTAGAATATACTAGGCTATTGGGAACAACCGTTGTAAATAACGTAGCAACTAAGAAATAAGAGGCAAACAAATCCATTTACGTACATATAAAATTAGTTTTGCATTAAAAAGCCTATCATCAAAAAGGGTTTGGCTCCTGTACAAAGTTGAATTGATGTAATAAGTAGTGATCAACCGCCAGGGTTACAAAGGAATCAAACGAACACGAACGGAGGCTTGCTCATGTTTGTTCGTTTAACTTAACCGAACAAATGACGAACAGTAAACGAACGAATTTACTTGTATTCATATTCATTCGTTAAGATTTTTTGTTTGTTATTGTTTTTTTATAATAATTTATTAAGAGTTAAACGAACGTAAACGAACAAACTTAATTGGATATAAAAAAAAACTCAAGTGAACAAACAGCAATTACCCTTACTCATTATTCCATTTTTTAAAAATACCATTACAAAATGAGAAATGAAGTTAATTTTGGAGGTATAAAAGTGCCCGTACTATTTTTTCCTCGGCAACCCATGATTGTTGTGTAGGAAAGAAGAAGGATGTAGGGAAGAGTAATGGTAGGAGGTTTTGGTGGAGAGAAGGCTGGTTCAATGGCAACACCCACACACCTAGCACATAACATTGTTTACGGCCCTCCCTGACTAGCCACTGCCACCCATTTGTGAAAAACCCACACATAACATACACCACACAACACTGCTACATTGTGTGTATGGGGAAGGGGTCGACAAGCGAGCAAATGGTGAAAGAAATCAAGATAAATGCGGTGTTGGTGCCTTGGTGGATGGTGGTTCTAGGAGTGGAGGTGCCGTTTTACAATTTTCACCAGGAAGTGGCGTCGGCAATGTGCCGGAAGTGATCGCAAAGTTGTTGGGTTTATGCATTGGTAATGAGAGAGACGCGTTATTTTTTTCTCTATTCATGCAACGTGACATCACTTGGTTTGAGGATTAAGAAACAAAAAAGATAATACGTAAAAAGACAAAAAAATTAAATTTAAAATAACAAAAATATAAAAAGACGGAAATACCATCAAAATTAACGGAGATAATAGACGGACGTTAAACCAAAGGACCAAACCCACTAGAATTTGCGTATCATAGACGTCAAAGCCTATGGACGAAATTTGTAAAAACTACTAAACCACATGGACCAAACCTGTAATTTACTCTAATTATTAATCAGATTGCAGTGAGGAAATTCCAAAAGCAACCCCACCATCATACGGTTATTACTAGTGTTCTCCGAAGACCCAACTGCCGTATCAAAGGGGCTTGTTTGTAATTTTGAGGTTTACAAGTTGAAAAAAAGCTGCGGCATGAATGGAAAAAGACGAATGAACAACTGATTTGATATCGTTGTCAACTCTTCTTCTTATCTCTCTCTCCACTACACACACAACACAAATAGAGATATATACATACATACACACACACATATATATATATATATACACAGAGAGAGAGAAGAAGAAGAGAGATTTCATCTCCGTCGCCGGAGTTCCCTTTGACTGATAGATACAATCTTCAACAAAAATTCGCCTTCTGCACTTCACATTAACCCTAAATTACGACTTGATAATTAACAAAAATTTCTAGGGATTTAGGGATGGGAGACTCATCTGAAAGGGGAATGAAGGATGATCTGTCCATGGAAATCGATCCTCCGTTCAAGGAAAACCTAGCCACCGCTGAGGATTGGAGGAAGGCGTTGCAGAAGGTGGTTCCGGCGGTGGTGGTGCTTCGTACCACCGCCTGTCGAGCTTTCGATACCGAATCGGCAGGTGCAAGCTACGCTACGGGGTTTGTTGTCGATAAGGATCGCGGAATTATCCTAACCAATCGTCATGTCACTAAACCAGGTCATCCATCATTCACCATTTCCTTTTTTCCCCAATTAAACAAGTACTTCTAATGTTTCTCAATGTTGTGGTGTGATACTGTGAAATTTTGTAGGAAAGTAGGTTCTTTCAGTGTGTTTATCTCTTTTATTTGATTATATGTGTATAGGTCCTGTGGTAGCTGAAGCTATGTTTGTAAATCGTGAAGAGATTCCGGTCTATCCGATATACAGAGATCCGGTGAGTTGCTTAATGGATCATGGATTGGATGTATCGTCTTTCAATGTGGTGGTGGCTTTTAGTATCTCAGTTTCCCTTTCACTAAGTGTGTAACTGAGCAGTCCAATGGTTTGGAGTTTTTAGTTGTTTTCAGCATCCTTTTGATATGCTATTTTATGCGAAAACTCACTAAAATGTTCTACATTATAAGTAGCTATTGGATCAATCTTAAAGCGGAGGTGTAGTAGAAGGCATTTCGATCCTTCTTTTTGCATCTAGACCTAATTAAAGAATGTTAAAGATGAGAATGGGCATATCTGCAAGACTTTCCTATCTTTAATTTGGTTATAATTTGGAGAATAAAACCAAATATCATTATATTTACCAAGCCCTGTGAAAGACGCTTCTAGTTATTTGTCACCCTTTTGGAAATCCTCCCTCATTTATCTTTATTACATGTTACAAAAATGATCATTTGATTACTATTGTATCCTTTTTATTGTTTTTTGCCTGTATATGCTTTTTACTGGAGAGTTGATCCATTATTAGACGGTTCTTTCTTTTTAGAGTATAATCGAGTACAAAGATTGATTCTAGTACTGAAAAAATGTTATTTGGAGGGAGCCATGCCATCAGAATGGAATGCAAGATGATTGTAGTAATTTTATGGTATCACATATATAAATACTTTAATACTGAAAACGCCAGGGTGTGACAGGCATGCTACCCCTTCTATAACATCGATACTGAGGTGATTACTCATTGTAACGCCCCGGGTTTTCTGGTAAGTTGTTACCTTTCCAAATTAGTTGTACTTAATTCTTTTTGTTTTTTTTTAAAGTTGAGGGACTGGTTCTGATTTGTTTAAGAAGTCTGACTTGCTGGAGAAGTTTGGCTTTCCCTTCCTTTATAACATGAGTTAAAGAAGCCTTAGAGTGATACGATCTATTCAAAAGAAAAACCCTAGCAGCTCTCTCCTCTCCTCTCTTTTTTTTTACCATCGCCAGCAAGAGAGAGAGACCGAAGCCTCTCTCCCTTCTCCGATCAGACCTTCTCTTTCTCTCTTTCTTCACTTTTCCGGCCAGCAGCATAGGAGACTGAAGTCTCTCTCTTTTCTGATCAGATCTCTCTCGCTCTCGGTATAGCTATCTCTCTCTCCTACTCTCTTACTCGCCAACAGCACCAACAGGGGGCTGCCGCCCTCTGTCCAGCGGCCTGGACAGGCTGCTGCACCACCACCCCTTGCGGTGTTGCGTGTGTGTGCTGATGGGTGTGTGTGGTTGTGTACCGTGTGTGTGCGTGTGCGAGGGTGTGTGTGCTGGTGTGTATGTGCGTGTTATGTATATATATATATATGTGTGCGATCAGTGGGTGTGCGTGCGTGCTACAGATATGTATGTGATCGGTGTGTGTGTGCGTTATATATATATATGTATATATATATGTGCGATCTACGTGTATGTGCGGGCTGTTTGTGTGTGTATATTCTGTGTGTGTGTGTGTGTGTTTAAGGCTGACCGCCGGCAGCAGCAACCAGGGACTGCTGCGGCTGTGTTCTGATTCAACCACCAACGGCTGTGGTTGTTGGTGGTGGCTGCCGGAAGTGGCTAGTTATCGGGTTCGCCCTCATCAGTGAAATTAATCTAGGGTTTTGCGGGTTTTAGGTCTTTCGGGAGTTTCGCGGTTAAATAAGTAAGGTTGCCGCTAGCTAGGACTCAAGGTGAGTTCCTCATCTTGTTATAATGATGTTATATGTTGTTCACTCTTGCTTAATGCGCGGTTACCTGTGTGATAAATATACGTGTCTGTTTATATCGCGATATAGTTGTTTGCATGGTTGTTTATTGTCTTTGGATATTATGTGGTGATTTGACTGGCCTAGTCCCTAGATAAGTGT
Source organism: Centaurea solstitialis (assembly GCA_030169165.1). Lineage (NCBI taxonomy): Eukaryota > Viridiplantae > Streptophyta > Magnoliopsida > Asterales > Asteraceae > Centaurea > Centaurea solstitialis. The sequence continues at coordinate 19,446,534 of CM058046.1, forward strand.
CACTGGCCTGGATGTCGGGTGCGGGGTGACTTTGTCTAGCCAAAGGTTCACGGTTATTCTTGGATGTCGAGATAGCGTGGCCTTTGGGGTGTCTGGATGTCGGACATCGGACGTGGAGGCTCGTGGTCCCCTTAGAGGTACAGGTGTGGTATCGGTTAAGGGCCGGGTCTCCGGGCGCGTTATGTGTGATAACATGTGATTGACTTATGGCATGATGTAGGGATTCACTAAGCATTAGCTTACCCCCCCATCTTTCAGATCTTGCAGGTCCTAGTAACGCGGATACGAAGGGCAAAGGCGTGGCATTACAGTAGTCCCGAAAGATTCCGAACTCCCGACGGGCTTAGATCATCTAGTTTATTTAATGATTTTGAACCTGGGTTTTATTTACATAGTCGTTAGGATTTGAATTACGGTCTTGGTTACAGTTATTTTTGGCGGTAATGGTCGTTACAACGGTTTCTATACTAAGTTTGGTTTTTAAATGAAAAATTGGTTTGTTTTATTCTTTCTAAAACTGTTAAAATTTTTAGAGCCTTACAAGTTGGTATCAGAGCCGAGCTTGAGTGAATCAGGGGCACGGGTGTGTGTCTCTGATCTCAAGCTGGAGTTTGATTATGTAGGAGTTCGGGATCGGGAGTTCTGTACTGTTTGGCCAGCCGAAGCTCAAGGTATTCTGTATTAATATATGCATGTAAACTAGTTAGTGTTGTTATTTTTGCAATTGAGTATCTAAGCAGTATGACTCTCTTGCATGTTATTTGTTTGGTTGTTGACAGTTGTGTGCTTATCTGAACAACATGCCTGTTTGAGCTAGAAACCACTATTTGTATAGGTTGTTTGAGTACTTAGGGATCAATCGGAACCAACCATAGATCGGTAATGAGAGTGGTAGAAGAGCTCCTACCATTGTCATTACGGGAACTATGTTGAATGTCCGAGAGATTTCGAAGGAATCAAATAACTTGGCGTTAGTTGTGATTAAGTGCGGTAGGATACTTGGACTTGAGTTGACCCCACTATTTTTTCCCTTTTTAAGATGGTGGTTACGCGAAATAATCAGGGGATGACTCCTGAGGAGATTAGGGATTTGGTGGCACAGGAGGTGAACCAGGCATTCACCAACATGGTTCCCGAACTTATTAACCAGCTTAGGGACCAGCTCACGACTCTGATAGAAGAACGTATGGCTACTGCTACCGCGGTTGGGGGTGGTCTGCAGCGGGGATTCACCTATCGGGATTTCGCGGCTTGTTCTCCTCCGGAATTTAAGGGGGAGCTGGATCCTTCTGCGGCACTTCGATGGGTTTCTGACATGGAAGGGGTCTTCCATACGTGTGGCTGTCCGGAGAATCTGAAGGTTCGTTATGCCTTGAATTTACTTCGGGGATCAGCGAAAGACTGGTGGAAACTACAAGCTGCGGAATTGACTGAGGCTCAGCTGGGAGCATTGCTTTGGGGCGAGTTCGTGGAACGTTTTCGTCGACAGTTCGTACCTCGGGTGGAGATCGAGCGGATCACCCGAGACTTCTTGAGTTACAAACAGCAGGATGAGTCTGTCACAGCACTTACCATCAAGTTTCGTGAGATGGCACTTTTCTGCCCTGAATACGCCAGGAGCGAGGATATGAAGATGGAGCGGTTTGCGGGGATGCTGAGAGATGAGATCCGCGAATTTGTGAGGGCTGTACCTCACACCAGCTTGAACCAGATGATTGAGGCCGCGCGGAGACGGGAACTGGAGTTAGAGTATCAGGTGGGGAATAAGAGGGCCGCCGCAGCACAGCCTGACTCTGCATCGCAACCCAAGAAGTTCAAAGCGGCCGATAACCGAAATGGCAAGAAGAGCAGTGGTAATGGCCGTGGTCAGCAAAGCGGGTCAGGACGGCAGCAACCGACGTGCTTCAAGTGTGGTCAGCCCGGCCACGTCATAAGAGACTGTAAGCAAGGTCTCCGCCTTTGCTTTAACTGCGGCCAGGGTGGTCACCTGAAGAACGAGTGTCCCCACCCGAAGGCTGGCGGGACTGGCAGTGGTAATGTGCGGGCCCCTGCTCCATCTACACTCCGCATCACTGATGGTCGTGGTGGAGCGGCAGACACTCAGCCTGCTCGGGGTCGAGCGTTCCAGATGACGGCAGAAGAAGCTCAGGCAGCTCCTAGGGCGGTGACTGGTACGTATCCGCCTTGTTTTTATGAATTGCCTACAGTTGTGGTATTTAATTATGTATTATTTGATACCTGTTAGGCACTTTTTTTGTGAACTCTATGCCTGCTCTTGTACTGTTTGATAGTGGGGCAACCCACTCTTTTGTATCACTATCCTTCTGCGCGTTATGGGACCGGGAAGCGGAAAGTTTGGGCCATGTGCTGATCGTCGACGTGGCGGATGGGCGTACGGTGTCGGTTACGAACATCTATCGCAGCTGCTATATGGAGCTCGCGGGAACGAAATTCCAGATTGATCTGATCCCTATCGCTATGAAGGAGTTGTGTGTAATCGTGGGCATGGATTGGCTGGATTCGGTAAGAGCAGTGATTGACTGCCACTACAAGCAGGTGTGGGTTCGAACCCCAAGTGGGGGAGAACTCGTCATCCAGGGCAATACCTCGAGGCATGGTGCGACATTACGTTCGATCGGGAGGGCTCGGAGGCATTCTCAGCACGACGGACGGGGCCTTCTAGCCTATGTCAGGGATACTCGCGAGGTGGGTTCCGTGAAGACGCCCACAGACGTGCCGGTGGTGCAAGATTTCGCGGACGTCTTTCCGGAAGAATTGCCGGGGGTCCCTCCAGAGCGGCAGGTGGAATTCAGGATTGACTTGGTGCCTGGGGCAACGCCGGTAGCCAAAGCTCCGTACCGACTTGCTCCGTCAGAGATGAAGGAGCTTTTCGATCAACTGCAAGAACTGCTTGGGAAGGAGTTCATTCGACCCAGTAGTTCGCCTTGGGGAGCTCCTATTCTCTTCGTGAAGAAGAAAGACGGATCGCAAAGAATGTGTATTGACTACCGGGAGTTGAACAAGCGTACGGTAAAGAATCGTTACCCGTTACCCCGAATAGACGACTTGTTCGACCAGCTTCAGGGAGCTTCGTGGTTCTCCAAGATCGACTTGAGATCGGGATACCATCAGATGCGGGTCAGAGAGGCGGACATCGAGAAGACAGCTTTTCGCACGCGTTATGGCCACTATGAATTCGTGGTGATGCCCTTCGGATTGACCAACGCGCCAGCAGCCTTCATGGATCTCATGAACAGAGTGTGTAGCCCTATGCTTGATCGATCGGTGATAGTATTCATCGACGATATCCTGGTCTACTCCAAGACGAAAGAGGAGCACGAGGTCCATCTGCGGGAAGTTTTGGAGACGCTAAGACGAGAGAAGCTCTATGCGAAGTTCTCCAAATGCGCGTTTTGGTTGAGAGAGGTGCAATTTCTGGGGCACGTAGTGAATCAGGATGGCATCATGGTTGATCCGGCGAAAATATCTGCAGTCATGCAATGGGGAATACCAAAGACACCCTCCGAGATCCGAAGTTTTCTCGGACTGGCGGGGTACTACCGGAGATTTATCCAGGATTTCTCCAAGATTGCTTTACCGTTGACGAGTCTGACCAAGAAATCGGCCGCGTTCAGTTGGGGCGATAAGCAGCAGGGAGCGTTCGACGAATTGCGTAAGCGCCTATGTGCTGCTCCAGTGTTGACTTTACCGGAGGGAGTCGATGATATGGTAGTGTATTGCGACGCTTCTCACCAGGGCCTGGGGGCCGTTCTGATGCAGCGCGGGAAGGTGATCGCATACGCATCGAGGCAGCTGAAGCCTCATGAATGTAATTACCCAACGCACGACTTGGAGCTGGGGGCGGTGGTCTTTGCTCTCAAAATGTGGAGGCATTATTTGTATGGGGTCAAGTGCACGATATACACTGACCACAAAAGCCTCAAATATTTGATGGATCAGCCGAATTTGAACATGAGGCAGCGACGGTGGCTTGATGTGGTGAAGGATTACGACTGCGAGATACTTTACCACCCGGGTAAAGCGAACGTCGTTGCGGACGCCTTGAGTCGGAATCCAATCGGTGAGCCCATTCGGGGTTTGTGCTTGCGTATGACGATTATGACTCCTTTGTTGGAGTTAATCAGGAAGGCTCAGGAGGAAGCAGTGTTAGACGTCAATGCAAAGCGTGAACGGGTAGTTGGCGAGATTCCGAAGCTGGTTAGGGACAGTCGGGGACTTTTGACGCGCTACGGCAGGATTTGGGTACCTCAGCTGGGGGGTAATCGCCAGATTCTGTTTGAGGAGGCTCATAAGTCCAAATTTTCCATTCACCCGGGGGCTACCAAGATGTACAGAGGTCTGCGAGAGGACTACTGGTGGCCTTGCATGAAGCGGGACGTGGCCAGATACGTGGAGGAGTGCTTGACTTGCCGGAAGGTCAAGGCGGAACACCAGAGACCGCACGGCAAGTTACAGCCCCTGGAGATTCCGGTATGGAAGTGGGAGCAGATCACTATGGACCTAATCACGAAACTTCCCAAGACGCCACGAGGGTTTGATGCTATCTGGGTCATAGTGGATCGCTTGACCAAGAGCGCTCACTTTCTACCTATCCAAGAGAGTTCTTCGGCAGACAAGCTTGCGGATATCTTCGTTCGGGAGATTGTGAGGTTGCACGGGGTGCCAGTGTCTATTGTGTCAGATAGAGACACCCGTTTCACTTCTCGTTTCTGGGAGAGGTTCCAGAAGGAGATGGGTACTAACCTTCACTTCAGTACCGCTTTCCACCCTCAGACGGATGGTCAGAGCGAGCGTACCATCCAGACGCTCGAGGATATGCTCCGAGCCTGCGTGCTAGACTTTGGAGGCAGTTGGGACAGGTATCTTCCTTTGGCGGAGTTTTCCTACAATAACAGCTTTCACGCGAGTATTGGCATGCCGCCTTTCGAGATGCTGTATGGTAGGAAGTGTCGGACGCCTATCTGCTGGGGTGAGGTCGGACATCGGGTTTTGGGAAGTACCGAGATAGTACTCAAGACGACCGAGTTGGTGCAGATGATCAGAGAAAGGTTAGCTACCGCTCAGAGTCGCCAGAAGAGTTATGCGGATAAGCGACGTTCAGACCTCGAGTTTCAGATAGGCGACTATGTTCTACTGAAGGTTTCACCCTGGAAGGGAGTGATTCGGTTTAGGAAGAGGGGTAAGTTGGGACCTCGCTTCATCGGGCCATATAAGATTATAGCACGGGTTGGGAAGGTCGCGTACCGTCTAGAGTTACCTGATGAGTTAAAGTTGATCCATAACACCTTTCACGTTTCGCAACTGCGAAAGTGCGTTCGGGACGAGTCAGTAGTGGTACCATTGGAAGATATCCAAATTGACGAGAAGCTCAACTATGTTGAGAAGCCGATAGCTTTGCTAGAGTGGAAGGTAAAGACCTTGCGTAACAAGGAAATCAGGTACGTGAAGGTGTTGTGGCAGCACCGAAAGGGTTCGGAATGGACCTGGGAGCCCGAGGTAGAGATGCGAACTCATTATCCGGAATTGTTTGCTGGAGTCGACTTCGGGGACGAAGTCTGATTCAAGTGGGGGAGAGTTGTAACGCCCCGGGTTTTCTGGTAAGTTGTTACCTTTCCAAATTAGTTGTACTTAATTCTTTTTGTTTTTTTTTAAAGTTGAGGGACTGGTTCTGATTTGTTTAAGAAGTCTGACTTGCTGGAGAAGTTTGGCTTTCCCTTCCTTTATAACATGAGTTAAAGAAGCCTTAGAGTGATACGATCTATTCAAAAGAAAAACCCTAGCAGCTCTCTCCTCTCCTCTCTTTTTTTTTACCATCGCCAGCAAGAGAGAGAGACCGAAGCCTCTCTCCCTTCTCCGATCAGACCTTCTCTTTCTCTCTTTCTTCACTTTTCCGGCCAGCAGCATAGGAGACTGAAGTCTCTCTCTTTTCTGATCAGATCTCTCTCGCTCTCGGTATAGCTATCTCTCTCTCCTACTCTCTTACTCGCCAACAGCACCAACAGGGGGCTGCCGCCCTCTGTCCAGCGGCCTGGACAGGCTGCTGCACCACCACCCCTTGCGGTGTTGCGTGTGTGTGCTGATGGGTGTGTGTGGTTGTGTACCGTGTGTGTGCGTGTGCGAGGGTGTGTGTGCTGGTGTGTATGTGCGTGTTATGTATATATATATATATGTGTGCGATCAGTGGGTGTGCGTGCGTGCTACAGATATGTATGTGATCGGTGTGTGTGTGCGTTATATATATATATGTATATATATATGTGCGATCTACGTGTATGTGCGGGCTGTTTGTGTGTGTATATTCTGTGTGTGTGTGTGTGTGTTTAAGGCTGACCGCCGGCAGCAGCAACCAGGGACTGCTGCGGCTGTGTTCTGATTCAACCACCAACGGCTGTGGTTGTTGGTGGTGGCTGCCGGAAGTGGCTAGTTATCGGGTTCGCCCTCATCAGTGAAATTAATCTAGGGTTTTGCGGGTTTTAGGTCTTTCGGGAGTTTCGCGGTTAAATAAGTAAGGTTGCCGCTAGCTAGGACTCAAGGTGAGTTCCTCATCTTGTTATAATGATGTTATATGTTGTTCACTCTTGCTTAATGCGCGGTTACCTGTGTGATAAATATACGTGTCTGTTTATATCGCGATATAGTTGTTTGCATGGTTGTTTATTGTCTTTGGATATTATGTGGTGATTTGACTGGCCTAGTCCCTAGATAAGTGTCACTGGCCTGGATGTCGGGTGCGGGGTGACTTTGTCTAGCCAAAGGTTCACGGTTATTCTTGGATGTCGAGATAGCGTGGCCTTTGGGGTGTCTGGATGTCGGACATCGGACGTGGAGGCTCGTGGTCCCCTTAGAGGTACAGGTGTGGTATCGGTTAAGGGCCGGGTCTCCGGGCGCGTTATGTGTGATAACATGTGATTGACTTATGGCATGATGTAGGGATTCACTAAGCATTAGCTTACCCCCCCATCTTTCAGATCTTGCAGGTCCTAGTAACGCGGATACGAAGGGCAAAGGCGTGGCATTACAGTAGTCCCGAAAGATTCCGAACTCCCGACGGGCTTAGATCATCTAGTTTATTTAATGATTTTGAACCTGGGTTTTATTTACATAGTCGTTAGGATTTGAATTACGGTCTTGGTTACAGTTATTTTTGGCGGTAATGGTCGTTACAACGGTTTCTATACTAAGTTTGGTTTTTAAATGAAAAATTGGTTTGTTTTATTCTTTCTAAAACTGTTAAAATTTTAGAGCCTTACACTCATAAGAATCTCGTAAAAATCTACACCAAGCTTGAACCTTAATGTTCCTAATAAGCTTCAGGTTGGCTTCATATCCTTCTTTAAATGCGGGTTATCTTGGAACTATTGTCTATCTGTGGTCCCAAAATTTGATCCTAATCTACTTGAATACTTCAATTTTATTCACACATATAGTAAGATATGTTTAGCTGTCTAGTCAGATTACTTGTCTTTTCATTCATACGGGCAACCATAGCCAATATGTCATTGTGCTTTTTTAGTTATAGTATTCTTAGAAAGTACTTCCATTTTGTTTTCTTTGTACTTTGTTTTTCTGTTACTGAATTAAAGCATTGGTCTCATGAACATATGCTCAATCTTCCTCTATAACTTGAAATTCCATCTGTATGTTTTTCATCTTATGGCATGAGTTATTAGTTTATCAACATCAGGACTAATTTTATGTATAGTATTTGAAATTACCTGCATGATACTGATATTATGCCTTTTCAATTTTTAGGTTCATGATTTTGGATTTTTTCGTTATGATCCTGCTGCAATACAATTTCTGAGCTACGAGGAGATTCCTCTTGCTCCAGATGCCGCTTGTGTTGGATTGGAAATTAGAGTTGTTGGAAATGATAGTGGAGAGAAGGTATATATAAATGACGTTTATGGACATTATGATTATTTAAATGATTCCTATCCTGACTCAGGAGTCAGGTGTGATGCTTGCACACGTTATTTAAATTCTTTCGTGCAGATTTTCTTTGAATATAATTATGGAGTTTCATCAAATTGCATCCAAGTTTTACTGGTTAATTGAAAAAAAAAAGAGATGAACTTTCACATTCAATGTCCACTAAACTTTTAGAGCCAATGACAATCATTTCCCAAATTGACTTCTTTCCTTTCTCAATCATTAAGTGCATACATTTTAATGCTTATTAGTCTCCCTGACCACTCTTTTGCTGCCACTTGAATTGAGGTTGTCACCTCTTTTTGTATCTTATAAGCTTCTACCCTTCAGCCTTTTTATCGTTGCATATGTTTAAGTTTCCGTCTTTTCGGTTTGACCATCTTGTCCTAGTCTTAGGTTGTTATGCACCCCTACTATGTTAAACACATTGCCTAATGTGGATACTTGCCACGGACAACATATGTTTTTGACCACACTCTACCATAGTTTGAGTTTGCAGTCTATGCACAATACACTACCCTTGGTCAAGGAGACAAATTCTGTCTTGTTATACGCTCCTGAGTCTTGAATCTTCAAAGTTTTAGCTATGGTAAGTTTGCTAAGAAAAAAAAACGGCATGGGTCAAGAAGCAATAATGATGCAAGTTTAGGGTAATTAATCAGAAAGTAAAACAAGCTATCAAACCCACATCGATGTTGGGTTTGAAATGGCAGCACCTGTATTGAGATTCATATACTTTAGGCTATTATCATTCCACCTCTCAATATTATTATTATTATAAATTCACTGCCCATCACTGTGTTTTACGAGTGAATTCTTCGTTTTTTAAATTAGTTGTATCTTTTATACTCAACATAACCTTGGGCCATTGGTTAAACTTTAATGCATGATTCTATTTTGAAGTTACTGATTTGCGTTTGTGACTAAGTGTTCTAGCTCCTTCTATACTTTAGTCTTTATGTGCTTTATGAATTGTTTGACTGTGCTGTTATGGTGCTATTCCTTTGGCTACTTTCGCAGCTTACTTATCTTGGCCCTGCCTGTTTAATATTCTTCATGTACAACATTGTTTACCTTTGCGCTGAATTTACAGGTGTCTATTTTGGCTGGTACCCTTGCTCGTCTGGATAGGGATGCTCCATATTATAAAAAGTATGCACTTCACCATATTTTACTCTTTTGTATCACTCTCAAATCTTGTGTTGCTAGTAGACAGTAGTGAAGTTACTTCAGTATTGTCTATGATTGTGGCATGGATTACTTTTTCAGTGAGTAGTGACTCTGTAACTAGTAACTACCATTTCTCTCTTTTTTGCTTTCTGATTGACTGATCACAACCATTTATGGTTACTCGAGGCGAAAGCACAAGGTCCCAATACAGCATATTCGATGTGAAGGGACCATATGCAACAGTATTCTATATATCTCATTTACGTATGGAAACATAGAGTTTAAAGACAGAAATCTTGAGTTAGAAAAATAGATGACCTTGCTGCTAGCAAGACCTTGTGTCTCAGTTGTTCCATTCAATGAACATTTCTTTATTTATGTGTCTGAATTTCACTGAAAGGATGAAGTTTACATTTAACTATTCTAGATTAAGTGTAAAATCTAGCTTGAAAAGCACATGAAAGTTTTGCCACTCTTAATAACGTATTAACGGTAAGTCTGCTACCTGCTGCAGGGATGGCTACAACGATTTCAATACATTTTACATGCAGGTGAGCTTCTTTATGCGATTGCTATTACTTTGGGACCCGACTGGTGAAGCAAAAGTGTCGATGCATAGTTCTATACTTTTGCAAAATGCCCCCCTTTGAGTTTTATATATTTGGTCTGGTTTCTTTTGATTTTGTTCATGTAGTTTGGTTATGTATGGTTTAAGTTGAACCTTTTCATGCCCGTTGTGTACGGTTTATCAACAACAAAAGCAGCTTCTTATCCCAGCTAGTTTGGGTCGACTAAAACGTGAAACCCAATAGAAATTTTGAGGAGGTAAATCCCCCTGGGCTCCCAGGACATGAATAATATCTTTCAACACATTCATATACAAGATTCCTTTGTTATATTCCACCCACTAAAATCTTTCTCATTGCTTCCCTCCGTGCTGGTTGACCTTCTCTTACGACTTCAATGTACAAACCTCCTATTATAACCAGTGCATCCAATCTCTACATTGAAAATGACTAAGCCATCTTATGTTGTGGGACCTCAGCTTCTTTTCAACCCGCACCAGCCTACGTTTTTCTTTCAAATTGTCATTTTTCTGTTCTATCCCTCATTGTATGGCCATTAAAGATTTCTTGGTTTACAATTTGATCAGTTTTTAGTTTTAGAGATCGAATCAAAACCTACAAGTTGCACTGGTTTTTTGGATATTCTCTACTGTTACTTATTACCCGTCTGATTGTTGCATCTCAAATTTATGGTAATTTTTTTTTCATTACTCGGCTTAAAACAGGCGGCTTCAGGTACTAAAGGTGGTTCAAGTGGTTCCCCGGTCATTGATTGGCAAGGGCGAGCAGTTGCCTTGAATGCTGGCAGCAAGTCCTCAAGTGCTTCAGCATTTTTCTTACCTTTAGAACGAGTAAGTACAATAAATGCTTCTATTCTTCTGGCCTACTGGTCTTTCTTGTATGTACATCTTAGGTTCTCTCTCGTTAAGACCTACCAAGCAAGTAGTGGAAGCACTAAAGTTAACAGCTGACTAGTTGGGAAAACAGGCTTGCACTTCTCATTTTACCTTTACATCCATGATTTGTTAGAGAGAGGAGAAGGGGGGGGGGGGGGGGGGGGGGGGGGGGGGGAAGCATTTATACTAGAGAAACTTTCCATACTTTTGCCTTTAGTTTGTCTACATCATACTTTTGACCTCCCATGTCTTCATGGAAGCAGGGGTACAGGTAAGGCCTGCTTGCATCTTACCCTCTCCACTCTAAGTGGGACTCAGGGCCTGCTTATTCAACACCAAGATTTACATGGAAATTATTGTAGGAAGGGACCATTGGGAGAGGAGAAGAAATCTCTATATGAAATAACTTGGGTCCCGTAACTTGAATTTGAATTCGGGACATGTTCAACAGGATTCATGTGGTTGACCTCAGTAGTTGGGACAGACTTTAGCAAGTTAAATTGGAATAGCAGGTCCCTTTGTTGGTTACATCAATATAGCCACTTGAGAAAGTATTTACAAATCTGTTGAAGGAACTAAAACAAATTAAGAGTCATAGTTGTATTCCCAACTTCCCCTGTATCTTGATTGTGAAATTTGAATTTATCAACTACAAAACTTTTTAAACTTAGAATGATAGAAATAAAGCAGGATTGGAATGTTTGGGAAGGTTGCTTTTCTTTCTTGTGCTTGGGATTCTTAATTGTTTCAAATCTTCAATATAAAAATCCCCATTTTCATCTCTGCGTTTTCTTTTCCACTCTACATGAAAGGCTTCAGGGAGTATATATGAGGCCATGAGGGTGTGCTTAGTTGAATTGCATTGCCTTTTTTAGCTTATATTTTCTCTAGTGTTCTTCTAATTGCTACATTTTCAAAGCTGTTAGTTTTAACTTTTCACTAGATGGTGTGGTTTTAGATGCCTATGCACTAATACATATTCTTTAATTTATAGCGGAAGCTCAGCATCACATGGAGCCTGTCAAACCGTCTCCTGTAATGTATTGAAGAAGTAATATGTTTGGTTAACAAATATTTTTTTTTGACTTTACAGGTGGTGAGGGCTTTAACTTTCTTGCAGAAGGGAAGAGATTCTTTTCAAGATAAATGGGAGGCTGTTACAATACCTCGTGGTACGCTTCAGGTCTGTGGGTTTCTTCTGTCTTTTCAAGATAAATGGGAGGCTGTTACTTATGTTTACGGTTGTAGTTGAGTTTTGACTATTACAGATTTTTAGGTGATGGGAATTCATATAACTTTTATTGTCGCTTTATTAGTAGATTTGCTACTCAACAGTTTTGTACCAAAACATATATAGCAAATCTCTCTTCTTTTTTCTTCCAATTTTCATGACTATATGGTTCTTTTCTCCAATTCTGGGGTGTGCATCTTCAGATGTGATCTCGAAATCGGTAAGTACTTTTGGTGCCAAACAGATCGGTGGCTCCATTTGTGTAGATACATTATTTCAATACCATTCTTTTGTTCAATGCTCTTATAACTGCTGAATTTCTGTGAATATCATACTGTGAGCTGTTCATGTTTACTGGCATGCTATGTATGATATAGGCAACATTTCTCCATAAAGGATTTGATGAGACCCGTCGGCTTGGTCTGAGAAGTGAAACAGAGCAGGTCCATAGATTCTTTTCATTCTTTAGCTTTTCTATTCATGTTCTTTTTGAAGCTAATTCGAGTTCTCGTTTGAACCAGCTGGTGCGCCACGCATCTCCTCTAAGCGAAACTGGAATGCTTGTTGTTGATTCTGTAGTAAGTCATTTTTCCACTTCTACCCTTGAATTACTAGATTATATAGGTTCATCAGTACTTTTGTGCCTGATAGACGACATGGTCATTTTATAGGTGCCTGGTGGCCCAGCTCATAAACAATTAGAGCCAGGTGATGTGCTTGTTCGCATGAACCGGGAGGTGCGTTCGATTTGTTTATATCTGATAACTGTTTTGTTTGAGGAGCATGGCTTCATTTTGCTTGTTAAAAATCATCTAATGATTGATCTTATTAAAGAATATGAGCAACATATGTTACTGCGAGCTTGCATTGAAATCAACTTTACCATTTGACTTGTAATCTAGGTGTTCATCTTAAACATCATCTGAAAGTGAAACTATGTTCTTGGTTGTTCAAATCTTCATGCAGGTAACTACTCAGTTTCTGAAGATGGAGAGTCTACTTGATGATGGTGTTGGCCAAAATGTTGAGTTAGAACTTGAAAGGGGTGGCAGACCTTTGACTGTTCAGTTGACGGTGAGCTACTGGAATTTTTGGGTTCCATGATCTATATCGATATTCTTGTCTTGCCATGACGTTACACTATAAGTCCATTTTGTTTTCTGATACTTATCACAATACCTGTAAGTAGTACATTGATGACTATCTAGAACGCAAATAATGACTATTAACATACATCTTTTGTGTGGCATGTCTATTACAAATGGGAATTTGAAAAACTTTTTATTTTTTACATTTAGTTGTCTGTGGCAGAAGAGGAAGAACTCTTCATATCTCTTGGTTAAAACTAAAACTAAACTGGTGCAATCGACTTTATGTTAAACCTATATGTTCATTAAGGTTGAACAAATTTCCATCTTTGTTTCGCATAAAGGTCTTAACTTTTATTATGATACATATGCACCTCTTGTCTATTATCAGTTTGGTCAATTCTTTTGAGAAGACATGCTTTATCTTCAGACAATCTACACAATGGCTGTCCTTGTAAAGTTGCTTGTAGTGCAGGTGTTCTTGTTTAATCTTTTACTGTTGTTTCAAGATATATGTCTTCAGTTTGGCTATAACTGCATGTTTTCAGTCAATGGCATCTTCCTTGGCATTGTGTTTAGTATTCATTTATTGCTCTAAAAATTCATCAGTTCGCCATATGTTACTATCTTCAGGTTCAAGATTTACACTCGATAACTCCACACTACTTCTTGGAAGTTAGTGGTGCCGTGATCCACCCTCTTTCCTATCAGCAGGTTGGTCTAATTATCTTTAATTTGTTTATTGCTTTTGTATTATAAGAGATGATCATTTTGCCACCAGTATGACCTCACACTGTCATTCAATGTCTTGCAACTATTGTAGCCCAAGATAGCTCTCTTTAGCAGGTATAGATTCAGATTATAATGAACAGTGGCCCCTTTTTGCCAAACTCTTTGTACTGTTAGGAAAATATTGAGTGGATAATCATTTTTTTTTGAAGTATAGATAAAATATATGGCAAATATTCATGCACCCTCCTGTTTTGAATCCTTGACCTCATAGAGGTTGGGCTCTACCCGCAACCCAGATACCACTAGGAAAATAGTGCATGGATAATCTTAATGACACCAGTTAGACTCGATTTAACTTTAAGCTCAAAGGGAGCATGGTTTGAAATTTCTCCTGGTCTTTGCTCCTACTTATTACCATAACATTTTTTTAGGCCACAAATTTATGCAATAGCTTTTTAGTGCCAAGAATGAGAAAAATCCTTATGAACTAGTGTACAAAGAAACTAAAGAATATAACTAGGTCAAGTGCAGTGAAGTGAGGCCTTATCCCATGAACTTGGATTGATATATAATTTTTCTTGCTTGAATACCTTCCCAAGATGTCAGATTTACTGCTGTCATATTGTATGATCCAACTTATCAAACATCAAGAGGCTTTCTGGTTGATCTTTACTCACTCCTCATGCATATGTATTGCTGCTCTTTTGTAATTATTTGCCTCTTTGATTCTGCTTTATTCTTATCATATAGACTCTAAATATCTTTCCTTCTTAAACAGGCTAGGAATTTCCGTTTTCAATGTGGTCTCGTCTATGTCTCAGAACCTGGGTAAGTTCTTTAAAAGGTTCTGCTCAGAGTGAATTTTGAAACTGTTTTTATTAAAGTATACTTCTTCTGCCATGTACAGTTATATGCTTTTTAGAGCTGGAGTTCCAAGGCATGCCATTATAAAGAAGTTTGCAGGGGAAGAGATTTCACAGCTTGAAGACCTTATCAGTGTTATATCGAAACTTTCTAGAGGAGCTAGAGTTCCAATGGAGTATATAAGCTACATGGATCGTTATAGGAGAAAGGTAGTTACACAAATCATATTAGACCATAACATGATATCTTTAGAAGCCTTTTTTGCTATGTATTGCATCTGTGTGTGTGATTTCCAAAAATTTGAGGTGGTGGAATCTTATGGCTTCCTTTTGGCTGCAGTCTGTTCTAGTTACTGTTGATCGCCATGAGTGGTATGCCTCCCCTCAGATTTACAGTCGTGATGACAATTCCGGTCTCTGGATAGGAAAGCAAGCTCTGCCTCTTGACTGCCCACTTCTATCTTTTGGGACAAAAAACATCGAGCAAGGCCTGGTAAATCATGGAGATGTTGGTAAACAATTGGTTAACGGTGGTAGCAATACGGAGACCAATAGCAACACTGAATCACATGCTCAAGCAGAATCCGACAGTGGAACAAAAAAACGCAGAGTTGGGGAAGAGCTTTCCACTGATGGAAGTATGCTTGCTGATTATACCTTAAACGAACCAAAAATTGAGAGCCAGGAAGATCGGGAAGTGACAGACCCTCATGGTACAACAGCTGATTTTGGCAATGCTTCTGTTGCCGAGCGTGTGATCGAGCCCACTCTTGTCATGTTTGAGGTAAATTTTATTCAGGGATCAACTAACTCGTTACTCGTTGTTCATGTTTTTTTTTGTAGCCTGTGCTCAAAAACTTCTCGTTGCTGTTTGACTTATCAGGTTTACGTACCATCGTCATGTATGCTTGATGGGGTCCACTCACAGCATTTTTTTGGAACTGGGGTCATCATACATCATTCTGAAAACATGGGATTGGTTGCAGTCGACAAGAACACCGTTGCCATATCAGCATCTGATATCATGCTTTCTTTTGCTGCTTTCCCGGTGGAAATTCCCGGCGAGGTTGACCGTCTTCGGTTGTGTCACAAGTCTTATTAGCATTCATACGACTTCGATTGACTGTTATAGATTTGCAGGTCGTCTTTCTTCATCCTGTTCACAACTATGCTCTTGTTGCATATAACCCTTCTGCACTAGGATCTGCCGGGGCTTCTGCAGTACGAGCTGCTGAACTTCTTCCCGGTAGGTTAATATCTTTTTCATTATAGTTATTAAACACGGATTTTTTAATCACATTTTATCTTTTCATGTCAGAACCTGCTTTACGGCGTGGTGACTCTGTCTATTTAGTGGGGTTAAGTAGGAGCTTACAGGCAACATCTAGAAAGTCTGTCGTCACCAACCCATGTGCTGCCCTAAACATTAGCTCGGCTGATTCTCCACGGTACAGAGCAACCAACATGGAAGTAATCGAGCTCGACACTGGTACCTTTCCATCATTCTTATTGCAGAAAATTTTATCTCAGAAATGGTTAAAGTCGTTTTTGGGTTGCATGCAGATTTTGGCAGCACTTTTTCCGGGGTGCTTACCGATGAGCATGGCAGGGTTAAAGCCATATGGGGAAGCTTTTCAACTCAGGTTTGTAGTTTCTACTCTTTGCTGAACGGAGTTTTTAACTAGTAAGAACTGATGATAGACGTTGGTTTGCAGCTGAAATATGGGTGTAATACATCTGAAGATCATCAGTTTGTTAGGGGTATCCCTATATATACGATAAGCTCAATACTTAAAAGATCGTATCTGGTGCAAAAGGACCACCGCTTCTCATAAACGGCATTAAAAGACCCATGCCTCTTGTTAGAATTTTAGAGGTTGAGCTTTATCCTACTTTGCTATCGAAGGCCAGAAGTTTTGGGCTGAGCGACCACTGGATCCAAGCTCTTGTAAAGAAAGATCCAGTTAGACGTCAAGTGTTACGTGTTAAAGGGTGTTTGGCGGGATCTAAAGCTGAGAATCTATTAGCACAAGGTGATATGGTGTTGGCAATCAATAAAAAGCCAATTACATGTTTTCGCGATATTGAAGATGCATGCCAAGCGTTGGATCAGCACGATGACACACAAGGGAAACTTGGATTGACCATCTTTCGTCAGGTTAGCCTATGAGCAGATTGATTATTCATCAGTTAAGAAACACCTGACATATTTTTGATAATAATTCTTTGTGGTTTCTCAGGGGAAGGAAATCGATCTTCTTGTGGGAACAGATGTGAGAGACGGCAATGGAACCACACGTGTGATCAATTGGTGTGGATGCTTTTTACAGGATTCTCATCCAGCAGTGCGTGCTCTCGGGTTTTTGCCTGATGAAGGCCACGGTGTATACGTGACAAGGTATGTGTCTAATAAATATTTTGTTCCTTGGAAGCTTAAACCGCACACTAAGGGTTTATGGCGTGTGGATTTGACTAGGCTGGAGTATGTGTAGAAGTTTACCAAGTTAGTCCCATATTTCTGATTTTTGTTTCATCTATTTTGGTGGGACAAAAAAATCTAGGTGATTTGAAAGCATCATACATGGGACAACAAGTTTTTGTATTTATAAAGAGAGATGAGGTTCCAACACATATATATAGTCATTTTCAATTGTGAACTAGTAATATTTTTGTGTGAACTTAATCCTAGCCATTCAAATCTTATCTTGATGGTCAAGATTAATCAATGATAGTTTAATAAGATTAAACATGAAACTAATCTTGGCCATAAATCTTGGATTTCAACGGCCGAGATATGGTTCCAACATATATATATATATAGTCATCTTATTTTACAAACTCATTAATTTGTACAAACTTTGCAAACTCATCTAAACCGTTCAATGAAAATATTAATGGACAAAGATTAATTGCTAAAAATTAGGGAATTAGGTTACATGCTCGTGATCACAAATATATAACCACACAATCTTATCCAAAAATATAACCTACCAATGGATTTTGATTGATGGAAACATGGTTTGCAAAGTTTGCACAAATTAATGAGTTTGTAAAATAAGGTGACTATATATATAGGGTCAGGTTCAAATGTGAACTCAATTTTGGTTGTGAACGTGAGGACGAATCTCAGCCACACATCTTCAACGGTTGAGATCATAGTTGACTAGTCAAAGATGACGACTTTGACCGGTCAAAGCCGCAATCTTTGATTAGTCAACTATGATCTCAGCCGTATCAACGGTTGGGATCACTTCTCTACTTCGTATTTTTTTAGCAGTTCTCATTTGAACATTTCTCTCTCTCTCTCTCTCTCTCTCTATATATATATATATATATATATAGGGTCAGGTTCAAATGTGAACTCAATTTTGGTTGTGAACGTGAAAGTGGTTCACATTTGAACTTTCCTCTATATATTATATATATATATATATATATATATAGGGCCAGGTTCAAATGGAAACTCATCTTTCATTGCGAACGTGAGGACAACCGAGAGTGCGCCATGTAGCATATTCAGTCTGAATAATCATGCATTATTCAGTCTGAATAATCATGATATAACACGTGGTTTGCTCTCGGTTGTCCTCATGTTCCCATTAAAGTTTGAGTTCACAGCCGAACTTTCATCCATATACATACATGCATACATACATAGTTTTGATGGTCCGTTGTAGCTGATATGGGACTTCAGTAATGACAATCTATCAAAATTTTCAGGTGGTCTCATGGGAGTCCTGTGCATAGATATGGCCTATATGCTCTTCAATGGATTGTTGAAGTGAACGGGAAACCAACTCCTGATTTGAATGCCTTTGTTGATGTAACAAAGGTACGCATTATCGTTGAAGCAAAATCAAGGTGTGTTATTTCACGGAAAAATATTATTCATATATAACCCCTGAGACCTGATTTGCATTTCAGGAAATAGAAAACGGAGAATTTGTTCGTGTGAAAACAGTGCACCTGAACGGGAAGCCACGAGTGATGACATTGAAACAGAACTTGCACTACTGGCCTACTTGGGAACTGAGGTTTGATCCCGAAACTGCGATGTGGCAGCGCAAGACAATTAAAGCGTTATGAACTGGAAAAACGAAGGGTGGGTATATAGACAAAAAAGAATCACAACAATATATGTAGGTCATCAGGTGTATATCGCAGTGTTGTATTAGATTAAGAGCTGATGACACAAATCATACAAGAACCAGTATTTAAGTTTTGAAGTAGTTGTAGCTAGATTAAAACATCTAGTGGTATTGAAGTTTTTGAAGAAAATTACTTCCATCAATACAATGATTATGATGTCATGGTTTCAGTTGTGTACGATCTGTTGTTGCATTAGGTACAAGCGTGTGATGCACCGGATATAAGCTGTGGGATTACAGCTTCTAGGTGTTTATGGAAACGATCTTACCATTTAGAAAGTTTTTGTCAATAGTGCAATGCTTGTAAACGGAGATCCACAAATCGAATATCCATTTCCTTATCTACTTGACATCTCACGTGTTTACGAGACTACAAAAAGGTATTCATGTCTAAAAGAAACATCAGCAAAATGGAAAACATGAAAGACGTTTCATTCTTTATACGATGTTACTCATTTACATTTTAATTTCCTTTCACAACGTATCAAAAACCCTAACTTTAACCGAAAGAATCTAATTCATTTAACAAATTTCGTTCCAACTTCTCTTATCTACCAAATGCATGATTCCTTCAGATTTAAGTTCCTTCGAAAGATCTCATTCCTTCCATAGACATTCTTGCAAACCAAATGCCTCTTGAATCTTTGAGGTTGTTTACCAAACGCTTACGGGGTGTCACTTACCTTACAGAGTGAGCATCACAAGAATCTTACCAAGTAAGTGAGAGATAAGGCTCTTACTCTTTAAGGGGTAAAAGATACCAACAATCCATTTTAATGGCGGAGAATATTATTCAATAAGATAAGTGATGGTGTGTTGGTACCCGATAAGTGTTTGGTAAACAATCCCTTTAGAGCCCACACTTCAATGCTTCACATAGTCCATCACACTGTCTGATGCCTGTTCAATAGCAGCAAAACCTCTTGCCATGTGGTGCAACAACTGTAGAATCTTCGACTGAAAAAGTACCAAAGCAGATTGTAAGTTTTCCGAGAGACCATAAATTACAAAGAATGGTGCTTTATATAATGCAGTTTTTGAAATATTTATAGGATCATCATTCAGCCATTGATCATATACATAAGAATGAACTAAACCAACACAAAACAGATTGTATAGGTGAACTAAATAAATGCAATTACTCTACTTGCAGAAGCTTAAACTCTAGTTGCTTGTAAGCGATAAGCAAAGAATCAAAATGCTTGCTGAGATCAGAGATATAATTAAAGAAGCACCTGAATTCAGAATTGAAGATTACTGTTTGCATCCATCATCAGAAGATCTGTATCACTTGATCATCAATCTTAATGTAGGGAAGATGAGCAATTTTAGACCAATCCCCACCTGCATTTTTCTCACACCTTACCTTCACTAGTTCACAATCCCCAATAACCAGAGATTTCAGTGATTCAAGATTTTGCAGCCCATCTGGTAAGCACCTCAGATTTGGGCAACTCCAAACTTGCAATTTCTCCAGAGCTGTTAGATGCTGCAATCCCTCTTGCAATGTCTCTAACCTTGAACAATCCAAAATATTTAATGATCTGAGATTGGGGGTGCACTGAAACCAATCTGAAGGAAAGGAAGTAAGACCATGACAATGATGTACTCTTAATTTCTTTAAGCCATCAAGCCTGCTGTGCTCTTTCAGTTCTGGAAAACTTTCTAAATTAACACAGTTGTCAAGAGAGAATGCTTGCAGGGATGAGAGATTGCTAAGCATGTCATCTGGAAGCAACTTATCTTGGAAGCCCTCAATTTCAAAGAAGGTAAGAGTGGTAAGCTTCCTCACTGACCTAAAAATCTTCTCATTGCTTCTGATTATTTGCAATGATGTCAGTTTCGGGATATAAGGCAATTCAATCAAATTGGGGCAGTCAATTACGGTTAATTTTCCCAAACAAGGAAATAGATCTTCATCGTCGCCTTCCTTATCATCTAGATAAATAAGGGCATCCATCTCTTTCAGTTCAAGAACCTTAAGGAAGGGCAGTTTCCCAAGAAAAGCCATATTTTCGCATCTTCTGCAACCTTCAAATGCAATACTAACCAGATTAACCAAACCCACCATCCAATATGGAAAATGTGAGCCTTGATAGTCAGATATTGTTAGCATCTTCAAATTGAAATGGGGTTCAAGAGCCTCCAAAACCTCTTCTGAATTGTTTGCTGGTAAGTTGTCTTTGCTGCTATCCTTCCAACCCCAGGACAGAGTTAAACTATTTATATTCTGTTTCTTCTTCAGGTTAGCACTCTCTGCTTGTGATGAATGGCTTACATTCATCAGGCTCTTTATGCTAAACTCTCCTCCTAGAAGATTTAACTCTTGCAGCTCGCTTATTCTGACTCCCTCCCCTTTACCCACAAGAAATGTGCTGAGTCTTCGTAGGTGTCGCAACTGTCCCATCCCATGAGGCATATGCTCAAGAGAGCAACACCCATGTATATTCAAATGTCGAAGATTTCTCATGTACCTGATACCTTCAGGTAACTCACAGAGTTGTTCGCAAAAAGTCAGTTTCAGGGTTTGCAGGTTTTGGAGTTGAACGATTGACTTAGGTAAAACAACTATTTTTGAGCGTGAGACGTTAAGATACCTAAGAAACTTCAAATTCCCAATCGATTCAGGCAAATCTGTGAGCATATCTGAACTTGACCCTAAATGCAATACTCTGAGATATCTCTGCTCAAAGATGCAGTGAGGCGTAGGAACTCCGGAAAACCCCCCCAAAGTGACCAGGGATCGTAACGATTTTGCTTTCGCCATTACTTCATTTGATAAATGTAAGATGTCATTAGAAGACAAATGAAGAACCTCTTCTGGGCATTGCAGTACTTCACCAGGCATTATACTTGAACATTCATGTTTCATAACGGATTGTGCAAGTGCATGCATTTCATCGTGCATTCTACATGTTGTAGTACCCTCGAAAATGCGTTCTTTGACATCTTGCAAGAAGAACCTCCAAACCAAAGCATTAAAGATTTCTTCACCCAAATCATACAAATCAGCATCTCCTCTTGATGGAACAAACCCGTAAGCCACCCAAAGCTCTATCAGCAACTGCTTATCCATTTCATGATCTTTTGGGAATATAGAACACAAAGCAAAACATTGTCTCATGTGTGGAGGCAAGTTATCGTAGCTTAACTTCAAAGAGGGTAAGATATGACTTCCCTCATCTGCATAGTCCCAAACTTCACTGTGCACCACAGACAACCACTCACTTGTGCTGTTTTTGAGGCACATTAAGCTCCCTATGACCTTCACTGCTAAAGGCAAACCCTCACATCTCTTCACAATTGCTGTACCAATTGTCTCCAACTCTATTATTCTATCTAGGTCCCTTGGTATGCCAAATGCATAACGCTTGAATAACAGCCAAGAATCACTTTCCAACAAGGAACCCAGTGGATGCACTAACGTAGGAAGTGTAGCCATCATATCAGCAACTTTCTTGCTTCTAGTTGTTAAAATAACACAACCGCCTCTACATCCACGCCTCAACGGTTCCATCAATCCATTCCATTTCTCCATGTTCTCGTTCTCAACACCATCCAAAACCAAGAGAAACCTTCTCCTCCGTAACTTCTCTTGGAGCAGTAGTTGCAATTCTTCCAGTCCCATACACGAGAGGTTCGACAAATCCCCTCCTTGTATAGACTTCAAAATCTCCCTAGTCAGGCTTACGACGCTAAAATCATTCGATACACGCAGCCATAGTTTCAAGTCAAACACCTTACCTACCCTTGAATCCTTGTAAATTAGCTGAGCAAGTGTGGTTTTACCCAAACCCCCAACCCCCCAAATGGCATACACATGAACCAAATCATGACCTAAATTGTTGCATATCTTGTTAACAATCATATCTTTCTCCTCATCTCTTCCTACAATCTCCGAATCGACGATGAAGCTAATCGACCTAGAAGCAGCATCTACATCACCAACAACATCCAAATCACTAGTACTAGTAACAATCATACCTTCTTCCAATTCAAACTTAATTCTCTCAGAAGCAATAGCATCCAACAACTCCTTAATCTCTTTCACCTTCTGAACCATCCTGATTCGGAACTTAAGCGGATTAGTAGCGGAGAAGAAGGTGCTTACTTTGTTCTTGATTCCCCTTTCGACATGAAGTCTTCGAAGTAGGGCTTCAGTGGAGACCTCTTCCAATACGTTTTCGACATCGAAAGATGCAGCTCTGAGCTTCCTGAGCCAATCCTGTAAAGCTCTGTTGTTCCTCTGCTTGGCTTCGGCATCGGCGAGCACCGATTGGATCTGAGTGAAAATGGTGCGAAGAGATCGGAGGTCGGATTTGAGGCCCCATAGGACTGCGAAATCTTGTGATGCTAGAGATGTGGATCTCTCCATGACTTGATTGATTACGGAAGATACGATTGGATCTCCCATGATCGATCTGAAACAAATCGATATAGAAAAAGTGACTTATTGGATCGAAGATTGTTGACTTATTGGAGAAAAGTTGCAGAATGAATGAAGTTGAAAAGTATGGTTTTTCCAAACGTAATTATGCATTAGAGTGATAATTAGTGTACTTTAAGTTAATTAAGGGGAAGTTATTTGGAAACTAGTGGAAGGGGGGTTTCCTTTCTTGTAATTGTTATTTCAACCATAGAGTAACTATTTATTATTACTGTGATTATTAGTCTGTTTCATTTTCGTTTCCTAGCTAAATTTCGCCTCACAATTTAGTTCAAACTATACACCGTCCATTGGTACTTGAGCCCTCTGTAATATATGCATCGTATCAGTATTACATTAGCTTTTTTACAAATCCTTTATAAGCAAAAGTTATTTAGGAATTAAAAGAGGAACAAATTGACAAACATAATAATATACTCCTATAGTATCAAAGTAAATACTAGAGTTGATGATTAAATGACAACTATAAAAATCAGAAATGTAATTTACTATCAAGTAAATAAATAAATAATATAAATATATTGTAAGAAGCTACTTTCAGTTGGAGTGAAGATAGAGAGTGGGTTGTGGGAAGTGGTTTTTTTTTAACTGCAAGAGCAAGACGAGTGAGTTGTGAGAAATGATTAGAGCGGTGGTTTGTAGATTTTGACTCTCAACAAAAAATTATAATTGATAGTGGACCCCAGATTTTATCAAGTTGGTGTACTGTAAGATGGATTAAGGACCTGATAAGTTGTACAATATGTTCTTAGTATAATTTTATCGTTTTAAGTGGTTAATTAAGTTTTTAGTTGACCTAGTGAAGGTTTTTTTTGGAATGACAATTTATAACATATAAAGTGAATAATAAGGCGCAAGATAAATGGTTCAATGAAGCCCTTTTGTTTTATGATTGATATATATTTCCTATATTTTCTAATAGCTTGAACCATTTATCTACGTTAATTAGTTACACATTTCATACTTTAATAGATTGTATTTGGTTAAAATATGATTGTAAGAGTGGGTTAGAGATGATCTGTTTAATACGAATTAACATGCTGCAATAGATTTGGTAATCACCTTTAAATTACAATATGCAGGATTTAGGGGTGATAACCCTCATATTCTTCGTGTTATTTGCAATTTTTAGTACCTTTTCTTCTCAACTAACCCTTTATCAAACACCCAATTGAAGCCTAAAACACACTATTTGGGCACTTTCATCCTTTAAGGCAGGAGATAGGTAAAAAGTCAGATTTTGAAGCTTTACTGACCAAGTGGGGATATCACTAGGGCTGGCAATGGGTAGGGTATGGGTAGGGTAAGAGTTATTCCGTTATCCAATCCATTTAAAATAGCGGGTAACGAAACGGGTAATTATCCATCTAAAAATACTCTTATCCATACCCTACCCTATCCATTAAAAAATACGGGTAACGAAACGGGTAATGGGTAAATGGTAATACAAAAAAATTATTTTGATCAATAAATAATATCGTTAAACCTCAAACATATAAGTAAAATATTAGTTCATAAATAATTTTTTTATATGTAATTTGCTCTAGTAAACATTTAAATACCACCACAAACATATTCATATTAAAATAAGTACAAATTAACATACAACGTTATAAAAAATATTAATTATATAATTAATATAATTATTTAATTTTGAACTTTATATAATTATACATGTATATATATATCATAACGGGTAACGGGTAATGGATAACGAAAAATATCATTTATCCATATCCTATCCATTAAAATTTCGGGTAAACGGGTAATGGGTAAGTGGATAAATGGATAATTTTTCTTTATCCATACCCTTATCCAACGGGTCGAAACATAACGGGTAACGGGTGTACCCTTATCCATTGCCAGCCCTAGATATCACCATAATGTGTTATCTGCAGGCCTGTTTTTAAGGGGAGCATCTTGGAATATTTTATATTGAAAAGTCAACTCTTCAACAAAAGGCATTAGAAGAAAAAGTGGAGGCTGTTTCAAAAGAAGGATGTATTAGGGAAGTGTGAAGAAATATATTAAAATAGTGAAAAAGTAAAAGGTGAAAAACCCTTTGGTTATTACCCTACTTTTTCACTTTATAAGAAGCTTTCCCCCTTGCATCAAAATCATCTCACTCAACATTGAATTCCCTTCATTTACTTCAGTTCTAGTTTAAATTCTCTCTTTAGAATTTTAGTCTTAGCTTAGTTTAATTTTCAGCAATTAATTTATGTACCTTTAATTCCTGTACTGTACTTGTTAGCCACTGTGGTGACTCTCTTCTCCACAGTTTATCGTTTAAGTTTAAATGCAGTTTGTTTTCAGTATTTCGTTTATTTTACCTTTGATAATGGCCAGTAGCTAAATCCCATCTTTGGGTGCGGGTGTAAGCAAGGCCCGAGAGGCCTAAATGTGACAATTTGGGTGTTTCCATCTTTTAATATTTTCTCGTTTAATTGGTCATTTTAAGTCGAAACGTTATCTCAACGCGGACAAGCTGATCACTTGTAAGTGTTCATGTTAGACCTAAGACTTCGAGAGGGGCGGGTTCGAAACACGGCTTGAGTGATGCAAAAAGAGTTTGAGAAAACCTTTAATGATCACAAAGAGATTTGGGTCGTTGCATAATTAAACCAAGGCAAAAAGTGTCCTCAAGCGGGTGTCACGAAGAGATTCGGGCATCTTCTTTTGTTGGACCGAGCTAGGATCTATAAGGTCAACTTAGTAAAATTAACAAATTGAGAAATATTAATTGTGGAAACTTTGTAATAAAACTAGTTTGTAAACTTATATAACGGAGCTTCGAGAGGAGAAAATTATATAGGAATCATTTACGGACCGGTCACATTAACCAATCTTGTCAAACGGTCTCTTGGGTAAAAGCTTGCAGCCATGCCCATCTTTTTATCATCTGTTAAATTAATCATTTTATTTACTCGTCATTTATTTACCTGTCATTTATCTGTCTTTATATATCTGTCATTTACTTTTCTGTCATTTAAATATCTTGTCATTTATAATTCACGCAACAAACAAAACCAATCAAATCTTTTAAACCTTGCACCGGGTAATAGTGAATTTCTCTAAATCTTGGTACCGCCGATCCCTGTGGATACGATACGTGGTCTTACCACAATATTACTTGAAGGACCGAACGCACGTCTAGTTTACGCACACCAAGGGTCAACATTTAATACAAATAAACTGAATGCTCAAATTTGTTTGTGTTTGGTAAAAATAAGCTAACGTATTATAAGTTGATATATGTTTGGATGAAAAATAAACTACGCTTATTAAAACGTTGGTTGGAGTAGTGTTTTAGGAATTTTTTGTAGTCTTTTTGAATTATACTCTTATTAATATTAAATATTGTATATCTCAAGATACTATTTTTGGTCATTTTACATACTCATAAGTTAGTTTTACCAAACAAAATTATTCATAAACTAGCTTATTAGTTAGTTTACCAAATACGACATTTTAATAGTATTTTATTTGAACATTGATGTGAATAAATTAATTGAAGATTTCTAACATTAACAACCACTATACAAATAGTAATTAAATTGTTAATATCACATAGAAAATATGTATGTATTACCTATATAATCTTTTTATAATAAAATAGTTTAAAAGAAGAAAAGAAAAAACATTATCAAAGAGTGTTAGCTCAGTTGGATAGGTAACATTTCTGGGGGATGTGGGGTGAAAGCCACACTACCAGGGTTTGAATTCCACGGATGACATTTTCTGAGATACCCAGACTTTGAATCTGGTCCTTTGGGCCGGATTCGAGGCCGGTATGGGAGGATCCAGTCTACGAGATCCACTTCCCTGCACTTAATTAACAATGTAAACTTTCTGTAACATGTTAATACGATTATACGAATAAGAAAAACTTTCTTATAACCATTTTCATTTGCAAATCTTTTCGACTAATGAAGATATGATGTTTCATTCATGTCGGCAACAACAAAAATATAACTATAAAACTGATAGATGATTTTATTTTTTGAAAGTATCTAGTTCACTTTTGTTAAACGTGTAATTTTTGTTCATTTATTTTTACGCACCTTGTGAGTTGAAAGCTAAATGAACCAATAATAGGAGCAGAAGAAGAGTCAGGCCCAACAACCCCAATCATAGAAAACATTATCCCTTCCATAAAATACCTTCAGTAACCTTCTGACACGTGTCCTCCTGCCAGGCTCACACGTGTACACCCAACATACACGTAGCAGCCCAGCTGCCACCCTGATCCATTATAAAATTACTCAAATATCCTTATAAAAACCCAGAAGTCACTCTCCACCTAATAACCCTTCAACTTCTGCAAACAAATATCAACGACAAACCTGAAGTCTTATAGTTTCGATCAGTTAACGTCAGAGAAGAACAAAAAGAGCAAGTAAAGTAAGTAAGATGGGAGTTGGAATTCCGATATGCGTGCAGTGTGGGACGAAGAGTAACCCTTGCCGGTGCAAGGTGGTGGGTCCGACGGTTGGCTTCTTAGCATTTGCGGCCGCCGCCGTGGTGGAGTGGCCGGTGGGGGCGCTGGTCTACTGCTTCCGCCACATGAAAGGCCGGAGAATCATGGCTCACCCTGCCACCGTCGTTTACCCAGCCGTCAATAGGGCCATCCCTATTTAATTACTATCTATCTCATCTTCATGCATGATCGATCTGATCATATATGTTTAATTAAATAAAAAATATATGTATGTATATACCAAGAAACTTTTACTACAAATTCTTGGTATTTTAGTTTCTTTCCTTAATTATATATATGTTGCTCATGTATCTTCAAATATAGTAATCGTAATGGTGTAATACTTTTCTTTCTTGACGATGGATGAACTAATTAATGGAAAGCATATATGGTTGTGTAATGTTATTTTAATTTCCTTCATCAACTATTGATTATTCAGTTCTAACAAAAGTTGTACGTATAACATTCAATTAAAGATGGGAATATATGAACACTTATATTTGTATAACATTATTAATTTAAACAACATAGAATTTGAACACCAATACCACGAATTTGAAATCTATCTAAACTTAAATCCAGGGCCCGGTGGTCCGACAGTTTTGGATGTCTAGTAAAAAAGATCCTTTAATCCAAACAGATAATGCATATTTTTGAAAGGTATGGAATCTAGGGGTGGGTTTAAAACGAGAATGACATCAATTTAAGAGAATACGAGAATGATTTTTATTCACCAATTTTTCTTTTCAAATACATTACCCATACCACCTCTATAGCCACCACCACCATCCATAGCACCTCCACCACCACCTTCGCTGCTCCCGCCACTACCGCCACCGCCACCGCCACCGCTGCCACCACCACCTCCGTTAGCATCACCGCCGCTGCCACCACCAACAGCACCACCACCACCACTTCCACCACTACCTCCACTACCGCACCACCACCTATGCCACCACCACCATCACCGGCACCACCACCTATGTCGCCACCACCATCACCGGCACCACCGACATGCCCACCGGTACCTCCAGCACCACCCCCGGTAACTCCGAAACCATCGCCGCGGCACGATCGGCACCACCACCGGTAACTTTGAAACCACCTCCGGTACCACCAGCACCTCCGAAACCACCGCCGGTACCTTCGGCACCATCGAAACCACCGTCGGTACCTCCGGCACCACCGACATGCCCACCGGTACCTCCGAAACCACCGTCGGTACCTCCAGCACCACCCCCGGTAACTCCGAAACCATCGCCGCGGCACGATCGGCACCACCACCGGTAACTTTGAAACCACCTTCGGTACCACCAGCACCTCCGAAACCACCGCCGGTACCTTCGGCACCATCGAAACCACCGTCGGTACCTCCGGCACCACCGTTGGTACCTTCAAAACCACCACTGGTACAACAAAACCATCTCTGCTGGTGGTGGTGGCGGAGGTGCTGCTTCTGTTGGTGGTGGTGGCGGGGGCGGGGGTGGTGCTGGTTGCGTTGGTGGTTGCGGTGCTGGTAGCGGTGGTGGCGATAGTGGCAAAGGTAGTGTAGGTGGAGGAGTGGGGTTGGTGGTGGTGACAGAGGTGGTGGCGATGGTGTTGTAGGTGCTGGTGGAGATGGTGTGGGTGGTGGTTGTGGTGGTGTAGATGGTGGTAGCAAATGTGGTTAACATGTGATTTCAATATATATAAAATCACATGTGACTTAATATAACTTTGATTGGTTAATATCATCTATGATAACAATATCATATGTGATTTCAATGAAGAATCATATGTAATTTCAATGCATAATCATTTGTGATAATAATATCATATGTTATTTTAATGAAGAATCATATGTAATTTCAATGCAAAATCATATGTGATTTAATATAAGCTGATGTGTTAAGTTGTGATTTCAATGCATAATCATGTCTGATCACAAGATCATATGTGATTTCAATGCAGAATCATAGATGATCTCAATGCAAAATCATATGTATAATGGCGGTGGCGAAGGTGGTGCTGCTGCTGCTACCGGCAGCGAATGTCATACTAGTGGTGGTTTCGAAGGTACCCATGATGGTGCCGGAGGTACCGGCGGTGGTTTCGGCGGTATCGGTGGTGGTGCCGGTGGCACCGGCGGTGGTTTCAAAGTTACCGGTGGTGGTGCCGATGGTGTCGGAGGTACCGGCGGTGGTTTCGGAGGTACCGGTGGTGGTGCCGGTGGAACCGGCGGTGGTTTCGAAGTTACCGGCGGTGGTTTCGAAGTTACCGGTGGTGGTTTCGGAGTTACCGACGGTGGTGTCGGAGTTACCGACGGTGGTGTCGGAGGTACCGACGGTGGTTTCGGAGTTACCGGCGGTGGTGCCGGAGGTACCGACAGTGGTTTCGAAGGTACCAGCGGCGGTGTTGGTGGTGCCGACAGCGGTTCCGGTGATGGTGGTGGTGGTGGTGGTGTGGTAGTGGAGGTAGTGGTGGTGGTGGTGGAAGTGGTGTGGGTGGTGGTGCTGCTGTTGGTGGTGGCAGAGGCGGTGTTGACGGTGGTGGTGGTGGTGGCGGCGGCGGCGGCGGAGGTGGTGGTGGAGGTGGGGGAAGTGGTAGCCATAAAGGTGGTGTGGGTGATGTATTTGAATTACAAAAATGGGTGGCTAGGAATCATTCTTGTATTCTTTTAAAAAGTTGTCATTCTCGTTTGAACCTCCCTCTTGGAAGCTAAACCATCTTTATATAGATTCACAGAGGGATGCCATAATTTTTAGGAGATTTAAAGAGGGATGCTACATTTTTTAGGAGAGAGAAAGCTTAAAAGCAAAAGCAAAAGTTTCCTATAAATAACTAAATATAAACAAACCATTGCGACAAAATAGGGATTTTGGCACAAATGCCCTTAGGGGCACCCCCCATTTGGTTAAATGCCCCTTCTCTCTCTCATTTTGCAGCGTATACCCCCGCCGCGCAACTATAGGTGCGTTATAACGCACCTATAGCTAAAAGACAAAAAAAGAAAAGCTTTGACTGCCAATAGTCAACAAAAACGGTGCGTTAAGCGCTTCTTTAACGGCGCAACTCATTGGTGCGTTATAACGCACCCATAACGGTGCGTTATAGGTGCGTTATAACGCACCAATGAGTTTGACCGTCACCCTCCGTTTTCGTTTTTGTTGACTATTGACAGTCAAAGCTTTTCTTTTTTTGTCTTTTAGCTATAGGTGCGTTATAACGCACCTATAGTTGCGCGGCAGGGGTATACGCTGCAAAATGAGAGAGAGAAGGGGCATTTAACCAAATGGGGGGTGCCCCTAAGGGCATTTGTGCCAAAATCCCGACAAAATAGAAATAGTGGTAGTACTTAATAAGTACAATACGGTCAAATGATAATAATCAAATCACACATGATATGAAGGGAATATTAACCATGAAACAGTAAGACACAAATATAATAATATATAGTTATAACATGAGAATGAGGTATAGAGATTTAACCACTAAACAAATCACTTAAACAAGTGAGATTTAAGAAAGTCACTCAAATTAGGATCACAACAAATAAATATTAAGAAGCTAAGAAAATACGCATTGAGATTCAGGAAAATAAGCAAATAAGATTACTAGATGAGTAAATAAGAAACAAAGAAAGAAAACACCTTGGTTCAAGATTGAATGGGAATTACTTGCGATTTGAGAACTAAGGGTGAAAGTCGAGACTCAGGGATTAGAAGATGAGTCAATGTGAGAGGCAGAGAGAGGATGTCGGGAGCAATGATGGGCATTGACAACATTTGCGTCGTAGGCAAGGGGTAGAAGGCCAGTTACGAATTGTGAGGGCAAGTGTGAGAGTGAGAGGCCAAAACCAGTGAGTATTTTTAAAAAATTAAATAATAAGCCTACTAAAAGCTATTTGACTATTGGGTTGCGATGCCCTTAAGGCTTTGATGTCTTGAACCATCGTCCTACCCTTGCTTAAATCTATAGTAAGGTATATATGATCTTATTTGCATGACATATATTCTTTTGCTATTTCTATTATTATTTTAGTACATCCTTTTAAACTCCATACAGATACTCCGTCGAAATATTGTATGTTAGGTGATCGACTTGTCCACATCCAATCTATTAATACATCTATCTTCAACTCTACAAAGTTATAATTATTGCTACCTTTTTAGGTACGAAATGAGATGGGGATATAGTATATTATGTTGAGTTGCCCTACATCCCCAAATAAGTTTAAACAACCTTAAATTTTCAGTTTATATTTTTTCTTTTTTTCTGCATCAACAATAACAAAAACAAAGGATACTCATTTCGTGTTATAGGTTTGTATGGTTTTGTCATATCGGTGTCTGATTATTATGGGTTAATAGAAAAAGAACAATCTATAAATTCTATCATGGGTATATAGGCTTTTGATCTTTTTATTCCAGAAGGAATAGCCTTTCATCATATATTAGCCAAGGGTCTCACTTTGTAGTTATTTTTGTGTGGATTCCTATAATTTTCACGTCAATCTTGATAGCTCTTTTATAATTAAAAACATATAAAATACCATACGAAGTAATAAATCAGAGTCTTATAACGTCGTTGAAGACATTGCAAGAAATTGCCGTTAAAAAAAAAAGATATGCCAAGAAATCTTTAATTATTATTATAATAAAATTGAGTTTGTAGGAGTTTTAAAATAAAAATTAAGGGCCGGGGTTTTAATAGTGTTTGTTCGCGAGAATGGATTCCTCGTCAAGTCAGTTTGGGAGGTGTGGACACACTTGCCGCTAGAAGGTTTTATAGGACCAAAATTTATATATAAAACCATTAAAAACGTCCTATTAAAGAGTATTTCAAAAGGTTTATAGAATGTTTTTAGGTGTCGTAGAAAGTTTCATAGAGCATTTATTAAATACAATAACTATTTTATAAAACACTATTTTAAAAAGTATAATATATTTGCAAGTGTCATCTAAAAAGATGAGTTAATATGACGTTTCTTAAAAACGTCCTATAAAATTAGCTAATACGATATTTTATTTTTTAAAAACTTATTACGACGTTTAAAAACATCCTATAAATTCATTGTAATATTTTTAAATAAAACATTGTTTTATTTAATCCTATATATATTGATAACACTTTAAGTTTTCAACAATGTACCCTTTCAACCCATATTTTCAAGAGTATATCGTTTTAAATAATTTTGAGTTATTTTCCTCTTTATAATTTAATATTACTTTTTGAAGAAAATTGAATTGTGTTTTTAGAGAAAAGAGAAGGAAGACATGTTTGTAATGAAAATGCAAGGAAGACGTGTTTACTCTTTTGCTTTGAAGCTTCACAAACTTGTTTCTTCACGTTGAATATTACCAACTTTATACACTAGAGAAAAAAGGGTAGCTCTGAATGTGAAATAAAAATATTTGTTAGATTCAAATAAAATAATGTTTCACATAAAAATAATACCATATTGAACTATAGGGATTGACAACTTTCGACACAACACGAAGAAAAACAAGTTTGTATTCAGTTTTTTGATCTGTCAACCTGTTTATTTCGCAGGTCATATTCGGGTTGGTATATGGGTTCGCATGTCAACCCATCAATCCGTTTATCTTTTTTAATTTTTTTATACAACAAAACTTTATTTTGACTTTTAAGTTTTATTTTTTCAATTTCAATTCACCACGGTAAATCAAATTTTATTTTGGTTGTATTTGACCAGTCAACCCGTTTATGACCCGCCAACCCACGAACTCGTATAATTAAACGGGTTACGTAGGTCGTGTTTGGGTTGACGGGCACGGGTTAAGCTGAGGATTCTGACACGATTAGTTAAACGGGTTGTGTTTGAGTTGGCTGGTTAGGGTTGTGTTCGGGTTAAGCCTTATAATATTAAAAATATTTCATTTATTTATTAAAATATTAGTTTTCTCTTTAAATATCTATTTTTAAAGTATTCTACTAGTGCTCTTACGTGATTATCATTTCCGAGGTCCTCTTTATATTTAGAGAAGAAAAAATATTTAAAGTTGTGAAACAAAAGTACTGTGAAACAAAAGTATTGATTAAAATCCTTAGTTTCTCTATTTTAAAGAAGCTGTTGAAAATATATCTAATCTTGTCAATATATTTTTGTAGATAAGATAATTTTCCTTTAACAACAAGTCAACAATGATAACAAAACAATTAGCTTTCATTTACATTGATTAGTAACATAAAGTATTGTCGAGTTAAAATCGAACCAAAACTCAAAAAACCAAGAAGCTGAAAAAATACCCCGAACCGAAACTGAAAACCAAAAATCCAAACGGTTGGGTTCGGTTTTGGTTTCCATCCCAACCAAAAAGACGAAACCTAACCAATTTATATAATATTAATTATTTTGATTTTTTATAATATATATAAAATAGAATTTGATATTCAATTAATTTAAAAAAAAAAACCATTAAACTAAGATTCCAAATTATTTCAACTTTTAAAGTTCAATACTTGTTTTAGATTATTAATTTGTTATAGACTTATAGTTTTTGATTTTATATTATATATTCTATAAGTTATTTTTTTTAAAAAGTTAAACGTAATTTTGAACAAATTAAAAAAAATTTACAAGTTGGAAATAAGAAAAAAATATAGAACAAAAAATCGAAAACCGAAAATTGAAAACCGAAAACCGAAACATGTTATAGCATATGATTTTAAAAGCGAACTGAAAAGAAAAACCGAATAGTTTCAATTTTAAAAGACAGAATGGTTCGGTTTTTGATTCGATTTCGACCAAAAACCGAACCTAATCATGCTTACTCCTAACATAAAGTACTACACAAAAGCTACTCATATTTATAAATAAAATTCTTATAGTAGAATAAATGTATATACCTAGGCCCCGTTTACCAAATGTTTATCCGAGTAAGCGTTACCAACAAAATTCAACACTATCAGTTACTAACCGGGTAAGATTTAGTCCACTAAAACGGTACCTTATGCAACAATTTACCCATAAGTGCTAACCATGGTAAGAGATGACAACCCTTATTTACCGGGTAAGACTCACATCCTTGCCTTCACTCTTACTAGGGTAAGATTCTTGATCCTTATCATATGTTTCTAGAAAGATAATATGACTTAATTGGTAGGTACTTACCAAAGTAAGTATTTAGCAAAACGGTCCCTTAAATTCGTTGATCATTTTAAATATATGTTGTTAAATCGAATACATATTTTATTTTTAAGACGTATAAGAGCATCTCCAACAGGTTTGCTATAATTTTTTTAAAATAGCAAATGAAATGTCAAAATCTCTAAAATCATAACTTTCTATCTCCAACAGCTTTTCTATTATAGAGATTATATCATCACTTATATTATTAAAATATACTTACATTTATAATTCCAATGAACTTTTTAAAAAAAATTAAACAATCAAATTATTCTATTGGTGGAAAATATTAAAATAATATTTCTCTATCTACTTTTAGGGATTTTAGAGAATTCTCTAAATTTAGAGAAAACTCAAGTTTTTTCTATTTTAGCAATCCTTTTAGCAAACCTGTTGGAGCATTTTAGGGAAAAAAAACATCAAATTTTCTATTATAGCAAACCTGTTGGAGATGCTCTAATACATTTTCTACGCTTATCTTTCCTTGCAAGATCACTTTTGCAAAAGTGTAACCCACCTAAAGACTATCTATTTTTTGCAAAAGTCTTAAAATTGTGAATTATTTTACAAAAAGAGTACAAAATTAAAAAGTTGAGTATGACATGAAACCAAACCCAGCTAACGGACAAATAAGGAGACGTCAAGTTGC
The DNA here is from genome assembly GCA_030169165.1 of Centaurea solstitialis. NCBI lineage: Eukaryota > Viridiplantae > Streptophyta > Magnoliopsida > Asterales > Asteraceae > Centaurea > Centaurea solstitialis. The sequence continues at coordinate 19,481,886 of CM058046.1, forward strand.
GTGTCAACCGTCAGTCAATGCCGGAAGTCGTCAAGTCAACTCGCCCCTAGATTCACGTTGAGTCATTTTCGGCCGCTAATAAGCTGCTAAAATTACAAATATGTCCTTCTTCCACTCTTTTAACCATTGCAAAAAAAAAGTATTTTTTATTTAAATTAAATTAAAGTTCAATAACATGATCTTGAGAGCTTTAGAGTTGTTAATACGGAATTTGATGATATGATGGATGAATTTGTGGGAATTTCTTTTTCTTACCAAACGTGGGCCTTTTAGTAATTTGACTTGACTAAACATGGGGTCTTTTTGGTCCATTATCTTAATGGTTACTCCATATAAACCAACTACCCTCTCTTTGCCCTTTATATCATTTCATTGTTCTCTTCTGAATTAACCTAGCCATGGCAAGACAACTTATCTTTATCCAAAAGACAATATTGCCTTTCCCGGGCATCGCGTTTTTTGCCGTTATGGTAGGGGTCATATCGGTGTTCTCAATCGTTGCTTTTCTATGTGGTTCACACGGTCAGTTCAAGAGATCAAATACGTACAAAAGAGAGAAAAACACAGTGCATCTAGGTGACAAGAAGTCGGGAAGTTTCAAGTTAGGAACTGGTTTGAGTAGTAAAGCGTTATTAATGGCGAAGATGATTTCATGGAGGAAAGAAGAGGAAGAAGGATGTAAGGATGATGATGAAGAGGCAGTATGGAAGCGGACTATCATAATGGGGGAGCGTTGTCGGCCACTTGAGTTTTCTGGGAAGATATCATATGATGAGAACGGAAATCCAATTGCTGAAAGTCCTCGTAAACATGTTGCTTCAACCGATAATGGCGTCATTGGTATGCCAAAATCATGATTTTCTTGTCGATATGATCTCATTTGTGATTTTTTTGAGGATTAATTTCTAGATTAATTTGAGCTAACTCATATCGAAAATGTATAACTTATAGTTTTTTTTTCTTTTTTGATTGAGAGTGAGATTTGGGATTTTTTTTGGTTTTGAAGATCAAACTTTTGAGTGGTGTTTTCATGTTGCAAACATGATGTTGTTGGTGACTTGGTGGTCACTACTTACTAAAAATTATTATTGCTTCAACTTATATTTTATAATACTCAGTTTTTAATATATGTTTTAATTCTGATTTTACCAAAATAGTGGATAAGTAAAAAATAACTTCACTATCTGCAACTTTAATCATATTATTACTGGTTTTGATTCTTTAAGTCATAATAATCATTTTGAAACCATACATCCTAATGAAATTCATAATAACATATCTTGATGTATAAAATCATATTTGAGAATAAAAGTTAATATTAATTATTTTTGATGTATAAAATCATAATAAGACCCTCTAATGAAATTCATAATAACATATCTTGATGTATAAAATCATATTTGACAATAAAAGTCAATATTAACTATTTTTTGTGGCTTCATTAAACAGATTGAGATTTAATTTTGATATTTGCAGTGTTGGAGCCATATGCAAATTAATGAGTTCTCTTGATCTCTATTAAAAGTTTAAAATAAAATGAATTTAGCTTAAAAAATTTTCTTATCTTTGGTTTGGCACTTAAAGAACTCAGTTATTTTTTAAAGAATTTACGTTTATTTAATTTGTTCCATCAAAGCTAAAAGAAGCAAATTTATATCAAAATCTTATGTATTGTTTTATACTTTTATTGAAATCGAGTTTAATATTGGTAATCTTGGCATCTAATTTTTATGTATTGTTTTTTAAATCCATCTTGATATATATCTTGTTATTTTAGCTTTAATGTAACCCGATTTAGGGGCGGTTTACTTAAACATTTGCCGGGTATGATTAAGTCTTGTTATTTTCACCCGTAAGGTAAATTCATCCGGTAAACACTTACCGGATAAGGGTTAAGTAAACGGCCTCTTATACATGTTAGCTGTTATATATGCCCAAATCCTTAAACTAACCATCTAGAGAAGAAAATATATGAAGTTATAATATAATTTGCTTTTCACTTCAACCGAAATATAAAGTTGTAATATAATTTGCTTTCAACTTGCTACGTGCGGCAAACGATATTCAATCCTTGGTTTTTTCGTGGATTTGTAATAGGAGTGAGTTTGGAAAAAATCTGAGATGGTCTGATTGGTCTTTTAATCCGAGGTAATTTCCGTTTCTTTTCTATGCTAGCGCCTTGCTAGTATTGGTTTAATAAATCGTTGTTCAAAATATAAAAAGTAAAAGAGAAAAAAAATGAAAGCATTTAACAAGAAACCATTTTGATCTGAACAAATTATTCACTTTAGAGATTTTTTAATACTCCATTTTAGTCACTAAGTTTCTAGATCTACCATTGAATATTAATGAGTTTAATTTACGAAAGTGTATCCAACTTATCACGAAAAGTTATTGTATGTACTATACTTCTATTTTTACTATTTGACATATCAAAACCATCAAAACCTACCATTTAATGTATTTCATGACAAGTTGTATACACTTTCGTGACAAGTTCGATACATTAATGATAAGTTTTGATAAAATTGGATACATACATTGACCATTTCTTAAACTTTGATATGCTAAAAGATAATTTTCCAAATACGGTATATATAATAACTTTTCGTAACAAACTGGATACATTTTCATGAACTAAACCCAATATTGATTTCATTTTATTCATTGCTTATGTTATTCTTTGAGTTAATCATTTTGTAATTTTTGTTTGACTTTTATGACGAAGTAAACCGCAAACCGAAAGTACGGATTTTCTTTTAATAGCTTATTAACAATTTTTTACTACACCAAACATAATAATCTTACGTGTTTCCAATTAATTGTGAAAGACTCGGTCGGATGAAAGTTCTAGTTAAAAAGTAGGTAAAATAATAATATTTGATTAATAAATTAAAATAAAGAATATTTATTTAGTTATGTGAGATTTCCTAATACTTACTTAATAAAATAAAATTTTGTTTATACTAGAGGAAAATATACATTTGCCTTTATATTAGAGGAAAATAAAAATAAAAATTTGTGTATTATGTTTGCAATTTTAATTTAATAAGGTTTTAATTAACTTAAATCTTAATGGTAACTGGTTTTTTAAAAAATGTTTAGAAAATGACTCGCAACGTCTATTGTAGGTTACGCAAAAATGTTACAAATTAAATTATTTTTACTTTTGATGTACACATAAATCTAAGCAAAATTTCAAAGTCAATATCTAACGAGATATATGAGTTGAGCCCACCATACTTCAAGGTCATGGCTTTCATTCTAACTACATGTGCTAAATTGAGACATGATGGTCGGTAAGGCCGTGCATACCGGGCCCTTGGGTTCGGTGGGTTGGAAGCTGCTGGCTCGGCGGGCTTAGCGGGCTGCCGGTACGTCGATAGTGGGTTGGAAGGTTTGCACACACCAGCAGTTTGCACACACCACTTGTTTGTGTGTGTTGTGTGTGTCTATGTGTGTGTGAGAGGGTTGGGTAGTGGTGAGCATAATTGGGTACTCAGCCTTTTTTCATGGAACCGGAGTCGGAACTAGGGGTGAGCAAAACCGGGTACCCGGCCAAAATTCATGGAACCGGAACCGGAACCGGCGGTTCCTAGAATGAAGGAACCGGAACCGGAACCGGTTGCACCGGTTCTTCATATTTGGGAACCGGTCCCGGAACCGCCGGTTCCTGTTCCAAAACCGGGTACCCGGTGTCTAATTTTTTGATGTTTTTTTTTAATATTTTATGCTATAAAATAGAAATTATTAGTTATTATATAGCCACAACGTAACGAAATAAATAGTAAAACGATGAAAACTTATCCGATAAAAACTATATAAATAATTACGACAATTTTTAAAAATGAAAATAACAAAAAACACAACTTGAAATGTTAAATACGATATAAAAATATCGAAAAAATAGAATAAATAAGTCGAGTGAAAAAGTGGTCGTAAGTTTATACGTAATGTAAAAGGTAAAATAATAATTTTAAATTTAGTCTATTAAACATAATAATCATATATATAAAATTACCTTTATTAATATATAAATATATACATATAGCCTAACCGGTTCCGGCGGGTACCCGGCGGTTAGCGGTTCCACAAAAATGAGAACCGGAACCGGTCCCGACCGGTTCCGTATTTTAGGAACCGGAACCACTCACACCGGTTCCGGTTCCGGAACCGGCGGTTCCATAGCGGTTCCGGTTCTAAAAGCGGGTACCCGGTTCCGATGCTCACCCCTAGTCGGAACCGGCGGTTCCTGGACTGAAGGAACCGGAACCGGAACTGCTTAGAACTAATCAAAAGGGATGAAGACTCGTTTCTATAAGCCAATATTCGATTAAGGATGACACCTAGTTAGTAGTGTGTGTTGGTGTGTATATATTGTTGCTTATATTTTTCTTGCCTCGTTTTCGTCACTATTTTAAGACCATTTTCGTTGATGTAAGTAAAGAAATATCAATTTACACCTTTAAAAATCTTGATATTTGACAAACAAGCATCTAATAACACTACCGTTTTAGTTCGATAATTTTGTATCTAATTATGTATTAAAAATGTTTGTTAAAAGAATAATATCTAATTAATTATCTCAGAAATTATGCCAAGAGACGAATACCTTAAGTGGGATACTAGTGGTAGGTATAACATAATTTGGGTAAGCAAAAGTGATCATGGATATAAATATTCTAAACTAAAACAAATGAATTTAAATCAAAACCTTTTCAAAATATCATGAACAAGATTAAACCTTCTCCAAGTTGAACACTAAATTCTTGGTCGTATGTATCTCTTAAATGGAAAAAAATAAATAGCAACACAAATAGTTGAATTCAAAAGTTCTGAGCAACACCAAGTAAATTAATAGCTTACAATAATTACCTGAAAAATTAATTAAACATTTTGAGATTATATATTTCATATCTCCGTATTTAAGATGGCTAAAAAACAAGTTCTACAAGTATATTATAAGTTAAGTCACGATATAATTGAACAACTTATCTAAGATGGTACGAAATTAGATACAATATATATTTTCATAAAAGTTTATGCTCTGCGTAAAACCTATCTAACATTTTCAGTTAAAAAATATTTTTTTTTTCTAATTATAATTGTTGAAACTAATTGATTAACCAAAATTAGATATTAGATTGTAGTTCCATCCCATGAGATTGGATCCTAAATTTCAACAAGTTTGATATTCATCTATAGTCTTTTTTTTTAAATAGCAAAATATATGTGGTTACAATGCTAGTTTTTTTAGGTTCCAAATGAGTTTCTTATAAGAATATTCTTTTACATTTTTATTGTCATTTCATTTCTAATTCATTAAACTAAGAATTTTCTTGAAGTTCACAATGGTAGTTTTTATAGAAACTCTTTTTGTGTGTGTGTGGATTTCATCAATTTTTTCAACATCAATAATAATTATAAAGTCAAAAAAGTAAAACAAAAAACTAGCAAATATGCCATTTCACACCAACATCAACGTAAGAACCAAGGTTCTTATCTAAGAGCATAAAAAAATGACTCTTTTTATAAGAACTTTCACAGTAGTAGTTCTTACAGACGTGTTCATTTTTTTTTTTTTTTTTGGGTGTAAAAACCTTGCATTGGAGATCCTCTTAAGAACCTCTTTTTTATTGAGAATTGAGGGACGGTCCACATCACGACATATGACATATTCCTCAATAATATAGACTAGTTATTCATTAGTCATTACAAATGTATTATTCATGATAAATGTCTAATATAAAAAGTGACACATAATGCTTTGCGGATGGTTCTCGAGTTTTCAACGAAAAACAATCTCCAACCGAACAACTTACATGATTTTAGAAACTTAAAAGAAAACAAGAAAAATGAGAGAAAAAAGTACTTTTTAAAAACTTTTGAAAAGAGAGGTAGAATCTTGTTCTGTTAATGCTTTAAATCCTTTTGTAAATAAAGTCCCCCCTAAACTAAAGCGTCCTACACTTTATCTTGGATTCTTTCTATGTGGTAAATCGTCTTAGATTTTGTCCGTTTATTTATTGTCATCGATTATTATTACAAATTTCTTTAAGTAATTGGAATCGTTTTAATTTCTTTTAATAAGTATAACTTAAAACTATCATCTTTTAAATTCAATGCATCATCAACGTATTATAGCCTACATAAAGAATTAATCAATAGAACTCTACATTGTAATAAAAAAATAGACCTCGAACCATACAGCTAATACTTTTATTGAACTTTTTCATAATTTAACCAAACATTTTTCAAAAATCGTAATAGAAAAAACCAAGTACATCGATTTAAAAAGTTAATTACCTGTTATTTTGAACATAACATCTCATATTACCAAAACTGAAAAAAATTGAAAAGGAATCGAGCTTAATTTGGTCACATAATGGAACAAGCATTAGGGTTATCGTCACTGAAGAGATGAGTGATTTGCTCATCGGCGGTGTTGGGGCCGGCTACGGCCTGAACGACGTTCTTAACATGGCCGGCCGGAGCCCTCTTGTCATAGGCTTGAGTCACGTACGGATAACTGACCAAATTGTAGGGTATGTACGGCCAGAATTCGGCTCTTTTTCCAGTGTTTTTGACATTCTTCAACACCTTGTTTGGATCCACATTTCCACTTACTGTTACCCTGCTCTGCTTTCTGTTAACCTCCACACTCTTCACACCTTGTTACCATGTACAAAAACAATACAACAATCTTGAATTTCATGCAAAATGATAGAAAAAAGTGCATTTTGAACGTACACAAATGATTAAATCCTTGTTGAAGATGAGAGATTATGGGTTCAAATTGAACGGGATATCAGCCTGCCAATTAGCTATGTGACCAGCTTCTTAGAGCGACTATGGCCTTTTAGACCACGCAAGTTTGAGGCAGTTATAGGTCTGTGATGCCCTTCCTTGTGTTCACCCAAAGTTATATAGGTTTTTAATTAATTTCAACACACCAATTGAAAGTGTATTATGTATGCTAAAGAAAAAGAGTCCACACTCTTGTAATCAACCTATAGAAACTAAGGGTGTGTTTGGTTGTGGAAAATTGTTTTCAGAAAATGGAGTTGAGTTTTCATTTTCTGGTTTCTATGAAAAATTAGAAAATGCGTTTGGTTGAAATGGTGGAGTTTTCATTTTCGATTTAGAAAATTAGAAAACACTGTTAGAAAATTTTGGAAAACTACTAAAATAAGTTTTCTAATTTACATAGAAGTTAGAGAACAGAAAATTTTCATTTTCTTGGAAAACTTTTGAAAACTAAATGAACTAAACGCGTTTTCTAAATTTTCATTTTCTTTGGAAAAATCTTTTGGAAAACTGGAAAATTTTCCACAACCAAATGCACCCTAAGTGTATGAATAAAAGATATTTAAAAAGAGAGAGAATATAATATAATGTAATTGTAAGTATCACACTTTATAGTTAAAGAGGGAAGCCATTTGAACCATTCTCTACTCATTTGATTTTAAAGTTGGGTTTAAAAGATGATCTGGACCATAAGTCTTCAAATGGAATGAATGTTCAAACATCACATCATTAAAGAAAGCATTAATGTAATAAAGAAGTAGAGAGAAAGAGAAAGACCTTTCATGGATTTAACAGAATTCTTAACTCTTCTTTCACATCCATCACAGTCCATTTTGACTTTAATTTCAACTGTCTGAGAAACAAAAACACAAGCCATTTCTGTTAGATGGGGGAAAGAGAGCAAAGGGAGTGAGAGAAAAGGATGAGAGTATGCATGCCTGCATTGGTTTCCTCCTGCTTCTGCTTGTGCTCCTGGTGCTTGTGGCACTGCAAAAGTTTGAAAGATAATCAAGTGCTCCCATTTTTTTTGCAGAAAGAAACTGCTAGAGAGAGAGAGAGAAAGATAGATAAATGAAAGGAGCTTTTGGGTCTAGATGGTATGCACTTGATACTTTGGTATTTATAAAAGGGTAAGTCACCATGGGTTCAAGTGTCTTTTTACCTTTTTCTACTAAGAAAAACTGTTGGTGCAAAACTAATTAATATCCTATTCATGGAATTGTAATTGTGGATCCTACTTGTTATGAGAGAAATGAGAAGTTAGAAAAATAGATGACAACAAACAAAAAAATATGATGTGAGTGATGTTTCGTTTTTCTAAAAGTATAAATTACAAGTATAAGAATATACGAGTCATATATGAACCATTGATAAATATATGAGTATATAGAATACCATTCCGGGATCTACTCTTCAATCATTTGATTTCTATTCGATCTGTTTGACCCCCTAATTTCAAACCCTATTAGTTATTCGTTTTTGTTTACATTTTGTGTTGTCGGTTTCGTTCATATGAAAATGAGAACATGTAATTGTTGGTCTAACATATAGTATCTCTTGAACCTATGAGTTTTTTAATTTACATTGTATCAATCTTATTTTAGCATTATACAAGTCATAATATAGATAGACAAGCAAAAAAGATGAATGAAACAAACACATTTACATAAAGATGGACCCACACGCATGAAATTATATGAGCATTCGAGAATGGAATTTCTTTAGGTTTATTTAATGAGAGAAAATGTCTTGAAATGCTTTATTTTTGCTTTGATTTTCACTCATTGGATGTGGGTTTTTTCTCTTTTAATTATCAATTACTATAATATTAAGCACCCACAATAATGGCCTTCTGTTGGTAGATTCTATATATCTTTCTATAAAGTTTGGAATTCTATTTCTTTTTCTCCAATTTCCTTATTCGTACTTCAGCTACTACCAATAATTGCATACAAGTCAATGAGAAAAAAACAGTCATCCCTCTGATATTAATATTCTTAAGCACTGCTTTGAAATTTACTTATTTTGAACCAACTTTGTACGGATATTACATTTTGAAGCAACAAGTTGTTGCTACAGTTAGGTCCAAATTAAAGTTCATCTTGCAAAGAAGAGTAAATTATGAGATAAGTGGTGTAGCACAATTTAATATGTAGGATTGTAGGTGAATTAGGCAATGTTTGACAAACTAGCTGATAAGCTAGATGGTAGCTGATAAGCTAGCTTATGAACAAATTATGTTTGGCAAAAATTAGCTTATGAGTATGTAAAATGACCAAAAAAGGTATATTTGAGTTTAATAATTAATATTAATAAGGGTATAATTGGAAAAAACTACAAAAAACTTCCAAAATAGTGTTTCAAAAAGCTACCTTATAAACTAGCTTACGGTACATGTTTTGATGAACTAGCTTATAAGCTAGCTTATTTTTGCCAAACACAGCCTTAGTGTCTCTCTAGCTTACTTTCAGAACAATCAATCCTGGATATAACTGTGTTTTTAGGTGAGGACACCTAAATCATTTAATTCAAAACAATAACACAATGGTTTGTATTTCATGCCATGAAAATTATACTTCTTCTAGATTCAGTCATTTCCACCATGTAAAAAGGTATAACCCTTTTCATAATAAAAAAATAAACTAGAAGTTTATTTTAAAATGGACAGTCCTCCTTTTTCCACATGGTAAAATAGCATTCAAACTGGCACACAAATTTGACACCTGAAAATCTATGGAGCATAACTTATGTGAATATTAATTATTAAACTGGTACAAGAATATGGATAGTCATACTTAGACCATCCGCAGCCATCGGGTTCATTGGGTTCTTCGGGTACAGCGCCGCGGGTGTATTAGGTTCGGCAAGATCGGCATGGAGAAGCCGATTTGTTTAGACGGACACCCACCCCACCCCTTTCTCTCTCTTCTCTCTCTCTCTCTCTCTCTCTCTTCTTTTTTTCTTTTTTTATTAATTATTTAGATTGGGTTGACTGGGTAAACCATTATGGATAGATTGGGTTAGATTGGGTTGGTTTTGGTAAGATATGGAAAGCTGATGTGGCGATTGGGTTGAGAGGCTGGGGTAAGGATGGTCTTATACACCGAAAAATCCAGTATATATTGTTTTTCCATTAAGTTAATTAAAATGTAACTAATTACAGGCAACATGGTTTCTATTCTATCCCTAACCATCCTTACCCGTAGACTCTCAACCCAATCAACCAAATCGCCACATCAACGCCACATTAGCTTTCCATTGTCTTACCCAAACCAACCCAATCTAACCCAATCCATCCACAATGGTAGACTCTCAACCCAATCTAAATAATTAAAAAAAAAAAAAAAAAAAGAGAGAGATAGAGAGAAAGGAGAGAGAGGGTGGGTGGGTATCGTCTAAGGAATCGGTTTGGGGAAGCCAATGGAATGGAACCCAATACACCCGTCGCGGTGTACCCAAAGAACCCAATGAACCCGATGGCAAACCGAAGCCATCGGGTATGCTGGCTGCGGATGGTCATTGTTGCATAAAATAACAAACTACAAGCATCATAATTTTCTTGACTAGTGCACACCAAGTAACCCTTGATCTATGTCCAAGAAAAGCTACATGATTTTGTAATTGACCACAGAAATGAAAAGGGATATTTGCAGCACAGTGTATTTGATGTGGAATTTTGAACACAACAGTAAAACAAATATACCATTGACTTCTATGTAAGTAATACTAAACAAATGTCTTTTCCCAAACACCCCCTTGGACACGCTACTAACTTTTTGTTTAATTTTTTGATCATTCTAGTGCTCTACAGCTCTATGGTCTTTAGTTATAAACCACAGCCACATTCAAAAGTTTCTCAAGCTGCCTAAAAAAGATGCTGGTATGGAGATGTGATACTAATACAATCATCATTTTATTCCTTCTTTGCATGAAAGTTGCTTTTGTGGTACTAACTTCAATTACTTCCCTTCAACTATTCAGTATAAGCAAATCACCCCCTAGAGAAAGCAAAGTTAACTTTTCAAAAATCTCACAAGGAACCCAAACATCCTGCTATTAAGTTTTTAAGTGCATCCATGTTATATTAGGAGGCATATGACAGCCTTGCACCAAAAGATGGCCAAGATTTTATTGCCAAGGGGAACATAACACCGAGTTTTATCCTTGAGGGATAGACAATGATCACGACAGATATTTGAGGAAGCAAAATGTAAGTTACTTGGCCCTTTATGCTGTAGGACCCCTACAGAAAATAATTGATGATCAGGCAGTCCAGAAGGATGTATTGTGAGCTTCAGAAGAATCATGAATTAGTTTAAAGTCTTACTTCTTAGCCTCAATGGTATCGGGCCCGTCTGTAGGTATGCATGAGAAGTGATAAGTTCGAATCTCATTTCCATTCTGCCAATTCAAAAACAACTTGGTCATCCCTTAACTCTAGTTATAGTCATTAATTTCCATGTTTTTTTGGCCCTAATACACCACTGATAAGGATATCATACAAACAATAAACTTCACACGATCACTTTTAACGCTATGCTTTGCTAATCTCCTGGTGGAGTTTGGCAATCTGATCAGAATGTAAGTCTGAAGCCGCAACGAATATTATGGTGTGTGTGTGTGTATGTGTTTGGGGAGGGGGGGGGGGGGGGGGGGGGACTAAAGGTGCTCAGAGATTCCATTGACAGAATCTACCTTTATATACCTGATTTTGTCTGCTTACGTGATGCCTATGGGAAGCTTTGATAGTGAAGAAAGTCGAGAGGTTTATGAATGGAGGATGAAAGGATCATGGATAGACACACTAGTGGTTTTATTCTTGACATGTGGCTTGTTAAGAGGACCACTACATCACCTTACAGATCCAGCCCCATCTTTCCTTTTTTTGATCTCTCATTTGCATGTTCACAAAGAGCATCAAGTTCATGACTTAATTAAGGAAGGGTTCTAGTTCAAAATGGGTGGGTGGGGCCACCTATGGACATGGAGGAGGTATGCAATTAGCTAGATCTCTTTTTACCTAAGCCATCTCAAAAGCTCAATCATATGGTACCTTAAAACAAAATTTGTATGTAAGTGCATGAATGAACTTAAGTGCATGAATGAACTTGCTGAATAAACATAACTGCAATTTGTATGTAATAATCTTGATCACTAAGCAGATCTATAGCATCAGAGTATACATACCTATGGAACCAAAATTAAGTAGCTCTATGAGTTCCTATCCTTGTGATTTCATCCTTGCTGACATATCAAATACAAATGCAAGTTCTTGAACCATAAGTTGCTGGATATGGAGCCTGATCAGATAAACTGTCTATGATAAGAAAGAAGTTGCAACAATAATGACAGTCAATTGTGATGATAAAACTTTTGTCCTGATTTTCTCCTAAAGGAAGGGGCAGTATAGGATCTATGAATGTACTACTGGAGAATTCATGAAATATATAGAGAAGTAGGCAAATTGTTGAATAACTATGTTAGTACTTTGTTCGTTTTTTTTTGTTTGTACCAGAAGTTTACATCCTAAATATATTAGAAATCAAACAGCTGCAGGTGCGGATAGCTAGTAAGTCTGCTTAAATGTTTTACAACTAATTCATACCACAAAATATAACTGAATATGAATAGGCATATAAATCATACGCGCATAATCTGATTCTAATCTGAAAAAGTTCATTGCAGACCAGCTTCATATAAAACTTTGTTCTAGGCTATCTTATATCAAAACAATGATTCAGACCATCTACATATAAAACATGCCAAGATATACAAGTGAGTTTAATGGTAAGTTTTTACAGCAGTCATAGATAGATTAAAAAAACAAATATATATATGCACTGACATTTAGGTTAAAACAGTTAGATTTGCACTTCAAATTCATTTAATGATACCGGACATATGGCATCTATGAGACCGACTAACTCAAAATTCAAGGCTTTCAACCTAATTCTACTCCGAGGTTCGAGAGTGAACCCTGTAACTATAACTATAAGCAATTCTTATCTTTTTCACAGAACGATAACCGAAATTTACAAATGATCGACTATATATGCACAAAGACTTGTAAACTTTCATTCAATAAGAACTCAAATGAAGTATATTGCATGTCGAATTATAAGTCATCTATGATAAATGGACTATTCTACCTACTATATCGATGACCAAAGGCCGCCACCATCGCCGGATTGTTTGCTGTGTTTCTCTCGGAGTTGGCAGCAAAACGCCATTTTTTGTTACTTCGTCTCTTTACCCTGCCTTTTACGATGTATTCCGTTAAAACGGTTTTGAATAAAGGCGCACCATGAAAAGATGAAATGGTGAAATCCTAAGTCCGGTTTTAAACCAAACTTTAAGGCCCGTTCGGCCCAAAATGTTGAACGGCCCGAAAAAACCGTGAGAAAATTCAGTTAAACGCTTACCTGCAAGGATATTATACCGGCTTTGCCTTATTGTATAACATTTTCAACTATCAAAATTGATTGTTGAGCATGTTAAATCCGGTAACTGGGTAAGAGTCTTTTCTCCCACTTATTGGGTAGGATTTTCGATCATTGTTATGCATTTTACCGAGTAAGATTCTAGGTAGTTTTCATTCTCAATAAATAAAGACTATAATATAAATGAAACCGGTAACCACTTGTCCAGATACGACCCCAAACCTAAATAAGCTTGACCTAAAATAGTCTTTTTAACCCAAAACTCAACCAGGCCCTAGAAAAGCCCAGGCCATTTACGGACCTCATAAAGCTCGGGCTTTAATACGTTTATGTATATGTTGCCTAAAATGGATTTTAATTCAATTCCTGAGTTTATGATTTTAAGAAAAAATTGACTTCATTTCCATGAAAAACAAATTACTTGATTCTTAAAATTTAAAGGTTAAATATCTCTAGTCCATGAATACCAAAGTGAAATGGGCATCTCTGGTAAAATAAATGGACAGTAAATGAAAATAGTCCGTGTCCAGTAACAGTAAGCTTCAAAAACTATACTCAGATAATTTCCTCATTATTTTCAACACTTATATGGCATATACTACCCCATGGTTTCAAATATAAAACCAAAACAAAAGAAAGATAATAAAAAAAAACAAGGAAAAGACAATATAATCCTACTACATACAATTCCTAATCCAAAAAAAAATCATGATCTTCAAAGTCTTTAAAATCGATCTCCAACTAAATCTGGTGAGTTCCATATACAAACCTCCAGATTCAGCTCCCCAGATGAAGTAAGATACCCAAACGGAACAAGAAGAAAATCCGCAGGAGGCACCCCGTCAACCCTGCCCGGTAAATTTTGCGTATACGACTTCAATCGTAGAGAGCTGCTTCCTCTTTCTGATACGAGACAGTATAAGAAACGCTCATTAGATGAGCTTGGACCGATACAGGTAACCATGATGGTATGACCAATGTTTTCGGTCCCTTTATTGAGTAGAAAAAGAAGGCCATCTTCTTCTGCCTGAAGTACAAGAAATGTTTCATCCATGCCTAAGGAAACAGGCAACGGGCAATTGTACTGGAAACGGCGGCCACAGTCCAGTGTTTGGTGCTGAAGTGATCAGATAAGTGTTCATAAAGCCCGGTGAAGTTGCAGCTTGAAAGAGGGCATGTACTTTGACCGTATGTCAGCATCATTATGGTCGTTCATGTTTGAGTAATCGATAGAGTTACTGAACCCATAACCTTCCATCTTGGTTGGCAGTGTACTGTCATCCTTGTACGAGATGCCCACACTTCCCTGCATCAACACGAGATCATATACTCGATAAGTGCTATACAATCAAATCCTAAAGTAAACTCAGCCATTTTAAAACAGTTTATGAATTGGTTAACGCAAAATGTAAGCAATCTGGTGACGCATAAACAAAAATGTACCATATTACATGAGAGGATTTCATTAAATATGAAGAACAAGACAACATTTCTATTTGTGTGGCTAGAAATAAACTTTGGCTAAACAATTCTGGCATAAATCCATAGAAACAACAGAAATAAGGAAATAAATTTAGGGTAAGGTTTTGAAAAATCATATGATTTCATATAATTTGATTCCGGGATGCAAAGGTGTTGGATAGGAAGCGTGAGGTGGGTTCATACAAGAACGATGTCAATTTAAGAAAACACGAGAACGATTCTCAGCCACACATTTTCGGTTACGGTGGACGCGATCACGGAGGATTGTCGCAATTCATGGAGGGTGGAAATGATTAAAGGAGGGTGACCCGGTCAAAACCGCCTTTATTGACCGGATGAGTGTTGAGAATCGTCCTTGAGTTTTCTTAAAAAGTTATCGTTCTCATTTGAACCTCTTTCTAGGAAGCGGTTTGTGCAATTTTGACAACTATGATCGAGATACAAATTAATCAAAGCTAGACTTGGGAAAGTGTTCTGCAATGTTCATGAAGCAATTAAAATAAGTGATGCAATTTATGGTTAGTATTTAACTTGTGTTTAGGATTCATCCTTCCATGAATAGCATTTGTTGGTAAATTAGTTTCACTTGTGCTCGGCAGTAGACCTGGTTTGTTAAATAATAAAGCCGTTTTAGTCAGCAACCGAATATGTTTTGCTCTACTCAACCCAAGTCATAGATTAATATTTGAATGAATACAGTAAGATATTCCTTCTGAAAAACGATTAAATTTCTTGCAGACTGTCTGTTACATATCCTCATATAAATGATAGTTTTCATCATTCAAACTCATGATGATCAGGGTGTACCAGTTTGCAATTTACTTCTTTCTTAGAGCTTACTAGCTAACAATAGATAACTAGGGTCTTAATTTCTAGTTTGATCATCGTAGTTTACTAAGAATCTAAGATAGTACTCTGGTTGTGTATATATTCATGTACATCTTTTCTCTAGAAATACCACAGAAATTAGTTTCCTAGCTTGTACAGTGGTTTGTAAAAATGAATCATCAAAATTTAAAATCGAAATGAAGACAATATAGTTACCAGGTTTTCTTCCTGTGGAGCGAGAATGCTACGATCAGCTCTAAGAGAAACCTCTCTCAATGGGAGCACATCAGCATGAGCCTTCTCAACAGGCAAACTCAACCCAAGACCCCTCTCCTTGCAAATCACCTGCATAACAGCATGAATTTATAAAGCCTGCATAAAGAATTATATATTCCCAATGTGGGAAGTAGCAGTTTACATTCTCAAACATTCAGCTTACCTCTCCAGATCCATAACCACCGAGCTCTTTCTCCTGTTTCTCTCTCTCGGAAATATTTTCCTCTGTCCACAACGATAAGCACGGAACAACAACAGGACCAAGCTCACAAGGCCCCCCAATGGCAACACTCTCATAGTAAAAGAGCTGTCAATGTTAATAACACAAAAGATGAATCTTGGATCATCAATAAAACATAGAACGATGTACGAGCACTTGAAGATCTAGTTCACCTGAAGAAACAGAAGACAACCACCAACTGCTCGTTGTTTTCCTTGGCGAAAGCGAGCTACCTCCCGAACTAGCTTGTCAAGCAAGAATTTTGCCCAGTTGTACTCATGGATGGAATCCATATCTGTCAAAAAGTGGAGAAACGAAGGGCTAACGTCTAGCCTTGCTGTAGGGCACAAAAGAGTGCCCAACACATAGAGCAGAAAAGCTCTTTTAAAATCATCTCCTGCTTCTGGTTCTCCCAGCCTCTCCTCCAAGAAACGCACAGAAATTCCCCGATTTGAAGCATTGTACTTTTGACGCAAATCCGCTACCAAGTCATCAGGCCCTGAATTCACAATATCCTTCCCACTAGATGGCAATCCCATAACAAGTTCCACATCACGGGGGGACAAAGGAATGCGTTTACCACAAATCTCTAAGCTACGCCTAATGGTGTTAAACCTCTCCAGTAACCAAAGGCACAAACTACGACGCAGAGTTCTACATTTAAGATCAAGGAGGCTGCCAAATCCCATGCTCTTCACGGCTTCCTTTTGGTTAGGCGTGAACCGTTTCATCACATTCACTAAACGACCAGGAGAGCATCTCGTGACCAGGTTGGCCTGCATCATGATGAAGCAAGTAAAGATAAGTAGGTTATAAATTTTTTTAACCAACAGACATGTCTAGAAGAAATATGTGACCTGTTTTCGTGGTTTTGGTTCACGGGCAGGAGTGGAGCTCAAGTAGTCATCCCACACTTCACGAGCACGCTTGGTGTATTTTTCTTTCTCTTCAAGGCTCATCACTTTCCAAGCAGCCGAGGCTGCTTTTGTCGCCTAAAATATGATAATATCAACTCCTGTTAAAAATCTTTAAACGATGGTCCCTAACAAAATTAGGTGTGCTATAGTTGAATCAGACCACAATCCTTACCACTTTCAGACCGGAGGATTCAGGATGGGAAGCACTGTACTCCTTTATGAACTCGCGGCTACAATATTATTATTCATACTTGAGCATGTCAATATCCCATACTTAAAGACATACGTATCTTGTATATAATAAACTTTCCGTACCTAAAATGCACCCAAGAGCAAGCAGGACGGGGAGTACCACCTTGTTTCTTCTTCTTCTTTCTCCTACTCACTTCAAACTCATTACTTACCACTTCCTTTCTCTTGCTCCCCATGGAATCGTCATCACTTACCACCTAAATCATAAAAAATAAAAAACAAGTTCAATAACAGAATATTTAAACTCCACCAAATTGTCAAATTACTTGAGAAACAATGAGCAATCTATATAAATCCTCCCCCCAAAAAGACGATCAATATCATAGCCACATGAAGAGTTCAAAGTACATATTTAGGAAAACGTTCAATTGCATTATGATTTGCATCTAAAATATGGAAAACATGCATTCTAAATCAGCTATTAAGCTATACACATTCATCTCAGAATACAACCAGACACTAAGGATGACTATTTTTCATAAATCCTCCTACTGCAGGCCAGGGGTTTCAACAGCAATTGCAAGTTTTTCGAAATCCTCCTACGGTCTGTCCAAAGGACACAGTACCACTCAATTCATATTCCTGATGAACAGCTAACAGGAAGTAACTTCTCTTTCACTCAAACTTAGTTCATAGTAACTCGGAATCACTAATCGCGATTCACTAAACATAAATCATCACACTAATCACTATACCCCCAGTTAACTACCGCAATACGTCGAGAATTTCTCCTTGGCAGTTGGCACCCCCTCCTTCAACCTAGGTTGTAGTATATACAGATAAACGTGCATTCACACCGTCAGAATCAAAAGAATCCATTACAAACTCCAATTAAATCACACATTATAATGAACAACAATTTCACATTATAATCCAACAATCAAACACATACGCTGTTCCACCGTTCACAATTCGATCAAAAAACATTGCATTAACCAAAACAGAAGAAACAACACCAATGAGAAATTCATTACATGTTACAGATGAAACTGAAAAACAGGAAAACTATTACCATTGGCGAGAGGTCAGTTCTGTCGAAATCAGGAGAGCTATCAGCAGCAGCAGCCATGTACATAGGCATAATAAGAAGAGTGTAAATTAGCTAGCTAGGGTTGTGTGAAAAGGGGGAAAACTTCAAATCATTCTAATTCTTCTAAAGCTAGGGTTCCTGATCGGAATTCTGTAGCTAATCAGAAGTGATTCCGGCGGTGATCAGGAGAAAGGGAAGGGAGAATTTGGTTGCCGTCCGACGACAATGGAGAGTTTGAGGAGCTTCTTCTTCTTCTGCTTCCGATCGGGTGCATTTTGCAACGGCCCACCGTCTTTTTTTTTTTAACTTGTGAGACCTTCTCTTTGCATTTGTGCCGTTTCTTACCCTCTTTTATCTTATTTTACACTTGTGCCCCCTCCCAATTGTTTAGAAGAATAGTATCTCAAATTTATTTTACGGTAAATTACACGTTTGGTCCGTGCTACATGTTCGGAAACATTTATTGGGTTCGGATATTTTCGGGTTTTGGGGTTCGGATTATTTCAGTATTTTCGGGTTGGACTGGTTTGGGTTCTGCTTACCCCTGTACGATACTCTTATCTCCTTGAATATGTTCGTTCCTTTAACGAACTTGTTCATCCAATAAGATTTCCGTTTTCTTAGTGACTCCCTCTCATCGCACATACTTAAGTGATTGATCATCGAAAACCCATTCATTCATTAATTCATCCTAAGTGAACTTGTTGTACATTCTTTTACTTTACATGCTTCATATTTTCAAAGATTAATAACATTTAGGGTTGTTAGAGAGTAGTGTCAGTATCTTCAAGTCTTTCAAATTGCATTATTGATATATGTGGCTAGAAAATTAGGAAGACTGATGAGCATATCGTGGTGATAACCATCTATATAGGGGTAATTGAGTGCACAATTAAGAAAACATAGGTTTTTCCAATCATCATTACCATTGATAACACCAAAATTATACATGTTTTGGTTGAGCGTAATTGCATGACTTTACCCCATTTCTCACCCATTTCTGATCATTTCACTCACCAATTGAGCTTATTATTGTTTATGAAGGATTTGGAGGCCGTGGAACGGAAAAGTACGAAAAAGGCGAGAAAACGTGAAAAATGCACAAAGTCAACATAGTAGTTGTTTGGCGTTCGCGAGATTCTCAATCTGGCGCCGCCAGATTCGACTGAATTGAAGACCAGGGTTGACCTAAGTGTCTGGCGTCGCCAAACCTGCAGTCTGGCGATCGCCAGATGACCCCTGGACGTTTTCTTTTAAATACCAGCCTTCCCCTTCAGTTCAAAGCAGGATTTTTTGGTACGGGATACGAGGAGGAACGAGAGTGAGAGTACGAAAGGTGCCGATACGCTGCGGGAATCGATCTTCGATCATCCGTCGTTGTACTGTCGGTATCATGTCGATGTCTACTTTTGTTTTCGTTTTCATTATGATCAGTGAGTAGTTTTTAGTAGTAGTGCTTGTCATGGTCGATGAACCTTTGTGGATGATACTTTTGTGATTAATGTTTATTGGTTTGTTTTGATTAATTGAATGTTTATTATGGTTCTTTTCTGATTGATAGTGTTTTGGCAATTTGAATTCATTTGGTTGGGTGTATTTGTGGACCAAAGCAGATAGACTCCGGAAGGATAATCAACCTACCTTAGCCTGACCTTGGACCAAGAGGTTGTGTTAAGGGGTTACTTGGACCAAGAGTGACCAGATAGTAGAAGAGCCATTGCAATATTAATCAGGACTGGTATACCGATTCTAGATTGTGGACCAAACGATTTAGGATTGGGATTAGGAGGATCGTGTCCTAGTTTTTTACCATAATCTTCACATGTTAGGGTGTCTCAGACTTAAATTCCTACAATAGTCAAAACAACCAAACCTTTGACCTATTCATATCATCCATTTTGGGGATTCACTTTACCATGATAAGTACTGTTGTTTTCCTTAATATAATCTTAAATCAGTCTTTTAATTGCTTTCTTAATTTTTACTTAGTTAATTATCTTTTTAAGTATTCAAACATTTTTCATACAAACCCCCCCCTTTAGGTTAATTAAACCGATTTAGACTTTAGTCTACGATAACTTGACCGTTCCCAGTGGTAGATACGATACCTGGACTTTCCTACACTATATTACTCACGATCAGGTACGCTTGCTTGTATATGTGGTAAGACAGTGGCTAGGCATTAGAGGTTAAAACTTATTACGCTTTTTATATACGTTAATTACCGCATCAAGTTTTTGGCGCCGTTGCCGGGGAACGGTAGTTACTAGATTTTTGATCTTTATTAGTTTGATTTAATCGATCCTTGGTTGGGAATTTATTCCCGATTAAGTTATTTTCTTTCTAGTTTAGTTTTTAATTCTTAATTGTTCTCTTTTATATTTTTGTGCTACTCCGGGTATTCTTTCTTTATTTATGTTGCAGATATGGAGGATTACTACTCCGGAGGTTTTTGGGGAAGGAAAGAAGAAAAGCATCCCGATGATGATGTATCGATGTGGATACTTAGGAATCGCCAATATGGGTCAATGCTAAAAGAGTTCTTTGAAAAACCCGTGGCGAATCAATCATCTCTACAACAAAAGGTAAATCATCCATATGTTAAATCCGAAGATTCTAACAGTTCTTTAATTTTACAGGATGAAACAATGGATGAACAATCAGATGATGATTTCTAGGAAGATTTTGAGCGTGTCTTGCAAGAGGGACATGAGGAAGAAGCTCCAAAAGAAGATCAATCTCATATTCAACAAAAGGTAAATCTTCCAACTTTTGATTGTGAAAAATCTAACAATGAGCCTTTGTTGTGTCAGGATAATCCACATACTGATCGGTACGAGGGAGTGATGGTACAAGATCCTTTTTGGGAAGCCAGTTGTCAAAGGCAATTGGACGGACCAACGCATATAATGAAGTACTTAAAGGATCTAGTTCTAACGAGGCCAAACTCACGCGAATCCGAAACTCAGTCTGCAATCCGACGAGGTAAGAACCGAAATGGTAAGTGGTGCGTAACTCCACCTGGTGAATCATGCAAAGGTAACGCATTAAGCCCAGGTATGTACCACTACTTTCACCCTTGCTTGATTGCAAGTGAAGGATGTTTCGTTTCAAACGGGAGTGCTTAAACCCGGAGTCAGGCTCGAGACTCATGACAAAAACAAGCGCTTCTCGGGAGGCAACCCGAGCTTTTTCTTTCTTTTTGCATTTTTAGTTTTTCGTGTGTGTTTTTTTCTAATGTTTTTGTTTGTTATTGCTTAGATGACCATACGAAGGAGATAGGAGCAAGAATTGAGCAAATCCGACGCGCGATAGAGCTTTTGAAAAGTTGGAAACAGAAGCAATTTCGCGATCGCCAGATTCCAAGTTTGGCGACGCGAAGTTGGTAAGTCGTGGTATCAGGTAAAAATTTCGAATCTCGCGACGCGAGGAGGGCCGTTTCGCGACGCGAGGCTTTAAAAATTAGGGTTATTTTTCAGAAACTGCCTGTTTCGCGACGCGAAACCCTGGGTTTGGCGACGCGAAAACAGTGCAGACGGGTTTTTAACCCTCTTTTCTCACTTTTTCAAAAGAACACAACCCTAATTTCTCTTAGGCGCCGCGAAATCCTCTCACGTCCTTGCGAAATCCGACCTTCTTGAGCTTCAATTTCATCATTCAACATGAACAAGGTATGTTTCCCAACTTTAATTTCATGAGGATTGCTTGATTTGGTAAATGTAGATCTTGTTTTGGGCATCAATGGTGTTCGTTTGCTTAAATGGTTTTGACATTGTTCTTGATACACCATTGATTGTTAGAGCTTATAGATTGATGCATGCCATATATGGTGATTGAAATATTGTTTTAGCATGCTATTTGATTGTTTAATCTAGTGATTGTGGTTAAATGATAAGTGTGGGGATTTTGAGAACATCAAAATCACCCATTCTTTCTTGTTAGCTAGATTAGTTGTAATTGAGGTTGAACTAAAAGTTCAAGTGTGGGGATGTTCCACATCCCCTTTGTTCTTTGATTTGTGATTTCTCATATATGAATTTGATACTTGAACTTGTTAGTTGTGGAAGTTTTGTCTCGTTGAATTTTTTATGTGAATAAACCTTGTCTTGTGTTTATGGATTAAATCTTCTAAGACAATGGTATTTGGATTTTGTAGAGACAAAGGACCCGATCGTCAACTTCCACCGCAACCAATTTCCGTGCACCGGATGGGAGTCACGTGTTCACCTATTTCATGAATGACCCAACGTTGAACGCCCCGAAACGGGAGGAGTACCGGGATACCTTTAACCGACTTCTTGCCCGTCAAGTGCTAATTCCGAGGAGAGTTGAGTGGGATCTTCTTCGATCGATGAGTCTCGAAAACAACATCAAAGCGATACTCGAAAAACATGCCTACGACGAGGATAGCACCGAGTATTATATTTCCCATGCATGGGAGCGAGTCTTCGACATCGCTGAGACCCTTTATCGCGAGCTTATTGTTGAGTTCGTGGCCACGTTCCGTTTCGAGGCCATCAAGGCCCTTGAGGAGTTTCATCAATCATGCATGACGTTTCGACTTGGTGGAGTTTGGAGATCCCTATCTTTAGTCGAGTTTGCCGTAGCATTGGGGATATATACCCAAGAGGAGGTTGATGCTCCAGGATTAGTGGAGTACATGTGGGCGACCGCAAAGAGGCCGGATGGTTTTGATCATTAATTGGCTTGGGCGGGTCTAGGTGATGGTGACTATGGTGGTAATCTCAAAGTGAAAGGTTTTCTTGCTTCTTCGGATAGATTTCTACACCGCATGCTCATTCAAGCGGTGAACGCTCGTTCTTCAAGTGAGGAGAAAGTTTCGGTTTATGATCTATGGCTTCTTGAGCAACTCACCACGGATGACAAATATCCGAATGCTCCGTATCTCATCGCCGTTCAACTTGCCAAGGCAAGTGGTTATCGAGAGGGTAGTCGCATAGTTGGTGGCCAGTACGTGACACTCTTGGCCAAGCACTTCGGTATCCTTACCGCGGGTGCCATTGCCTTGATGACGAACCTTGGGGAGATGGGATTGATCGACATGGACCAACTCCGTGGAATGGGTGTGTAGCAAGGGTTGAGCACATGATTGGAAGGGATTACAATGCATGGATCCATAACCCTCAAGCTTATGGGACGAGGAGTCAACCGAGAAGTCAAGCAAGGAGTCAAGCACCGAGGAGCACGCATGAGATTGGTGGAACAAGTGGGACGAGTGCGGGAGAGCAACCGGCGGATTGGACAGCATATTCGGGTTACCAAGACTTGAGTAACCGACTCTCGGAGATGTCACTTTCTTATGGTCGTCATCATCAGCATGTGGAGTACAACACCGTGGAGGCTCTTCACCAAGCCAACTGGCAAAGTGGAGTGATGAACCAGATGGCCTCTCATTTCGGTATTCAACCGAATACCGCGTTCGCTCCATCACCTTTTTGGCCATACTCCGAGGATGCTCCGCCCGGTTACCCGACTTACGAGGATTGGCAAAACCAACCTCGTGGCCCTTATTGATCTTTATCTCTTTTATCTCTCTTATTCGATATGGTTGTTTGAGACAATTTTATTTTTGTTTGTGTGTTTGGTTTGTTTGAACAACTTTTTATTTTCGTTGGTTTGTTTAGGATTTTAAGTACTTTTAATTGTTTTGGTTTGGTTTAATTTTATTTAGTTCGTTTTTACTTTTTCTTTTTCTTTTTGTTGGTAGATACAGCGACCTATGATCTATGATAGAGCACGATATTTTTTGGACCACTCTCAGATCAGAACAGATTTCGTCACATAACCCGGGAAGTTTCTCTTTTTCCCAATTACTCCTTAATTGTGTTAATTGTTGCATTGAGGACACTGCAAATTTTAAGTGTGGGGAGGGGGTTATGTAGACTTATCTGTTTAAATGGGTTCACTTTTTGCTTTATGGTGTGTCGTTTTTCAAATTTTTGAAAGCTTTGAGATTTGACCCCATTTTTTTTTCGAAATCTAAGATTGTTTTTGAGACTGAGTTGCTTGCATAGGAGAACACTGAATAGGATTAGTTGAGTAAAAGGATGCCTTGGAATACTAATTACCATGAGTGCCTCACCCAATTCCTTTGAGAGATTGAGCTTTAATTGTTATTCATTTTGTGAGGAATACCGACTTTGACCCAAGGTAGAACTTGTCATTTGAATGCTTGTCGAGACCACATAAGAGGAGTATTTATCACCATTGCACTGATAGAGGCCTTCGTTTCTAACCCTTTTAGCCTTCGTCAGATAACCTCATCTTAAGGTTATTTGATTTGCCTAGCCTTTGATTGAAAAGTGTTCACCTTTAACACTTTACCCCTTGTAACCATTTTGAGCCTTAGCCTTTTCATTTCTTTACCCACTATACACTTTATCTTTGAGCCTAATTGTTTTATCTATCTTTTGGCCGTGACTTAAATTTGAATCTTGAGATGTTTTGATCCAGTTTTTCATATCTGACAGTTTTATGGGATTGAGAGTAAAAAAGAGCCCAAAAGCAACATAGTTGCTGCTCTGAAAAAAAAAGAAAAAAAGAGAAAAGAAAAGAAATCTCAAAAGAGTCGAGAATGTTGAAAAAAGAAAAGAATGTGAGCTGAAAAAATTGAAAAAGAATTTGTGCCCCAAATAAGCCATTAGCTTAGGCCGATTCTAAAAAGAAAAGAAAGAGAGTAAATGCTCATCCCAAGAGTTCATTGTTTGAAAGTCAGACTATTTCACTGTTTGGATCATTACTGATTGAGTCTTCAAGTTTTTGTTGCAAAAACCCTTAGTCACTTATATATATCATTTATCCTACCCTTAACCCTTAGCCTAACATTACAACCCTAAAGTCCTCTTGACGGTTGACAACTTCTCAGTGGTGGAGATTAGATTTGATGACAAGCTTATGCATGCGGGAATTAGTCGAGTATTGGTGTGATCACTTACATATACACTTTTACCCCCGAGAGATACACTTTATATATTATTCATACTTTGTGAGGGTAAAAGGTTGATCTTGGTATCCGATTTCTTGATGAGTCTTGTTTGTGTGTTCGATTATGTGAGTATACTTTGTTCTTTTTGATGATCTTGGGTGGAGATAATTTTGGAGTTATCTTTCTTATCTTTCAGTCTTTTGATTGAGGACAATCAAAGCTTAAGTGTGGGGATTTTGATAACACCAAAATTATACATGTTTTGGTTGAGCGTAATTGCATGACTTTACCCCATTTCTCACCCATTTCTGATCATTTCACTCACCAATTGAGCTTATTATTGTTTATGAAGGATTTGGAGGCCGTGGAACGGAAAAGTACGAAAAAAGGCGAGAAAACGTGAAAAATGCACAAAGTCAACACAGTAGCTGTTTGGCGTTCGCGAGGTTCTCAATCTGGCGCCGCCAGATTCGACTGAATTGAAGACCAAGGTTGACCTAAGTGTCTGGCGTCGCCAAACCTGCAGTCTGGCGATCGCCAGATGACCCCTGGACGTTTGCTTTTAAATACCAGCCTTCCCCTTCAGTTCAAAGCAGGATTTTTTGGTACGGGATACGAGGAGGAACGAGAGTGAGAGTATGAAAGGTGCCGATACGCTGCGGGAATCGATCTTCGATCATCCGTCGTTGTACTGTCGGTATCATGTCGATGTCTACTTTTGTTTTCGTTTTCATTATGATCAGTGAGTAGTTTTTAGTAGTAGTGCTTGTCATGGTCGATGAACCTTTTTGGATGATACTTTTGTGATTAATGTTTATTGGTTTGTTTTGATTAATTGAATGTTTATTATGGTTCTTTTCTGATTGATAGTGTTTTGGCAATTTGAATTCATTTGGTTGGGTGTATTTGTGGACCAAAGCACATAGACTCCGGAAGGATAATCAACCTACCTTAGCCTGACCTTGGACCAAGAGGTTGTGTTAAGGGGTTACTTGGACCAAGAGTGACCAGATAGTAGAAGAGCCATTGCAATATTAATCAGGACTGGTATACCGATTCTAGATTGTGGACCAAACGATTTAGGATTGGGATTAGGAGGATCGTGTCCTAGTTTTTTACCATAATCTTCACATGTTAGGGTGTCTCAGACTTAAATTCCTACAATAGTCAAAACAACCAAACCTTTGACCTATTCATATCATCCATTTTGGGGATTCACTTTACCATGATAAGTACTGTTGTTTTCCTTAATATAATCTTAAATCAGTCTTTTAATTGCTTTCTTAATTTTTACTTAGTTAATTATCTTTTTAAGTATTCAAACATTTTTCATACAACCCCCCCCTTTAGGTTAATTAAACCGATTTAGACTTTAGTCTACGATAACTTGACCGTTCCCAGTGGTAGATACGATACCTGGACTTTCCTACACTATATTACTCACGATCAGGTACGCTTGCCTGTATATGTGGTAAGACAGTGGCTAGGCATTAGAGGTTAGAACTTGTTACGCTTTTTATATACGTTAATTACCGCATCAACCATCATATCCCTTCACTTGATCAAATATGTTCTTTTTGGGTTTTGCTACAAAAGTGAGATCTATTTGATTTTGAGTTCTTTTTTAGTTCGATTGAGTATGATTTCATCCAATTTTTAGTTTTTTGAATCATCAATAGTGGTGGAGGATGGGTACAGGTGGCCGAAGAAGATCACCGATATGGGTGTCCGTTAGGTATTGCAGGAGAAAAGAAAGGTGATGTGACACTTAAGATTCACAAAAGAAAAAAGTCAAGCCAAAAACTACACCCTACAAATCTCGAGCCTAATGAGCTCAAAGCTCGATCTTGACTAGTCTTGAAATCTCAATTAGGACAGAATTATGGGAACAACACCATGCCTAGGCCCAGTCTAATGTTACGGGAAGCCACAATGACATGAATTTGTAACTTGCTCTAATGTTATATAAAACATAAACACCCATAAGTATATGATATATCATAATGGTTATTAATTCAAAACATTATTATAATTAAGCATTTTTTAATGATGATGTTATTAAGAAATCTGGGAAACTAGCAAGGTGCTAGCCCCACCCAATGAGGCAACAAGGAAGTAAAACAACACCAAAACAAACTGAACATTACAACAAAGAAATTCGCCCTTTCGACTTATACCAAAAAACCACCAAAGACTAGATTTTATTCACCTTTTTCTTTGGAAGGGTATTCGAGACTTTGCCCCGATTAATCTCGGCAAGGTTCACCGACGGCTAAAACATGCTGCAATGAGTTAATCCTCAGTGGCCACAATTTGGAAGCGTCTGGATTCGAACCTGAGATTTAATTCACCGTTCCAAGGTGGTTAAACACTTGATTGTTGTAAATGGCACCATTCCTGTCATTCCAAATGGCCCAAACATACGCCTTCCCCACAATCTCGCGCAAAACAACTCTTCGAAAAAGGGACGTTGTTACCAAACGCATCGTATAAGTCATTTACGTTAGAGTAGTAAACATATTATTCAAGACAATTAATTTAAAAGAAATTTTATATACCAAAGAATGATTATTCGTAATTACGGAAAGAGTGTTATTGTCAAGAGATGTAATTATTTAATGGGTTAACTACATGGGTATGTATCGAACTTGTCACGTTTTATCATTGTATGTACTCAACTTATAAACTTACCATTGTATGTATCGAACTTTCTAAAATTGTCATTGTATGTATCCAACTTTATCAAAACCTCAAGTTCGATACACTTTCGTAACAAGTAGAATACATTCAATGATAGGTTTTGATAAAGTTGGATACATACAATGGCAATTTTAGAAAGTTCGATACATACAATGATAAGTTTATAAGTTGAGTACATACAATGATAAAACGTGACAAGTTCGATACATACCCATGTAATTAACCCTTATTTAATTATATGTTTTCTTACTTAAGATTTTTGTTGTGATATATGATTTACATTATCTTAGTGTTAAAGGTTTTCATATTAACATTATATGATCATCTAATTTTAAGAATTATAATGTATATATATATGTATATAGGATCAAGTTCAAAATGAGAACTCATTTTTCATTGTGAACGTGAGGACAGTTGAGAGCACACCACATGACATATTCACCCTGAATAATCATGTATTATTCAAAATGAATAACACAACATTCAGTGTATATACATATATTTCAACATTTAACTTGAGAGAGTCTGAGAGGTCATTTTCATAACTAGAACTACATAATATAGAGCACTAAACCATTCCTTTAACATATGATACAAATCTATATGCACAACTTGCTACATATTTGATACTTGTTGTTCTGGAAAACGACTAAAAACATTAAAAACATTAAAAACAACCTGGTGAAACAAAAAAAGTTGTACGATAAAACATCCAACCTTTACAGCAACAAATAATTAATGTACCATGCATAGCTGCCTCACTCGACCAAATGAGCTTTCTTAATACATATTTGTATCGAGAATTGATCGATATTTCCATCCAGAAAGGCTGCCGGAACAGTTAGATAGTTCTTGTTGAGTACATGTTGTTCCCATTTTACAAAGACCTCCGGCATACCCTGTAAAGATAAACATGTCCCCATATGTTTGGCAGTCAATTGGTAGACAAACATTTTGTTGAATTGGGCGGCCCGATACAATCAACACTAAAGCTTCTATTATTTTCTCGAAGGTCATGGTTTAGGATGAAGATTACTCCTTCGTCGCGTTCTTGAAGAAACACATGCTTCTTGTTGCTCTTAACGGTAAGAGATAAGGTGGTGTCATAAGTAAAAGGAGTATAACACGGATGTCATGCACCAAAATGCCTGTAGAGGTCTTCGGCAAAATCGGTAAAGGAGCGGGAGGGATAAGGGCAGAAACAGGCAGTATGGGGGGAGACTTGTTCGTGCTCAACGACTTTGTGATAGATCATGCACTCTTGGCAGTCGAAGTCGATGTTTTTGCAGTAGATTAGGATCGAATCAGCTAGCTTCTCCATAGCAACGTTACGAATGAATCCAATTGGTGAAGTGCGGCAAAGACACACATTGATCGCCTTAGTACAACAGGTGGAGCATGTTGTGTGCCCATTCTCACACTACAATGATATAAATGGAGCAAATATATGTAATCATGAGAACTAGCTACTAACACAAATCTTTACTTCTTATCAATTATCAAAAATAAGAAAGCATATGAGATTATGAATTCTTCACAGCAAGTCTCTCTTGAGTAAAAATGATTACTTGCTAGCTAGTTGAATCCTTTTACATTTCAGATGATTGAAAATATAACAATGAAACTAATGTTAATGTTTTTTTTTGAAGGGTGTCCGGGCCAAAGCCCGACTAATCCCCGACATTTTTGGGGGCTAAACATGGCTCCATTTAAATGTCCCCAAACATGTGCATGGGAAGGCTCGAACTTGGTTAGGACGCTATGAATCCCCTGAGCGATAACCAATCCACCACAAAACTGGAAGACAACTAATGTTATGTTATTGTAGTGTGATTAAGATCTTTGTAAGAAAAAGGTTTAAAATCATATAAATAGGTTCATTTAGAATCACCTATATAAACATGATTTCAAATCCTATGAAATGATTTTTTTTGGAATTGAAAGATGCTTCACCACATTCTATCTCTCTAATTTGTTGTATTGGAAAAGATTAATGTAGTGTATAAACAGTAATTTATTTTAAACTTATATATGACAATTTTAATAACAAGATATTCTACTTTTGTTTTAATTTTAATTAGATACATTTTCAATAACACACACACATATATATATATATATGATCATTAACATTAAAAAAAAAAACATTACAAACTAAACCCATATGATTTTAATTTTTTCAGTAAGTTATAATTTTAACCAAACTAAGCTATTAGTTCATAATAACACATGTATTCCTTAATTATGTTTTGTATTCAACATGTTACCGTGTTTAATTTACTAATGAGTTATTACTTTTATTAAATAATTTGAATATATATATAAAAATTAAATATAGTAAAACTTAAATATAAATACAATATAAAAATTGTTATGAATACATGCTATAATTAATAATATCAAAACAAAACCCTAAAATTAAAATATCATTATACAGTAAAACAACCCAAAAACATACATAAATCTCAAAATTAATCAATTATATTGTAGACTTAAAAACTTTAAATACTAAAACAATGTAATTAAAGAAGGGTTAATTACATGGGTATGTATCGAATTTGTTACGTTTTATCATTGTATGTACTCAACTTATAAACTTACCATTGTATGTATCGAACTTTCTAAAATTGCCATTGTATGTATCCAACTTTATCAAAACCTCAAGTTCGATACACTTTCGTGACAAGTAGAATACATTCAATGATAGGTTTTGAAAAAGTTGGATACATACAATGGCAAGTCTAGCAAGTTCGATACATACAATGATAAGTTTATAAGTTGAGTACATACAATGATAAAACGTGACAAGTTCGATACATACCCATATAATTAACCCATTAAAGAAACAGTAGTATAATATCAAATATGGGGTTCACTGTTGATGAAGATTGGATTTGATATTGATGAATCTGAGATTCTTAAACCAAATCATAACACATCAAATCAAGAGGCAACAACAAAGTAACTCAACAATTATATTGATCATGAATTCAAACAACATAAATATAATCAATTAATTAGCATTAATTAATCCTTAACGAGCTGAGGTTATTTACCTGGTAGATCGGGGCTAGCAATAGTTTATGGCAGGCTGGGCAATCCAGCAAGCTCTTACCGGTTAGCATCATCGTATCTGCAGCATCTAAATCCGCTACACCAATGTATGTATTCGATCCAATAAGCGACTGTCCAATTGGGCTTTGTGGTCGCGATTGGACTCGAGGCTCTGCCGATCCAACGAACCTCGGCCGCTTATTTGTTACCCGAACATCGGCCCTAGGAATCTCCCAATCATCGCCAAATTCGGCAGCTGGAACCGAGGTTTGAATCCTCCTAGGAATGTTCCGATTTCTGTCGGCCATTGATATATATATATATATATGGGGTTGTTTGTGTTTTGAAGGATTGATGAATGAGTATTCTGACACAATATCAGCAGCTGTCAGAGAAGACGGTAGTGGTTTATTATCCTACGACAAAAGATAAACTAATAGAGGATTTTCTAGGGTTTGCTGGATTTAACCATTTATATGCACGATGCTATCGGGATTTGTTGTTACCGAACATTTCAAAATCCAAGACTTTTAGGCCCAAAACATTATGAACAATTTTTTTTTAAAATGTCCGTTTTTATTGTGAAATTGATAAAATTTACACCAAATACATACTAAATATATGTATATGGATTCGAACCAATGATTTATAGAGTTCTTAAACTTATAATTAATTAGGCTATCAGTAGCGCTTACAATAAGCCCTCCCAACCTGCACTCCCACATCAGCTCCACATCAGTTTTTTTCAACCCTCTCATAAGCTCTCTGGAACCCTTTGCAACCTGTACCCCAACCCTCTCACACAATACACACACAACTCACGCAAACATAGCAGCTTGGAGAGCCGCGTTACCCAAGCCCGCTGAAGCTAGGAGCCAGCTTCATTTTTGCCAGCCCGCCATCCAACCCGTCTCCCGCTACACTTAGCCTTAGAACTATGTGCTGAAGATGATGATCTATAAGACGTGGAGGAAGAGGATGATCTAGACGACATAGATGATCCGGAAGAAAGTGAATTGAAGAGGAAGGTCTAAACGACATGGAGGAGTATAGAGAAGAAGGGGATTTTGGAAGCAGTGTGGAGGAGGGGGAAGATGGTGTTCTTGAAAGAATTTCAAATATTGGCATGAATAACGACCGGAGCAAAATACATAGTTTGATATGATATTGTCATATCGATGCAAGAATATGAAGAAACGTTTTATTCTTGTCGTAATGATTATCAAGTTTTGAGATTTTAACATACACACAAATATTTATGTCTTTTGAGACAATTTGGTTGCAAACGGCGATAATGAAGAACCAGGGTTTCAAAAGTCTAACTGACGGATTTTGAGGTTCATCAAAGGTGCACGATTATTTGCCTAAATTGTGTATATTGCTTATTGCCTAAATCAGCTCAATGCCAGCCTTACAACTCTCTACAACACTTTTTATATCCCTTGTAAGGAGTTGTTACAAGCAATCCCAATCCACCCTTAAAACAACATATATAAATCTCAAAATTAACTAATTTTAAATACTGAAATTATGTAAATAAATATTATAAAATCGAAGTTAGGGGATCACTATTGATTTTATCCCTTTATACTCGTGATGAAGATGGGATTTGGTGAGTGATTTGATATTCAATATGAAATTCTTTAACCAAATCATTGCACATCAAATCAATTGGCAACATGTCCAAAATTATAAATGACAATATAACACATTAAATACAAGCCAATTAATCAACAACAACAATTCATTAATTAAATAACGAATTCAAACAAGGTTACCTAGTTGATCAATTAGCATCATTGTAGTCACAACATCTAATGCCACATCACGTCCTTCATCGGAGTAGAAGCCGTTACATGTTGTTGTTATTCCTCTTCTACGACGCCATCGTCCCCATCCCCCTCATCCTCCTCGTCTTCGATATCTTCCTCTTCTCCTTTGTTCTCCATGCATGTCGTCTTCATCTCCTTCTTCATTATCATCCATGTCATCTAGACCGTTCTCTTCCTCCTTGTTGTAAAGATCGTTGTCCTCACTCATCTCATGATACTCTTTTGAGCTAGAAGTAGGATCAGACACTACCTCTTGAATGCACGTGTTGGATCCTGTAACTGTCTACGACTGTTGAATCGGGCTTTTGCAGTCGCAATTGGAGTCGGGGAAACGAATATGTCGCTGATCCAGGCCACTTATTATTGACCCCAATATCGGCCCTAGGAATATGCTCATTATCGTCTTAGCGCCCAACAAATTCTGTAGCTGGATGCAAGGTTAGAAGCCTCCTGATTCTATTTTGAGTTCTGTCGGACATTAATCTGGGACATTGTGTTATGAGAAATGAATATTCAGACACAACAACAGCTGTTGTAAAAAGACGATAGTAGTTTACTGGCCATACACAAATGATATTGTATAAAGAAATATCTAAGGCTTTGTTGGATTTCACAATATCCATGATATTAATAAGGAATTTCATTTTCACGACATATTATTGGATTCTGAAAATTTAGGTAAGAAATCCTCCATATTGTGAAATCAAATAAAACCCTAGAATTTCTCTGTAAATGATCATTTATTGTAGGGTAAACCTCTACAGTTTTCAGATAATAACTACAGCTGTGTTTGAATATTTATTTTTAAAAGCATAAAGAATCCCTAATCAATGGCCGACGGAACTCAAAACAGAACCATAAGGCTTCAAACCTTGGCTCCAGCTGTAGAATTTGTTGGCCGCCAAGACTGCGATAAGAAAATTATTTATAGGGCCGATATTGGGTCACTAATTAGTTGTCGCGGTTCGTTGGATAGGCAGCGCAGTCGCCATCCCTACTCCAATTGTGACCACAAAGCCCGATTCAACAGTAGCAGAAAGCTATGAGATCGAACACGTGCATTCAATAGGTAGAGTCCGATCCTACTTCGAGCTCCGAAGGGTACGTATAGATGAGTGACCATGACGGTCTATACGAAATGGAGGAAGAGGACGATCAGGATGACATAGATGATCAGGACGAAGGAGATGACGAGGAAGATATAGACGATGTAGAGATTAAGGAGGAAGATGAGGATATAAGTGGTGAGGAGGAGGAGGGGGAGGAGGATGACGGTGTTGTGGAATGAGACAAAGTAAAAATATTGGTATCTGTAATATAGACCCAAGAATGTGACGAGATCATGTTATTCTTGTTGCAATGTATTTCATGTTCTGAGATTGGGAGGAACACAACGCATGTTTTTATAGGCCTCTTGAGAAAGTGGTGTTACAACGGCTATAATGGTCGTGATTTTAAATCTAACGGTCGAAACTTTAGGGTATACTAAAGGTGGGCGATCGTTTACCTAAATAGTGCAGGCTGGTTACGGCCCAAATCAGCCCAACCCTAGTTGCATAACCTTGTAACATGATCCAAAATTTTATTGTAAACGGAAAATTAAAATTTTGATACTTTGGCCTTAACAAAAAATAAAATCCAAATTTATGTTTAAACCTAAAAGACATTAATATATATACTATCTAGAATTAGTGTTAAATTAATATAAAATTCTCAATTTTTTAATTCAAAATTCTATCATACATTCATATTTGAGATTATTCTTTCAGTGTTGTGGCGGATTGGTTATCGTTGGGAGCCTTCCCGTGTGCATGTGTGAGGACATTTAAGTGGGACCATGTTTAGCCTTCAAAATTGTCGGGGATCAATCGGGCTTTGGCCCGGACACCCTTCCAAAATATTTGAGATTAAATAGAGAAAATTGTAATTTATTTGTAGGGTGGTCATTATGTATTAGCTTGAATGTGCCAATTATAATTAGTCAATTATGAATAATATTCTGGAGATTAAACATTGAGAATAAAAAAATATCATATATGAGATAATTAGTTGTAAATTTGAATTTTAAAAACATAAGGTAATGATTTACAATTTAGGGTTATGGGCTTATGGCCATTTTTTAAGGGATTACTTCTTCAAAATGTATCTAACTATCCCCAATATACTATTGTGTGTATCAACCTAAAAAAATTCCTTTTATATATATCAAACTTTATTTTTGAGTCTATTATGTGTATTTTTGATACACACAATAGTATATTGTGGGATAGTTGGATACACAATACACATAATAGACTCAAAAATAAAGTTCGATATATACAAAAGGAATTTTTTTAGGTTGATACACACAATAGTATATTGAGGATACTTGGATACATTTTGAAGAAGTAATTCCTTTTTTTAAACAATCAAACCTCACATATGTACTAAAGTTTTTTTCTTTTTTTGAAACCATATTTTCCCAACGTACAATATAGTACACCATAAAATACGGTATGCTATATGTGGTTTGTAGCCAAACGTGATACAACAATACCTAATAAAAATTGGCAGCATAACATAATTTTCGTGGAATAAACAAAGGAGCCCCAAACAAAGAAGTGGGATTTTAAAATTTTAAACTATTAAGAAAATCCCAATTCTTAAGTCTTCAAATTTCTATCTTTTTTTTTATTATTTAACTAATGGACTTGTGGTATCTCCAACCGAATACCAATACCTATATTTCGAACCAAGTAGTTAAAGCAAATTAAGTAAAGATAAACACTCCCAAACACCCTTTAGTGTGATAGAATTCAAAAAATAAAGTGTATTATCTAAAAGTGTTACAATAAGTATATATGACACTTCTTAACGTTTTAACAAAATCTTATAAATTTATTTATTAAAATGTTTAGACACTTTAAGCATAAGACACGCCATATGAACTTAATTTTATTATAATGACTCCTCCCTCCACATCTTCACCTATGGCCATCGACCGATTGCGGATGCCTATGAGAGAGTGGCCATAGCCTTTGTGCTTTTGTTGGTGATTAGAAGGCCGGCCTCAAAATACATGTGTATTTATTTAATATTTTTTAGAGGCCTACACTTTTGTAACTGGCTCACATCCTTAATGCTATGTTCGGCAAACTAGTTGATAAGCTAGGTGGTGACTGATAAGTTAGATGATTATTAAGTTGCGTTTGGAAAAATTAGCTGATAAGGTAACTTATGACTGTAAAAATGACAAAAAAATGCATGTTTAAAAACTAGTAGCATAAAACTTAGAAAATGTAAATTTGGAATAAAATAATAATAAGTCTCATAAGTTACCAAAACACCAGTGAGAATGATTATTTAAAAAACTAGCGTATAAGTTAGCTTATGGTCCATCAAAACATGTATATGATTTATAAGCTAGCTTTTTTTTTTTTTTTACCAAACAATGCCTAATTCTCTACCTCCAATATCATCAGTTTGATTCCTATTTTCATGGATTTTTATATCTAAAAGTTTTTAGTTTCAATAGTATATGTTAGGCTTATTTTAGTTTGTTAACGTTTAATCAAATCTTGTTAGGCTTGTACCTTTGTTTTTTAAATTGTATTTATACTTTTTCTAAATCTTTTTTAGAATCTTAGAATATAAACTTTTAATAGACTAAAATAGCATTTGGTTTACATAATATTTTGAATGAAAATGAAATTTGTGTGAGAATTTTGATTTTGAAGAAATTGAATTGAAATGTTGTCAGGTTCAAACACCTATTTGGTTGACATATTCAAAATAGAATTTGTATGTTCATTTCACAAATATGTAACTTTAGAATTAGAATAAAATTTTAGGAAATGACTAAAATACCCTTTTTGATAATTTTAAATTTTCAACACAAAATGCTTTAACAAAATAGTTATTAAACGGTAAAATAAAATACTTATTAAATTCTTTAATATAATTTAATAAAATATTTATTAGGTAGTTTACTAGAATAATTAATAAATAATTTAGTTAAACATAATTTTTAAAAATATTAAATAATTATTAATAAATAAAATAATTATTAAATAGTTTACAAAAATAAGCATTAAATAACTTGATAAAATTTAAATAAATACTTTAATATAATATAATTTAATAAAATAAACTAGGGTTAAGTACATAGAGGTGTATCGAACTTGTCACATTTTATCATTGTATGTACCCAACTTTAAAAATTACCAATTAATGTACTGAACTTGCTAGAATTGCCATTGTGTGTACCCAACTATTGCTAGAATTGTCATTGTGTACTCTTGCCATTGCTAGAATTACCAATTTGTGGTTTAATTCTAAAGTTGGGTACACACAATGGCAATTCTAGCAAGTTCAGTACATTAATTGGTAATTTTTAGAGTTGGGTACATATAATGATAAAATGTGACAACTTCGATACACCCCCATGTACTTAACCCAATAAACTAAATAAATAAGTATTAAATAAATAAATAAAATAATTAATAAACAGTTTAATAAAATAAGTTTTTGTTATTAAGTTATATTCAATCAACAGTATATATCTGGCATTATAAATAAAATGAATTTCATTCCATCAAAATATTTAGTAGTTTCTTAGTAATGTTAAAATTCCTTCATTTGTAGAATTTGAACTAATTCATAGATTTTTTCTACGAAAAAGAATGAACCAAACGAAATAATAGAATCTGGTCAACTAAATTCAACATTCCAGTTTCAACATAGTTTTTCAGGATTTTTGCAAGAGAAAGTTAAAGAAGGCAAACATATTTGACATAATTGTAAACTCAAGCTTATTTTTAGGTTTTTTTTATAGGAGTAGCAAGTTTAATATTAATTGTGTGTGGTGAATTCATAGTTCTCTCTTAGCTATTTCCTGTATGTAATATAGTTTGTTATAGCGTCTTGCTAATTCAATTTTGTAGTTGTTCAAAAAAAATTGGTGATTACATGACTCAAATACATAAGATTAAACTCTAAGGTGACATTTGGATCGTAGATTCTAAAAGAATATGATGGAATTGGAATATTCGTTGACCAAATTTCATTCTTTCGTTTGGTTGGTTCTTTTTCACGAAAGAATGTCTGAATTCCATTAAAATTTAAAAATAAGGAACTTGACAACTAATATGTAATTTAGTGGAATTAAATTCGTTTTTTTCTTCGTAATACCAGATATACTCTTGATTCAATATAACATAATAACAAAAATGTTATTTTATTAATTTATATAATAGTTATTTTTATTAAATCCTTTAATAACTATTTTTATCAAATAATTTAATAAACAATATATTAGAGTATTTTTAATAATAATTTTCTAAATTAAATTAAACTATTTAATAACTATTTTATTAAAGTATTTTTAGTTAAAAAGATAAAGTATTTAATGACTATTTTATTAAAGCATTATGTGTTTAAAAATAGCAAAATTATCAAAAAAGTATTTTGATCATTTACCAAAATTTCATTCTATTTATAAAGATACATTACGTGAATCAAATAAATAGATTTTAAATTTCTTTAACAAGTTTCATACTAATTCTGTCAACTAAAGAAATTGTCAAATATGACAACATTTCATTTGAATTCTTTCAACGTCAAATTAATTTGACATATTTTATTTTATCCGAAAACATCTTGCAAACCAAATATCACCTAACTAAATATCTCAACGTTAACTAGAAACACATATAACTTTTAACCCTTTACATAACTTAAACAACAAAATCTAGAGCAACAACACATTCTTATTACATTTGATACAAATCAATATGCACAACTTGCTACAAATGGGATACTTGTTGCTTTGAAAAACAACTAAAAACATAAGGAAACATTTTTTCGGTGAAACTAAAAAATGATTGACAATAAAACAACATCCAGGAGATACAATAACAATTAACATATCATGACAGTTTCACTCAATTGGATGAGATTTCTTAATACATATTCTTATGGCGAATAGATCAGCGTTTTCATCTGAAAACGTTGCTGGAATAGTTAGATAGTTCTTATTGGGTGCATGTTGTTCCCATTTCACACAGACCTCCGGCACAGCTTGTAAAGATAAACATGCCTCCTTATATTTTGCTGTCAATTGGTAGACGAACACTTTGTTGAATTTGGCAGCCCCAATGCAATCAACATTAAAGGTTCTGTTATCTTCTTGAAGCTCATGGTTTAGAATGAAGATGACCCCTTCATTTCGTTCTTGAAGAAACACATGTTTCTGGTTATTCTCAATTATAAGATCAAATGTGGTGTCATAAGTAAAGGGCGTAAAAGAAGATGGATGGCATGTGCCGAAATGGTCATACAGCTTGTCGGCAGATTGAGTAAAAGAGCATGACGGATACGGGCATAAACATGCTGTTTGGGGGCAAACTTCTTCGTGCGCAATAAGTTCATGGTAAATCATGATCTCTTTGCAACCAAAGGTAGTATTTTTGCAACATCTTAAGATTGAGTTAGCCAGCTTCCCCAAAGCCCAGTTACGAATGAATCCAACTTGTGTGGTACATGAAAGACACACACTAATCGCCGTGCCGGAACAGCTCAAGCATGATATGTGTCCATTCTCACACTACGATGCATAAAAGGAGAAAATTTCGATGATCATTAGAACTAGTAGCAAAAATCTTTACTTAATGTCAGTTTTTAGAAATAAGAAAAAAAAAGATTATGGCATCTTTTAACAATAATTGTTTGCTATTTTAATCCTTTTAAATTTCAAGTAATTGAAAATATTTAAAAAATAACAATAACGTATATATGTAAGATTAAGATATTAGTAGAAAAAGGTTTAAAAATCATGAAAAAAGTCTATGTAAAATCACCTACTAAAATTAAAAATTCATAAATTAAAGTTCTCATAAAACGAGGAAATACGTTTCACTTACTACATTCGATTTTTATAGTTTCCTTTTACTATGCTTTCTTCTATTATGAGAAAAACTTAGTAAGAAAGATGTTTAAATAGATATCATATAGATTATCATCTTCAGCCATCAAGTATTTTCAATTATAATTGTGCATATATTTTGGTGCAAACGGACACAGTATAATCATATAATGTATATATCTCCAACTTACTATACTATTTTCCAATCAATTTGTAAGTATAAGAAAGCATATAAGATTATGGTATCTTTTAATTAAGAATAGGTCTTTACTATTTGAATTCCCTTTTTATTCAATTCAAAATATTGTAAATATAAAAAGAAAATTTTGAATGTTAATTAAAAGCATATAAAATTATGTCTATATATACCCATTAATTAAATATATTACTGTACATGTTCGAAATTGTAACAAGTAACTATATATTTTCTTTTAAATACTTGAATATATAATAAAGTTAAATGTATTAAGATTTAATATCTAATATAAATCTATTTTCTAATATAACATAAATATCAAATAAAAACCTTAAAAATGAAAATGTCATTTTACAGTAATAAAGCAACCTTAAAAAATACAAAAATCTCAAAACTAATTAATTTTATTGTAAACTTAAAAACTTCAAATACTGATATGATGTATTATAATATCAAATTTAGGGTTTCACTATTGATATCATCAGTTTATGCTCAAATTTCATATCTCCTGATGAAGATTGGATTTGGGTGAATGATTCCATGTTCAATCTCAGATTCTTAAACCAAATCATACATACATACATAGCACATCAAATCAAAGAAGCAACATAACACATTAAATACAGCCAATAAATAAGAACAACTATATATACAATTCAACAGTTAATTGATAAATATTTCAAACAACATAACATATATATATAGCAATTAATTAGCAATGGTTAACGAGGTTATACCTGGAAGATCGGGGCTCGCAATGCTTTATTGCAGAGTGGGCAGTGCAGCGCGCTCGTATCGGTTAGCATCACCGTAGTTGAAGCAGCTATTGCGGCCGCTAAAACCGCATTACCTCCGTATTCTACGTCTTCTTCTCCTTCAGACCTCGAAGTAGAATCAGACTCTACTTCTCGAGTGAAGGAGTTCGATCCAGTAGCCGATTGTTGAATCGGGCTCTGAATTCGCAGTTGGCGTTGTGCGGCTGATCCAATAAGCCGTGCCCGCTTATTTGTGACCCCAACATCGGCCCTCTGAATCTGCTCTTCGTCGTTGTCTTGGCGGCCATTCCTGGTTCTAGATTGACGTCTGGCGGCCATTGATATGGGAATTTTGTGTTCTGAGAAATGAGTATTCAGACACAAATGAGAATTCAGACAAAGTAGCAGCTGCTGTGAAAATGGTGGTGGTTTACCTTAACACAAAGATCCTCTATATATATAGAGGTATTTTAGGGTTTTTATTGGATTTAGGATATGCACCATGTTTATCGGGATTTGTTGCCAAAGTTTCAGAATTAATCCAATATTTAGGCCCAAAACATAATGAATATATGAACGAATAATTTTTTTTAATAAATCCATTTTATTGTTAAATTGAGAAAATGTATACCAATATACCATATAGATAGAAAATATGGGTTTGTTGGATTTGTAGCATAATACATAGTAAAAAGAAATCCATTTTGTTGTTAGACTGATAAAACTTACTCCATATACATGGTAAATATTGTAGGCTTGTTGGATCTGCAACGCAATCGCCACCGCAACTCCAGTTGCGACCATAAGCCTGATAACATGCATTCAAGAGGTAGAGTCTGATAGTACTTAGGCTCAAAAGGGTATGAAATGAGTGAAGATGACGATCTGTATGACATGGAGGAAGAGGACGACATGGATGGTCAAGAGGAAGGAGAAGAGGAAGATCTAGACGACATGGAGATAGAAGAATAAGAGGGTTTCGAAGGCAAGGAGGAGGGGGAAGATGGTGTTGTGGAAAGAGACGTAAAAGTAAAAGCATTGGATGAACAATAATCAAATCAGAATAGATAGTTTCATGTATCTACTTTGCACCTGTGCGGTGATTTTATTTGGAGGAACGCACACCTATTTATAGGTCTCTTGAGAAAGTTCTATTACAACGGCTATAATAGAAAACTTAAATTTCAAATCTAACGATCGAATTTCTATTACAACGGCTATAATAGAAAACTTAAATTTTAAATCTAACGGTCGAATTTTTAGGGTTTACTAGAGGGGGGCGATTGTTTACCTAAACCTTGTGTGTTGCTTACGGCCCAAATCAGCCCAACATTAGTTGTGTTATCATGCAGTATTCATGATCTAGAATTTTATAATAAATCGAGAATGAAAAACTTAATGCATAACCTTGATAAAAATAAAATCCATAATTTATAATTGTATCAATACAAAAAATTACTAATGGGTGGTTGAACACAACTAAACTTATGATATTTGTTTTGGATAATCAAGGATTTCCGAGCAAGCTTACGGGCACCAACAAAACCTTAAGTGACCACAAATGCCAGGAGTCGTAGTCGCAGGCGAACCTCAATGGCATCAAAGGCTTTGACAATGTCAAGATTTGAACATGATTTAAATGAAACTTTCTACTACATTCTCAAAGGCTTAAACCGGTGCAGTATAAAGAATTTAGAAAATATATAAGTGTGGAAAAATGCTGTTAGAAATAAGAGCACCCGCAATTGAAGTTCTTCTTGAGTTTTTCTGTCCAATCAAATGTTCTTATTGGAACTCAGGTGTTTGAACAAGAACTTAGGTTCCTGACTACTTTCCTTTGATGTAATTATTTTATTTATTAGTTTTGTTATTTTTTAATCATCTTTCATTTAATAAATCTATAATATATACGGGCTACTATATTTTATTAAGGAGAAAATATGTACTTATCAATAGTTTAATGAAATTATTTGATTATTTTTTTATTAAAATTATAATAGTTTATAATTAACCAATAAAAGAAAATGTCTTAATAAAATAAATAAATAAAGTAAAAATAACAAATCGTGAATTATTGTCTACAATAGGGAGCAAATATGTAATTTAATCAAACATTTTTTGAATTAGTTAACCACTTAATTTAACAAAGTTGGATAAAGAAATGGGATAAAAATAAAAACTACAGGGATGAAAAAATGGTTTTTAAAGACTAAGGACGAAAAGCATTGTAATATCAAACTATAGGGGCTAAAGTCATACAAAAGATTTAAAGTTCACTATTCATCTTTTTTGGTATCTATATATAATAAAAGAGTAACTGAGCTACCAAGTGTAGTATTCTGGTGAGACGCTTTCAAGATTTTTTCCACCTAAATGTAAATCCCAAACAATAGAGAATGAAAGATGGAGAGAAAATTAGTAGAAGAGATGAAACAATGATAATCACTACTAATGAGAATGGTAGAATGTAGATGAAATACAAAGAGAATGTTGGTGTTCTTGGGAATGTTTCTCATCCATAAAAGTAGGCTACCAATCTACACAAAACCCTAGGCTATAGCATTCTATATATAGCACTAGGTATTTAGAGAGTTACAAGATAAGCCCTTAGAGTCTATGACTCTTTACAAAAGAGGGCAACAAAAAGATAAAGCTAATATAAGAAATAGGAAATAACAAGATAGACCCTTGACTTCTTCACAACCCTCAAAGTAGGGTCTAACAATCTTCCCCTTTGGGAAGAAGTCAGAAGGGTGGTGGAAGCTCCAGCGCCGGCTCCCACTTCGACATCTGGAGGAATTCATCCCATTCTCCAATGATCCTCGCTCTCATCTGCATCGCCGCTTCAACACGTCTGTACATCAGCCTCTCCTTGAGCTTTCTCTCGATCAAGTTCATGCCCTCCAGTATCTTTCCCTTTCCGTCAATGAACTTCCGCTCTGGTATCTGATCAGCGAAAAGTCTACTCTGCATCCCGTTGTAGACGTAGAGAAGGGTCCCGTCGCAGAACTTGGCAAGCTCGCCAAATCTCATAAACCTGCGCTCCCTCTTCTTCCTCGTCACATAGAGAACCCCGTGCTCCGGTATCCTGGTTGGCATGTACGGAAGATAAGCATCAATACCAGGTACGAGCAGGTTCGGTCTGAGCAGGTTGACCTTCGGCTGGCGGCTCTCGATCGCAAGCTGGTAGTCCGTCACCC
This sequence comes from Centaurea solstitialis, assembly GCA_030169165.1. Taxonomy (NCBI): domain Eukaryota; kingdom Viridiplantae; phylum Streptophyta; class Magnoliopsida; order Asterales; family Asteraceae; genus Centaurea; species Centaurea solstitialis. Next base: position 19,525,722 of record CM058046.1, read on the forward strand.
GCGCAAGAGTGATCGCGTGGCGAACGTACTTCTTTAGAATCTCGGTGCCGTCTCTGTAGTGTTCAGGTCGGAGAATTGGACCCTGGAGGTAATTGATGAGCGTGAGAAGATCTTCCAAATGCACCCGGTCTAGATCTGCTTCCGTGAAGGTCCAGTCCTGCAACACTCCTCGAGGAACGCCGGTCCCATACATACGGACGTCGTACTCAAGGAACAACTGATGTCCATGTTTGTAAGGACGCATAGCAGTTACCTTGATGAAACGACGTCTGATTCTTTGACGTCCGTGGGTGGCCCAGTTGCACATCCTCTGGTGCACATAAGCAGTCCTTCTTTTCATCTTGATGTGCGAGATCCCGAAGTAGACCTTTCGAGACCATACGTGCAGTTTCTCCTGCTAGAAGATACGGGAGAAGGACTCCTCAAGGAACGACCGGAAGATGACTGAATGGTTCCAGTTGAGCTGGATGACTGATGGAGCGGAGGACTCTGGATCTGTCGAGTGGATGGTCCGAGGAGCTTCTGGAGTAGGAAACTCGAATGCAGATAGAAGGCTGTTGTAGTCTGAGTCCCGGACGATGTCGTCCCCCCTCTGGAAAATCCTGAGGCTCTGAGCAAGCGACCGAAGAATCTTCCGGGCTTCCTCCGGAATCTGAACATCTGATAAATCTGTCGGCGCTGCTTCCGGGGAAACGACGTCAATCTGCGCCGTATCGGTCATCTGAGGAAACTGAACGGTCTCCCCTGCCGGGATCGGCTCGTAGTGCCAACTCCCCATGTCAGGAATCTCCTCCGTGTCTGAATCGACATAGGGAGCGTCGGCGGCAATAGAATCTGATGGAGCACTCGAGGGGCGGCCGATGAAGCTGGAGCTGATGAAGAACCAGAACCGGAGGCAGAGTGGAGGTCGGTGCGAGGCCTTTTGGATGAAGCCTGCACCTCCCCCTCATGAGGACCTGGTGCCGAGTCATCAGGTTCGTCATGCCTCCGTTTGGAAGGCTGAGTCTGAGACCGACACGTGGCATCCAGTTCCCTGATGCGCTGCTGAAGGATCTCTATCTGGGCTTCCCGATCGCGAAGCTTGGCGGAGAGGTTGTCGTTTTGAGTGGTGTAAGATGAGATGACGTATGCGTGTTCCGCCTCAGTGACATAACCTGGAATCGGAGGTAGATCGCCCGAAGTCGGAGGGGCGAGTCTGAGAACGTCTTCAGGTTGACGAGGGATCGGTGTTTCGGTAGACGGGGCTGCCTCGGAGTGTTTGCCCTTGATTCGCCGTTTGAGCTCGTAAAGCTCCGCATCCCTGTCTTCTTGAAGCTTTCGCGACGCTTCAAGATCCGCCAATCTCTTTCTCTCCGTCTCGGCCAAGGCTTTCTTCAGTGCCTCGACACGCGCATCCCTAGCCCGGTTGGCTTCCTCCACCGCAAGTAGTCTGGTTTGGACGACTTTTAGGATGTCGTCCGAATCCGTCGGACCTCGAAGTCTCGTTGGTACTGGGGTGGTTTTAGGGATTCCACCTGAATCCGTCAGGCCTAGAAGCCCCGATGTTGCGTGAGCGTCTTTAGAGACTTCGCTCGAGTCTGTCGCACCCGGTCCCGGTAGTACTACGCCCAGAGCTGTTTGAGCTCCGGTTGACGAGAAGAGTCCTACGGAGGTGCTCTCTCGGCCTGCGCTCATAGCGGTAAGTGGGTTGACTATGGCAGGGCTTCCGGACGATCCTCGAACATTGTCCTGTGACACTAGAACTACGTCCGTTCCGGCCGGGCCACTCGGGCGGGCGGATGATGCTCCAAGCTGTGTCCTACCCAAGTGAATGACGTGGTACGTCTCGGAAAGTGGATCTAAGACACTTTGTGCACCGAAAGAAGTCGAGAGGTGGGGCAGTTCCTCTCTGATATCAACACCGGCAGACTCCAAGTGAGTGGTCGGTGGAAGTTGTGCAAAATCCCCGTGAGAAGATGAAACGACCATCTGTTGAGAGATGGCCGAGTGGGTGGCTTGGGTGTGCAAATGCGCTGGTTGGCTGCCAGCGTCTTGACCCGACGTCACCAAGTGACCGGTCTGTATGTGGGTTGCCTCTGTGAGGGAATGACTCGGGGTAGAAGGGAGTCCTAAGGTGTCTAACCTGATGGGTTCTTCGTCTCCTCCCTGTTCTTCTATCCTAAGCCACTCTTCATCTAAGTGGACCGCTTCGTCACCGGTCTCTTTCCTCAGAACCTCACTAACATCCTCAAGGTCTTCACCACCTTGTCTCTCCACAGCCGATCCCACTTCACCTTCATCACCATCACGACCGTCAGTTCGGCCATCTGAATCAACTTCATCCTGTTTGAGGATGTCCACGGAGTCGTCTCCGTTGAAAGATGACGTGACCTCATCTTCATCTCTTAGAGCTTTACCGCTCTTGAGGTTGTCCACCTCCTCGGAAGAATCATCATCGAAGTCCACTTGCTCGGACTCGATAGCCTCAACATCAACGTCCTGTCGGTCGGACGGAGTGTGCTCGGAGGAGGACTCGTCTTTGTCTTCATCACGGCCAGAGTCATCGCCAGAATCATCTCCGGAAGGTTCTCCGTGAGGATCACTTTGTGGCCCGGGAGCTGCGTCAGTCTGGGGAGGTGAAAGAACGTGTGCTTGTTCTTGTGGAGAAGCTTCCATGTCTTCACCCTAACCCTCGAGTGATGGTGCTGGTGACGGCTCCCGTTCTTCATCATGGATAGGCGACGGTGGTGCGATCCGCTGAGTACCCATGTACTGCTTCGTTCTGGCACGGATGTAGTACTCGGCTGAATGCTCATCGACCTGTTGTCGTTGAGTGCGGCGACCTCGAACATGCTGGTAGAGAGAGCTAGGACCAACTTGAGGCACGTGTGGAACCGCGGATGAACTAACTATTCTACCCGGCTCCCCCCTCACGTCTACTCTCAAGACCCCTGAACCGGAAGCTCCCCCAGTGGAACCCCGGGGCTCGGAACCTAAGGCCCGAGCCGAATGAGGGACGGCTTGCACATCCTGGGCAGGGCTCCTCGGCTCTGAGGAGTCCGTGGATGTGTCGTCTAAACCTATGGACGCCCTATATAGTCCTACGCTCGTTGCTTCCCTATCGGCGGTATCCAACACGTGGCGAGGTATCGGCATCTCCACTTGCCCTGGCTTGAGCGTTCGATACTTGGATCTGGAGAGTTCCTTGCTCTTGAAGGTTGGGTGACGAGATCGGCGATCGACTTCTGGATGACGGTCCATGTGATCCCGGATCATCAGGGCGAAGAAGCGCATCCACGGGATGGACGAGTGTTTGGTGCGCTGGTCGTTCGGGTCCACATCCCGTGTGATATCAATCCATAGCTGAGCCGCTATGTCAATCCTACGCCCGTAGATCACGGAGTGGATGACCTGCCACAGTTGTGTCGAAGCCTTGTCAATGCCCTTGACTTTGGCAGACAGGCAGCGGTTCATGATGCTGAACAATGTCGCCCAGAGAGGTGGCAGCATGCTGTTGGTGACCTGCGAAATCCCGTTCAGTCGTTGGCCGGGGTTGTTCATGACGCCAATGGCCAGGATCTCACTGAAAAGTAGTGGAAAACTGGAACGTCAAGCACTGGCTCAAAGGGGCCTCAGCAGAGTCGGCCGGAAGGTGCAGAATGCGTCTAAAATCAGCAAGAGTGATGGTGAGATCGGTCTGGTCTACACGGCCTACGAGGACTCTGGCTCCGTCGCGGTTGATGATCCTGGAGGTGTGCCAGAATTGTTGCAGATATATCATGGGCACAGAGGTGGTTGCCTGTAAGGAGTAGGCAATCGGATGCACCTTCAGTATCTCCAAGATCACAGGTTCCTGAGCCGGGAAGCTGTTCAGATCCACATACTCATTGTTTTGAGTTATGGGCTTGAGATCTTCCACGGAAATCAGTGCGCGGTCAGCAGCTGCATTGATTGGTTGAGCCATTTCTGTTCAATGATAAGAATTTAACAAGTTAGCACAGATGAAGAACTACTAAGTGTTGAAAAAGAGGTGGAGAGGGAAAGTGCCACACCCGATTCGGGTTTTGGCAAAACCCGACTCGGGATAGTTACAAACCCGAATCGGGTAAAAGACTTACCCGAGTCCATCATCTTTCAAACACTTGTAAGAATTTTGCCATGACCTCGACTCAACGCGAGTCGAGAAACACGAGTACCCGAATCGGGTTACTCAGTTTCCCGAGTCGGGAATTGAGGTCACAAATGAAATACATTTCCTCTAGAAACCCGATTCGGGTTTTGGGTATACCCGAATCGGTAAAGATGAAGCAATACTTAGAATTTAATTTTTGGATTTCCTACAGAAACCCGATTCGGGTTTTGGGTATACCCGAATCGGTAAAGAGGGTAAAAACACTTAGAGAAATTTTGAAAACGAGTTCAAAAAGTCCACCCTAACGCTGGATGCGGGAAACTCGGATACCCGAATCGGGTTATCCATGTTCCCCGGATCGGGTTTTTGTAAAAACAAGATCAAGGGATCCATGATGGATCGATGCGGGAAACCCGAATACCTGAATCGGGTTATTAGGTTTCCCGAATCGGGACTTAAGAACATTGCGAAGAACATTCATCTTACCCGAATCGGGACTTATGAATACCCGATTCGGGGTTTATGAAAACCGACGACTCTTCGGTTTCAAACTCACCAAATCGATCAAAAAACTTGATTTTAACTATGTAAACTAGTACATTATGCTTCCAAACAGTTCTAAACAAGTTTGTAATCACAAAACGACCGATCGAACGTCCCAAAAACCCACTCCAAAGAGTTTGGGTTTCGGGTTTATTCAAGAAGCTTTAGGCTTCGATTCGGCTAAGAAAACGAAACAGATACGTGTTAATACTTATATCATCGTGTCTGAAATCTTACCGTGATCGTCTGGATGTAGTCGGATCGAAGAACGGAGGTCGGAATCGCCGGAAAAGTGGCCGGAAGCGGGACGGTGGCGGTTTGCGTTCGTCGGAGTTGAGAGAGAATTCGGGATTTTTTAAAAACTGACTTTGAAATGTGGTTTGGAAAAAGACAAACCTCCTTTCTATATTTTTGGAGTCAACTTATCAGTTTAAGGATAAGTGTACCCTCTTTTCACTCTCAACTTTCGAAAATTACACAAACACCCCCTGGACTACAAGTTTCACACTTTTTACAAAACGAGTCCCTGAACTTGAGTTTAGAAATTTTACAAAAACAGCCCCTTAACTTGAGATTCAGAAGATGACATACTTAGTCCCCGAACTTGAAAGTTCAGAAACTTGTCACTACCACCCCCTGAACTTGCAAGTTTGAAAAAATGCACAAGTTCAGCCCCTTGACCTCTACGTAACGACTAACCTGGATAGTTTTCTTCGGGTATTAACAGTGTAACCCCGGTATCGGATTCTGTGCGAGTCCTGATCTGATATAATCAGAAGTCGTAGCGATTGTCCACACCTACAAAATAAAATCCAGGATGGTATCCATTGTAGTGTGAATCCGAGAACATTAGCACAAACAAACATATGATTATATAGATACTCCCCCTAGAAAGATGCTATACTTGCAAGTCTCCCCCTACACACATGCATCCTAACAGATCCCCAACTCCTCCTAGACTTTAGGCGGGAGGTCTAACATTCCTAGCTTGCTTAGAAGGAAGAAATGGCGTTTCTCATCAAAGGCCTTAGTGAACAAATCAGCAAGCTGAAGATCACTTTCCACAAAATACAGTTCAATATTACCTTTTTCGACATGATCCTTGATGAAGTGGTATCGGATGTCGATATGCTTTGTTTTGGAGTGCTGAACTGGATTCGCGGTGATCTGAATGGCACTTTGAGAGTCGCAGTAGATTGGAATCTGGTTCATGGTGTATCCGAAATCCGCTAGTTGGGTTTTCATCCATAGAACTTGTGAGCAACAACACGCGGCAGCAATGTATTCAGCTTCGGCCGTGGAAAGTGACACACAGTTCTGTTTACGTGATGACCAACTCACCAACTTGTTCCCAAGGAACTGGCAGGCTCCGGAAGTGCTCTTCCTGTCCAACTTGCAACCTGCATGATCAGAATCTGTGTAGCCAATTAGCTCAAAACTAGAACCCTTCGGGTACCAAAGGCCAAAGTCTGGCGTGCCCTTCAGGTACCTAAGGATTCTCTTCACAGCCTTAAGGTGTGAATCACGCGGGTCGCACTGATAACGAGCACAGACACCCGTGGAGAATACAATGTCAGGTCTACTGGCCGTGAGGTATAGCAAAGAACCAATCATTGCCCGATATTTCTTTAGGTCTACCGGCTTGCCAGACAAGTCGGCATCCATTTGAAATGATCTGGACATTGGTGTAGCAGCGGAGTTTGAGCCAACCACATCAAAACGTTTTAATAAATCGTGAACATATTTTGATTGGTTTATGAAAATCCCTTCAGGGCATTGACGGACTTGAAGTCCCAAAAAGAATGTCAATTCACCCATCATACTCATTTGAAATTGTGATTTCATAGTGTGCTCAAACTCTTTGCACAACTCAGGCTTTGTAGAGGCAAAGATGATGTCATCCACGTATATCTGTACAATAATTAAATCATCACCTGATTTACGAAGGAATAAGGTGGGGTCGATTGTACCTTTCTTGTAGCTAGCTCCTAGCAAATAGATAGTAAGAGTTTCATACCATGCTCGTGGAGCTTGCTTGAGACCGTAAAGTGCCTTGTCTAATGCATAGACATGGTCGGGAAACCTCGGATCTACAAACCCTTCGGGTTGTTCAACGTACACCTCCTCATGAAGGACACCATTCAGGAACGCACACTTGACGTCCATTTGATAAACCATCATATTCTTGTGAGCGGCGTACGCGAGAAAAATCCGTATAGCTTCTATCCTTGCAACCGGCACAAACGTCTCGTCGTAATCGATACCCTCTTGTTGGCGAAACCCCTTGGCGACCAAACGAGCCTTGTTGCGAATAACAAGGTTGTTTTCATCCTTTTTGTTCAGGAAGATCCATTTTAAGCCGATGATGGACTTCCCCCATGGTCGTTTTACCAGGCGCCAAACCTTGTTCCTTTCAAACTCTGCCAATTCATCCTGCATAGCTCTTACCCAGTCCGGATCAGACAGAGCTTGATTGATTTCCGACGGCTCAAATTCGCTCAAGAAGCATGCGAAGAGACCTAAGTTGCCGGATTTCTTTGATGATCGAGTCTGGACATTCCGAGATGGACTCCCAATGATCTGGGATGGAGGATGACTTCTTGACCACTTTCTTGAGTGAGGAAGAGTGACGTAGGACTCTTGGTTGTTTGTCGTGTCGTTCTCGTCTTGCACGACGAAATTCCTTGACTGGATTCCTCCGGAAGGACCACCTGTAGCCCTTCCCAGTGGCTCAATATTCAGAACAACTTCCAGTCTGGGCTCCCGAACCACTTGAGCATACGATCTTTGGGAGGTGCTCGGAGATGGTAGCGGAGCGGCTTCAGTGACCGGAGCACGAACAGGGGTTGAATTTTGTGCTACAACGGGTTCTGATGAAGCTCCTGAAGGTTGTTCGTTTGATGAATTCTGAGGTGGTGAGACCACTGGTTCTGTAGTCGTATTCTGAGTGGAAGTAGTAGCCTCAGAGGTGCTTTCCGTCACGAAAGCATCGGACGATACAGACGTCGTGGAGTTTCCAGGTGCAGCAGGTACTATGATCGGACCAGTTAAGATCGGCAAATCATAGTCTGAAGGATCTATAAAACCTGAATCAAAGGTGTTAGGTCTAAAATCTGTGCTCGGTGGTGCATTAAGCAAGTCAGGCAGAATAGCATCAAGATTACTAGAGCTAGCATCAGAGAGAGTTTCGGTTTAAGAGAAATCTACATTAGTACTTTCCAGGATGGTTTGGGATCGTTTGTTGTAAACCCGATAGGCCTTTGAGTGTGGTGAGTATCCTATGAAGATAGACTCATCAGCCTTGGGATCAAACTTTCCCAAATCGTCCCAGTCATTCAGTATATAACACTTACAACCAAATACCCGTAGATGCTTGATGTCAGGCTTACGCTTCTCGATCATCTCATAAGCGGTCTTTCCGGTTCGCTTTACGATGAGAGTGCGATTTTGTGTGTAGCATGCCGTTGCAACTGCTTCAGCCCAGAATGATTTAGGTACGCCTGAGTGAGCCATCATGGATCTCGCTGCCTCGACCAACGTCCGGTTCTTCCTTTCTACTACCCCGTTTTGTTGGGGAGTACGAACTGCAGAGAAGTTGTGAGAAATTCCCACATCTTCAAGAAAGGAATGTAACTTCGTATTACGAAATTCGGTTCCGTTGTCACTTCTCAACTTCTTCACCTTGAGATTCAATGAAACTTGAATCCGTTTGATGAAGGCAATGATTCTGTCAGCAGCATCAGATTTGGCCCGAAGAAATTCAAGCCAAGTGAACCGAGAGAATTCGTCTACAAGGACTAGCATGTACTTCTTTCTGGCTAGACTTTCAATCCTCATCGGTCCATAGAGATCCATGTGAATCATGTCGAGTGGACTTCGACAGTTAGTTTCCAACTTTGGAGGATGGGAACTTCTCTTCATTTTTCCTAACTCACATGCAGAACAAAGTGTGTCCTTGGAGAGTCGTGTCTCGGGAAGTCCACTGACCAAGCCTCTGGAAACCATCTTGTTCATGTCTTTGAAGTTTTGATGACATAGCCTTTGATGCCATAACCAACTGTCTGCCTTGGTAGCTTTCTCGAGCAAACAGATCTTGTTATCTGAATGTGATAGATCTTCAAACTGAGGATGCATTTGGGGAATGCACTTAAAGACGGTCGTGTACAGATTCCCAGTCCTTCGTGCAGTTAGAACGGGAGTTTCATCTTCAGTGTTCACAGTAGCTCCGTACATGAATTGTTTGCACCAGAAGCCATTGTCACAAAACTGGCTGGAGCTGAACATGTTGTAAGCCAAACCCCTCACAAACCTCACCTGCTTGATAACATACTTCCCATCTGTGATGCTTCCATACCCCTCTATCCTTTTAGGTCTTGAATCAGCCATCTTGACGTATCCCTCAAACTTTTCAACAAAGTCAAAAAGGAAGGACCGATGACCAGTCATGTGTCGATGGGCTCCTGAATCGATATACCACACATGACTGACCTGCAAAAGGATTAAGCTTGTTTAGGGACCCATTGCCCAATGGGTTCCTTAGGGTTAGATGAAGCAGGTAAAACTCTCGGTGCAGTCTCCTTTTCGGATTTCTCCTTAGGCATAGGGGACTGTACTGAGGAGGAGGTTTTAGAGTTTCCTCTTCGCCTCCTTCGTCTCTTATGAGACTTGGCATTCAAATTATGAGCATTTAAAGAACTAGCCACACCAAAGCGCAAGAGATTGTCAAATATAGTACACATGTCATTCCTAAAAGTAGCAAAAACAGTGTTCAAATTCCCATTACGGGTTACAGACAAGTTTGAATCAAATCCTACACTAGTTGGGGCATGGCCTAGATCCGCATGAACAGGACCACGCCTCTTAGGGAAAGCAGAAAAGGGGTTGTTCCTTCCTTGATCCTTTCTTGGTGGCTTCACATTCTGTCCACCATCTTCTTTCCTCGCAACTACATTAGAAGCAATGTGTGAGTTAGAGGACGGTTTGTGTGAAATGGATTTACCACCTTTTCCAGATGACGGTTTTTGAAAATTAGGTTTTGTGGAATTGAAAGGTTGTTTTTGATTGGGTTTAGCCCGAGAGTTCTCCCCCACTTCAAAGGAGCTTGAATTGAGCTCAAGACTTTTTATGGGTTTGGATGAAACACAAGCATCAGCAGATTTGGAATTCTTGTTCTGGAGTCCCTTGGGTGTGTGAGGCTTAACTGACTTCCCTCTGTCAGTACCAACACATTTTTCACCCTCAGGTTTGTTTATCTCAGAACCGGATGCAAGTGTCACAGTGGACTCATCGGGTTTGGAAGGAACACTTACCTTTTTCTTGGGAACGAATCCGGAAGGATCATCCCCCTCTTCCAAGAATATCTTTAGATTGTATTCAACAGTGGGATCTTGGACGGTCTTAGGTTCATTGATCCTATGGTGTGAGCTAAGGACAGTCTCATCATCATCTGATTCTATAGAGCAAAGGTTTTCAAAATCAAGGACTTTCTTTTTCAAAAGGGAATTGGACACCAGTTGGTTGTTTAAAGATTGGCGATACTTAATCCTCTCATCATGAAAAAGTTCTTTTGTTATTTCAAGGCGAATGTCTGTGAGGATGTATCGAGATTGAAGATCTGCAACCTTCGTTTTGAAGTTAGTAAAAGAGGAGGTTGCAGTTTCACATTCAGAAGAGAGCCTAATTCTCTCGGCATTAGCCTCAAGAAGGTTCTTTTCAAGTGTGAAAACCAATGTGTCTTTTTCCGAGACAATCGCTCTTAGATTCAGAATTTGATGTTGACAAGCATCTAAGTCCATGGCCTTCAACCTAAGTTCAAAAATCTCCTTCTCCAGCTTGACTAGGTCAGGACTCTTAGTTGCGGAAACATCCTTTGGGGGATAACTAAGACATCCTCAGATAATTCCATCTCCCTAGAGTCATAGCTTGAGTTCAGGTTGGAATAGTCTATGGGAGGCATTGCTACCTTAGGAGTTCTGGCTTTGATGCTTTCCCAATCTGAGTTGGTATTCCTAGGATCCTTGGCTGGAGTAAATATAAGGCCTATGGGAGTGGGACTGGTGGGAGGACTACTAGAGGTGTTTTCGGACAGACTGGTGGTCCTAGTTATGACTTCTCCGTTAATTACTTCACTAAAGGTCACTGACTGTCTAACAAATTCCTCAGTGGAGAGTCCTCCTACAAAAGCAGGTTTGGGCTTGGATGCGGACATGTTCTCAAAGGTATACAGATGGGACGGTGCTTTATCTAGGATGTTCTTGTCTGAGTGTCCTAGTCCAGGTTTAGCATGATAGAAAGGATTATTATTGGCATGAGCAGTAAGAATATGCAGAGTCTGTTCAGATTGACCTCCCTTGAGATTGTTGTCTTCAAGCTCTTTGATTTTTGAAAACAGTTTAGTTCTTTCTTCCGAAAGCAATTTAAATTTGAGCTCGAGTTCTCCATGACAACTTTTCAGTTCGTCATGAGAGGTATTAAGGGACAACAGTTTGTTCACAAGATTGGTTTCTCTAATGCTAGACTCGAGAGTTTCACGATTATAACTAATCAACAAGTCCTCGTAGGAGCTCTTATACACCGCACTGTCAGTTCTAAATTTCGTGACGAGAATTCTCTCCGTTTGGAGATCTTTCTCAAGCGCACAAATTTTAGATTCCAACATAGATGTGCAATCAGATATATCGGGAGTAGAGGATACCTCGAAGGCGTCGTTGTTGTACTGCAGGCCAGCTTCAGCATCAAAGTCGACCACTTCGGTGTTGCTACTGTCCGACGCCTCGAAGTCAGCCATTAAACATGGTCCACCGACCATATGATCCTCCTCATCTGAGCTCTCCTCCTCACAAACCCAGTTCTCTTCATCAACCAGCAAGGCCACGCCCTTCTCTTTCTTTCTCATAAGAGCGGCCTTCTTCTCAAAGTAAGCGGCATCCTTGTATACCGCTTTGCAGTCTTTTGCATAATGGCCAGGCGTTCCGCACTTGAAGCAGGTGGGCCCGTGGCCATTTGTCTTTCCTTGAGATGATGACATGGGTTGAGGATTCTGGACTTGAGTACTGCTTGTTCCCAACTGCTGTTCGCTGATCTGAACACCCTTGCCATGTGGAGGTTGCTTGGGGTGACTTCCGCCATTGAAGTTTCCACCATGATTGTTCTGATCTGCTCCACCAATCCTTCCTTGATCATAGCTTCCTGAATGATGGTTGAATCTTCCATCATCATATCCAACACCGTTCTTTCCTTCATAGCCTTGCCCAGAGAAGTGTTGTCCATATCCACTGCCTTGATTGTTGTAAGAAGAACCATGCTGATTGTAACCAGATCCTTGAAAGTTCCCTTGATAGTTGTGTCCATTTCCCGAGCTTCCTTGGTAATCCAAGAATGTGTTGTCATGCCTGAAGTTGTTCCCAAATCTTCCACGACCACCTCTTCCACGATCAGATGACTGATATCTACCTCCTTGTGAGTAAGGACCTCTCCCTTGATCAAATGACTGATGTCCGCCTCTTCCCGGACCAAATCTGTTTCCGCCATGAGAGCCTGGACGGTTGAATCCCCGATTAGCAGTCAGACGCTGCATCTTATGTGTGATCAATGTAAGGGACTCATTCATGTTGTGCAGTTCCTCATCAGTGACAGTGATGATCGTCGGATCATTAAAGTTGTCACTGTGCTGGTAGTAGTCTTGGCTCACATCATAGTGGTAGTCTTGGTAGAAGTCTTCCGAGTAAGGATTCACCGATAGATTTGATCCTCCATGGTGCACGGCAGCTAGTGCAAGAGGGTCAACAACTTTCTTTGGTTTGTTGCCGGTGATGAATTCTTCATGCTGGACCATCGTACTGAATAGGTCGTGAAGTCCCATTTGACCAAGGTTCCTACTCAACTGAATGTTAATGGCCAAGTTTCGCCATTCTAGGTTTAAGTTCTTCAAGAATTTCACGTTCACCTTGTAACGTGACTTCTCAACCTTCAGTCGTCGAAGATCGTTGACTAGGGAGTTCAAGCGTTGGTAAGAGTCGAGCAACAGTTCACCTTCTTTAGCATGAAACCCTTCGTAGGCATTCATGGCAGATTCCTTTTGGAATTCTGAAGCGGTGTCTCCCCCTTGCATTTGCTGTTCTATTTCATTCCAGATATCCCTAGCATTGTCGAAGCTGTCGACGCGGGAATACATGTCATTTGGGAGAGACATTATGAGAAGGGACATTGCACGCTTATTGATTTCATGACGTTCGTGTTGTTCTTGGTTGTACAGGTGATAAGGTTTCTCCACCGTGTATGAGGGCAGGAGTGGACAGGTGTCGGTTTCTGGCACTTCGGCAATGGTGACAGTAGGTCTTACTGGACCTTCTCTGATAGATTTCATCAGATTTCGATCAAGCTGATCTAGGAAATGGATCATTCTCAGTTTCCATTGGGCATACTCTCCCATAACGAGCACTGGGGGACGAGACTCAGACCCCATGCTAACGATTTCTCTCGACATCATATCTTCTAAGAAAAGATCCCCTTCGAGTGGATAACTAGGATTTTGGAAAAAGCTTTTGAAAAGGATTGTTCTGGCGAGCACTCGTGACACAAATAGCCTTGAGATTTTGAAATTTAAAAAAAAAATGGCTAAGTATCGGATTTGAAACGAAAATTGAAAATTTCCGGGTCAAAGAGTGCGAGACCCGATTCGGGATCGTGAGATTCCCGATTCTGATCTGGCCGAGAAACCCGGTTCGGGTATTTGCAAAACCCGACTCGGGTGAACAGTGCAAATCCCGATTCGGGTAAGTGGTAAACCCGACTCGGAACAAATTTGAGCAACCCGGTTCGGGAAACTCGTTACCCGATTCAGGAAACCGAAGTTTTCCTGATTCGGGGAACGTGTATACCCGATTCGGGTTTTGGTACACTTGCCCGATTCGGGTTTTCTGAGCTGATAACTCAGTTCAAAAATCCCGATTCGGGTAAACAGACCAGAAGCTCCGAAAAACAGCTCAAAAACATCAAAAACCACTTCTTAAATCAGTGAAAAGTGACCCAAAAGATGCAAAACAATTGTAAAAACCTCTAGGAATCACTTATCACTTAAAAACAATAAGAGAAGAGTAGATTTGAGGCTCAAAATGAGTAAAAGATGGTAAAACACAAGTTTTTCAAAACAAGCTTTTCAAACCATTTTGTAATGCAAAAACCTACAAGAAATCCACCAAAGGTTTAGCTCTGATACCATTTGTAAATCCCAAACAATAGAGAATGAAAGATGGAGAGAAAATTAGTAGAAGAGATGAAACAATGATAATCACTACTAATGAGAATGGTAGAATGTAGATGAAATACAAAGAGAATGTTGGTATTCTTGGGAATGTTTCTCATCCATAAAAGTAGGCTACCAATCTACACAAAACCCTAGGCTATAGCATTCTATATATAGCACTAGGTATTTAGAGAGTTACAAGATAAGCCCTTAGAGTCTATGACTCTTTACAAAAGAGGGCAACAAAAAGATAAAGCTAATATAAGAAATAGGAAATAACAAGATAGACCCTTGACTTCTTCACAACCCTCAAAGTAGGGTCTAACACTAAACATGTATTTGGACGCATTTTACACTTTCAGTTCATTTAAGCTTATTTGATTGACATGTGTTCTCCTATTTATCGCCTACTTTTTATTTATTTATTTTAATTTTAATCTTCTATTTCTTACTTAATACCCATATAATTAGTTATTTATCTAAATATAATCTCTTAATTTTTTCATTATATATTTCACAACTTATCATATAACATAAATAATTGTATACTATGAACTAAAATGCATTAAAATTACGTTTCTTTTTTTTACAAATTATATCACTATAATAGCCGCATCAATACATTCAAATTGAACCCAAAATTGAATGCTTTTTTATTTAATCTTATTATTAAATATTAAGAATATATATATATATAAAGTAATATATTTCATATTTTTCTTACGTTTTCATTTTTCATTCTTATCGCATTAAAATACATAATGATGGATTAACTAAAAGATTTTTATTGTTTTCTTTTAATAAATTATACCACTATAATTTCAGATTGAGAACTTTACGTTGTATTGTGCCCAAGTATAATCTAGTTTGTTATATAGACTTAGGATCTGGTGAGACCAAACTGTTACCGTGAGACCGCGTGAGAGCAATACCTAGCGCATGAAACTTCACAAAAAAACACCGTGAATGTACATAAAACTCGAATATGCAGACCTAAATATCACTTTCGATGCAAAAAATATCCAAAACAAGCTAAAAAACGAAACCTTCACAGCTCAAGTTCTATGAAGGCGTAGATTCTAAAAGAATATGATGGAATTGGAATATTCGTTGACCAAATTTCATTCTTTCGTTTGGTTGGTTCTTTTTCACGAAAGAATGTCTGAATTCCATTAAAATTTAAAAATAAGGAACTTCATAACTAATATGTATTTTAGTGGAATTAAATTCGTTTTTTTTTTCTTCGTAATGCCAGATATACTCTTGATTCAATATAACATAATAACAAAAATGTTATTTTATTAATTTATATGATAGTTATTTTTATTAAATCCTTTAATATCTATTTTTATCAAATAATTTAATAAACAATATATTAGAGTATTTTTAATAATAATTTTCTAAATTATATTAAACTATTTAATAACAATTTTATTAAAGTATTTTTAGTTAAAAAGATAAAGTATTTAATGACTATTTTATTAAAGTATTATGTGTTTAAAAATATCAAAATTATCAAAAAGGTATTTTGATCATTTACCAAAATTTCATTCTATTTATAAAGATACATTACGTGAATCAAATAAATAGATTTTAAATTTCTTTAACAAGTTTCATACTAATTCTGTCAACTAAAGAATTTGTCAAATATGACAACATTTCATTTGAATTCTTTCAACGCCAAATTAATTTGACATATTTCATTTTATCCGAAAACATCTTGCAAACCAAATATCACCTAACTAAATATCTCAACGTTAACTAGAAACACATATAACTTTTAACCCTTTACATAACTTAAACAACAAAATCTAGAGCAACAACACATTCTTATTACATTTGATACAAATCAATATGCACAACTTGCTACAAATGTGATACTTGTTGCTTTGAAAAACGACTAAAAACATAAGGAAACATTTTTTAAGGTGAAACTAAAAAATGATTGATGTGAGTCCCAAAATGAATGAGAATGAAAGATGGAGAGAAATACAAGCTAATGATTAAGCATTGAAGAACAATAATGGTGAGAATGTTGGTAAATGAGATGGAGAAGACAAAAGAGAATAAGGAATTTCTAGGGATTGCTTCTCATAGAAAAAGTAGGCTACCAACAAGTCTTACAAACCCTAGGCTATAGCTTGGTATATATAGCACTAGGTATAAGTGAATTACAAAACAAGCCCTTAGAGTCTATGACTCTTTACAAAAGAGGGCAAACAAAAACTAAAGCATAAGTAAGAATAGATAAAGTACAAGATAGACCCTTGACTTCTTCACAACCTCAAAGTAGGGTCTAACAATCTCCCCCTTTGGGAAGAAGTCAGAAGGGTGGTGGAAGCTCAAGCGCCGGTTCCCACTTCGACATCTGAAGGAACTCCTCCCATTCACCGATGATCCTAGCACGCATCTGCATAGCCGCTTCCACTCGTCTGTACATCAGTCTCTCCTTGAGCTTTCTCTCGATCAGGTTCATTGCCTCCAAAATCTTTCCCTTTCCGTCCACGAACTTCCGACTCGGTACCTGATCAGCCAGAAGTCTGCTCTGCATCCCGTTGAAGACGTAGAGAAGGGTCCCGTCGCAGAATTTAGCAAGTTCGCTAAATCGCATGAATCTTCGCTCCCTCTTCTTCATCGTCACATAAAGAACCCCGTGCTCCGGTATCCTGGTTGGCATGTATGGAAGATAAGCATCGATACCGGGTACGAGCAGGTTTGGGCGGAGCAGGTTGACCTTCGGCTGGCGGCTCTCGATAGCAAGCTGGTAGTCCGTCACACGCGCGAGGGTGATCGCATGACGAACATACTTCTTCAAGATTTCGGTGCCGTCTCTGTAGTGCTCAGGTCGGAGTATCGGGCCCTGGAGGTACTTGATGAGCGTCAGAAGGTCTTCAAGGTGAATTCGGTCCAGATCTGCTTCCGTGAAGGTCCAGTCTTGCAAAACACCACGAGGAATGCCGGTCCCGTACATACGGACGTCGTACTCAAGGAATAACTGATGGCCATGTCTGTAGGGGCGCATCGCAGTTACCTTGATGAAACGACGTCTGATTCTTTGACGTCCGTGAGTGGCCCAGTTGCACATCCTCTGATGTACGTATGCAGTCCTTCTTCTCTTGTTCTTGATGTGCGAGATCCCAAAATAAACCTTTCTTGACCAGACGTGCAGGTTCTCCTGCTGGAAGATGCGACTGAAGGATTCCTCAAGGAATGGCCTGAATATGACGGAGTGGTTCCAGTTGAGCTGGATGACAACTGGAGCGGAAGTCTCTGGATCTGTCGAGTGAACAGTGCGAGGGGCGTCCGGAGTGGGAAACTCGAACGCTGACATGAAGTTGGTGTAGTCGGCGTTTTGGAGAATGTCGTCCCCCTTCTTGTAAATCCTGAGGCTCTGAGCGAGCGACCGAAGAATCTTCCGGGCTTCCTCCGGGATCTGAAAATCTGAAGGGTCTTTCGGTGCTGCTTCTGGGGGAACGACCTCTATCCCTGCTGTCTCGGTCAGTTGAGGAAAGTCAACTACCTCACCTGCCGGAATTGGCTCGTAGCGCCAGCTCCCCATGTCGGGAATCGCCTCCGTATCTGAGTCTATGAAGGCAGTATCGGCGGCGGCGGATTCGGACGGGGCACTCGAGCTGGCAGGTTGTGATGCTGAAGCTGTAGTAGCAGGCGCGGAACCCGAGGCTTGAGCGAGGCCGATGCGAGGTCGTTTGGCTCCCTGCATCTCCCCCTCATGAGGACCTGCGCCCGGGTCAGTGTCATCATGTCCCCGTTTGGAGGACTGAGCCTGAGGCCGGCACGCTGCCTCGAGTTCGCGAATACGACGGTTGGCGGCCTCCAACTGTGCGTCCCTCTCTCGCAACTGAGTAGGGGTGTGCATGGGTCGGGGCGGGTCGGGGCGGGGTGGAAACGTGAGAAAACCGATCGGGTTTCGGGGATGAGAAACACCCCCCCATATATGGTAATCGGGGTTCGGGTTCGCACGGGTTCGGGGTACTTCGGGGCGGGTTGAAGGGTTGAAGGGTTGCATTATTTACCATGTAGCTCGAGAGAAAAATGTCATGAAAAAAAATTGCCACGTAAATTGCGACTCATGCATCATTGCATTTTTCTATATAAAATTGCAAAATGTCATCATTCTATGTAAATTTATAAATTGCTTCATCGCATTTGACTTGTGTTAATTTAAGCACAATGATATTAAATCAATGGCTCAATAAAATGACAAATTTAATAATTTAAACACAATAAAACTAATGACAATTACATTTTAAATGATAATGATATATTTTGCATTTAGGAAAATTAAAAAAAATAATTGATTTATAAATATTTCGGGTATCGGGGCGGGGCGGGGGTGTTTTTTCAATACCCAAACCGAACCGCACAAAGGCTCGGGTTTGCGGGGTTCGGGGCTCGGGGCTATTCGGGGCACTAGGGTCGGTCCAAGTCGGGTTTTTTCGGTTCGGGTTTTTCGGTTTTTTCGGGTAGGGTCGGGTTATGCACAGCCCTACAACTGAGCATCCCTGGCGGCTAGACGTTCTTCCGCGCGCTTGAGCTTGGCCGAAAGCTTGTCATTCTGAGTCGTCAGCGCGGAGACCGTCATGTTGAACTCGTCTTCATGAACGTAGCCCGGAATGGCTCCCTGAGGTGCTGGTTGCGGAGGCTGAAGGCGGAGGACTGGCTCGGTACGAGGAGGAGCCACTGACTGATGCAACTGAAGCTCGGTCGACTTGCCCTTTGCTTGGCGTCGTAGCTCGTGCAGCTCTTCCTCCCGTTCGGCATCGCGAGACTTCAGTGTCTCGATCTCTCCCCTTTGCTCGTTGAGAGCACTCTCGAACGCCTCAAGTTTGGCATTGCGAGAGGCCTCGGCGCGGTCGAGCTCCGCGAATCTGGCTTGGACGACTTTAAGGATGTCGCCCGAATCCGTCGGACCCAGTCCCGGTAGTACAGTACCCGGTGCCACTTGGGCTCCGGTTGACGAGAAGAGTCCTACTGAGGTGCTCTCTCGGCCTGAGGTCATCGCTGGTGTAAGGTTGACGATGTCAGGACTTCCGGTGGATCCTCGAAGGGCGTCATCAGACGCGCCGACTCCCCCCGTTCCGGCCAGGCCACTCGGGCGGGCGGATGGTGCTCCAAGAAGTGTCCTATCCAAGTGAATGACGGTAAACGTCTCGGTAAGTGGATCTAAGACTACTGGTGCACGAAATGAAGTCGAGAGGGGGGGCAGCTCCTCTCTGATATCAACACCGGCAGACTCCGAGTGAGTGGCCGGTGGAAGTTGTGCTATATCCCCGTGCGAAGATGAAACGACCATCTGTTGAGAGATGGCCGAGTGGGTGGTTTGGGCGTGCAGATGCGCTGGTTGGCTGCCAGCGTCTTGACCTGACGTCAACAAGTGACCGGTCTGAGTGTGGGTTGCCTCTCTGGGGGAATGACTCGGGGTAGATGGGAGTCCTAGGGTGTCTAACCTAGTGGGTTCTTCTTCTCCTCCCTGTTCTTCTATCCTTAGCCACTCTTCATCTAAATGGACCTCTTCGTCGACGGTCTCTTTTCTCTTGCCCTCACTTACGCCCTCAAGGCCTTCATCACCTTGTCTCTCCACTGCCATTTCCACTTCATCTTCATCACCAACACGACCTTCAGTTCGGCCGTCTGAATCTGCATCATCCTGCTTGAGGATGTCAACGGAGTCGTCTCCGTTGAAAGAGGAAGTCTCTTCATCTGCATCTCTAAGAGCCTTGCCGCTCTTGAGGTTGTCCACCTCCTCAGAAGAACCATCATCGAAGTCCACTTGTTCGGACTCGGTGGCCTCAACATCAACAACCTCGCGGTTGGATGGAGTGTGATCGGAGGAGGACTCGTCACGGCCTTCGTCACGGCCGGATGCATCGCCGGAATCGTCTCCGGAGGGTTCACCTTCTGGGTCTCCATCTGGTCCGGGAGCAGCGTCGGTTTGAGGAGGCGAAGGGACGTGTGCTTGTTCTTGTGGGGAAGCTTCCACGTCCCCACCCTGTACCTCTGGTGATAGTGCTATAGGCTGCTCCGGTTCGTCAGACTGGTATGGAGAAGGTGGCGAGTATCTCTGAGCGCCGGTGTACCTCTTTGTTCTGGCGCGAATGTAGTACTCGTCAGATTGCTCGTCTATCAACTCGCGACGCGTGCGACGACCTCTCGCTTGACGCGCCCGTTGGTAAAGCGCGCTCGGACGGACCTGTGGCACATGTGGAACCGCGGAAGTACTAACTACTCTACCCGGCGACCCCCTTACGTCCACTCGAATCACACCCGATCCGGAGGCACCCCCAGTGGCACCCCGGGGCTCGGCACCTAAGGCCCGAGCCGACTGATGGACGGTTTGCACATCCTGGGCAGGGCTCCTCGGCTCTGAGGAGTCCGTGGACGTGTCTCCTAGACCTATGGACGCCCTATATAGTCCTACGCACGCTGCTTCCCTATCCGCGGTGGCCAACACATGGCGAGGTATCGGCATCTCCTCTTGACCGGGTTTGAGTTCCCGAGTCTTGGACCAGGTGATCTGCTTGCTCTTGAAGGTCAGGTGGCGAGATCTGCGGTCGACTTCTGGATGACGGCTCATGTGGTCGCGTATCATCAAGGCAAAGAATCTCATCCACGGGATGGATGAATGCTTGTTGCGCTGGTCGTTGTGGTCGACATCCCGAGTTACGTCAATCCACAGCTGGGCAGCGTAGTCGATCCGTCGCCCGTAGATCACCGAGTGGATGATATGCCACATATTAGTTGAGGCTCTTTCTGATCCCTTGACATTGGCAGATAAACATCTGTTCAAGATGTTGAACAGTGTCGCCCATAGAGGTGGCAGCATGTTGGTCATCACCTGTGAGATCCCGTTCAGCTTCTGTCCTGGATTTGCCATGACACCGATGGCAAGGATCTCGCTGAAGAGGATCGGTGTCTCAACGATGGGCTCAAAGGGAGCCTCAACGGAGTTCGCCGGAAGGGGGCAAGATGCGGCGGAAATCAGCAAGGGTGATGGTCATCTCCGTCTGATCTACGCGGCCAACGAGAGTACGGCCTTCAGCATGGTGAACAATTCTGGACGTGTGCCAGAATTGTTGAAGATATATCATTGGTACCTCAGCAGTTGCCTCAAGAGCGTAGGCAATGGGGTGCACCTTCAGAATCTCCAAGATTACCGGTTCTTGGGCCGGGAAGTTGTTCAGATCAACGTACTCATTGTTCTGAGTAATCGGCTTC
The DNA here is from genome assembly GCA_030169165.1 of Centaurea solstitialis. Classification (NCBI taxonomy): domain Eukaryota; kingdom Viridiplantae; phylum Streptophyta; class Magnoliopsida; order Asterales; family Asteraceae; genus Centaurea; species Centaurea solstitialis. Next base: position 19,546,856 of record CM058046.1, read on the forward strand.
AGATCGGCATCGGTGATCAACTCGCGGTCAGCAGCATTGCGAAGAGCCATTTCTGTTCACATAGACATATTTGACAAGTTAGTACAGTCATGAACTACTAAGTGTTTAGAAAAGGTTGAGGAACCAAGTGAACCAAACCCGATTCGGGTATTGGTAAATCCCGAATCGGGAGTGTGTCAAACCCGAATCGGGTAAGACACCACTCGAGTCCAACCAAATTCTAACACTTGAGAAAAATTTTGGCATGACCTCGACTCAACGCGAGTCGAGAAACACGAGTACCCGAATCGGGTTACTCAGTTTCCCGAGTCGGGAATTGAGATCACTTGAAAATGTGTATTTCCTCAAGAAACCCGATTCGGGAATGGTGTATACCCGAATCGGTAAAGAGAGAGTATCTTATAAAACATTTTTGGATTTCCTATAGAAACCCGATTCGGGTTTTGAGTATACCCGAATCGGTAAAGATGATAAAAACACTTAGAGATTTTGAAAACAAGTTCAAAAAGTCCACCCTTACACGGATGCGGGAAACTCGGATACCCGAATCGGGTTAACCATGTTTCCCGGATCGGGAATTTGAAAAACGAGAACGAGGGTTCCACAAAGGATCGATGCGGGAAACCCGAATACCCGAATCGGGTTATTAGGTTTCCCGAATCGGGACTTAGTCAGCAATAAGAATGATCAAAAATACCCGAATCGGGTATTAAGAATATTCAAAGAACATTCAAAATTCCCGAATCGGGTTTTATGAACACCCGACTCGGGTCTTAAGAACACCGAACGACGGTTCGTTTTTCTCGAGCCCAAAACGGCTCAAAAACACGATCTAAGAACTTGTAAACTAGTACATTATGATCTAAATCAGTTCTAGACTAGTTTCTAAGCATCAAACGACCGATTGGACGTCCCGAAAACCCATTCCAAAGAGTTTGGGTTTCGGGTTTATCCAAGAAGCTTTAGGCTTCGATTCGGCTAAGAAAACGTAACAGATAGGTGTTATAATTGTTATCATTGTGTTCGAAATCTTACCGTGATCGTCTGGGAGTAGTCGGATCGAAGAACGGAGGTCGGAAAATTGCCGGAAAGTGGCCGGAGACGGGTTGGTGGTGATGGCGGTTCGAAAGTGAGAGAGAGAGAGAATTTGAAAAATCTGAATTCTTTTAAAAAGCATAAAAGGAAAAAGGACAAGTCTCCCTTTTTATATATTTGAAGTCAACTTATCAGTTTAAGGATAAGTGTACCCCCTTTTCACTCTCAACTTTCGGAAATGGCACAAACACCCCCTGGACTACGAGTTTCACCCATTTGGCAAAACGAGTCCCTGAACTTGAGTTTTGAAAGTTATACAAATTAGCCCCTGAACTTAAGTATCAGGAAATGGCAGGTTTAGTCCCCGAACATGAAAGTTCAGAAACTTTCCACATCCACCCCCTGAACTTGCAAGTTCACAAAAATGCACAAGTTCAGTCCCTAGACCTCAACGAAACGACTAACCTGGATATGATTTCATCGGGTATTAACTGTGTAACCCCGGTATCGGATTTTGCGCGAGTCCTGATCTGACTTAACCAGAAGTCGTTGTGAATGTCCACACCTACAAAACAAAGACCAGGATGGTATCCATTGTAGTGTGGATCCAAGAACGTTAGCACAAACAAACATATGATTATACAGACACTCCCCCTCGATAAATGCTATATAAAGATGCAAGCCTCCCCCTACACACATGCATCCTAACAGATCCCCAGCTCCCCCTAGACCTTAGGCGGGAGGTCTAACATTCCTAACTTGCTTAGAAGGAAGTAATGGCGTTTCTCATCAAAGGCCTTAGTGAACAGATCAGCAAGCTGAAGATCACTTTCCACAAAATACAGTTCAATGTTACCTTTTTCGACATGATCCTTGATGAAGTGGTATCGGATGTCGATATGCTTCGTTTTGGAGTGCTGAACTGGATTTGCGGTAATCAGAATGGCACTTTGAGAGTCGCAGTAGATTGGGATCCGGTTCATGGTGTATCCGAAGTCCGCCAGTTGGGTTTTCATCCATAGAACTTGTGAGCAACAACACGCGGCCGCAATGTACTCAGCTTCGGCCGTGGAGAGTGACACACAGTTCTGTTTGCGTGACGACCAACTTACCAACTTGTCCCCGAGGAATTGGCATGCTCCGGATGTGCTCTTTCTGTCCAACTTGCAACCTGCATGATCTGAATCTGTGTAGCCAATTAGCTCAAAACTAGAACCCTTTGGGTACCAAAGGCCAAAGTCTGGCGTGCCCTTCAGGTACCTAAGGATTCTCTTCACAGCCTTAAGGTGTGAATCACGCGGGTCGCACTGATAACGAGCACAGACACCCGTGGAGAATACAATATCTGGTCTACTGGCCGTGAGGTATAGCAAAGAACCAATCATGGCCCGATATTTCTTTAGATCAACCGGCTTGCCAGACAAGTCGGCGTCCATTTGAAATGATCTGGACATTGGTGTAGCAGCAGAGTTTGAGCCAACCACATCAAAACGTTTTAATAAATCGTGAACATATTTTGATTGGTTTATGAAAATGCCTTCAGGGCACTGACGGACTTGAAGTCCCAAAAAGAATGTCAGTTCACCCATCATACTCATTTGAAATTGGGATTTCATAGTGTGCTCAAACTCTGTGCACAACTCAGGCTTTGTAGATGCAAAGATGATGTCATCCACGTATATCTGTACAATGATTAAATCATCACCTGTTTTACGAAGGAATAAGGTGGGGTCGATTGTACCTTTCTTGTAGCCAGCTCCTAGCAGATAGATAGTAAGAGTTTCATACCATGCTCGTGGAGCTTGCTTGAGACCATAAAGTGCCTTGTCTAATGCGTAGACATGGTCTGGAAACCTCGGATCTACAAACCCCTCGGGTTGTTCAACATACACCTCCTCTCGAAGGACACCATTCAGGAACGCACACTTGACGTCCATTTGGTAAACCATCATATTCTTGTGGGCGGCGTACGCGAGAAAGATCCGTATGGCTTCTATTCTTGCAACCGGCGCAAACGTCTCGTCGTAATCGATACCCTCTTGTTGGCGAAATCCCTTGGCGACCAAACGAGCCTTGTTGCGAATAACAAGGTTGTTTTCATCCCTTTTGTTCCGAAAAATCCATTTTAAGCCGATGATGGACTTTCCCCATGGTCGTTTTACCAGGCGCCAAACCTTGTTCCTTTCAAACTCTGCCAATTCATCTTGCATGGCTCTTACCCAGTCCGGGTCTGACAGAGCTTGATCGATTTCAGATGGCTCAAATTCGCTTAAGAAACAGGCGAAGAGACTTAAGTTATCAGATTTCTTCGATGATCTAGTTTGGACATTTCGAGATGGACTCCCGATGATCTGGGATGGAGGATGACTTCTTGACCACTTTCTTGAGTGAGGAAGAGTGACATAGGACGCTTGGTTGTTCGTTGCGTCGTTCTCATCTTGCACGACAAAGTTGCTTGACTGGATTCCTCCGGAAGGACCTGCATTCCTTCTCAGTGGCTCAATATTCAGAACAACTTCCAGTCTGGGCTCCCGAACCACTTGAGCATACGATCTTTGAGATGTGCTTGGAGATGGTTGCGGAGCGGCTTCAGCGACCGGAGCACGAACAGGTGTGGAATTTTGTGCTACAACGGGTTCTTGTGAAGCTTCTGAAGATTGCTCGTTAGATGAATTCTGAGGTGGTGAGACCACTGGTTCTGTAGTCGTATTCTGAGCGGAAGTAGTAGCCTCAGATGTGCTTTCCGTCACGAAAGCATCGGACGATACAGACGTCGTGGAGTTTCCAGGTGCAGCAGGTACGATAATTGGACCAGTTAAGATCGGCAAATCATAGTCTGAAGGATCTATAAAATCTGAATCAAAGGTGTTAGGTCTAAAATCTGTGCTCGGTGGTGCATTAGGCATGTCGGGTAGAATAGCATCAGGATTACTAGAGCTAGCATCAGAGAGAGTTTCGGTTTCAGAGAAATCTACATTGGTACTTTCCAGGATGGTTTGGGATCGTTTGTTGTAAACCCGATAGGCCTTTGAGTGTGGTGAGTATCCTATGAAGATAGACTCATCAGCCTTGGGATCAAACTTTCCCAAATCGTCCCGGTCATTCAGAATATAACACTTACAACCAAATACCCGTAGATGCTTGATGTCCGGCTTGCGCTTCTCGATCATCTCATAAGCTGTCTTTCCGGTTCGCTTGATGATGAGAGTGCGGTTTTGCGTGTAGCAAGCTGTTGCTACTGCTTCGGCCCAAAATGATTTCGGAACGCCGGAGTGAGCCATCATGGATCTTGCTGCCTCGACTAACGTCCGATTTTTCCTTTCCACAACCCCGTTTTGTTGAGGGGTACGCACGGCGGCGAAGTTGTGAGAGATCCCCACATGTTCAAGGAAGGATTGCAACGTCGAGTTGCGAAATTCGGTTCCGTTGTCGCTCCTCAACTTCTTCACCTTCAGATTCAAGGAAACTTGGATCCTTTTGATGAAGGCAATGATCCGATCCGCAGCATCAGATTTGGCACGAAGAAATTCAAGCCAAGTGAACCGAGAGAATTCGTCAACCATGACTAGCATGTATTTCTTTCTTGCTAGACTTTCAATTCTCATTGGCCCACATAGATCCATGTGTATCATGTCGAGTGGACTTCGACAATTGGTTTCCATCTTGGGAGGATGGGAACTTCTTTTCATTTTTCCTAACGCACATGCAGGACAAAGTGTGTCCTTGGAGAGGCGTGTCTCAGGAAGTCCACTGACCAAGCCTCGTGAAACCAGCTTGTTCATGTCTTTGAAGTTCTGATGACATAGTCGTTGATGCCATAACCAACTGTCTGCCTTGGTAGCTTTCGCGAGTAAACAGATTTTGTTGTCCGGTTTTGATAGATCTCCAAACTGAGGATGTGATTGGGGAATGCATCTGAAGACGGTGGTGTACAGATTCCCAGTTCTGCGTGCAACTAGAACGGGATCCTCATCTTCTGTGTTCACCGTAGCTCCGTACATGAATTGCTTGCACCAGTAGCCATTGTCACAAAATTGGCTTGAACTGAACATGTTGTATGCCAAACCCCTCACATACCTCACCTGCTTGATTATGTACTTCCCATCTGTGATGCTTCCATACCCCTCTATCCTTTTTGGTCTTGAATCAGCCATCTTGACGTATCCCTCAAACTTTTCAACGAAGTCAAAAAGGAAGGACCGATGACCAGTCATGTGTCGATGGGCTCCTGAATCTATGTACCACACATGACTGACCTGCAAAAGGATTAAGCTTGTTTAGGGACCCATTGCCCAATGGGTTCCTTGGGGTTAGATGAAGCAGGTAAAACACTCGGTGCAGTCTCCTTTTCGGATTGCTCCTTAGGCATAGGGGACTGTACTGAGGAGGAGGTTTTAGAATTTCTTCTTCGCCTCCTTCGTCTCTTAGGAGACTTGGCATTCAAAGTATGAGCATTTAAAGAATTTGCCACACCAAAGCGCAAGAGATTATCAAACATAGTGCACATGTCATTCCTAAAAGTAGCAAAAACATTGTTCAAATTCCCATTACGGGTTACAGACAGGTTTGAATCAAATCCTACGCTAGGTGGGGCATGGCCTAGACCCGCATGGTTAGGACCACGCCACTTAGGGAAAGCAGAAAAGGGTTTGTTCCTTCCTTGATCCTTTCTTGGTGGCTTCACATTCTGTCCACCATCTTCTTTCCTCCCAACTGCATTAGAAGCAATGTGTGAGTTAGAGGACGGTTTGTGTGAAATGGATTTGCCACCTGTTCCAGATGACGGTTTTTGAAAATTAGGTTTAGTGGAATAGAAAGGTTGTTTCAGATTAGGTTTGGCCCGAGAGTTCTCACCCACTTCAAAGGAGCTTGAATTGAGCTCAAGACTTTTTATGGGTTTGGCTGAAACACAAGCATCAGTAGACTTGGAATTCTTGTTCTGGAGACCTTTGGGTGCGTGAGGCTTAACTGACTTCCCTTTGTCAGTACCAACACATTTTTCACCCGCGGGTTTGTTTATCTCAGAACTGGATGCAGGTGTCACAGCGGACTCATCGGGTTTGGAAGGAACGCTTACCTTTTTCTTGGGAAAGAACCCGGAAGGATCATCCCCTTCATCTAAGAAGATCTTAACTCCATACTCAACATTTGAATCTAAGACAGGTTTGGGCCTAGGATTGGCTAAACTATGGTTAAGTACGGGATAAGTCATATCATCATCTGAATCCAAAGAGTAAAAGTTTTCAAAATTCATGACTTTCTTTTTCAAAAGGGAATTAGACACGAGTTGGTTTGATAAAGATTGGCGATACTTAATCCTCTCTTCATGAAAAAGTTCTTTTGTTAAATCAAGGTGAATGTCTGTGAGGATGTACCGAGTTTGAAGATCTGCAACCTTCGTTTTGAAGATAGTGAAAGAAGTGGTTGCAGTTTCACACTCAGAAGAGAGCCTAATTCTCTCAGCGTTAGCTTCAAGAAGGTCCTTTTCGAGTGTGAGAACCAACGTGTCCTTTTCCGAGACAATCGCTCTTAGATTCAGAATCTGATGTTGACAGGCATCTAAGTCCATGGCCTTCAACCTAAGCTCAAAAATCTCCTTCTCCAGCTTCACTAGGTCCGGACTCTTAGTTGCGGAAACATCCTTTGGGGGGATAACTAAGACATCCTCTGATAATTCCATCTCCCTAGAGTCATAGCTTGAGTTCAGGTTGGAATAATCTATGGGAGGCATCGCCACCTTAGGAGTTCTGGCTTTGATACTTTCCCAGTCTGATTTGGTATTCCTAGGGTCCTTAGCTGGAGTGAAGATAGGTCCTATGGGAGTGGGACTGGTTGGAGGACTAATGGAGGCATTATCGGATAGACTAGTAGTCCTAGTTATGACTTCTCCATTGATCACTTCACTAAAGGTCACAGATTGTCTAACAAACTCTTCAGTAGTGATTCCTCCTACAAAAGCTGGTTTAGGCTTAGCTGCAGACATGTTCTCAAAGGTGTACAGGTTGGACGGTGCTTTATCTAGGATGTTCTTCTCTGAGTGTCCTAGTCCGGGTTTAGCATGATAGAAAGGATTGTTATTGGCATGAGCAGTGAGAATATGCAGAGTCTGTTCAGATTGACCCCTCTTGAGATTGTTGTCTTCGAGCTCTTTGATTTTTGAAAACAGTTTGGTTCTTTCTTCTGAAAGCATCTTAAATTTGAGCTCGAGTTCTCCATGACTACTTTTCAGTTCGTCGTGAGATGTATTGAGGGACAACATTTTGTTCACAAGATTGGTTTCTCTGATGCTAGACTCGAGAGTTTCACGATTATAACACATTAACAAGTCCTCGTAGGAGCTCTTATACACGGCACTGTCGGTTCTGAATTTCGTGACGAGAGTTCTCTCCATTTGGAGATCTCTCTCAAGCGCACTAATTTTAGACTCCAACAGCGCTGTGCAGTCAGATATATCGGGAATAGAAGATACCTCGAAAGCGTCGTTGTTGTATTGAAGGCCGGCTTCAGTATCAAAGTCGACCACTTCGGTGTTGCCACTGTCTGGCGCTTCGAAGTCAGCCATCAAACACGGTCCATTGACCATGTGATCTTCTTCGTCCGAACTTTCTCCTTCGATCACCCAGTTCTCCTCTTCCGCTAACAGGGCCACTCCTTTCTCCTTCTTCCTCATGAGAGCGGCCTTCCTCTCAAAGTAAGCGGCATCTTTGTACACCGCTTTGCAGTCTTTGGCATAGTGGCCAGGCATCCCGCACTTAAAGCAGGTGGGTCCATGGCCAGTAGCTTTGCCTTGAGATGACTGAGGGGGTTGAGGATTCTGGATTTGAGCACTGTTTGCTCCTGACTGCTGTTCACTGATCTGAACTCCTTTCCCATGTGGAGGTTGCTTGAAGTGACTCCCACTGCTGAAGTTTCCTCCATGGATGTTCTGATCACCTTGCCCGGTCCTTCCTTGATCATAGCTCCCAGAATGCTGATTGTAACCTTGTCCAGAAAGGTTTTGCCCGTATCCACTGTCTTGGTTGTTGTAGCTAGAAACATGCTGATTGTATCCAGTCCCTTGAGAGTTTCCCTGATAGATGCTTCCATTTCCTGAGTTTCCTTGATACTCCAAAAAGGTGTTGTCATGCCTGAAGTTGTTCCCGAATCTTCCACGACCGCCTCTTCCACGATCTGATGACTGAAATCTACCCCCTTGTGGGTAGTGACCTCTTCCTTGAGCAAATGAAGGTTGTCCGCTTCTTCCCGGACCAAAACGGTTTCCACCATGAGAGTTTGAACGGTTGAATCCTCGATTAGCTGTTAATCGTTGCATTTTGTGTGAGATCAATGCAAGAGATTCATTCATGTTGTGCAGTTCCTCATCAGTGACAGTGATGATCGTTGGATCATTGTAGTTATCACTGTGTGGATAGTAGTCTTGGCTCACATCATAGTGGTAGTCTTGGTAAAGTTCTTCCGGGTAGGGATTCACCGGTAAGTTTGATCCTCCATGGTGCACTGCAGCCAATGCAAGAGGGTCAATAGCTTTCCTTGGTTTGTTGCCGGTGATGTATTCCTCATGTTGGACCATCATGCTGAACAGATCATGGAGACCCATTTGTCCAAGTTTCCTGCTGAGTTGGATGTTAATGGCCAGGTTTCGCCACTCTGGATTCAAGTTCTTCAAGAACTTCACGTTCACCTCATAGCGTGATTTCTCAACCTTCAGTCTTCGAAGATCGTTGACTAGGGAGTTCAAACGCTGATATGAGTCGTGCAACGATTCACTTTCTCTTGCATGAAACCCTTCGTAGGCATTCATGGCTGATTCCTTCTGGAATTCTGAAGCAGTGTCTCCCCCTTGCATTTGTTGTTCAATTTCGATCCAGATGTCCCGAGCATTGTCGAAACTGTCGACGCGGGAATACATGTCATTTGGGAGAGACATGATGAGAAGAGACATAGCACGCTTGTCGATTTCGTGACGTTCGCGTTGTTCTTGACTATACAGGTGATAAGGTTTCTCCACCGTGTATGAGGGTAGAAGTGGACAGGTGTCGGTTTCAGGTACTTCGGCGATAGTGACTGTAGGTCTTACTGGACCTTCTCTGATTGATTTCATCAGGTTTCTATCAAGTTGATCGAGAAAATGGATCATTCTAAGCTTCCATTGAGCATATTCTCCCATGACAAGCACTGGGGGACGTGACTCAGACCCCATGCTGACAATTTCTCTCGACATCATATCCTCACAAATAAAGATCCCCTTCGAGTGGAAGACTTGGATTTGAAAAAGTTTTCGAAAAGACTGTTCGGGCGAGCACTCGTGACACAATTAGCCTTGAAAAAATTTGCGTTTAGAAAAATGGCTAAGTATCGGATTTGACGCGAAAATTGAAGATTTCCGGGTCAAAGAGTGCGAGACACAATTCGGGATCGTGAGATTCCCGATTTGGATCTGGCCAAGAAACCCGATTCGGGTTTTGGTAAAACCCGAATTGGTGAACAGTAGTCCCGATTCGGGTAAGTGGAAAACCCGAATTGGACAAATTTGAGCAAAACCCGGTTCGGGTTACCCGTTACCCGATTCGGGAAACCGAGGTTTTCCTGATTGGGCAACGTGCAATTTCCGGTTCGGGTGTGGGAACTTTACCCGATTCGGGTTTTGAGCTGATGACTCAGTTCAAAATACCCGATTCGGGAAAGCTGACCAGAAGCTCCGAAAAATAGCTGAAAATCATCAAAAACCACTTCTTGAATCAGTGAAAAATGCTCCAATTTGTGCAAAACAAGTGCAAAAACCTTTTGAAAACACTTATCACTTAAAAACAATAAGAATAGAGTGGATTTGAGGCTCAAAGTGAGCAAAAGTTGGTAAAACCAAGTCTTTCAAAAACTTTTCAAACCATTTCAAATAAGCTAAAAACTCCAAGATATCCACCAAAGGTGAAGCTCTGATACCAAATGTGAGTCCCAAAATGAATGAGAATGAAAGATGGAGAGAAATACAAGCTAATGATTAAGCATTGAAGAACAATAATGGTGAGAATGTTGGTAAATGAGATGGAGAAGACAAAAGAGAATAAGGAATTTCTAGGGATTGCTTCTCATAGAAAAAGTAGGCTACCAACAAGTCTTACAAACCCTAGGCTATAGCTTGGTATATATAGCACTAGGTATAAGTGAATTACAAAACAAGCCCTTAGAGTCTATGACTCTTTACAAAAGAGGGCAAACAAAAACTAAAGCATAAGTAAGAATAGATAAAGTACAAGATAGACCCTTGACTTCTTCACAACCTCAAAGTAGGGTCTAACAATTGACAATAAAACAACATCCAGGAGATACAATAACAATTAACATATCATGACAGTTTCACTCAATTGGATGAGATTTCTTAATACATATTCTTATGGCGAATAGATCAACGTTTTCATCTGAAAACGTTGCTGGAATAGTTAGATAGTTCTTATTGGGTGCATGTTGTTCCCATTTCACACAGACCTCCGGCACAGCTTGTAAAGATAAACATGCCTCCTTATATTTTGCTGTCAATTGGTAAACGAACACTTTGTTGAATTTGGCTGCCCCAATGCAATCAACATTAAAGGTTCTGTTATCTTCTTGAAGCTCATGGTTTAGAATGAAGATGACCCCTTCATTGCGTTCTTGAAGAAACACATGTTTCTGGTTATTCTCAATTATAAGATCAAATGTGGTGTCATAAGTAAAGGGCGTAACAGAAGATGGATGGCATGTGCCGAAATGGTCATACAGCTTGTCGGCAGATTGAGTAAAAGAGCATGACGGATACGGGCATAAACATGCTGTTTGGGGGCAAACTTCTTCGTGCGCAATAAGTTCATGGTAAATCATGATCTCTTTGCAACCAAAGGTAGTATTTTTACAACATCTTAAGATTGAGTTAGCCAGCTTCTCCAAAGCCCAGTTACGAATGAATCCAACTTGTGTGGTACATGAAAGACACACACTAATCGCCGTGGCAGAACAGCTCAAGCATGATATGTGTCCATTCTCACACTACGAAGCATAAAAGGAGAAAATTTCGATGATATTAGAACTAGTAGCAAAAATCTTTACTAAATGTCAGTTTTTAGAAATAAGAAAAAAAAAAATAAGATTATGGCATCTTTTAACAATAATTGTTTGCTATTTTAATCCTTTTAAATTTCAAGTAATTGAAAATATTTAAAAAATAACAATAACGTATATATGTAAGATTAAGATATTAGTAGAAAAAGGTTTAAAAATCATGCAAAAAAGTCTATGTAAAATCACCTACTAAAATTAAAAATCCATAAATTAAAGTTCTCATAAAACGAGGAAATATGTTTCACTTACTACATTCGATTTTTATAGTTTCCTTTTACTATGCTTTCTTCTATTATGAGAAAAACTTAGTAAGAAAGATGTTTAAATAGATATCATATAGATTATCATCTTCGGCCCTCAACTATTTTCAATTATAATTGTGCATATATTTTGGTGCAAACGGACACAATATAATCATATAATGTATATATCTCCAACTTACTATACTATTTTCCAATCAATTTGTAAGTATAAGAAAGCATATAAGATTATGGTATCTTTTAATTAAGAATAGGTCTTTACTATTTGAATTCCCTTTTTATTCAATTCAAAATATTGTAAATATAAAAAGAAAATTTTGAATGTCAATTAAAAGCATATAAAATTATGTCTATATATACCTATTAATTAAATATATTACTGTACATGTTCGAAATTGTAACAAGTAACTATATATTTTCTTTTAAATACTTGAATATATAATAAAGTTGAATGTAATAAGATTTAATATCTAATATAAATCTATTTTCTAATATAACATAAATATCAAATAAAAACCTTAATTAAAAACGAAAATGTCATTTTACAGTAATAAAGCAACCTTAAAAAAATACAAAAATCTCAAAACTAATTAATTTTATTGTAAACTTAAAAACTTCAAATACTGATATAATGTATTAATTATAATATCAAATTTAGGGTTTCACTATTGATATCATCAGTTTATGCTCAGATTTCATATCTCCTGATGAAGATTGGATTTGGGTGAATGATTCCATGTTCAATCTCATATTCTTAAACCAAATCATACATACATACATAGCACATCAAAATCAAAGAGGCAAACATAACACATTAATTAAATACAGCCGATAATAACTAAGAACAACTATACAATTCAACAATTAATTGATGAATATTTCAAACAACATAACACACACACACACACACATAGATATATAGATCAATTCATTAGCAATGGTTAACGAGGTTATACCTGGAAGATCGGGGCTCGCAATGGTTTATTGCAGAGTGGGCAGTGCAGCGCGCTCGTATCGGTTAGCATCACCGTAGTTGAAGCAGCTATTGCGGCCGCTAAAATCGCATTACCTCCGTATGCTACGTCTTCTTCTCCTTCAGACCTCGAAGTAGAATCGGACTCTACTTCTCGAGCGAAGGAGTTCGATCCAGTAGCCGATTGTTGAATCGGGCTCTGAATTCGCAGTTGGCGTTGTGCGGCTGATCCAATAAGCCGTGCCCGCTTATTTGTGACCCCAACATCGGCCCTCTGAATCTGCTCTTCGTCGTCGTCTTGGCGGCCATTCCTGGTTCTAGATTGTCTTCTGGCAGCCATTGATTTGGGAATTTTGTGTTCTGAGAAATGAGTATATATTCAGAGAAAGTAGCAGCTGCTGTAAGAATGGTGATGGTTTACCTTACGACAAAGATCCTCTATATATAGAGGTATTTTAGGGTTTTTATTGGATTTAGGATATGCACCATGTTTATCGTGATTTGTTGCCAAAGTTTCAGAATCCAATATTTAGGCCCAAAACATGATGAATTAATATATGAACGGATAATTATAAAAGAAATCCATTTTATTGTTAACTTGAGAAAATTTATACCATATACATAGAAAATATGGGTTTGTTGGATTTGTAGCATAATACATAGTAAAAAAGAAATCCATTTTGTTGTTAGACTGATAAAAAAAACTTACTCCATATACATGGTAAATATTGTAGGCTTGTTGGATCTGCACCGCAATCGCTACCACAACTCCAGTTGCGACGATAAGCCTGATAACGTGCATTCAAGAGGTAGAGTCTGATAGTACTTAGGCTCAAAAGGGTATGAAATGAGTGAAGATGACGATCTGTATGACATGGAGGAAGAGGACGACATGGATGGTCAAGAGGAAGATGGTGTTGTGGAAAGAGACGTAAAAGTAAAAGCATTGGATGAACAATAATCAAATCAGAATAGACAGTTTCATGTATTTACTTTGCACCTGGCCAGTGATTTTATTTGGAGGAACGCACACCTATTTATATGTCTTTTGAGAAAGTTCTATTACAACGGCTATAATAGAAAACTCAAATTTCAAATCTAACGGTCGAATTTCTATTACAACGGCTATAATAGAAAACTTAAATTTCAAATCTAACGGTTGAATTTTTAGGGTTTACTAGAGGTGGGCGATTGTTTACCTAAACTCAGTGTGTTGCTTACGGCCCAAATGAGCCCAACATTAGTTGTGTTGTCATGCAATATTCATGATCTAGAATTTTATAATAAACCGAGAATGAAAAACTTAATGCATAACCTCGATAAAAATAAAATCCAAAATTTATAATTGTATCGATACAAAAAATTACTAATGGATGGTTGAACACAACTAAACTTATGATATATTTTTTTGGATAATCGAGGATTTCCGAGCTAGCTTACGGGCACCAACAAAACCTTAAGTGACCACAAATGCCAGGAGTTATAGCAGGCGAACCTCAATGGCATCAAACGCTTTGACAATGTTTAGATTTGAACCTGATTTAAACAAAACTTTCTACTACATTCTCAAAGGCTTAAACCGGTGCAGTATAAAAAAATTAGAAAATATATAAGTGTGGAAAAATGTTGTTAGAAATAAGAGCACCCGCAATTAAGTTCTTCTTGAGGTTTTCTGTCCAATCAAATGTTCTTATTGGAACTCGGGTGTTTGAACAAGAACCTGGGTTCCTGACTACTTTCCTTTGATTTAATTATTTTATTTATTAGTTTTGTTATTTCTTAATCATCTTTCATTTAATAAATCTATAATATATATGGGCTACTATATTTTATTAAGGAGAAAATATGTACTTATCAATAGTTTAATGAAATTATTTGATTGTCTTTTATTAAAATTATAATAGTTTATAATTAACCAATAATATAAATGTCTTAATAAAATAAATAAATAAAGTAAAATTACAAATCGTGAATTATTGTCTACTATAGGGAGCAAATATATAATTTAATCAAATATTTTTTGGATTAGTTAATCACTTAATTTAACAAAGTTGGAGGAAGGAATGGGATAAAAATAAAAACTACAGGGATGAAAACATGGTTTTTAAAGACTAAGGACGAAAAGCATTGTAATATCAAACTATAGGGGCTAAAGTCATACAAAAGATTTAGGCATTGCTTGGTAAAAATAATTATAAGCTGACTTATAAGCTAGCTTATTTTCTGTGTACATGTTTGGTAATACCAAATGTTTATGTAAAAAATTACACAACTCGATGTCGTAAGAAACTTGTGTGAGGCTTAACCGTCGAGAGAAAGAAATTTACAATCGATGATAAATGCGAAAAAGTAAAATGAGACAAATGATTTGATGACGCAAGAAAAACCTCACGACGGAGGAAAAAACCTGCGGTCGACCTAAAAAGTAAGTCGACAGAGCACTATGATCACCAACCAGGGGTGATGTCCTTCGGGTATACAGCTTTGATCGTACGATTACAAGTGAAATAACGACAAGATCGAATGTAAATTACAGATGATTATCAAGAATAATTGCTATAGAATTCGTGAGCTTCAAATAGACTTTGTGTCCCGAAATGCTAGCTTGATTCTTCTTTTATAGTAGCTCGAGAATAACGGTCTAACGGTATTGTGGCTCATCAATGATTGAATCGTAACCGTCCAACGTTATTGTCTTTAATTAATGCTCGGAGAGTAACTGTCCAACGGTACTGCTGAGAGTTAATGTCCAGATTGTAACTGTTGCGAGAATCTTGCTTGTAACGGTCGATCTTGATGCTGTCGAACGATATATAACTTACGATTTGTTCGTTGTAATGATGGACTCCAACGAGCATGGCATAGTACTCAATCTCGGACTTTCTCAAAGGTGGGCAATTGTTAGATATGATAATCAGCTTGCCTGCATCAAAGACATAAACTTTGCATGTTTATTCGTTAGTATCGTCGTACGACAATATAGTCATCGTTCGTCTTTTTCGATGTATATGTTCGATGTTTAGTGATCTTTGTTCGATAGTTCTTTTTATGTTTTATCTCAGGACCTTATCTTAATACAGGACTATTGTCCTAGCATTTATCTTACGATTATAGTCGGTCGTCGTGCGATTGTAGATTTTTACCCTAACAATTTGCCCCCAAGATTTAGAAAATAATTCTAATTTTGTCTAAATCTTTGTTTGACAGGATAAAGAGTAAAAATACGTTGTCTAACGGTCGAATTAACGTAAATAATATAACCGTTATCTAGCCGTTACCCTGGACGCGTGTCTTCTAACGGCTAGTTGATGACGCGTGGCGCGGTTTATTTTTGATGACTCATATGATTTAGTTGCTATAAATAAGGCGTTTGATAATGAGAAAAGATTTTACAAATCTTCTGAATTAATTTGAGAGATCGTAATCCGACTATTTTTGGCAAAGATTTCGTGCGACTAGGCTTTATAAGGTACTCCTTCTTCTCTGTTTCATGCGTCTGAAATCGATAGCACATAAGAGTAATAGAGGTTTCACTACTAGAAAACTAGAAATTAGCGACTGCTATTTCCGACCGCAAAAAATGTCGGTAATTACCGACCGTTTTCCGACGGGTTTCCAACAAAATGGTTACTTTTTTAATTTTGATTTATTTTTAATGAGTCGTCGGAAAACGGTCGGAAACTTTTATGGATTACCGACGGTTTTCCGACCGTTTATTTTGGTAATTTAATTTTCATTTATTTTTATCGAGTCGTCGGAAAACGGTCGGAAACTCTTATGTTCCGACCGTTTTCCGACCGTTAATTAAAAGATATTTAATTTTCATTTATTTTTATCGACTCGTCGGAAAACGGTCGGAAACTTTTATGGATTACCGACGGTTTTCCGACCGTTTATTTTGGTAATTTAATTTTCATTTATTTTTATCGAGTCGTCGGAAAACGGTCGGAAACTCTTATGGATTACCGATGGTTTTCCGACCGTTTATTATTTTTATCGAGTCGTCGAAAAACGGTCGGAAACTTTTATGGATTATCGACGGTTTTCCGACCGTTTTTTTAGTAATTACATTGTCATTAAAAAGTATCTCTAAAAATGATAGTTAATTAGTAAAATTAGCATATAAGTATTAAAATTGAAATGCAGGGGCTAAATTTGTCAATGTTTTATTCTCATTTTAACAACGGTCGGACTCCATCGCAGAACAGGGACCAGAATAAACCTGAAATAAACCCTAGTTGCGCTTTCGTCTCTCCCTCTCCGATCGATCTCCATCTTCGATCGATCTCCATCTTCGATCGATCTCCATCTTATATGTTGAATCGTGCTTCAGATTGCATCGCTTCAGCTTTCAGATTTGCTTCATTCATCTCAAATCTCCTCTTTGTAAGTTCCTCTTCTCAAATTTCGATTATCGTGTTCCTCTTTCAGATTTATCTAGGTTTCGGTTTCTATCTTTCTATTTCAATGTGAAATATCGATTTTATTCATATATGATTTCCTGTTTTATTTCATCCGAAGGAAATTGATTTGATATGGAGTATGATTGATTGATGATCTGTTAAATAACAAACTCATAGTGTTCGTTTTAGGTCTATCATATATTTTGTGTTCAACTAGGTTTGGTTTATTCTACATTATTTCAGGATGCGATCATCTGTGGCTAGATTAGGTTACTAATGTATATATGTAAACTGAATTTAAGTCAAATTTAGAACTCAATTGAATGAAAGTAAAGAGTGCTTTTGATCTTCATTATATTCTTTGAGCTATGTTAATGCAAAGGATCACAAAGCTGGTGAAATTGATTCATGTTCAAAGGACTACAACCGGTCTCTTGTTTTACTTTTACCAAGGTTGTGTTTGGCAAACTAACTGATAAGCTAGCTTATGAACAAATTATGTTTGGCAAAAACTAGCTATAAGTATGTTAAATGACCAAAAAAAGGGCACCTTGGGGTATAATAGTTAATATTAATAAGGGTATAATTGGAAAAAGCTAAAAAGCTCCCAAAACGCTACTCCAATTAGCGTCCATAAGCTAGCTTATGGTCCATCCAAACACATTCTAGCTTATAAGCTAGCTTAAGGTCCATCGTAACACGTACTAGCTTATAAGCTAGCTTATTTTTGCCAAACACAGCTCAAGTAGCAGTGGCATAAGCATAATTATTAAAGCTTAAACGCTGCTGAAAGATGCGTCATGACTATCATCTGAGATCTGTCTTTTCTCATCTGGATTATATTATATTGGTAATTTGATAAGCTACCATTAATGTTGGATGAGATAGTGTAGGGGTGATCCATGCTACTTTCGACAGGATATCAGTGTGAAAAGGCAAGATAACTTAGATAACTCTATCTTTAATGTGTATAGCAGCATTGTTTAGAACTTAGATAAATATCCGTTGGTAACTTGGTATGGATGAAATCTAGTCTAACATTGAAGCTATTTGAACCGCATGTCTCATCGGTAGCTATAAAGCTTATTATTCTTCCAGCCTATGTGAATGAACAATTTCCGTTCACCTAGAGGCCAATTGGAGTATAATCCTATAAACATTGTTTAAGTAGAGCTGTTGCTTGACTTTGACAAAAATATAGACTACAAGAGACTTTACATGTAAGATGAACTGCTTACTTGTATGTAGATACACCCACCTATATATGATATATATATATATATATATATATATATGTATTCTGTTTCGCTTGTGTCCTTCTTTGTTATTTGACCATTAGCGGTTGCAGAAAGGATAGAACATAAAACCTTTCTCTAGACTGTCTAATTTTGACCTTTGTGTTATATCCTTCCATTCTGTTTTATTTGGCTTATTTGCTACAT
The DNA here is from genome assembly GCA_030169165.1 of Centaurea solstitialis. Classification (NCBI taxonomy): domain Eukaryota; kingdom Viridiplantae; phylum Streptophyta; class Magnoliopsida; order Asterales; family Asteraceae; genus Centaurea; species Centaurea solstitialis. The sequence continues at coordinate 19,565,061 of CM058046.1, forward strand.
GTTACTACTTACTAAAGGAAAGAGAAAAACAGACAGCCATAAAAAAGACATAGAAAAGACAACAATATAGTGTTTACTTATGGCTTATTCACACAGCCATTGGCTTATTCGCACAGATGCAAACCTTGTGCTGTCCAGGTTCAGTCATAAAAAAGACAACCCTACCCAACCCGATATGTTTATGGAAACAGATATTTAGCATCTAAACATTGTTTTGTGGTGGATTGATTTTGGCAGAGACTGGTTCAGCATCAGCCAACACAGTCGACATCCGAAGAGTTGAGTATTGGAAAAATTAAGTTCAAAGCTTTTGATTTGGGAGGTCATCAGATCGCTCCTGGAGTTTGGAAGGATTACTACGCCAAGGTATAATCTGATTGAAACTAGTTATTATGGATTGGATCTATTTATTATGGTACAATTGATTAACTTGTATTAACTAGTTATTATAATCCTGAATGAAAGCCATCCTATTTGTGTATATTGTAATGAACAAATTGTATTAACTGGTTCCATCATATCTGATCTCCCCTAATGAGCACTATGAAAAGTCTACTATGAGTTCATATATACTGATACATGCATTTAAATGGGAATCGTAGCTTATCTTCACCAATCAGCACTATCTTGATGATCAAAGATGTGGTTCTCTTAAACTTTTTCCAGGTTGTTAAAAGTGTGTGGTTAATTGATAGTTAATTTGTAACAGGGAATTTTATATGGGCCGTAGTTTGGTGTCTACCGGTGGTCGAGGTAGTGGTGGTCGAGATACCGGTTCTAGTCGAGGCCATGATAGTGGTATCTATGTTTCTTCATCTGTTGGAGGTGCAGGTCCCAACAGTTTTGCTAGGCATGTTGACACCACAGAGACCCACGAGTCGAATGTTGTTGCAGAGTCATCTCGCATCCACCAGGAACCGAATACTGGCACACAAGTGCCTAATGAACCTTCACAGAAGCCGAGGCTTGAGATTGAGGGGCTTGAGTACGTATATTAGTTAATTTTGTTTATATTATATATCAAACTTTGTTGACTAATACTAATGTTGATTGTAACAGTTTTACTGAGGCAGAAGTTGGTCGTAAAGCTACTAAACTATTGAAGGATTCGTTCATGGGTCCTTGGACAACTTGGAGAGATGTTGACAGCGAATCTCGTGCTATTTTGTTCGAACGTTTTAAGGTTTGTACCTACGATATTTAGATTTATAAATTATTCACTGATATCTTTAATTAATTGAGCATGTGATGTATGTGTAGAATACTTACACATGGGATGACGATATTGATGGACTCGTTCGCCTAGTATGGGGTGCTGCGCTAAATAAGCGGTGGAAAAATATGATGCACGATGAAAGGGATTATGCTATTGAGAGGGCCCGTGATGCCGGTGTAGTATTTGACGGGTCTAATTATGAGGTTTTGATACCATTTGGCCCATCATGGATTCACCAAGACTATTGGCGTGACATGGTTAGAAAGGTATAGAATATTTACTAATTTCATTATATCTACACACTTTTATTGTTTTTAAAGAGCACCACAAGACTATCTTTATCAAAATGTCGATAATTGTTACTTTTTTCATAAGGAATCCGTTGAAGAAAGTAATACATATATGGCTCACTTATTACAAAAACCATCTTATCCGATCATTCGATTAGTTGTTTCTCTTTTTTGTTTTGACGATTTTATATCATAACTTGCTAGTTAATACATGAGTAGATGCACCTGGGGTATGCAAGAAGCATACCCCTTTCATTGTTTATGAATTTTCTTTATGTTTCAGATATATGATATATTGGTAATTTGATATTCTGTTTGGAGCTTGAGAAAATGTATTATGATGAGAACTTATTGTTTAGGCTGCTGATCTTATGTTCGAAAGTTGAAGGTCGTGTGGCTTTGTTTCAATGTTAAAAAGAAAAAGTAAGTAAGCAAGCTCTAGTATAGTATAAGGCCCTAATTAAGCATCAAATTGTTGCCAAACGAGTGTTGGGCTCCATCATCTCCTGTTTCAGTTTAGGTGTTGTATGTTACTAGCTTTAGCAAGTATAAATTTGTTACTTATGTTTTGCGTAGTTTTGATGAATGGCATCATTGACATCTAGATGAAAGAATAGGTTCTCAATGATCCCATCAATAACAACATATGATTTTGTTTCAATTTAGGGGTTGTATATTTGTAAACTTTAAATGTATTTTTCTAATTAATTTTTTTATATAGAAATGGAATACAATCAAATGGAAGAAGAGGGTGGAGATTGGGAAAAAGAACCAAAAGGCGGTACCTGAGGGAAAGATATCTAAGCATACCGGGGGATGCATCTCTATGGTACAACGAAGATGGCGTATTGTAAGTTAACATAATTTTAATCATGCATTATAAGTTTGTTTTTTTATTAATTAGTGGGTAAATAAACAAATCTTTTGAACTTTTTAGGAGCAAAAGGAGCGTCGTAAACCAACCGCTATAGAGTTGTTTGAAATGACCCATAAGACTAAAGGGTCGGGGGAGTCATCGGTGTCGGGCACCGGACAATCTGAAATCTCAAGGGACGAAAAATTTGTGGTTAGTATTTACTTTTTCATTATTTGCAAGACGAATAAGCCATTTCGTATATTGTTTTGGGTTAAAATTTATAATTTTACATGTTTATATGTTATTTCGTATTAGTTTTCGAGACGAATGTTATTAGTTTATAAAGTAGTTTATTTAATGGAGTAATTATTGTTATTTATAATGTTACATGTTTAAGATAGTCTTGCATGAATGTAATGTTTAATTTACAATTGTTATGTTACCGAAATTTTATGAAGTTGCTAACTGACCTTTTTATGATTTATCGTAGGATGATTATCAACGTGAAATGATCAAAAAGTATGGACCTGACGTGAGCACCCATCCACTAGGAGATATTGAAGTGTGGGAAAATTGTGCAGGATGAAGGAAAAGGGGTCGATTGTTCGGTGTTGGTACCTGTGGGGATCCGAGCTACGTGGTAACTGGTTCATCAAGTGGGAATCGATCGTATGCTAGTTCTAGTTTTAGTGAGGTTAGATTTTTGTTCTTTTTTATTTTGTTATTTAGTTTAAAACATGTCAATTTACTCATTTATGGGTTTTATTTGTGTAGGTGCAAGAACTAAAAGAGAAACTTCAGAAAATAGAAGAAGAGCGAGCAATTGAGAGAGAGGAGAATATCCGGATGTCAAAGAGACTGAAAGATATTGAGGCGATGCTAGCTCGACGATACCCACCATCGCCTTCCGAGGACCCCGCTTCTCGTAATCCCCGGTAGGATTTTGTGATAACATGGATTTAGATTTGATACGTTTATGGATTTGGACGGATATACATATTTGGATTTAGACGGATATATAGATATATGGATTTGGACGAATATATGTACGGATTTTAAATAACTTTTGGGTGGAATTTGTGGAATATTATTTCATTTTCATGAAGATTTATATAATGGAATATGGTTTTTTAAATAATTTTTTTTTAAAATAAAAATCCAATTACCGACGGCTTACCGACTTTTGACAGCCGTCGGTAGAGTGTTAAAATATTTTAAAAACAGTCGGAAAGACGTCGGTAATGTCAGCAGTCGGTAAAGAGACAGTCGGAAAGCGGTCGGTAATCGGGAGCCGTCGGTAATCGGGAGCGGTCGGAAAGCGGTCGGTAATCGGGAGCGGTCGGAAAGCGGTCGGTAATCGGGAGCGGTCGGAAAGCGGTCGGTAATCGAGAGCGGTCGGAAAGCGGTCGGTAAAGGTCGTCGGAAAACCGTCGCTTTATTTACCGACCAAGGTTTTAGCAACGGTCGTTTTTTGTCGGAAAACAGTCGGTAAAACCGGTTTCCGACTGTTTTCCGACTGCTTTGGCAGTCGCTATTTCCCACTTTTCTAGTAGTGTTTAGATAATCTTAGGTTTACTCGATTGAGAAATAGTTTGGGTCGATCAGAGTTCATTATGTCGAGCGAAGTTAGGAGTTCAATTACAGAAAGCCTAGAAGTAGGAGAGTTGAGGGAGCTAGCAGGACTTCCTGAGAATGCCCTGGTGAGGGTGGCCGGAGAGATCCGTCCGGCGGATGCTCCGAAGGGCTTTTTTGCTCTTTTCGAGTATCCGTTTAAAGTCGGATTTCGATGGCCATACTCTCCCTTGGCAAGGGCGTTTATGACTCGCTTTGACGTGTCTCTGGGACAGTTGATGCCCCAGTTTTGGCGTGTCGTTCATGTGATCGAACGAGTGACCAAAAATTGGGATCGCCCACCGTTCTCAGTCGACGATCTCCTCTCGGCGTACAATGTGATCCGTTCTCCCTACAACCGTTTTGGGTTGTTTCCAAGGGGGAGAAGCGATGCCATGTTGGTCCATGGTACCCAAGTAAACGATCGAGGATGGAAGGCGAGATACGTCTTTGTCCAAACGTCCTTGGTCGTAGGCGAGGAATCTTGGGTCGTTCCTGAATGGAACAAAGGCGGTAATACGACTTGCCTTATTTTCTTTAATTTATTTAAATTATTTTTGTTTATTAACTCTTTGTTTTCTTCTTGACAGCAATCGACTTCTCGTTTGAGGAGACCACCGAGGCGATCGAACGTTTCTTGAGCTATAGCGTGACCGATCGCAAGTATCGAACGTCGAAAGGGGGTGACGAAAGCGACGTCGAGCCTGGAGTGCAAATAATCGAGGAAACAGACATGGAAGGTAAATATCGTACGTCGATATTCTTGTTTGTAGTAGTTTTCTTTTAATTCTAACTTTCCTTTTCTATGTAGGCTCAGCTTCCAAGAAGGCATCGACGATGGAAGCAGCTGCTCGTGCTGCCAAGAGGAAGGCTGCTGCCCAGGAGGGTCTGGTGGCTAAACGTACGAGGTCGTCGTACGTTTCTGTGGATACCCCACCTAAGGATGCCGCACGCAAGGCTGAAGGTGGGATAGAGGCTGTCCCTCTTAACTTCGCTCCTCCTGCGAAGGGAGCGGGTTCGTCGAAGGCCAACAAGGGGAAGGAGAAAGAAGGATCTGGTCTTACGACCATGACAATCCAGATACCCTCTGACTTCATGGTGGATGATGTGATTAGGACGGCAGCCACTTTCCCGGTCCTTGAGCAGTTTCACGTCCCTGCTCAAAAGGCGCGCATGGAGGAGGCCGACATCGAAGACCTGGATGCCTCCATCGCGGGTATCTCCTTCTTGGTAAGTCCCTGTCGTACGTTTTTCGCTTTCACTTTACTTGTACAGCTTCTAATCTTTTCTTTTTTCTTTGTATAGGCTCTCCAAACTAGTCTTAGCCTCCATACGCGGATGGCTAAGATCAAGGAGGAATTAGTGTCGAACCAGAATGACGCTAAATTGGCCAAGAAGGAGGCCGACAAGGCCAAAAAGAAGCTGGCCCAACTGACCGACGAGGTTAATGCTAAGTCGGTCCAGATTGGGGACTTGGAATCTAAGCTGGAACTCAGCGAAGGGTTTCAGGTCCAACAGCGAGAACGGCTGAAGTTGGCTTTGGACCACACGAAGGAGCTGGAGAAGGAGCTGCTGGTCGTTCGAAGAGAAAAAGCTGAGAGGGAAGAGGCGCTGTCGTCCAAGATCCAAGAACTAGAAGAAGACGCCGCCTTGGTCCGCGTGGTCGCACGTACTGCGGTCATGCGTCGAGTAGCTGCTGGGACCGTAACTCCTCAGATGGCGAAGGACGAGGTGGCATCTTTCGTTCAGGTGATGGGTTCTGAAGACCTTCTCGATGAGGAGGATCTAAAGGATCTGGACGAAGAAAAGTCTGCTGAGGTTAAGGACGCAGGTGTCGAGGAGGAGGTTCCCGAAACCTCTGGATCCGTTCGTGCGCATCCTCAAGAGACTGAAGAGGCCCCTGTTGTAGATCCGCCTTCCACTGATGCTCCTTTAGAATAGATTTTATTTTGTAATCGTAAAATTTTTTTGTACTCTGCCGTTTTTAGGCAAAAAATATTAATGAAAGAATTTTTCGTTTGAATAACGTGTGTTTTAACTTATCACTGTTGTGTTGTTATAACTTATATCGTGCGTTTTAGCTTGTATCGTGTGTTTTAGCTTGTATCGTGCGTTTTAGCTTTTATCATGCGTTTTAGCTTTTGTTTTTGCATGCATTTGTTTTAAAGTCCTTAGACTTATTTTAGAAACGTTTCTTTGGTACTCATGAGAGTATTCGTGCGACTGGCGAATTGACTTGCGCTTCTTGCGATATAATCGTGCGTTACAGCGGTTTTCTTGCGATCCATGCGATTTTTGTCGTGCGTTTCCTGCGATAAGCATGCGTTTAAATCGTGCGATACTTGCGTTGATCGTGCGATCCATGCGTTTTATCGTGCGATACCTGCGAAAAAGGATGACTAAGGGGTGGCCGTTGGCTTAGCCAACGGCGCTCCGATGCCTAAGTCAGTAATGAATAATGAAGAATAAATCGTATGTAAATAGGTTTAGAAATAGTACCTTTTGAGGTGATGGGCATTCCAACTTCGTGGGATTTCTATACCTTCTGCTGTCGTAAGTCTGTATGCTCCGTTTCCAATGACTTTGGAAATTATGTATGGTCCTTCCCATTTGATGGAAAGTTTTCCAGCGTTTGGTTCTTGTGTGTTTTGAAACACATGTCGTAAGACATAATCTCCAACTTGAAAATTTTTGGCCTTTACCTTTTTGTTGAAGTGTCTTTCGACAATTCCTTTCTGTGCAGCCATCGTTCGTAGTGCTTTCTCTCGGAGTTCTTCTAAAGCGTCTAAGTCGTAAGATAGATTTATTGCGTTTTGATCATACGTGCGACTTCTGGCAATTGGTAATTGAGCTTCGATTGGTAAGACTGCTTCGCATCCGTATACTAGAGAATATGAAGTTTGTCCAGTTGATGCTCTTGGTGTCGTACGATTCGCCCATAGGACAGATGGCAATTCTTCTACCCATTTTCCTTTTGCTCCTTGAGACCTTTTTCGGATTGAATTGATGATGACTTTGTTGCTCGATTCTGCTAATCCATTTGATTGTGGATATCTTGGAGTAGAAGTGATTAACTTGATTCCTCGTTTTTCACAGAACGTACGAGTCTTGTCACTTATAAATTGTGAGCCGTTGTCGCAGATAATCTCAGCTGGTATTCCGAATCTATAAATAATATTCTTCTGAACGAAAGATATGACTTCTTTATCTCGGATTTGTGAGAAAGCACCAACTTCTATCCACTTTGAGAAGTAATCGGTGAGCACAAGTAGATAGACTTTTTGTCCAGGGGCTGGAGGTAATTTTCCCACGATATCCATTCCCCATTGCATGAAGGGCCATGGAACCAAAATAGAATGCAAAAGTTCAGATGGTCGATGAGTCATACCCGAATGTTTTTGGCATGCATCGCACCGTTGGACGTACGTTATTGCATCCTCTCGTAAAGTAGGCCAATAGTAACCTTGTCGTGAGATTCGGTTAGCAAGACTTTTGCCCCCTGCATGATTCCCACATTCTCCGTCGTGCATTTCTTGGAGAATTTGATTTATTTGTACCTTACTTGTGATACATCGTAGGAGAAGTCCTGTCGTGGATCTTCGATAAAGTTGGTCTTCAAAAATTGTATATCTTGAAGCTTTGGACCTTGTTTTTCGTGCTTCCATCTTATCTTCAGGAAGTTGGTCGTGCTTAAGGTAGTTCCATATGTCGAGCGACCAATTGTAAATTCCTTCGTTCATCTGCACTTCATCGTCAGTCGCAATTGTTGGTGTCGTGAGATGAAGTATTGGGTTATTTTCCATGAATGGATCGTGAAATGCAGATCCCAGATTGGCCAGTGCATCAGCTTGCATATTCAAATGTCTTGGTATTTGCTCGATCAAGAACTGTTCAAATCGTGCGATTCGATCTTTAACGGCTTTGAGATAACTCATCATTTTTGAGTCTTTTGCTTGAAAATCTCCATTTACTTGGTTTACGACCAGTAAAGAATCGCTCCGAACGTGCAATTGTTTTGCCCCCAGTCTAAGAGCAATATCCAGTCCTGCGATCAAAGCTTCATATTCTGCTTCGTTGTTTGTGGCCTTGAATTCGCATCGTACGGAGTATACTATATTTCCCCCTTGTGATGATTTTAAGACAATACCTAATCCACATCCTCGTACGTTTGAGGAACCATCAACGTAGAGTATCCAAGGCTGGTTGTCTGAAATCATCACAACTTCATCGCACGTCGTGGGTTCCAATCCTGGAGAGAATTCTGCCACAAAATCTGCTAGTACTTGCGATTTGATGGCCGTCTTGGGTTTAAACTCGATATCGAACCCACTGAGATAAATGCTCCACTTGGCTAGACGTCCTGTCAGTTCTGGCTTTCGAAGCACCGTCTTGAGTGGATAATTAGTCACAACAATGATATGATGCGACTCGAAGTAATGCCTTAGCTTCTTTGCTGCCGTCATAAGACCTAGTAGCAATTTCTCCATTGATGTGTACCTGGTTTCTGCGTCGAGGAAAGATTTGCTGACATAATAAATTGGTTGTTGTCGCTGATCTTCCTCTCGTACGAGTACTGCACTTGTCGCATTTTTGCTCACTGCCAAGTACAACTGCAGACTTTCACCTTCGACTGGTTTGGTCAGCAGAGAAGGTGATGTCATGTATTGCTTCAGCTCCTGCAAAGCTTTCTCATGTTCGTCCGTCCACAAGAAGCCTTGATTCTTTTGTAGAACATTATAGAACAAATGACATTTGTCCGATGATCATGAGATAAATCGGGTTAAAGCTGCCACTCGTCCTGTTAATTTCTGGACTTCTTTGATATTCCTTGGAGATTGTATCTCGGTGATAGCTTTAACTTGTTCGGGACTTGCTTCAATTCCACGTTGCGTTACCAAGTATCCCAAGAATTTTCCCGCTCGTACTCCAAAGGAACATTTCGTCGGATTGAGCTTCATCTTGTATTGTCGTAGGATGTCGAACGATTGCTTTAAATGTGCGACATGATCAATTGAACGTTCTGATTTCACAAGCATGTCGTCAATATAGACTTCCATCGTTCGACCAAGATGTTCCTTGAACATCATGTTGACCAATCTCTGATACATCGAACCAGCATTCTTGAGACCAAATGGCATAACTTTGTAACAGTATATGCCTTTGTCTGTCATGAATGCAGTTTTTTCTTGGTCTTCTGTGTGCATCAATATCTGGTTGTATCCTGAATATGCATCCATGAATGTTAGCAATTCATGTCCTGCTGTTGCGTCGACCATGGCGTCGATATGAGGTAAAGGGAAAGGATCTTTAGGACAAGCTTTATTTAGATACGTAAAATCGATGCAGACTCGCCATTTTCCGTTCTTCTTCTGTACGACGACCACGTTAGCCAACCATTCTGGATATTTGACTTCTCGGATCTTCCCAGTTTTGAGCAGATTGTCGACTTCATCGTTGATCACTTTATTTCGTTCAGGCGCGAACTTGCGACGTTTCTGCTTAATTGGCTTGAAAGTAGGATCCACGTTCAGTTTATGTGATATAATGCTTGGATCTATTCCAACCATATCTTCGTGCGACCATGCAAAACAGTCTGAGTGTTCCTGCAAAAAAGATATAATCGTATTTTTTATGTCAGGGGGAGCGAGGCTCCTATGAAGACCTTTCGATCAGGATGTTCAAGATCAAGGACGACTTCTTCTAGTCGAAGATCGTTGTTCGATTTCTTCCCATCCTGGCTCTGTAATTGCTAGATGTTCTGCGACTTTGTCTTCATCGTAATCTTGTAGCATTCTCGTGCGACCTTGTTCTCACTAGCAATTTCCTGAATTCCCCATGGAGAAGGAAATTTAATTTTCTGGTGGTATGTCGAAGGAATTGCTTTCATCTCGTGGATCCATGGTCTTCCAAGAATAACATTGTAGGCTGATTGACAGTCCACAACATTGAACTTCGTTTGTTTGTTAATGCCTTTGGCGAAGACAGGCAGGATGATTTCTCCGAGAGTGTTCATCGGGTCTCCATTGAATCCAATCAGAGTAGTACTTCGTCGTACGATTTCTGATCGTTCGATTCCCATGACTTTGAGAGTATCTGCAAAAATAACGTTAGCCGAACTACCTCCATCAATCAATATTCTCTTAGTCGAACAGTTTCCGATTGTCAACTGTATGACTAGAGCGTCATGATGCTTATGATGGACCCCCTGAGTATCGTCTTGATCGAACGTAATTGTCATCGCATCGAGCTCCTTTTCCGTTTTTGATTTGACTTCTCCGGGGATAGGATGTTCATCTGGACCATCTCGCGCATGTCGCTCTGCAGCTGAATAAGTAAGTCCGCACACTTCTGATCCTCCAGTGATGCAGTTTACGACTTTTGTATGAACCGGTGATGCTGGTCATCCTTGTTCTTCTGGGATGAGGCCTTTTAGATGCCCCTTAGATTTCAGATATGAAATCTCTTTCTTTAAGCTGATGCATTCTTCCGTCGTATGACCATGATCGTCGTGGAAGTCGCACCATCTATTCTGATCTTTGTCCTTGTTTGGTTTATCAGATTTCTTTGGCCATCGTACGTTTGCATCAATCTTTCGTAGTGAATCCACCAAATCTTTCGACGTACCTGCAAAATTGTAAGTAGATAACTCTGGATATCGTATTTTAACAGTACCTTTGCTTGGTCGAGCTTTTGACTCATGTCGAGGATTTCCAATCTTGTTTACTCTTTTGTGCTTAAAATCATGTTTTTGAGCACCAAGAGGTTTCTTTTCAACAGAATGCTTTCGTCGAAAGAGAGCATCATCTTCTATTCTCATGAAAGCTAGTGTTCTAGCTCGTACGTCGTCGAAGTTTTCTGGCGGATATTTCGTCAGTTCTAGATATAATCCAGAGGAATCTTCTAATCCACGCTTGTATGCCTCGATTGCGGTTTTCACGTTGCAATTCTTTATTTCAATCATTGCTGCATTGAATCTGTTGAAGTAGTCGCGGATTGTTTCTCCAGATTTCTGTACAATATAGTACAGGTCGCTGGTCTGCTTTTCCATCTTACGACTGCTAGCAAATTGTCGAGTGAATTGGTTCACCAATTCTGCAAAGGATCCAATACTCTTTGGCTTTAAGTTGATAAGCCATTGTAATGCTGCTCCTGTTAAAGTTGATCCAAAGCTTTTGCACATGCAAACTTCTTGATATTGCGCCGGTATTGGAACTGTCCACATAAGTTGCTTATACTGTGCTATATGTTCGACTGGATCTGTAATTCCAGAATATTTTGTTGCGAAAGCTGGAATGGTATATTTCTTGGGAACGTCGACAAGAGCTAATTCATCAATGAACGGTGAGGCTTGAAATCCAGTTTTAGGTTCAACTTCGACAGGTACTGCTGCTCCAGGTAGCTTTGTAAGTAATGCGAACAGCTTTTGATTTTGTTCTTCCAGGGACTTCAGTCGTACATTCAGAGGATCTTCAACAATTATTGGGATTGTTGGAATACAACTAGATGAGATTCCGGTACTGGGTGGTATTGTCGTATGAACGGTGGAACTAGCAGCTGTGGGTATATGACCAGGAATCTGTTGGGATACGTTATTGAAAGGTCCAAACGTGAATGCGGGTGGGCCTTGAGGCATGGAAGGTGGACCTTGAGGCATAGAAGGTGGACCTTGAGGCATAGAAGGTGGACCTTGAGGCATAGATGGTCGTACGTTGTTATACTGCTGGTTTATAGTCGATAAAGGTACTGAGGCATGGAACTGTGGTCGAAATGGTGGTCTCAGATGTTGAGGAGGATTAGGAAGAGGAATAGACATCGGAATGGACATCGATGGTCCTGGCAAAGCTCGAAGACGTTGAATTTCGTTGTTAGCTTCTTGCAATTATTGTTGGAGTGATGCTATGAATCCGTTATCCATTATCCTGCGCAAATAGCTCAAAGAGAACTCAAAGAAAAGGTTAGTACTAAGGCGCACTTTTCACCGAATGAAATTTTTCTCAAAACGGAGCCCCACGGTGGGCGCCAAACTGTTTATGTAAAAAATTACACAACTCGATGTCGTAAGAAACTTGTGTGAGGCTTAACCGTCGAGAGAAAGAAATTTACAATTGATGATAAATGCGAAAAAGTAAAATGAGACAAATGATTTGATGACGCAGGAAAAACCTCACGACGGAGGAAAAAACCTGCGGTCGACCTAAAAAGTAAGTCGACAGAGCACTATGATCACCAACCAGGGGTGATGTCTGTTAGGGTAAAAATCTACGATCGCACGACAACCGACTATAATCGTAAGGCAAATGTTAGGACAATAGTCCTGTATTAAGATAAGGTCCAGAGATAAAACCTAAAAGTACTATCGAACAAAGATTATTAAACATCGAACATATACATCGAATAAGTCGAACGATATCCACAATATCGTACGACAATACTAACGAATAAATATACAAAGTTTATATGTTTGATGCAGGTAAGCTGATTATCATTTCTAACAATTGTCCACCTTTGAGGAAATCGGAAATTGAGTACTATGCTATGCTTGTTGAAGATCATCGCTACATCGAACAAGTCGTAAGTTATGTATCGTTCGACAGCATCAAGATCGACCGTTACAAGCAAGATTCTCGCAGCAGTTACAATCTGGACATTAACTCTCAACAACACCGTTGGACAGTTACTCTCCGAGCATTAATTGAAGACAATAACGTTGGACGGTTACAATTCAATCATTGATGAGTCACAATACCGTTGGACCGTTATTATCAAGCCACTATATAAGAAGAATCAAGCCAGTATTTCAGGACACGAAGTCTATCCGAAGCTCACAAGTTCTATAATCACTATTCTAGAAAATCATCTGTATTTTACATTCGATTTCATAGTTCTCTCAGTTGTAATCGTACGATCAAAGCTGTATACTTGAAGGACATCACCCCTGATTGGTGATCATAGTGCTCTGTCGACTTATCTTTTAGGTCGACCGCAGGTTTTTTCCTCCGTCGTGAGGTTTTTCCTGCGTCATCAAATTATTTGTCTTACTTTACCTTCTCGCACTTATCATTGATTGTAATTTCTTTCTCTCGACGGTTAAGCCTCACACAAATTTTATTCGACATCGAGTTGTGTAATTTTTTACATAAACAGTTTGGCGCCCACCGTGGGGCTCCGTTTTGAGAAAAATTTCATTCGGTGAAAAGTGCGCCTTAGTACTAACCTTTTCTTTGAGTTCTCTTTGAGCTATTTGCGCAGGACAATGGATAACGGATTCATAACGTCACTCCAACAACAATTGCAAGAGGCTAACAACGAAATTCAACGTCTTCGAGCTCTACCTGGACCATCGATGACAATCCCAATGTCTATCCCTCCACCATATCCTCCTCAACATCTAAGACCACCGCTTCGACCACAGTTCAATGCCTCAATGCCATTTTCAACTGTGAACCAACAATACGACAACGTACGACCATCTTTACCACAGTTTATCCCACCAATACCTCATGGCCCGCCACCTATGCCTCGAGGTCCACCTTCTATGCCTCAAGGAGCACCCATGTTCACGTTCGAGCCTTTTTCCCAACAAATTCCTATTCCTGGTCATATACCCACTGTTGCTAGTTCCACCATTCATACGACAATACCACCCAGTACCGGAATTTCTTCTAGCTGTATTCCAACGATCCCTATAAACGTTGAAGACCCTCTGAACGCACGACTGAAATCCCTGGAAGAACAAAACCAAAAATTGTTCGCGTTACTCACAAAGCTACCCGGAGCAGCAGTACCCGTCGAAGTCGAACCTAAAACTGGATTTCAGGCTTCACCGTTCGTTGATGAATTAGCTCTTGTTGACGTTCCTAAGAAATATACTATACCAGCTTTCGCAACAAAATATTCTGGAATCACAGATCCGGTCGAACATATAGCACAGTACAAGCAACTTATGTGGACAGTTCCTATACCAGCGCAATATCAAGAAGTCTGCATGTGCAAAAGCTTTGGATCAACTTTAACAGGAGCAGCATTACAATGGCTTATTAACCTAAAGCCAAAAAGTATCGGATCGTTTGCAGAATTGGTGAACCAATTCACTCGACAATTTGCTAGCAGTCGTAAGATGGAAAAGCAGACCAGCGACCTGTACTATATCGTACAGAAATCTGGAGAAACAATCCGCGACTACTTCAACAGATTCAATGCAGCAATGATTGAAATAAAAAATTGCGACGTGAAAACAGCAATCGAGGCATACAAGCGTGGATTAGAAGATTCCTCTGGATTATATTTGGAATTAACGAAATATCCACCGGAAAACTTCGACGACGTACGAGCTAGAACACTAGCTTTCATGAGAATAGAAGATGATGCTCTCTTCCGACGAAAGCATTCCGCAGAAAAGAAACCTCTTGGTGCTCAAAAACATGACTTTAAGCATAAAAGAGTAAACAAGATTGGAAATCCTCGATACGAGTCGAAAACTCGACCAAGCAAAGGTACTGTTAAAATACGATATCCAGAGTTATCTACTTACAATTTTGCAGGTACATCGAAAGATTTGGTGGATTCGCTACGAAAGATTGATGCAAACGTACGATGGCCAAAGAAATCTGATAAACCAAGTAAGGACAAAGATCAGAACAGATGGTGCGACTTCCACGAAGATCATGGTCATACGACGGATGAATGCATCAGTTTAAAGAAGGAGATTTCATATTTGAAATCTAAGGGGCATCTAAAAGGCCTCATCCCAGAAGAACAAGGACGACCAGCATCACCAGTTCATACAAAAGTCATAAACTGCATCACTGGAGGATCAGAAGTTTGTGGACTTACATATTCAGCTGCAAAGCGACATGCACGAGATGGTCCAAGCGAACATCCAATCCCTGGAGAAGCCAAATCAAAGACAGAAAAAGAGCTCGATGCAATGGCAATCACGTTCGACCAAGATGATACACAGGGGGTCCATCATAAACATCATGACGCTCTAGTCATACAGTTGACAATCGGAAACTGTTCGACTAAGAGAATATTGATTGATGGAGGTAGTTCGGCTAACGTTATTTTTGCAGATACTCTTAAAGTCATGGGAATCGAACGGTCAGAAATCGTACGACGAAGTACTACTCTGATTGGATTCAATGGAGACCCGATGAACACTCTCGGAGAAATCATCTTGCCTGTCTACGCCAAAGGCATCAACAAACAAACAAAGTTCAACGTTGTGGACTGCCAATCAGCTTACAATGTTATTCTTGGAAGACCCTGGATCCACGAGATGAAAGCAATTCCTTCGACATACCACCAGAAGATTAAATTTCCTTCTCCATGGGGAATTCAAGAGATTGCTAGTGAGAACAAAATCGCACGAGAATGTTACAAGATTACGATGAAAACAAAGTCGCAGGACATCTAGCAATTACAGAACCAGGATGAGAGGAAATCGAACGACGACCTTCGGCTAGAAGAAGTCGTCCTTGATCCTGAACATCCTGATCGAAAAGTCTTCGTAGGAGCCTCGCTCCCCCCTGACATAAAAAATACGATTATATCTTTTTTGCAGGAACATTCAGACTGTTTTGCATGGTCGCACGAAGATATGGTCGGAATCGATCCAAGCATTATATCGCATAAATTGAACGTGGATCCTACGTTCAAACCCATTAAGCAGAAACGTCGCAAGTTCGCGCCTGAAAGAAATAAAGTGATCAACGATGAAGTTGACAATCTGCTTAAAACAGGGAAGATCCGAGAAGTCAAATATCCAGAATGGTTGGCTAATGTAGTCGTCGTACAAAAGAAGAACGGAAAATGGCGAGTCTGCATTGATTTCACGGATCTAAACAAAGCTTGTCCAAAAGATCCTTTTCCTTTACCTCATATCGACGCCATGGTCGACGCGACGGCAGGACATGAATTATTGACATTCATGGACGCGTATTCAGGATACAACCAAATATTGATGCACACGGACGACCAGGAGAAGACTGCATTCATGACCGATAAAGGCATATACTGTTACAAAGTTATGCCATTCGGTCTCAAGAATGCAGGATCAACATATCAAAGATTGGTTAACATGATGTTCAAGGAACATCTTGGTCGAACAATGGAAGTTTACATCGACGACATGCTTGTGAAATCAGAACGTTCGATCGATCACGTTGCACATTTAAAGCAATCCTTCGATATTCTACAACAATACAAGATGAAGCTCAATCCAACAAAATGTTCCTTCGGAGTACGAGCAGGAAAATTCTTGGGGTACTTGGTCACGCAACGCGGAATCGAAGCAAGTCCAGAACAAGTCAAAGCTATCGTAGAAATACAATCTCCAAGGAATGTCAAAGAAGTCCAGAAGTTAACAGGACGAGTGGCAGCTTTAACCCGATTTATTTCACGATCATCGGATAAATGCCATTTGTTCTATAATGTCCTACGAAAGAATCAAGGCTTCTTATGGACAGACGAACATGAGAAAGCTTTGCAAGAACTGAAGCAATATATGACATCACCTCCACTGCTGACAAAACCAGTCGAAGGAGAAAGTCTACAGTTGTACTTGGCAGTGAGCAAAAATGCGACAAGTGCAGTACTTGTGCGAGAAGAAGATCAACGACAACAACCAATCTATTATGTCAGCAAATCTTTCCTCGACGCAGAAACCAGATACACATCAATGGAAAAATTGCTACTAGGTCTTATGACGGCAGCAAAGAAGCTAAGGCATTACTTCGAGTCACATCATATCATTGTTGTGACCAATTATCCACTCAAGACGGTGCTTCGAAAACCAGAACTGACAGGACGACTAGCCAAATGGAGCATTTATCTCAGTGGGTTCGACATTGAATTTAAACCCAAGACGGCCATCAAATCGCAAGTACTAGCAGATTTCGTGGCAGAGTTTTCTCCAGGATTGGAACCCACGACGTGCGACGAAGTTGTGATGATTTCAGACAACCAGCCTTGGATACTCTACGTTGATGGTTCCTCGAACGTACGAGGATGTGGATTAGGTGTTGTCTTAAAATCATCACAAGGGGGAAATATAGTATACTCCGTACGATGCGAATTCAAAGCCAAAAACAATGAAGCAGAATATGAAGCTTTGATCGCAGGACTAGATATTGCTCTTAGACTGGGGGCAAAACAGTTGCACGTTCGAAGCGATTCTTTATTGGTCGTAAACCAAGTAAATGGGGATTTTCAAGCAAAAGACTCAAAAATGATGAGTTATCTCAAAGCCGTTAAAGATCGAATCGCACGATTTGAACAGTTCTTGATCGAGCAAATACCAAGAGATCTAAATATGCAAGCGGACGCACTGGCCAATCTGGGATCTGCATTTCATGATCCGTTCATGGAAAATATCCCAATACTTCATCTCACGACACCAACAATTGCGGTAAAAGATGAAGTACAGATGAACGAGGAAATTTACAATTGGTCGCTCGACATATGGAACTACCTCAAGCACGACCAACTACCTGAAGATAAAATGGAAGCTCGAAAAACAAGATCGAAAGCTTCAAGATACACAATCTTTGAAGATCAACTTTATCGAAGATCCACGACAGGACTTCTTCTACGATGCGTTACAAATAAAGTACAAATCAATCAAATTCTCCAAGAGATGCACGACGGAGAATGTGGAAATCACGCAGGGGGCTGAAGTCTTGCTAGTCGAATCTCACGACAAGGTTACTATTGGCCTACTCTACGAGAAGATGCCATAACATACGTCCAACGATGCGACGCATGTCAAAAACATTCGAGCATGGTCCATCGACCATCTGAACCTTTACATTCTGTTCTAGTTCCATGGCCCTTCATGCGATGGGGAATGGACATCGTGGGAAAATTACCTCCAGCCCCTGGACAAAAAGTCTATCTACTCGTACTCACCGACTACTTCTCGAAATGGATAGAAGCTGGTGCTTTCTCACAGGTCCGAGATAAAGAAGTCATATCTTTCATTCAGAAAAACATCATTTATAGATTCGGGGTACCAGCTGAAATCATGTGCGACAACGGCTCACAATTTATAAGTGATAAGACTCGTACGTTCTGTGAAAAGCGAGGAATCAAGTTAATCACTTCAACTCCGAGATATCCACAATCTAACGGGTTAGCAGAGTCGAGCAACAAAGTCATCATCAATTCAATCCGAAAGAGGTTGAAAGGAGCAAAAGGAAAATGGGTAGAAGAATTGCCATCTGTCTTATGGGCAAATCGTACGACACCTAGAGCATCAACTGGACAAACTCCGTATTCTCTGGTATATGGATGCGAAGCAGTCTTGCCAATCGAAGCTCAAATACCAACTGCCAGAAGTCGCACGTATGATCAAAATGCAATAAATTTATCCTACGATCTTGATGCCTTAGAAGAAATCCGAGAAAAAGCATTACGAACGATGGCTGCACAGAAAGGAATTGTCGAAAGACACTTCAACAAAAAGGTAAAGGCAAAAATTTTTCAAGTTGGAGATTATGTCTTACGACATGTGTTTTCAAAACACGCAAGAGCCCAACGCTGGAAAACTTTCCATCAAATGGGAAGGACCTTACATAATTTCCAAAGTCATCGGAAATGGAGCATACAGACTTACGACTATGGAAGGTATGGAAATCCCACGAAGCTGGAACGCCCATCACCTCAAAAGGTATTATTTCTAAACCTATTTACATACGATTTATTCCTTATCCATTACTGACTTAAGCATTGGAGCGCCGTTGGCTAAGCCAACGGCCACCCCTTAGTCATCCTTTTTCGCAGGTATCGCACGATAAATCGCATGGATCGCATGATTAACGCAAGTATCGCACGACTTAAATGCATGCTTATCGCAAGAATCGCACGACAAAAATCGCATGGATCGCAAGAAAACCGCTGTAACGCACGATTATATCGCAAGAGCGCAAGTCAATTCGCCAGTCGCACGAATACTCTCATGAGTACAAAAGAAACGTTTCTATAAATCAGTCTAAGGACTTTAAAAAACAAATGCATGCAAAAACACAAGACAAAAAGCTAAAACGCACGATACATGCTACAAACGCACGACATAAATTATAACACACGAACACAAAGATAAGGCATAAGATAAAAAGCTAGAACGCACGATATTCAATCAAAATTTCTTTCATTAAACATTTTTTCTGCCTTAAAATGGCAGAGTACAAAAAAAGAAAGAAATTCTACGACTACAAAGATTAAAACTACTCTAAAGGAGCGTTGGTAGCAGGTGGATCTACGACAGGAGCCTCTTCGGTCTCTTCAGGATGTGCAGGAACGGATCCAGAGGTTTCAGGAACCTCCTCCTCGACACCTACATCCTTGACTTCCGTAGGCTTTTCTTCGTCCAGGCCTTTTAGATCCTCCTCGTCGAGAAGGTCCTCAGAGCCCATCACCTGAACGAAAGAAGCCACCTCGTCCTTCGCCAACTGAGAAGTCACGGTCCCAGCAGCTACGCGTCGCATGACCGCAGTACGTGCGACCACACGGACTAAGGCAGCGTCATCTTCCAGTTCCTGGATCTTGGACGATAAAGCTTCTTCTCTCTCAGCCTTCTCCCGTCGAACGGCCAGCAACTCCTTCTCTAGCTCCTTGGTGTGGTCCAAGGCCAACTTCAGCCGTTCCCGCTGTTGAACTTGGAATTGCTCGCTGAGTTCCAGCTTGGATTCCAAATCCCCAATCTGAACCGACTTGGCATTAACCTCGTCGGTCAGTTGGACCAGCTTCTTTTTGGCCTTGTCGGCCTCTTTCCTAGCCACCTTGGCATCATTCTGGTTCGACGCCAACTCCTCTTTGATCTTAGCCATCCGAGTATGGAGGCTAAGACTGGTTTGGAGAGCCTACAGGTACAAAAGAAAAAAGAAAGGATTAGAAGCTGTACAAGTAAACTGAAAGCAAAAAACGTACGACAGGGACTTACCAGGAAGGAGATACCCGCAATGGAGGCATCTAGGTCTTCGATATCGGCCTCCTCCATGCGTGCCTTCTGAGCAGGGACGTGAAACTGCTCAAGAACTGGGAAAGTAGCCGCCGTCCTGATCACATCGTCCACCATAAAGTCAGAAGGGATCTGGATTGTCATGGTCGTAAGACCAGACCCCTCTTTCTCCTTGCCCTTGTCGGCCTTCGACGCACCTGCTCCCTTTGCAGGAGGAGCAAAGTTAAGAGGAACAGCCTCTATCCCACCTTCAGCCTTGCGTGCGGCATCCTTAGGTGGGGTGTCCACTGAAACGTACGACGACCTCGTACGTTTAGCCACTAAACCTTCCTGGGCAGCAGCTTTCCTCTTGGCAGCACGAGCAGCTGCTTCCATCGTCGACGCCTTCTTGGAAGCTGAGCCTATACAAAAAAGAGAAGTTAGAATTAAACAAAACTAACACAAACAAGAATATTAACGTACGATATTTACCTTCCATATCTGTTTCTTCGATTATTTGTACTTCAGGCTCGATGTCGCTCTCCTCGCCGCCCTTCGACGTTCTATACGTGCGATCTGTCACACTATAACTCAGGAAGTGCGAGATCAGCTCGTTAGATTCTTCAGTCGTCTCAAACGTGAAGTTAACAACTGCAAGAAAACATGCGATTAGTCATCGAAATTGTGCAAAAGATGTATAAATAAGAGATGAATGCCTAAGTTACCATTTGAGTTCCACTCAGGAACAACCCAAGATTCATCGGAGACCGAAGACGTCTGGACGAAAACGTAACGAGACTTCCACCCTCGATCATTCACTTGCGTGCGATGAACAAGCATGGTATCATTCCTGCCCTTAGGAAACAACCCATAACGGTTGTAGGGCAGTTTCGTCACGTTATAAGCAGAAAGAAGGTCGTCCACAGAGAACGCACGACGACCCCAATCCTTGGTCACCCGTTCGATCACCAGGATGACTCGCCAGAATTGGGGCATCAGTTGCCCCGGAAATAAGTTGAAACGAGACATGAAGGCTCGAGAGAGTGGGGAATAAGGCCATCGAAATCCGATTTTAAACGGATATTCAAACAGGGCAAAGAACCCCGTCGGAGTATCCGCTGGCCTAACCTCTCCGGCCACCCTTACTTGGGCGCCCTCTGGTAACCCAGCTAATTCTCTTAACTCTCCTACTTCTAAGCTCTCGGCAATCGAACTTTTAACTTCCGACGACATGATGAAATCTAGTCGGCTTAAACTATTTCTCAAACGTGTAAACCTAAGAACGTCTAAACCTCTATTACTCTTAGTTGCTATTGATTTCAGACGCATTAACTGAAAGAGAAAGAAGTACCTTATATGCCTAGTCGCATAAAATCCTTGCCGAAAATAAAGTCGGATTACGATCAAGCAAAAATTGAAAAAGATTTTGTAAAATCTTTTCTTACTATCAAACGCCTTATTTATAGCAACTAAATCATATGAGTCATCAGAGATAATCGTACCACGCGTCATCATTTAGCCGTTAGAAGACACGCGTCCAGAATAACGGCTAGATAACGGCTAGTTTATCAACGTTAATTCGACCGTTTACCAACGTATTTTTACTCTTTGTCCAGCGAATTAAAGATTTAGATAAAATTAGAATTATTTTCTAAATCTTGGGGGCAAATTGTTAGGGTAAAAATCTACGATCGCACGACAACCGACTATAATCGTAAGGCAAATGTTAGGACAATAGTCCTGTATTAAGATAAGGTCCAGAGATAAAACCTAAAAGTACTATCGAACAAAGATTATTAAACATCGAACATATACATCGAATAAGTCGAACGATATCCACAATATCGTACGACAGTACTAACGAATAAATATACAAAGTTTATATGTTTGATGCAGGTAAGCTGATTATCATTTCTAACAATTGTCCACCTTTGAGGAAATCGGAAATTGAGTACTATGCTATGCTTGTTGAAGATCATCGCTACATCGAACAAGTCGTAAGTTATGTATCGTTCGACAGCATCAAGATCGACCGTTACAAGCAAGATTCTCGCAGCAGTTACAATCTGGACATTAACTCTCAACAACACCGTTGGACAGTTACTCTCCGAGCATTAATTGAAGACAATAACGTTGGACGGTTACAATTCAATCATTGATGAGTCACAATACCGTTGGACCGTTATTATCAAGCCACTATATAAGAAGAATCAAGCCAGTATTTCAGGACACGAAGTCTATCCGAAGCTCACAAGTTCTATAATCACTATTCTAGAAAATCATCTGTATTTTACATTCGATTTCATAGTTCTCTCAGTTGTAATCGTACGATCAAAGCTGTATACTTGAAGGACATCACCCCTGATTGGTGATCATAGTGCTCTGTCGACTTATCTTTTAGGTCGACCGCAGGTTTTTTCCTCCGTCGTGAGGTTTTTCCTGCGTCATCAAATTATTTGTCTTACTTTACCTTCTCGCACTTATCATTGATTGTAATTTCTTTCTCTCGACGGTTAAGCCTCACACAAATTTTATTCGACATCGAGTTGTGTAATTTTTTACATAAACAATGTCCTTCGGGTATACAGCTTTGATCGTACGATTACAAGTGAAATAACGACAAGATCGAATGTAAATTACATATGATTATCAAGAATAATTGCTATAGAATTCGTGAGCTTCAGATAGACTTCGTGTCCCGAAATGCTAGCTTGATTCTTCTTTTATAGTAGCTCGAGAATAACGGTCTAACGGTATTGTGGCTCATCAATGATTGAATCGTAACCGTCCAACGTTATTGTCTTTAATTAATGCTCGGAGAGTAACTGTCCAACGGTACTGCTGAGAGTTAATGTCCAGATTGTAACTGTTGCGAGAATCTTGCTTGTAACGGTCGATCTTGATGCTGTCGAACGATATATAACTTACGATTTGTTCGTTGTAATGATGGACTCCAACGAGCATGGCATAGTACTCAATCTCGGACTTTCTCAAAGGTGGGCAATTGTTAGATATGATAATCAGCTTGCCTGCATCAAAGACATAAACTTCGCATGTTTATTCGTTAGTATCGTCGTACGACAATATAGTCATCGTTCGTCTTTTTCGATGTATATGTTCGATGTTTAGTGATCTTTGTTCGATAGTTCTTTTTAGGTTTTATCTCAGGACCTTATCTTAATACAGGACTATTGTCCTAGCATTTATCTTACGATTATAGTCGGTCGTCGTGCGATTGTAGATTTTTACCCTAACACCAAAAGTAGCTAGCTTTTTGATAAGCTACTTTGAGTAGCTTATGAGAAGCTTTTTGTGACTTTTTCTAGTTATACCCCTTATTAATAATTAAATATTATCAATTAAAATTATATATTAATTATTAAATAAATAATAATTACAATAATTAATAAATATTAGTTTTTAATAATTAAAATTAATTATTAATTATATTAAATTATACATTGTTAGGGTAAAAATCCACAATCGCACGACGACCGACTATAATCGTAAGACAAACATAAGGACAATAGTCCTGTATTAAGATAAGATCCTAAGACAAAACCTAGAAGAACTATCGAACAAAAATCACTAAGCATCGAACATATACATCGAATAAATCGAACGATAATTACAATGTCATACGACGATACTAACAAATAAACACACGAAGTTTATGTCTTTGATGCAGGCAAGCTGATTATCATTTCTAACAATTGCCCACCTTTGAGAAAGTCTGAGATTGAGTACTATGCCATGCTTGTTGAAGTTCATCACTACAACGAACAAGTCGTAAGTTATATATCGATCGACAGCATCAAGATCGACCGTTACAAGCAAGATTCTAGCAGCGATTACAATCTGGACATTAACTCTCAGCAATACCGTTCGACCGTTATAAATCAAGCATTAATAGTCAAGAGTACCGTTGGACAGTTACGATTTGGACATTGATGAACAACAATGCCGTTGGACGGTTACTCTCAAGATACTATATAAGAAGAATCAAGTCACTATTTGAGGACACGAAGTCTATCGGAAGCTCACAAATTTCATAGCAATTATTCTTGATAATCATCTGTAATTTACATTCGATTTCATAGTTGTCTCAATTGTAATCGTACGACCAAAGCTGTATACTCGAAGGACATCACCCCTGTTTGGTGATAATAGTGCTCTGTCGACTTATCTTTTAGGTCGACCGCAGGTTTTTTCCTCCGTCGTAAGGTTTTTCCTGCGTCATCAAATTGTTTATCTTATTTTACTTTTCTCGTACTTATCATCGATTGTAATTTCTTTCTCTCGACGGTTAAGCCTCACACAAGTTTCTTACGACATCGAGTTGTGTAATTTTTTACATAAACAGTTTGGCGCCCACCGTGGGGCTCCGTTTTGAGAAAAATTTCATTCGGTGAAAAGTGCGCCTTAGTACTAACCTTTTCTTTGAGTTCTCTTTGAGCTATTTGTGCAGGATAATGGATAACGGACTCATAGCATCTTTACAACAACAATTGCAACAAGCTAATGACGAACTCCAGCGTCTTCGTGCTTCACAAGGACCATCGATGTCTATTCCTCCTCCTTATCCACCTCAACATCTGAGACCACCACTCCGACCACAGTTCAATGCCTCGGTACCACTATCGACTGTAAACCAACAGTACAACAACGTACGACCGTCTTTACCACAAGTTCCACCACCAATACCTCATGGCCCGCCACCTATGCCCCGAGGTCCACCTCCTATGCCTCAAGGAACACCCATGTTCACGTTCGAACCTTTCAACAACATATCCCAACAAATTCCTATCCCTGGTCATATACCTACAGCTGCTAGTTCTACCATTCATACGACAATACCACCCAGTACCGGAATCTCTTCTGGTTTTATCCCAACAATTCCAATAGCCATTGAAGATCCTTTAAGCGTACGATTGAAATCCTTAGAAGAGCAGAATCAAAAGCTGTTCGCGTTACTCACAAAGCTACCCGGAGCAGCAGTACCTGTCGAAGTTGAACCTAAAACTGGATTTCAAGCCTCGCCGTTCGTCGATGAATTAGCTCTTGTCGACGTACCCAAGAAATACACCATTCCAGCTTTCGCAACAAAATATTCTGGAATCACAGATCCAGTCGAACATATAGCACAGTATAAGCAACTTATGTGGACAGTTCCTATACCGGCGCAATATCAAGAAGTTTGCATGTGCAAAAGTTTTGGATCAACTCTAACAGGAGCAGCATTACAATGGCTTATCAACTTAAAGCCAAAAAGCATTGGGTCCTTTGCAGAATTGGTAAACCAATTCACTCGACAGTTTGCTAGCAGTCGTAAGATGGAGAAGCAGACCAGCGACCTATACTACATCGTACAAAAATCTGGAGAAACGATCCGCGACTACTTCAACAGGTTCAATGCGGCAATGATTGAAATAAAGAATTGCGATGTGAAGACCGCAATCAAGGCGTACAAACGTGGGCTAGAAGATTCCTCTGGACTGTATTTAGAATTGACTAAGTACCCTCCAGAAAACTTCGATGACGTACGAGCCAGAACATTAGCTTTCATGAGAATAGAAGACGATGCTCTTTTTCGACGAAAGCACTCTGTTGAAAAGAAACCTCTTGGTGCTCAAAAACATGATTTTAAGCACAAAAGAGTAAACAAGATTGGGAATCCTCGACATGAGTCAAAAGCTCGATCAAGCAAAGGTACTGTTAAAATACGATATCCAGAATTATCTACTTACAATTTTGCAGGCACACCGAAAGATTTGGTAGATTCGCTACGAAAGATTGATGCAAACATACGATGGCCAAAGAAATCTGACAAACCAAGCAAGGACAAGGATCAAAATAAATGGTGCGACTTCCATGAAGACCACGGCCATATGACGGATGAATGTATCAGTCTCAAAAAGGAGATTTCATATCTGAAATCGAAAGGACATTTGAAAGGCGTCATCCCAGAAGAGCAAGGACGACCAGCATCACCGATTCATACAAAAGTCGTAAACTGCATCACTGGAGGATCAGAAGTGTGCGGACTTACGTATTCAGCTGCCAAGCGACATGCGCGAGATGGTCCAGATGAACATCCTATCCCCGGAGAAGCCAAATCAAAGACGGAAAGAGAGCTCGATGCAATGACAATTACGTTCGACCAAGACGATACACAGGGGGTCCATCATAAGCATCATGACGCTCTAGTCATACAGTTGACAATCGGAAACTGTTCGACTAAGAGAATATTGATTGATGGAGGTAGTTCAGCTAACGTTATTTTTGCAGATACTCTTAAAGTCATGGGGATCGAACGATCAGAAATCGTACGACGAAGTACTACTCTGATTGGATTCAATGGAGACCCGATGAACACTCTCGGAGAAATCATCCTGCCTGTCTTCGCCAAAGGCATCAACAAACAAACGAAGTTCAACGTCGTTGACTGCCAGTCAGCATATAATGTTATTCTTGGAAGACCATGGATCCACGAGATGAAAGCAATCCCATCAACATACCATCAGAAAATCAAATTTCCTTCTCCATGGGGAATTCAAGAAATTGCTAGTGAGAACAAGGTCGCACGAGAATGCTACAAGATTACGATGAAGACAAAGTCGCAGGACATCTAGCAATTACAAAGCCAGGATGGGAAGAAATCGAACGATGATCTTCGACTAGAAGAAGTCGTAATCGATCCTGAACATCCTGATCGAAAGGTCTTCGTAGGAGCCTCGCTCCCCCCTGACATAAAAAATACGATTATATCTTTTTTGCAGGAACATTCAGACTGTTTTGCATGGTCGCACGAAGATATGGTTGGAATAGATCCAAGCATTATATCACATAAGTTGAACGTGGATCCTACTTTCAAACCAATTAAGCAGAAATGTCGCAAGTTTGCACCCGAACGAAACAAAGTAATTAATGATGAAGTCGACAATCTGTTGAAGACAGGGAAAATCCGAGAAGTCAAATATCCAGAATGGTTGGCTAATGTAGTCGTCGTACAAAAGAAGAATGGAAAATGGCGAGTCTACATCGATTTCACGGATCTAAACAAAGCTTGTCCAAAAGATCCTTTCCCTTTACCTCATATCGACGCCATGGTCGATGCGACAGCAGGACATGAATTACTGACGTTCATGGACGCATATTCAGGATACAATCAAATATTGATGCACACGGAAGACCAAGAAAAAACCGCATTCATGACAGACAAAGGCATATACTGTTACAAAGTTATGCCATTTGGTCTCAAGAATGCAGGTTCGACGTATCAAAGATTGGTCAACATGATGTTCAAGGAACATCTTGGTCGAACGATGGAAGTCTATATCGATGACATGCTCGTGAAGTCAGAACGTTCGATTGATCATGTTACGCATTTAAAGCAATCGTTCGACATCCTACGACAGTACCAGATGAAACTCAATCCAGCAAAATGTTCCTTTGGGTACGAGCAGGAAAATTCTTGGGATACTTGGTAACACAACGTGGAATCGAAGCAAGTCCAGAACAAGTTAAAGCTATCACCGAGATACAATCTCCAAGAAATATCAAAGAAGTCCAGAAGTTAACAGGACGAGTGGCAGCTTTAACCCGATTTATCTCACGATCATCGGACAAATGCCATTTGTTCTATAATGTCCTACGAAAGAATCAAGGCTTCTTGTGGACGGATGAACATGAGAAAGCTTTGCAGGAGTTGAAGCAATACATGGCATCACCTCCTCTGCTGACAAAACCCGTCGAAGGTGAAAGTCTGCAGTTGTATTTGGCAGTGAGCAAGAATGCGACAAGTGTAGTACTCGTGCAAGAGGAAGATTAGCAACAACGACCAATTTATTATGTAAGCAAATCTTTCCTCGACGCAGAAACCAGGTATACATCAATGGAGAAATTGCTATTGGGTCTTATGACGGCAGCGAAAAAGCTAAGGCATTACTTCGAGTCGCATCATATCATTGTTGTGACCAATTATCCACTCAAGACGGTGCTTCGAAAGCCAGAGTTAACAGGACGTCTAGCCAAGTGGAGCATCTATCTCAGTGGGTTCGACATTGAGTTCAAACCCAAGACGGCAATTAAATCGCAAGTACTGGCAGATTTTGTGGCAGAATTCTCTCCAGGACTGGAACCCATGACGTGCGACGAAATTGTGATGATTTCAGACAACAAACCTTGGATACTCTACGTTGATGGTTCTTCGAACGTACGAGGATGTGGATTAGGCATTGTCTTAAAATCATCACAAGGGGGAAATATAGTGTACTCCATACGATGTGAATTCAAGGCCACAAACAACGAAGCAGAGTATGAAGCTTTGATCGCAGGATTGGATATTGCTCTTAGACTGGGGGCAAAACAATTGCACGTTCGAAGCGATTCTTTATTGGTGGTAAACCAAGTAAATGGAGATTTTCAAGCAAAAGATTCAAAAATGATGAGTTACCTCAAAGCCGTTAAAGGTCGAATCGCGCGATTTGAACAATTCCTGATCGAGCAAATACCAAGAGATCTAAATATGCAAGCTGACGCACTAGCCAATTTGGGATCTGCATTTCACGATCCATTCATGGAAAATATCCCAATACTTCATCTTACGACACCAACAATTGCGGCAAACGACGAAGTACAGATGAATGAAGAAATTTACAATTGGTCGCTCGACATATGGAATTACCTCAAGCACAACCAACTTCCTGAAGACAAAATGGAAGCTCGAAAGACAAAGTCCAAAGCTTCAAGATATACAATCCTTGAAGACCAACTTTATCGAAGATCCACGACTGGACTTCTCTTACGATGTGTCACAAGTAAAGTACAAATCAATCAAATTCTCTAAGAAATGCATGACGGAGAATGCGGAAATCATGCAGGGGGCAGAAGTCTTGCTAATCGAATCTCACGACAAGGCTACTATTGGCCTACTTTACGAGATGATGCAATAACGTACGTCCAACGGTGCGATGCATGCCAAAAACATTCGGGTATGATCCATCGACCATCTGAACCTTTGCATTCTATTCTAGTTCCATGGCCCTTCATACGATGGGGAATGGATATCGTGGGAAAATTACCTCCAGCCCCTGGACAAAAAGTCTATCTACTTGTGCTCACCGATTACTTCTCAAAGTGGATAGAAGCTGGTGCTTTCTCACAAGTCCGGGATAAAGAAGTCATATCTTTCATTCAGAAGAATATCATTTATAGGTTCGGAGTACCAGCTGAAATTATGTGCGACAACGGCTCACAATTTATAAGTGACAAGACTCGTACGTTCTGTGAAAAACGAGGAATCAAGTTAATCACTTCTACTCCAAGATATCCACAATCTAATGGATTAGCAGAATCAAGCAACAAAGTCATCATCAATTCAATCCGAAAAAGGTTGAAAGAAGCAAAAGGAAAATGGGTAGAAGAATTGCCATCTGTCCTATGGGCGAATCGTACGACACCAAGAGCATCAACTGGACAAACTCCATATTCTCTGGTATATGGATGCGAAGCAGTCTTACCAATCGAAGCTCAATTACCAATTGCCAGAAGTCGCACGTATGATCAAAACGCAATAAATCTATCTTACGACCTGGACGCTTTAGAAGAACTCCGAGAGAAAGCACTACGAACGATGGTTGCACAAAAAGGAATTGTCGAAAGACACTTCAACAAAAAGGTAAAGGCTAAAAAATTTCAAGTTGGAGATTATGTCTTACGACATGTGTTTCAAAACACACAAGAGCCAAACGCTGGAAAACTTTCCATCAAATGGGAAGGACCATACATAATTTCCAAAGTCATTGGAAACGGAGCATACAGACTTACGACAATGGAAGGTATGGAAATCCCACGAAGCTGGAACGCCCATCATGTTAAAAGGTACTATTTCTAAACCTATTTACATACAATTTATTTTCTTAAATTGATTACTGACTTGAGCGTCGGAGCGCCGTTGGTCAAACCAACGGCCACCCCCTAGCAACTCTGTTTGTTCGCAGGAATCGCACGACTAACGCATGAATCACACGATTAACGCATGGATCGCACGACTATCGCATGTATCGCACGATTGCCGCAAGTATCGCACGGTTATTGCAAATATCGCACGATTAAATTGCCTCAGACGCACGATTATATCGCAAGAGCGCAAGTCAATTCGCCAGTCGCACGAATACTCTTATGAGTATAAAAAGAAACGTTTCTAACTTAAGTCTTAGGACTTTAAAACAAACGCATACGAAAAACGAAGGCTAACACGCACGACATAAGCTAAAATGCACGATACAATCTACATGCAAAAGTAAAAACGCAAGTTAAAAACTAACTACGCACGACAAAACAATTCCTGAATCCAAAGTTTTTTCATTAAATTTTTTGCTAAATGTAGCAAAATTACAAAAGATGAAAAAAGAAAAATTACAAAAACTATTCTAAAGGAACGCCGGTGGAAGGTGGATTCGCGACAGGAGCCTCTTCGGTCTCTTGAGGATGCACAGGAACGGATCCAGAGGTTTCGGGAACCTCCTCCTCGACGCCTACGTCCTTGACCTCAACACGCTTTTCTTCGTCCAGACCCTTTAGATCCTCCTCGTCAAGAAGGTCTTCAGAGCCCATCACCTGAACAAAAGAAGCCACCTCATCCTTCGCCATCTGAGAAGTTATGGTCCCAGCAGCTACACGTCGCATCACCGCAGTACGTGCGACCACTCGGACCAAGGCAACGTCATCTTCAAGCTCCTGAATCTTGGACGACAAGGCTTCTTCCTTCTCAGCCTTCTCACGTCGAACGGATAGCAGCTCCTTCTCTAGCTCCATCGCACGATCCAAAGCCAACTTCAGCCTTTCCCGCTATTCGACTTGAAACCGATCGCTGATTTCCAGCTTCGATTCGAGGTCCCCAATTTTGACCGACTTGGTGTTAACCTCATCGGTCAGTTGGGCCAGCTTCTTCTTGGCCTTGTCGGCCTCCTTCCTGGCCACTTTGGCGTCATTCTGACTCAACGCCATTTCCTCCTTAATCTTAGCCATCCGTGTATGGAGGCTAAGACTAGTCTGGAGGGCCTGCAAAAAAGAAAGAAAGAAGTTAGATCTTGCACAACAGGAATAAGCAATGAACGACACACGATGAAAAAGAACTTACCAGAAAGGAGATGCCCGCGATGGAGGCATCCAGATCTTCGATGTCGGCCTCCTCCATCCGCGCCTTTTGAGCAGGGACGTGAAACTGCTCCAGGACCGGGAAGGTGGACTTCGTCCTGATGACGTCGTCCACCATGAAGTCAGAGGGCATCCGAATGGTCATGGTCGTAAGACCAGACCCCTCCTTCTCCTTGCCCTTATCAACCTTTGATGCAGGTTGACTTGAGGCACCCTTCTCCTTCGCAGGAGGAGCGAAACTAAGAGGGTCCGCCTCTATTCCACCTTCAGCCTTGCGTGCGGCATCCTTAGGTGGAGAGTCTAGATGAACGTACGACGACCTCGTACGTTTAGCCACTAAACCCTCTTGGGTCGCAGCCTTCCTCTTGGCAGCACGAGCAGGCGCCTTCATTGTCGACGCCTTCTTAGAAGCTGAGCCTGCATAGAAAAGAAAAACCAGAATAAAAAACAAACAACTACAAGCAAAAACTAAGTTATTGACGTAAGTTGATTACCTTCCATATCCTTCTCTTCGATCACTTGCACCTCGGGTTCGACATCGCTCTCGTCACCTCCCTTGGACGCACGATACCTACGGTCTGTCACACTGTAGCTCAAGAAGCGCTCGATCGCTTCAGTAGTCTCCTCAAACGTAAAGTCGATCGCTGCAAAAAGAAACAAATGATTAATAAGAGGAAATAATTTCAAAAAAGATCAAAGGAAACAAGAAAAGATCTATTACCGCCTTTGTTCCATTCAGGAACGACCCACGACTCTTCACCCACGACCGAGGATGTTTGGACGAAAACATATCTCGCCTTCCATCCACGATCGTTCACTTGAGTACCGTGAACCAACATGGCATCACTCCTTCCCCTTGGAAACAACCCAAAACGGTTGTAGGGAGAGCGAGATATGTTTTCGTCCAAACAAATAAACACACGAAGTTTATGTCTTTGATGCAGGCAAGCTGATTATCATTTCTAACAATTGCCCACCTTTGAGAAAGTCTGAGATTGAGTACTATGCCATGCTTGTTGAAGTTCATCACTACAACGAACAAGTCGTAAGTTATATATCGATCGACAGCATCAAGATCGACCGTTACAAGCAAGATTCTAGCAGCGGTTACAATCTGGACATTAACTCTCAGCAATACCGTTCGACCGTTATAAATCAAGCATTAATAGTCAAGAGTACCGTTGGACAGTTACGATTTGGACATTGATGAACAACAATGCCGTTGGACGGTTACTCTCAAGATACTATATAAGAAGAATCAAGTCACTATTTGAGGACACGAAGTCTATCGGAAGCTCACAAATTTCATAGCAATTATTCTTGATAATCATCTGTAATTTACATTCGATTTCATAGTTGTCTCAATTGTAATCGTACGACCAAAGCTGTATACTCGAAGGACATCACCCCTGTTTGGTGATAATAGTGCTCTGTCGACTTATCTTTTAGGTCGACCGCAGGTTTTTTCCTCCGTCGTGAGGTTTTTCCTGCGTTATCAAATTGTTTATCTTATTTTACTTTTCTCGTACTTATCATCGATTGTAATTTCTTTCTCTCGACGGTTAAGCCTCACACAAGTTTCTTACGACATCGAGTTGTGTAATTTTTTACATAAACATACATTATATATTATTTATTTTTAAATGTTATTAATTATATTATATATTATTTAATATGTTTAATTATCAAAATATAAATATAATAATTTTTAATCTATATATAATAAAAGAGTAACTAATTGTGAATCCCAAATAATAGAGAATGAAAGATGGAGAGAAAACTAGTATTAATGATGAAGCTAATGATTACAACTAGTTGGTGATAATGATAGAATAAGTATGAAAAGACAAAGGAATGTTTTTGTTCTTGGAAAATGCTTCTCACACATAAAAGTAGGCTACCATTAATCCACACAAAACCCTAGGCTATAGCATTCTATTTATAGCACTAGGTATACAAGAGTTACAATAAAAGCCCTTAGAGTCTATGACTCTTTACAAAAGAGGGCACAAGATAAACTAAAGCTATCACTAGAAATAGGAAAATACAAGATAGACCCTTGACTTCTTCACAACCCACAAAGTAGGGTCTAACAATCTCCCCCTTTGGGAAGAAGTCAGAAGGGTGGCGGATACTTCAGTGCAGGCTCCCACTTGGACAGTTGACGATACTCGTCCCATTCTCCGATGATCCTCGTTCGCAGCTTTAAGGCAGCTTCGACTCTCCGGTACATGAGTCTCTCCTTCAGTTTTCCTTCAAGCTTGTCCAACGCCTCGAAGAACTTGACTTGTTGTCTAAGTTCCTCGTCTTCGGAATCTGGTCCGTCTTCAGTCGGCTCTCTATGCCTTGGATGACATACAGAATGGTACCGTCGCAGAAATGAGAAAGTTCACTGAATCTCATGAACTTCCGTTCTCTCTTCTTTAGCGTGCAGTAGACAATACCGTGTTCTGGGATGCTCGTCGGCACGTAGAGCTGATATGATTCGATTGCTGGGACTTGCAGATTCGGACGAAGGAGGTTCACTTTCGGCTGTCGACTCTCGATTGCCATCTGGTAGTCGGTCACATGTGATAAAGCAATGGTGTGGCGGACGTACTTTTTGAGCACCACGAGGCCGGAGTTGTAGTAGTCGGGGCGGAGAATCGGACCTTGAAGATACTTGATCAGCGCGAGGATGTCTTCAAGATGGATCCGATCCAAGTCAGCTTCTATAAAGGTCCACTTCAGGAGCTCGCCATTCAACCTGACGTTCCCACTTCCGTACATGGCGACCGAGAACTCCAAGAACATGCTGCTGCCGTGTCTGTAAGGCCTCACATCTGTTACCTTCACAAAACGGCGTCTGAGTCTGGTCTTCCCATGAGTGTACCAGTTGCAGATGCGTTGGTGGGCGTAGGCTGTCTGGCGGCGCTTCTTCTTGTAGTGCGAGACTCCGAAGAATACCTTTCTGGACCACAGATGGACCTTTTCTTGTTGGAAGATCCTTGAGAAGGACTCCTCCAAGAAAGGTCGAAAGATTACCGTGTGGTTCCAGTTTAGCTGGATGACAACGGGAGCTGGAGCGTCTTGAACTGACGTCGTGATGGTGGGAGGCTCTTCCGTTTCCGGGAACTGTACCGATGGGAGGAATGTGTCGTAGTCGGTTGCGCTGACTATGGTGTCCCCCTTTTTGTAGATCCTGAGGCTTTGAGCAAGTCGGGCGAGGAGTCTTCTGGCTTCTTCCGAGATGTGAAGCTCATTCGGATCCGTCGGCGCCGACTCGAGGACTACCATATCGACCTCGACAGTAGGCTCGGACTGAGGAAATTGGATTACCTCATCCAACGGTATCGACTGATAGGCGAACTGCTCGACGTCGAGGGGATCTTTGTCGGGATACTCCATGAAGTGTTGGTGCCCTGACGGAGCGGTTTGCGGCGCTGAAGCTGATGCAGGCGCGGAACCCGAGGCTTGAGCGAGGCCGATGCGAAGTCTCTTGGCTCCTTGCATCTCCCCCTCATGAGGACCTGTGCCCGGGTCAGTGTCATCATGTCCCCGTTTTGAGGACTGAGACTGAGACCGGCACGCTGCCTCGAGTTCGCGAATACGGCGGTTGGCGGCTTCCAATTGCGCCTCTCGATCTGCCAACTGTGCATCCCTGACGGCTAGCAGTTCCTCCGCTCTCTTGAGTTTTGCCGTGAGCTTGTCGTTCTGAGTGGTGAGCGAGGAGACTGCCATGTTGAATTAGGCTTCGAGAACGTAGCCCGGAATGGCACCTTCAGCAGTAGGTTGTGGAGGTTGCAGGCGGTGAAGTGGCTCGGTACGACGAGGAGGAGCCACAGATTGATGTACTTGAAGCTCTGTTGACTTGCCTTTTGCTTATCGTCGTAGCTCTTGTAGTTCTTCCTCTCGTTCGGCATCGCGAGACTTCAAAGTCTCAATCTCTCCCCTTTGCTCGTTGAGAGCACTCTCGAAAGCCTCAAGTTTGGCGTTCCGGGAGGCCTCGGCGCGGTCGAGCTCCGCGATTATGGTTTGGACGACTTTTAGGATGTCGTCCGAATCCGTCAGGCCTAAGAGCCTCGGTGTTGCGTGAGCGTCTTTAAAGACTTCGCTCGAGTCTGTCGGACCCGGTCCCGGTAATACAACACCACTTGGGCTCCAGTTATCGAGAAGAGTCCTACTGAGGTGCTCTCTCGGCCTGACGTCACCGCTGGTATGATGTTGACGGTGTCAGGGCTTCCGGTGGATCCTCGAAGGGCGTCACCTGACGCACCAACTCTCCCCGTTTCGGCCAGGCCACTCGGGCGGGCGGATGATGCTCCAAACTGTGTCCGACCCAAATGAATGACGTGATACGTCTCGGGAAGTGGATCTAAGACACTTGGTGCACGGAAAGAAGTCGAGAGGTGAGGCAGTTCCTCTCTTATCTCAACATTGACCGACTCCGAGTGAGTGGTCAATGAAAGTTGTGCTAAATCCCCGTGTGAAGATGAAACGACCATCTGTTGAGAGATGGCCGAGTGGGTGGCTTGGGTGTGCAGATGCACTGGTTGGCTGCCAGCGTCTTGACCCGACGTCATCAAGTGACCGCTCTGTGTGTGGTTGCCTCTGTGGGGGAATGACTCGGGGTGGAAGGGAGACCTAAGGTGTCTAACCTAGTGGGTTCTTCATCTCCTCCCTGTTCTTCTATCCTAAGCCACTCTTCGTCTAAGTGGACCTCTTCATCTTCGGTCTCTTTTCTCAGACCCTCACCAGCACCCTCAAGGTCTTCATCACCTTGTTTCTCCACAGCCGATTTCACTTCATCTTCATCACCGCCAAGACCGTCAGTACGGCCGTCTGAATCAACCTCATCTGGTTTGAGGATGTCCACGGAGTCGTCTCCGTTGAAAGATGACGTGACCTCATCTTCATCTCTTTGAGCTTTGCCGCTCTTGAGGTTGTCCACCTCCTCAGAAGAACCATCACCGAAGTCCACTTGTTCGGACTCGGTGGCCTCAACATCATCACCCTGTCGGTCGGATGGAGTGCGCCCGGAGGAATACGCGTCATGACCTTCATCATCTGAATCATCTCCGGAAGGTTCGCCGTGGGGATCGCCTTGTGGTCCGGGAGCAGCGTCAGTCTGAGGAGGCGAAAGACCATGTGCTTGTTCTTGTGGAGAAGCTTCCACGTCTTCGCCTTGTCTCTCGAGAGACTGTACTGGAGACGGCTCCCGTTCTTCATCATGGAAGGGCGACGGCGGCGAGTACCTCTGAGTGCCCGTGTACTGCTTGGTTCTGGATCTGATGTAGTACTCTGCCGAATGTTCTTCCTCATCAACCAATCGTCGTTGAGTGCGGCGACCCCGTGCTTGGCGGACTTGTTGGTAGAGAGCACTCTGACGGACTTGAGGCACGTGTGGAACCGCGGATGTGCTAACTATTCTACTCGGCTCCCCCCTCACGTCCACTCTCATTACCCCTGAACCGGAAGCTCCCCCAGTGGAACCCCGGGGCTCGGCACCTAGGGCCCGAGCCGAATGACGGACAGCTTGCACATCCTGGGCAGGGCTCCTCGGCTCTGAGGAGTCCGTGGATGTGTCTACTAGACCTATGGATGCCCTATAAAGTCCTACACACGCAGCTTCCCTATCAGTGGTATCCAACACGTGACGAGGAATTGGCATTTCCTCTTGACCGGGCTTGAGCTCCCGAAGCTTGGACCTGGAGAGCTGCTTGCTCTTGAATATCGGGTGACGAGATCGTTGACTGACAGCCGGATGTCGGTCCATGTGGTCGCGGATCATCAGAGCAAAGAAGCGCATCCACAGGACTGACGAATGCTTGGATCGCTGGTCGTTCGGGTCCACATCCCGTGTGATGTCGATCCAGAGTTGTGCCGCTATGTCAATCCTACGCCCGTAGATCACGGAGTGGATGACGTGCCATAGTTTGGTCGAGGCCTTGTCGATGCCTTTGACCTTGGCAGACAGGCATCTGTTCATAATACTGAACAGAGTCGCCCATAGTGGTGGCAGCATGTTGTTGGTGACATGAGAGATGCCGTTGAGCCGCTGACCAGAGTTTTGCATGACACCGATGGCGAGGATCTCGCTGAAAAGTATCGGTATGTCAATGATAGGCTCGAATGGAGCCTCGACGGAGTCAGTCGGAAGGTGCAGGATGCGTCGGAAGTCATCAAGGGTGACGGACAGTTCCGTCTGATCAACGCGTCCAACAAGAGTTCGTCCTCCGGCATGATGGTCAATCCTGGATGTGTTCCAGAATTGTTGGAGGTAGATCATTGGGACCTCAGCAGTGGCCTCGAGAGCATAGGCCAGTGGGTGCACCTTCAGGATTTCCAATATGACTGGTTCCTGAGCTGGAAAGCTGTTCAGGTCCACATACTCGTTGTTTTGAGTGATGGGCCTGAGATCTTCCTCGGAAATCAACGCGCGGTCAGCAGCAATGTTGAGAGCCATTTCTGTTCAATGAGGACAAATTTTAACAAGTTAGAACACTCAAGGAATTATCAAGTGTTGAGAAAAAGTTGGAAGAGGGAAATTACCACACCCGATTCGGGTTTTGGCAAAACCCGAATCGGGATTGTCACAAACCCGAATCGGGTAAAACATTACCCGTCTCCTACAAACTCTCAAACACTTGTGGAAAATTTGGCATGACCTCGACTCAACGCGAGTCGAGAAACACGAGTACCCGAATCGGGTTACTCAGTTTCCCGAGTCGGGAATTGAGATCACGAAAAATATGTATTTCCTCAAGAAACCCGATTCGGGAATTGGGTATACCCGAATCGGTAAAGAAGGTAAAGCACTTAGACCAATTTTTGAATTTCCTATAGAAACCCGATTCGGGTTTTGGGTATACCCGAATCGGTAAAGAGGGTAAAACACTTAACAAAAATTTGAAAAACGAGTTCAAAATATCCACCCTTAAGACGGATGCGGGAAACTCGGATACCCGAATCGGGTTATCCATGTTTCCCGGATCGGGATTTTTGAAAAATTGAGAACAAGGGTTCCATGAAGGATCGATGCGGGAAACCCGAATACCCGTATCGGGTTATTAGGTTTCCCGAATCGGGACTTATGAACACGAAGAACATT
This sequence comes from Centaurea solstitialis, assembly GCA_030169165.1. Taxonomy (NCBI): domain Eukaryota; kingdom Viridiplantae; phylum Streptophyta; class Magnoliopsida; order Asterales; family Asteraceae; genus Centaurea; species Centaurea solstitialis. The sequence continues at coordinate 19,603,221 of CM058046.1, forward strand.
CAAGAACCCCGATTTGGGGAATATGAATACCCAAATCGGGTAAACCGCGACTGTCGGTTTTCTCGACTTCAAATCGATCAAAAAACTTGATTTCGACGATGCAAACTAGTACATTATGCTACATTTAAGTTCTAAACTAGTTTACAATCACAAAACGACCGATTGAACGTCCCGAAAACCCATTCCAAAGAGTTTGGGTTTCGGGTTTATCCAAGAAGCTTTAGGCTTCGATTCGGCTAAGAAAACGAAACAGATACGTGTTATAGATTATATCAAAGTGTTCGTAATCTTACCGTGATCGTTTAGGAGTAGTCGGATCGAAGAACGGAGGTCGGAATCGCCGGAAAAGTGGCCGGAACCGGGGTGGTGGCGTCGGTTATGTTCGTCGGAGAGAGAGAGAGAGATATTTGAAAATTTTGAAAACTGATTTTTCTTTAAGCATAAACTTAGAAAAGGACAAATGTTCTTTTTATAATTCTGAGGTCAACTTATCAGTTTAAGGATAAGTGAACCCACTTTTCACTCTCAACTTCCAACAATGACACAAACACCCCCTGGGCTACAAGTTTCACGCAAATGGCAAAACGAGTCCCTGAACTTGAGTTTTAGAAAGTTTTCAAAAACAGCCCTTGAACTTAAGTACCAGAAGATGGCAGATTTGGTCCCCGAACTTGAAAGTTCAGAAACTTGTCACATCCACCCCCTGAACTTGCAAGTTCACAAAAATGCACAAGTTCAGCCCCTTGACCTCTACGGAACGACTAACCTGGATAGTTTTCTTCGGGTATTAACTGTGTAACCCCGGTATCGGATTCTGTGCGAGTCCTGATCTGATATAATCAGAAGTCGTAGCGATTGTTCACACCTACAAAATAAAGTCTAGGATGGTATCCATTGTAGTGTGGATCCGAAAACATTAGCACAGACAAACATATGATTATATAGACACTCCCCCTCGAAAGATGCTATACTTACAAGTCTCCCCCTACACACATGCATCCTAACAGATCCCCAACTCCCCCTAGACTTTAGGCGGGAGGTCTAACATTCCTAGCTTGCTTAGAAGGAAGAAATGGCGTTTCTCATCAAAGGCCTTAGTGAACAAATCAGCAAGCTGAAGATCACTTTCCACAAAATACAGTTCAATATTACCTTTTTCGACATGATCCTTGATGAAGTGGTATCGGATGTCGATATGCTTTGTTTTGGAGTGCTGAACTGGATTCGCGGTGATCTAAATGGCACTTTGAGAGTCGCAGTAGATTGGAATTTGGGTCATGGTGTATCCGAAATCCGCTAGTTGGGTTTTCATCCATAGAACTTGTGAGCAACAACACGCGGCAGCAATGTATTCAGCTTCGGCCGTGGAAAGACACACAGTTCTGTTTATGTGACGACCAACTCACCAACTTGTTCCCAAGGAACTGGCAGGCTCCGGATGTGCTCTTCCTGTCCAACTTGCAACCTGCATGATCAGAATCTGTGTAGCCAATTAGCTCAAAACTAGAACCCTTTGGGTACCAAAGGCCAAAGTCTGGCGTGCCCTTCAGGTACCTAAGGATTCTCTTCACAGCCTTAAGGTGTGAATCACGCGGGTCGCACTGATAACGAGCACAGACACCCGTGGAGAAGACAATGTCAGGTCTACTGGTCGTGAGGTATAGCAAAGAACCAATCATTGCCCGATATTTCTTTAGGTCTACCGGTTTGCCAGACAAGTCGGCGTCCATTTGAAATGATCTGGACATTGGTGTAGCAGCGGAGTTTGAGCCAACCACATCAAAGCGTTTTAATAAATCGTGAACATACTTTGATTGGTTTATGAAAATGCCTTCAGGGCATTGACGGACTTGAATTCCCAAAAAGAATGTCAATTCACCCATCATACTCATTTGAAATTGTGATTTCATAGTGTGCTCAAACTCTTTGCACAACTCAGGCTTTGTAGAGGCAAAGATGATGTCATCCACGTATATCTGTACGATAATTAAATCATCACCTGATTTACGAAGGAATAAGGTGGGTTCGATTGTACCTTTCTTGTAGCCAGCTCCTAGCAAATAGATAGTAAGAGTTTCATACCATGCTCATGGAGCTTGCTTGAGACCGTAAAGTGCCTTGTCTAACGCATAGACATGGTCGGGAAACCTCGGATCTACAAACCCTTCGGGTTGTTCAACATACACCTCCTCATGAAGGACACCATTCAGGAACGCACACTTGACGTCCATCTGGTAAACCATCATATTCTTGTGAGCGGCGTATGCGAGAAAAATCCGTATGGCTTCTATCCTTGCAACTGGTGCAAACGTCTCGTCGTAATCGATACCCTCTTGTTGGCGAAACCCCTTGGCGACCAAACGAGCCTTGTTGCGAATAACAAGGTTGTTTTCATCCTTTTTGTTTCGGAAGATCCATTTTAAGCCGATGACGGACTTCCCCCATGGTCGTTTTACCAGGCGCCAAACCTTGTTCCTTTCAAACTCTGCCAATTCATCTTGCATGGCCCTTACCCAGTCCGGGTCTGACAGAGCTTAATTGATTTCCGACGGCTCAAATTCGCTCAAGAAGCATGCGAAGAGACCTAAGTTGTCGGATTTCTTTGATGATCGAGTCTGGACATTCCGAGATGGACTCCCGATGATCTGGGATGGAGGATGACTTCTTGACCACTTCCTTGAATGAGGAAGAGTGACGTAGGATTCTTGGTTGTTTGTTGTGTCGTTCTCATCTTGCACGACGAAGTTTCTGGACTGGATTCCTCCGGAAGGACCACTTGTAGCCCTTCCCAGTGGCTCAATGTTCAGAACAACTTCCAGTCTGGGCTCCCGAACCACTTGAGCATACGATCTTTGAGAGGTGCTCGGAGATGGTAGCGGAGCGGCTTCAGTGACCGGAGCACGAACAGGGGTTGAATTCTGTGCTAAACGGGTTCTGATGAAGCTCCTGAAGGTTGTTCGTTTGATGAATTCTGAGGTGGTGAGTGTTAGGATTGTGTGCGAGACAGTAACAAGGTTACCGTGTCCAATGTTATAAGACACTAGTAGGTCACACCGCTGCACACCAAAAGGAGAACATTTTGGATTACATGAGAAATAATTAATTGATTATTAATTATTTTATGAGAGAATTAAATAAATAGTTAGTTAAACTATTTATTCATGATTAATTAATTAGATGAATTAATTAATTATTTATGGAAATTATTTGAGATAATTACCAAAGAATTTTATATGGAATAAAACTCTGCTAGGTTTATCCATATAAATGAAGGGTTAAGGGTTTATCAAATTCAATTCAGTTTTTCTTAATCCTACAACTCAGAAAAACTCTCTCTCTCTCACTCAAAACCGGCGCCGATTTCAAGAAAAGGTTCGCGTTCGGTTTTTCGGGTAATCCTTGGTGGTGGTCTAGAAACTATCTCAATCGGTGTCAGTAGCGGTGTATCCCCTACAAGCTTTCCGGAAAACTAATCGCATAAGGTAAACCATCAAACCTCGCTAAATTGTATCTGATAAGGTTTAAGTTGGGTCCAAGTTTGGGAATCGTTTTGTTTTCCGCTGCGCACCGTTAGTGCCTACGGTTCCCAACAGTGGTATCAGAGCCACTTCTTAAACCTATAGATCAGGTTTATTTGTTTAATATTTAGGTTTGAAAAATTTCGATTTTTATATGCTTGATAATTGTAAAAATTGTTTTTTTTCTCGAAAAACCTAATCGAATTCGGACCACCGGAAACCACCGCGGCTACACCACAGCTGGTGGTGGCTGCCGGCGTCGCACCCAAAACCAACCGCACCACAGCTAGTGGTGGCGGCGATGGCTGTCAACCGCACCACAGAGCCGTGGTGACGGCGGCTGTCAAAATAAACAACCACCACACAGCCGTGTGGTGGCGACGGGATTGTGATCCGACCACCGAAGCCGAAAAACGGCAACGGTGGTGGTGCTCGACTAACAACGCCGAAAGGCGGTGGTGGTGGTAGCAGTTGCCACTGCTGCCGTTGTTCTCCAGACCAACCGCCACACCACCGATTGTGGTGGTGGCGGTGGTAGCATTCCGTTAATTGAAACCGTCAAAGGCGGCGGTGGTGGTGGCGATTGCCACTGCTGCTGTCTTGCCCCAAAATCCACCGCCACGCCACCGCTTGTGGTAGTGGCGGCGATCGTCTTGCTAATCGAACATCGCGGCATCGGTTGTGGCCGAAGAAAAACCACCGCACCACCGTTTGTGGTGGCGGTGGTAATCGACTAACCCGCCGGAGGCAATGGTGGTGTTGGTTTGTTGTTTACGCCGGAGGCGGTGGCAGTGGTAGCAACTACTGCTGCTGTTGTGCTCCTAATCGGACCGCCACACCACCGTTTGTGGTGGTGGCGGCGATGGCGTGTTTTTTAGTTACACGAAACACCGGCGAAAGGCGGCGGTGGTGGCAATTCGTTGCTGTCGTCGTCAAAAGCACACCACAGGTGCCGATTGTGTCCGCCGTTGCCATCGATGATGGTGGCGGTGGTGTTTCGTTTGTTACGCGACCAGGCGGCAGCGGTGGTGTTAAACCGCTGCTGTTGCCGGTGGTTTAACGGTGATCGATGGTGATGTTGTTGTACCACGGCGGTGGTGGTGGCACTAAGCCACTGCCATCGTTAGTTGGATTGGTGGCAACGCGGTTATTTTCAGATCAAAACCAGAACGGTTAAACTTTAGCTGATAAGGGTTTATTCTAAACCAGATAAGGTTTAAAACCCTAGGGATTGTTTTTTGTTAATTGTTAAATTAATTGTTTAATTTAATCAAATTAGATTTAATTGTTTAATTAATTCTGTTTTAATTTAATAAAATCTAGTCAAGTTTTGTTGTCATGGTCAAACCCTTTGACCCTTGGTTGCGGTTTTTATGTATTGATTACGGGAGGCCTGCGTGCCATTTACAACCCGGTCTTTGTAATGTAATATTAAATTTGTAAATAAATCGAGAACTGAAGACGTAGCCAAGGAGACAACCATGGAGCTTGGAGCCAGTGGGAGCGCCGAGAAGTTTTGTCCCTTAGGAATAAAAGACTGTCGTTTTGTGTTGGCTCACGAAACGACAATAGTTAAGGGTTTTGACTATGACATATTTCATTGCGTGGTTGTTTATATTTATCAGTTATGATTGCGTGGTTGTTTTAGTTGCGTAATTTTAGATATAAACAATTTTAAAAGATTTTAAAAGTAAAATTGGATACAAATACAGTTTGTGTTTGAATCCAAAGTTTTTGAAAACTGGCATTTTGACCCTTGTTCAAATCATAGATTAGTAAGTGCAACCCACTTTGGGGGAACCTCCGGTGTAAGGTACATAGGGCGTTGTAAGTGCACACACTATGAACGCCCGTGTTCAAACCGAAACTAGAGGGTGATAAAACTCTGCGAATTATCTCCGGGTGGTACCGGCCAGAGTTTGTCCAGGTCCCGGGTGGTGCAGTCTATTTTGGTAATTATTTATTCACTGGGTGGTACCAGGCCAAAATGCACTAGAGGGACTAAATATGCACGGATTATATATCCGATGTCCCGGCGATCTAGAAGTCGTATTTTCGAATTAAAATGCGATTGGTATAGTTTTACCTACCATAAATCGCATGAGTCGGTTTGACATGATCACATGCTTCCCGACACATGTGAAATATGGATTCTAGTCTAATAAATTTATTTTAAGGGTAATAATTTATTAGAATTTATATAATTATAAACTAAATTTGGAATTTGTTCTTAATTTGTAGATGTCAAAATCTGTAATTCCGTTTTACACCCCTGAGGAATCCCTAAGACTCATCAACTCAAAATGGAAGCTTACAGGCCAAAATTTTCCAGTTTGGAAAATGCACCTTGACAATGTCCTGCGTGCACAGGGTAAGCTGTATGTTCTGGAAAAACCTGTTTCACGACCAGAGAGTAATTCTCCCGAGAGGGATTTTACTCAGTACTTTAAATATCTGGAAGATGAATCGGATGTAATGTTCATTCTGATTTTCTCAACATCACCTGAGTTCACGGGAGATTTAAGAGTTAAATCATGTTACCAGGCTGTGAAAGATATAGAAGACCAGTTAGGTCTCTATAAGCATACAGGTAAACTTCTGATCATGCAAGAGATCTTTTCACTGAAACTGAAAAGTAATCAGTCAGTTAAAGACCATCTTATTGAAATGAGAAGGCTCTTTAAATGTTTATCGCGTTTGGGGTACAAGATGACTCAGGAAGAGCTAGTGTACCTCATGTGGTTTTCCCTCACGAAAGAGATTCAAGACACAGCTAGTGCCTATATGAAGGAACCAAAGAAAGACGTGGATAAAGTTCATGAAGATATTCTGGCCAGTCTAGAGCCAGTACCGGAACCTGCAGATCTCATGGACACTGATGTAATTGATGAACTGGGAGATCTGAGTTGCCCAGAATGCGGCAGCGAGGATATTTGCGAGCACTCGATGAATATCGACCAGATAGAGATCGGTTTACCCGATGCTCCAGGTATCTTTATGATAGATTGCTTAATCACTTCTTATGAATCATGGGTAATTGATACAGGCAGTGGTAACCACATTTGTAATCATTTACAGGGATTCACTAGAAGAAAGACTCTAAGGAAGGACCGTTCGAACCTACGAGTTGGCGAAGGCACTCCGCTGATAGCTGAAGCTGTAGGATCTTATAGTCTTAGTTTACCCTCGGGTCTAGTTTTGGAACTGGATAATTGTTATTATATTCCAAATATGATTAAGAATGTTTTGTCTTTTGATTTATTAGTAGACCAAGGATTTTATTATAAATATGATTATAAAATGATTTCTGTCTTTAAAGATAATATTTTCTATTTTAAAGCAACACCCGTGAATGGTCTATACACAGTAAATCTACAAGACAACAGTAGTGAAATCTATCATATAAGTAAACGATCCAAAGACATTGAGGATCAGACTTACCTCTGGCATTGTCGTTTGGGCCACATAAACAAGAAACGCGTTGAACTACTCCTGAAAGGAGGTTTTCTTGGAACTTTCAATTACAAACCTTTTGATAATTGCGAGTCTTGTTTATCTGGCAAAATGACAAAGCAACCTTTCAACAAAGAAAATGAAAGGGCTACTGACTTATTAGAAATAATTCACACAGATGTGTGTGGACCATTTAGTCATGTAGCAAGAGGAGGATACCGGTACTTCATTACCTTTACTGACGATTTCAGTAGGTATGGTTATGTCTATCTTATGAGACATAAATCTGAAAGCTTTGAAAGATTCAAAGAATTTCAGAATGAAGTACAGAATCAACTTGACAGAAAGATCAAGTTTTTACGATCGGATCGCGGAGGCGAATATCTCAGTGACGAGTTTGACAATCATCTAATGGAGTGTGGGATTGTATCCCAACTCACACCTCCGTATACACCTCAGATGAATGGTGTATCAGAAAGGAGAAATCGTACTTTACTTGATATGGTACGAACGATGATGTGTCACTCTACGCTGCCAATGTCATTCTGGGGACATGCGCTCGAAACAGCAGCACACATACTGAACAGAGCGCCAACAAAGTCGGTAGAAAAGACTCCATACGAGTTATGGAAGGGTAAGAAACCCAACATGTCTTTTCTAAGAATTTGGGGCTGTGAGGTTTACGTCAAACGACCCACCTCAGAAAAACTCAAACCCAAATCCGACAAGTGTTTCTTCGTAGGATATCCCAGAACCACCGTGGGATATTATTTCTACAACCCTGAAGAGAACAAAGTCTTTGTTGCTCGAAATGGAAAATTTCTGGAAGAAAAGTTTCTCAGTTCTGGAAACACCAGAAAGGATGTAGATCTACAGGTAGTAGACAAAGAAAACACTACACCAATTGTTGAGCCAGAAATTCAACATGAGAATGTTGAACCTCGATCAGAAACGATTGAGGAAGTGCAAACATAGGACCTTCGCAGATCCAGTAGGGTAAGGCAAGAACCAGATAGGTATCTTGGATTTCTAGTCTCTCAGGACAACGGAGACTTGAATGAACCAACATCCTATGGAGAAGCTGTGTCAGGCAATGAGTTTGAACAATGGCAGGAAGCCATGAAGGCAGAGATGCAATCCATGTACGACAACCAAGTTTGGGAGTTGACTGATTTGCCACAACACTGTAGAGCTGTTGGACGCAAATAGGTTTTCAAGAAGAAAACCGACATGGATGGAAATGTACACACTTTCAAGGCCAGACTGGTCGCAAAAGGATTCACGCAAACTCATGGTATCGACTATGACGAAACCTTTTCGCCAGTGGCCATGCTAAAATCTATTAGGATTCTTATGGCCATTTCAGCGTATTTTAACTACGAGATCTGGCAAATGGACGTCTATATGGAACAACCAGAAGGGTTTGAAGACCCTAAGAATCCTAATAAGGTGTGTAAACTGCTAAAATCCATTTATGGATTAAAGCAAGCATCTCGTAGCTGGAACTTACACTTTGATGAGCGAATCAAAGAATTTGGTTTCACCAAAAGTGAGTTCGAGCCATGTGTCTACACTAAGTTCAGTGGGAGCATAGTAACCTTCTTGGTCTTGTACGTAGATGATATTCTACTCATAGGAAACGATGTTCCAACTTTACAGAGTGTAAAGAGTTGGTTAAGCAAATGTTTCCAGATGAAAGACCTTGGAGAAGCCGCTTACATACTTGGCATAAAGATCTACAGAAATAGATCTAAGCGGCTTATCGGACTTAGCCAAAGTACATACATTGATAAAATCCTAAAGAGATTTAGGATGGATGAATCCAAGAAAGGATTTATCCCGATGCAACATGGCATAGTGTTAAGTAAAATACAATGTCCTGTTTCTAGTCAAGATCAGGACAGAATGAAATCGGTTCCATATGCATCAGCAATTGGATCGATCATGTATGCCATGTTATGTACCAGGCCCGATGTTGCTTACTCAGTAAGCGTTACGAGCAGATATCAACAGAATCCAGGAGAACCTCACTGGGTAGCTGTCAAGAACATTCTCAAGTATCTGAGAAGAACGAAAGACATGTTCTTGGTCTTTGGAGGATCTGAGGATGAAATTAGCGTCACAGGATATTCTGATGCTAGTTTCCAGACCGACAGAGATGATTTTAGATCACAGTCGGGTTACGTTTTTACCCTGAACGGAGGCGCGATCTCGTGGAAGAGCTCGAAGCAGGACACGATTGCAGATTCAACTACAGAAGCAGAGTACATTGCAGCATCTGATGCGGCAAAGGAAGCTGTCTGGCTAAGGAATTTTCTATCGGATCTCAGAGTGGTTGCCAGTATCTCTAGACCGATCGATATATTATGTGATAACTCGGGAGCCGTGGCGCAAGCAAAGGAACCTAGAGAGCATCACAAGTCAAGACACGTGCTCAGGAAATATCACCTAAGTGATCATTATGCATCATTCCTAAAATCTTGTTTTAGATAGTGTTAAGTCATTAAGGAAAGTAATTGATAGAAAGATTGCTACTAACGCTTCGCTAATGAGAGTTGGTTTCTATCGGGAAAGCCTCGCTTATTCAAAGGGCTGATTATTTAGAACCCTTTTGCTCATAAGATAAGTAAGAAAGCGTCATCCGAGAGATTATTGGAAGAGGAGATGTAAGAATATGCAAGATTCCAACAGAAGAAAATGTCGCAGATCCGCTGACAAAACCACTAGCAAGGGTGAAGCATGAGGCACATGCAAGTTCCATTGGGATGCAGTACCTGGACGCCAGTAGCTAGTTTTAGTTTATTAAATTATTACTATAGTTTAATTTTGAAACAATGTAATCATGTAAAGTTTTATTTCACAGTGTGTTGGAAATAAATGGAGGTTTTATTTTCATGATTGTTCTAAATTAGCTATTTTTCGCATATTTAAATGTATCCATGATTCTTACAAAGTCTTGTATGAAATCTAAAATTCCGTAGCCACTTATTGAAATGGGAATTTCAATAGGGAGTTTAACGTTATTATAAATACTTAATGATTTATTCGAAGAAAAGAATAAAAGCACAAGTGATGTGACCAAGTATTTACAAATACTCATCAGAGTGTTTGGGTATTGGAAGTGACCAGTTATCAAGTTTGCTTCATGGAGCCTTAGTCATAAGCATTGACTTGATAGGTTGTCCTTAGACCTGAGATACTTGGTTTGGGAACATGAGGACTACTGTACTCTTAGTACGTTTTAACGCTGCACCATAACAGGGCGGCCATACGGGACGTGACTAGATGCAGCGGAAGCCGTGGATCCAAATGCAAGTAGTCAAGAAGGAATTTGCACCTCTTACAAAAGAGAGATATTTCCGGGCCCCTTGACGATTAAGATTGGCAGAAAACGCGTGGCCACGCTCGGATAGAATAACAGATGTTATTTAGTAATATCCGTTACTGCAGGCAATCGAAATCAGAGTCAAGAAATACTTGATTTTAAGAAATGAATCCTCCACTCCATGTCTTAAAATCACTTTAGAAATATCGTGTGCAAAAGGAATGGACCTGTGTACAAATTCAAGAGCGAATTGTATCTCTGGATATAAGAGATCTTATAACCTGGTTAACCTAAGTGTCTGGCTAGGGACCTCCTTAGGCTAATGGTAACAGCACAGTTACATGTCTAGCACAAGTGGGAGTCTGTTAGGATTGTGTGCGAGACAGTAACAAGGTTACTGTGTCCAATGTTATAAGACACTAGTAGGTCACACCGCTGCACACCAAAAGGAGAACGTTTTGGATTACATGAGAAATAATTAATTGATTATTAATTATTTAATGAGAGAATTAAATAAATAGTTAGTTAAACTATTTATTCATGATTAATTAATTAGATGAATTAATTAATTATTTATGGAAATTATTTGAGATAATTACCAAAGAATTTTATATGGAATAAAACTCTGCTAGGTTTATCCATATAAATAAAGGGTTAAGGGTTTATCAAATTCAATTCAGTTTTTCTTAATCCTACAACGCTGAAAAACTCTCTCTCTCTCTCTCTCACTCAAAACCGGCGCCGATTTCAAGAAAAGGTTCGCGTTCGGTTTTTCGGGTAATCCTTGGTGGTGGTCTAGAAACTATCTCAATCGGTGTCAGTAGCGGTGTATCCCCTACAAGCTTTCCGGAAAACTAATCGCATAAGGTAACCATCAAACCTCGCTAAATTGTATCTGATAAGGTTTAAGTTGGGTCCAAGTTTGGGAATCGTTTTGTTTTCCGCTGCGCATCGTTAGTGCCTACGGTTCCCAACAGTGAGACCACTGGTTCTGTAGTCGTATTCTGAGCGAAAGTAGTAGCCTCAGGGTGCTTTCCGTCACGAAAGCATCGGACGATACAGACGTCGTGGAGGTTCCAGGTGCAGCAGGTACGATGATCGGACCAGTTAAGATCGGAAAATCATAGTCTGAAGGATCTATAAAATCTGAATCAAAAGTGTTAGGTCTAAAATCTGTGCTCGGTGGTGCATTAGGCAAGTCAGGCAGAATAGCATCAGGATTACTAGAGCTAGAATCAGAGAGAGTTTCGGTTTCAGAGAAATCTACATTGGTACTTTCCAGGATGGTTTGGGATCGTTTGTTATAAACCCGATAGGCCTTTGAGTGAGGTGAGTATCCGATGAAGATAGACTCATCAGCCTTGGGATCAAACTTTCCCAAATCGTCCCGGTCATTCAGTATATAACACTTACAACCAAATACCCGTAGATGCTTGATGTCAGGCTTGCGCTTCTCGATCATCTCATAAGCGGTCTTTCCAGTTCGCTTCACGATGAGAGTGCGGTTTTGCGTGTAGCATGCCGTTGCAACAGCTTCGGCCCAGAATGATTTAGGCATGCCTGAGTGAGCCATCATGGATCTAGCATCCTCGACCAACATCCGGTTCTTCCTTTCTACAACCCCGTTTTGTTAAGGAGTACGCACTGCAGAGAAGTTGTGAGAGATTCCCACATCTTCAAGGAAGGATTGTAACTTCGTATTACGAAATTCGGTTCCGTTGTCGCTTCTCAGCTTCTTCACCTTGAGGTTCAATGAAACCTGAATCCGTTTGATGAAGGCAATGATACGATCGGCTGCATCTGATTTAGCCCGAAGAAATTCAAGCCAAGTGAACCGAGAGAATTCATCCACAAGTACTAGCATGTACTTCTTTCTGGCTAGACTTTCAATCCTCATAGGTCCACATAGATCCATGTGAATCATGCAAGTGGACTTCGACAGTTAGTTTCCAACTTTGGAGGATGGGAACTTCTCTTCATTTTCCCTAGCTCGCATGCAGAACAGAGTGTGTCCTTGGAGAGGCGAGTCTCGGGAAGTCCACTGACCAAGCCTCTGGAAACCAGCTTGTTCATGTCTTTGAAGTTCTGGTGACATAGCCTTTGATGCCATAACCAACTGTCTGCCTTGGTAGCTTTTGCGAGCAAACAGGTCTTGTTATCTGGATGTGATAGATCTTCAAACTGAGGATGTGTTTGGGGAATGCACTTGAAGACGGTCGTGTACAGATTTCCAGTTCTTCGTGCAGTTAGAACAGGCGTTTCATCTTCAGTGTTCACAGTAGCTCCGTACATGAATTGTTTGCACCAGAAGCCATTGTCACAAAACTGGCTGGAGCTGAACATGTTGTATGCCAAACCCCTCACAAACCTCACCTGCTTGATAACATACTTCCCATCTGTGATGCTTCCATACCCCTCTATCCTTTTAGGTCTTGAATCAGCCATCTTGACGTATCCCTCAAACTTTTCAACAAAGTCAAAAAGGAAGGACCGATGACCAGTCATGTGTCGATGGGCTCCTGAATCTATGTACCACACATGACTGACCTGCAAAAAGGATTAAGCTTGTTTAGGGACCCATTGCCCAATGGGTTCCTTAGGGTTAGATGAAGCAGGTAAAACACTTGGTGCAGTCTCCTTTTCGGATTTCTCCTTAGGCATAGGGGACTGTACTGAGGAGGAGGTTTTAGAGTTTCCTCTTCGCCTCCTTCGTCTCTTATGAGACTTGGCATTCAAATTATGAGCATTTAAAGAACTAGCCACACCAAAGCGCAAGAGATTGTCAAACATAGTACACATGTCATTCCTAAAAGTAGCAAAAACAGTGTTCAAATTCCCATTACGGGTTACAGACAATTTGAATCAAATCCTACACTAGGTGGGGCATGGCCTAGATCCGCACGAACAGGACCACGCCTCTTAGGGAAAGCAGAAAAGGGGTTGTTCCTTCCTTAATCCTTTCTTGGTGGCTTCACATTCTATCCACCGTCTTCTTTCCTCGCAACTGCATTAGAAGCAATGTGTGAGTTAGAGGACGGTTTGTGTGAAATGGATTTACCACCTTTTCCAGATGACGGTTTTTGAAAATTAGGTTTTGTGGAATTGAAAGGTTGTTTTTGATTAGGTTTGGCCCGAGAGTTCTCCCCCACTTCAAAGGAGCTTGAATTGAGCTCAAGACTTTTTATGGGTTTGGCTGAAACACAAGCATCAGCAGATTTGGAATTCTTGTTCTGGAGTCCCTTGGGTGCGTGAGGCTTAACTGACTTCCCTCTGTCGGTACCAACACATTTTTCACCCTCAAGTTTGTTTATCTCAGAACCGGATGCAAGTGTCACAGTAGACTCATCAGGTTTGGAAGGAACGCTTACCTTTTTCTTGGGAACGAACCCGGAAGGATCATCCCCCTCATCCAAGAATATCTTTAGATTACATTCAACAGTGGGATCTTGGACGGTCTTAGGTTCACTGATCCTATGGTGTGAGCTAAGGATTGTCTCATCATCATCTGACTCTATAGAGCATAGGTTTTCAAAATCAATGACTTTCTTTTTCAAAAGGGAATTGGACACGAGTTGGTTGTTTAAAGATTGGCGATACTTTATCCTCTCATCATGAAAAAACTTCTTTTGTTATTTCAAGACGAATGTCTGTGAGGATGTATCGAGTTTGAAGATCAGCAACCTTAGTTTTGAAATCAGTAAAGGTAGAGGTTGCAGTTTCACATTCATAAGAGAGCCTGATTCTCTCGGCGTTAGCCTCAAGAAGGTTCTTTTGAAGTGTGAGAACCAGTGTGTCTTTTTCCGAAACAATAGCTCTTAGATTCAGAATTTGATGTTGACAGGCATCTAAGTCCATGGCTTTCAATCTAAGCTCAAACATCTCCTTCTCCAGCTTGACTAGGTCGGGACTCTTAGTTGCGGAAACATCCTTTGGGGGGATAACTAAGACATCCTCAGATAATTCCATCTCCCTAGTGTCATAGCTTGAGTTCAGGTTGGAATAGTCTATGGGAGGCATTGCTACCTTAGGAGTTCTGGCTTTGATGCTATCCCAATCTGAGTTGGTATTCCTAGGATCCTTGGCTGGAGTAAAGATAGGTCCCATGGGAGTGGGACTGGTGGGAGGACTACTGGAGGTGTTATCAGACAGACTGGTGGTCCTAGTTATGACTTCTCCGTTAATTACTTCACTAAAGGTCACTGACTGTCTAACAAATTCCTCATGGTGAGTCCTCCTACAAAAGCAGGTTTGGGCTTGGATGCGGACATGTTCTCAAAGGTATACAGATTGGACGGTGCTTTATCTAGGATGTTCTTGTCTGAGTGTCCTAGTCCAGGTTTAGCATGATAGAAAGGATTATTATTGGCATGCGCAGTGAGAATATGCAGAGTCTGTTCAGATTGACCTCTCTTTAGATTGTTGTCTTCAAGCTCTTTGATTTTCGAAAACAGTTTAGTTCTTTCTTCCGAAAGCAATTTAAATTTGAGCTCGAGTTCTCCATGACAACTTTTCAGCTCGTCATGAGAAGTGTTGAGAGACAACAGTTTGTTCACAAGATTGGTTTCTCTAATGCTAGACTCGAGAGTTTCACGATTATAACTAATCAACAAGTCCTCGTAGGAGCTCTTATACACAGCACTGTCGGTTCTAAATTTCGTGATGAGGATTCTCTCCGTTTGGAGATCTTTCTCAAGTGCACAAATTTTAGATTCCAACATGGTTGTGCAATCAGATATATCAGGAGTAGATGATACCTCGAAGGCGTCGTTGTTGTATTGCAAGCCGGCTTCAGCATCAAAGTCGACCACTTCGGTGTTGCTACTGTCCGGCACCTCGAAGTCAGCCATTAAGCATGGTCCACCGACCATATGATCCTCCTCATCTGAGCTCTCCTCCTCACAAACCCAGTTTTCTTCATCCACCAGCAAGGCCACGCCCTTCTTTCTCTTTCTCATGAGAGTGGCCTTCTTCTCAAAGTAAGCAGCATCCTTGTATACCGCTTTGCAGTCTTTTGCATAATGGCCAGGCGTCCCGCACTTGAAGCAGGTAGGCCCGTGGCCATTTGTCTTTCCTTGAGAGGATGACATGGGTTGAGGATTCTGGACTTGAGTACTGTTTGTTCCCAACTACTGTTCGCTGATCTGAACACCTTTGCCATGTGGAGGTTGCTTGGGGTGACTTCCGCCATTGAAGTTTCCACCATGATTGTTCTGATCTCCTCCACCATTCCTTCCTTGATCATAGCTTCCTGAATGATGATTGAACCTACCATCATCATATCCAGCACCGGTCTTTCCTTCATAGCCTTGCCCAGAGAAGTGTTGCCCATATCCACTGCCTTGATTGTTGTAAGAAGAACCATGCTGATTGTAACCAGATCCTTGAAAGTTCCCTTGATAGTTGTGTCCATTTCCCGAGCTTCCTTGGTCATCCAAAAACATGTTGTCATGCCTGAAGTTGTTCCCGAATCTTCCACGACCACCTCTTCCGCGATCAAATGACTGATACCTACCTCCTTGTGAGTAATGACCTCTCCCTTGATCAAATGACTGATGTCCGCCTCTTCCCGGACCAAAACGATTCCCTCCATGAGAGCTTGAACGGTTGAATCCCCGATTAGCAGTCAGTCGCTGCATCTTGTGAGTGATCAATGCAAGGGATTCATTCATGTTGTGCAGTTCCTCATCGGTGACAGTGATGATCGTCGGATCATTAGAATTTTCAGTGTGCTGGTAGTAGTCTTGGCTCACATCATAGTGGTAGTCTTGGTAGAAATCTTCCGGGTAAGGATTCACCGACAAATTTGATCCTCCATGGTGCACGGCAGCTAGTGCAAGAGGGTCAATTGATTTCTTAGGTTTGTTACCGGTGATGAACTCTTCATGTTGGACCATCATACTGAATAGGTCATGAAGTCCCATCTGTCCAAGATTTCTACTCAGTTGAATGTTAATGGCCAAGTTCCGCCATTCTGGATTTAAGTTCTTCAAGAACTTCACGTTCACCTCGTAGCGAGACTTCTCAACCTTCAGTCGTCGAAGATCATTTACTAGGGAGTTCAAGCGTTGGTATGAGTCGTGCAACAGTTCACCTTCTTTTGCATGAAACCCTTCGTAGGCATTCACGGCAGATTCCTTTTGGAATTCTGAGGCGGTGTCTCCTCCCTGCATTTGCTGTTCTATTTCAATCCAGATATCCCGAGCATTATCGTAACTGTCGACACGGGAATACATGTCGTTAGGAAGAGACATGATAAGAAGAGACATTGCACGCTTGTCGATTTCATGACGTTCGCGTTGTTCTTGGTTGTACAGGTGATAAGGCTTCTCCACCGTGTATGAGGGCAGGAGTGGACAGGTGTCGGTTTCAGGCACTTCAGCAATGGTGACAGTAGGTCTTACGGGACCTTCTCTGATAGATTTCATCAGATTTCGATCAAGCTGATCTAGGAAATGGATCATTCTAAGTTTCCATTGGGCATACTCACCCATAACGAGCACTGGGGGACGAGACTCAGACCCCATGCTAACGATTTCTCTCGACATCATATCCTCAAAGAAAAAGATCCCCTTCGAGTGGATAACTTGGTTTTGGAAAAAGCTTTCGAAAAAGACTGTTCTGGCGAGCACTCGTGACACGAATAGCCTTGAGAATTTGAAAGATTAGAAAAAAAATAGCTAAGTGTCGGATTTGAAACGAAAATTGAAAATTTCCGGGTCAAAGAGTGCGAGACCCGATTCGGGATCGTGAGATTCCCGATTCGGATCTGGCCGAGAAACCCGGTTCGGGTATTGGTAAAACCCGACTCGGGTGAACAGTGAGAGTCCCGATTCGGGTAAGTGGAAAACCCGAATTGGACCCAACTTAGAGCAAAACCCGGTTCGGGAGACTCGTTGCCCGATTCGGGAAACCGAAGTTTTCCTTATTCGGGAAACGTGTGTACCCGGTTCGGGTAAGGTACACTTGCCCGATTCGGGTTTTCGAGCTGAAAACTCAGTTCAAAATACCCGATTCGGGAAAGCTGACCAGAAGCTCCGAAAAATAGCTCAAAATCATCAAAAACCACTTCTTAAATCAGTGAAAAGTGTCCCAATTGGTGCAAAACAAGTGTAGAAACCTTTTGGTATCACTTATCACTTAAAAACAATAAGAGAAAAGTAGATTTGAGGCTCAAAGTGAGCAAAAGTTGGAAAACCCAAGTTTTTCAAAAAGCTTTTCAAACCATTTTAAAATGCAAAAATCTTCAAGAAATCCACCAAAGGTTTAGCTCT